>CM062291.1:152822555-153422555 GCA_031216915.1 Pictodentalium vernedei | reverse complement strand
ACATGTGTTTTATTTTTCGACGCTATATATATATATATATACAAGCCTGCTACCAAGCATGATAGTTTAGTTTCTTGTCCGCGTTGCTCATTTCTGCCATTTTATCTTTTATACGAATAGTTTATTTTGGCAGAGCAGGGCATACCGAGAGTTCTTATGCGTCTAAACGGTGTGGTTAAAGACTGCATATATTCTTTTTCGCCGTTTATGTCTTTTCCAATTTCAATGTTGGAAACGACATGATGTATAGTAGACTTAACTTAGACGCTTTATCATACGTAATCCGCCTTACTGAGGCGTTATCATTACGTCTTCAAGAAAAGATTTACGGGATATTATTCTCAATGTAATTTCTTTTGAGGGCAGTAGTTTGTTCACGTATAACTCCACCCTTCAGTGGCTGATTGGAGTTGGTTAGACGTGACGCAGCCCTAGCTACATCCACACGCGTGGATAGTAAGGTTAAGAACTCTCTCAGAGTCGCTTCGTTCTCGGAGGAGCTTCTCTTCGACGGCAACTTTTCGGCAATCCATGATTTGCTCGATTTACACGTTCTCTTGTCTATCTAGTGTTACAAGAGATTCAGACTGGGGCAAACATTCGGTGGTTGACTCAGAGAGTGCCACCGCAGTTGCCGGACCCGAGTGTGGCTGTTATGACGGTTGCCAGTCAAACAGATTGGGATATAATACTGATCCCTACGGATTCGAAGTGCCAGGGTCTTTGGGTTCCGCAGTCTCTTAGCAATCAGTTTTCTTCCGCGGAATAATGTTTTTTAGGCTTGCTTTATGTCATTGCATGAACATTATTCAGAAACGCATGCCCAAATCCTGTCCTTTAATTCGACAGTAGTGGCGTATCTCCGGAACCAGGGAGGCACTCTTTCGTTTCCGTTATTCAATTTAATGGAAAGAATCCGTCTGTTGGTTATAGTACACCAAGTTCTGTTTTGGTCCGTCATATTCCGGGTAGTCTGATTGTTTTACCGGACTCCCGTTCTCTTACGGGTCGCTTGTTGCTGTCAGAATGGACTCTCAACAAACAAGTATTCAATCAGATTTGCTATCTATGGGAGCGCCCAATGATGATTTATTTACGACACAGTTTGCTAATCAATTGCAGACGTATGTGTTAGCTTGTCCAGATCTCTGAGCTAATGTTGTTAACGCTCTATTGATCTATAGGACGGAATGATAGGATACGCGTATCCTCCGGCGCTGTTGTTTCAGCAGGTATTGCTAAGATAAACAACCACAATACATTTCTGTTGATAGCATCTCTATCTTCACAGAGATCATGGGTAATTTACTCTCTTGTCTACTGTGGGTCTTAACGTGAAATCTTCCTCTATGTGAGGATCTTTTTTCACTGGGTAAATCGTGTCATCTTTATCACAACCCGCAGGGTCGCAACCTTCATGTATTCCGTTGTGTGGTCCGTATTGCATTGTATGCACTGTACTGGACGAGCTTTGGACGCGATTTCTTACTATAGGAGATCCCCTTCTTCGCTATTCTATGCGGCTAAAGTGGAGGCTCTTCCGTCGTGGTGTAGGGATCATTATGTTCATATTGTTGATCCCTCCATACTACTCATTGCAATTTTTTAGTATACTTGTTTCACAAGATCTACTGCAGCCTGTTATTATTTAGGTTATAGGTTTATGTTACCTCATACCTATGCACTCTACGATAGTTTACAATTGAGTCTTTTGTCTCTTTATCTAAGTCAGTTAGTAACTTTTTGATAAATAGACTTAGAATCTTTAGATTAAATTCCTATATGGATTTTAACTTCGGTTCTTATTTAGCTAAGTAATCATTTGAGCCTCTGGAAACAGTAGTTTTCAAATTCTGACCTTTTAGACAGTAATTCTGTTGGTTTCTCTTTTACTGTAGAGTCAGTGAGTTTCTTGCACTATCGATGGATGATTTTCACTTTCGTAGTTTCGGAATCACTACTTCCGTTACTATTTAGGTTGGATTTTTGCATAAGAGTTAGGCTCCTATTATCCAGAACCTATTATTTTAAGGTCCTTCCGTCTTCGTATGGGCATAGGCCTTTACTCTTTCCGGGTACAGTTTATGTATTTATAAACAGATATCTGTTTATTACTATGGGCGTAAGCTTCTTCTGTCTTTGATGCCTAGTAGAAGGACGTTACGCTCCATTTTATTGTTAATGGATTCTATTTACTATCGGTACTGCTTATGGTATATCATTGACTTAGCAGTTGTGCTTAAGATTTCGGCTCATGAAGTAAGAGCTCTTCTACTTCTTGGGCTTACATTAATAGTGTCGCTATTATAGATTTTTGAAGGCCGCTCATTGCGCTCAGCCATCCACATTCATGAATTTTATCTCAGAAATATCGAGTCCATTTCTGGAGGCCTCTATTGTTAGGTCTATTATCTACTGCTCAGAATGTCATTCACTTAACAGTTGCTACTATAGCTAGGTAGGCTGTCTGTTTCGGCAGTGTCTCCGTTCTGCTGCCCTCTTCGCTCTGGGCTATTTGACCCAGGGCAAGAAAAAGGGGGGGGGGGGGGGGAGGGTGTTCCCTTGGGTCACCTGTTTTACTATGAAAACAAGGGGATACCTCCTCCGGAGTTAGTTATTCTGAGCTGTTATTGGGATGGTTGTTTAGTGAGAAGTTTAGGTTTTTAAAATTCATTCAAGTCTTAGTTTTTAAAGTATAGCTTTTGAATATTGCATATGTCAACGGACATGATTATGCAATCCTCAGACACTTTTAGGAGTATAAGAGTCTCTATTCTATAGACTTACTTTATTTATTGGCTTACTTTAAAAATTATTAGTATAAGGATTATATTGGATATTAATAGAGTACATGGATGTATTAAGCTCAATTTTGGAAGGTGTTGTATCTTTCTAATTTATCATAAATAAGAAAGATACATGTAAGGCCTATTACTTCTTTTTCCCTACAGGGGATGACTCTATTTTATTTTATTGAGCGTATTCCATTTTGCTGTATGTCCTTGGCCCTCCAGCCTTTTTACTATTCAGCTATGTCTGGGTCATTGGTACAGTATAAAAATGTTAAAAAATTTATAGTAATTTATATATTTTTTATACTTACCAATGACCCAGATGGGGATGGCCCTCCCAGGAGTTCGGAACTCTTGCCTCCCCGCTGAGTACATAGTGCTTACCAGGCACTGGTTATTAGAATGATTAATGGCGCCAATTTCGGAACGTCCTTGACACTGCGCATGTGCAGTAGGGGCGAAGTGTGGAGGGCCTTTCAGGACATGTTTTCTTTGGTTTTAGATGCAAATTTTGGGGATTGGGGGGCAAAATTTGTGTTTGGCCCTATATTTTAAGAGTTAGCACCAGCTATGTCTGGGTCATTGGTAAGTATAAAAAATATATAAATTACTATAAATTTTTTAACTTTTTGTACAGAACTTCTATATGAAGGTTCTGATTTAAATAAATTTTTGAATGAATGTTTAGTAAAATGGAATACATCACTTATAATATGGGTTTTTTTCTCATGCAGAAATTATGCAAATTAGATGAACTTTGATTTATTCAGTGCTACTTATACACAGTGCACATGTCAATACGGGTCGGGCTAGAGGCTGTATTTATGAACTGAACTTCACGAAACTTCTTCGGTACCTCTGTTATCACCTTGGGACAGGAACAAGTGTTTTTGGGTGCGGTCCGAAATTCAAGATGGCTGCCAACGGCCATTTTATACTGAAATTAGGTGCAATCAGTTTTTGTACAGAACTTCTAGGACTACGTTTGTTATCATCATGGGATGGTAATGAGCACTTTGGGGCTCAGCCAAAAATTCCAAATGCCTGTTGGTAGTCATATTTACGGGAATTCTGTGTATTACATTTTTAGCTTAACTTTACATGGTCAAGATAAGCTATTGCCATCACGCGTGCAGAAGTCTGTTAGTCTGTGAGTCTGTTCACATTTTCCTTTAGCATGGGCTACACCCCACATTTCTTGTCTGATCATCACGACATTTCACCTGCAGGTTTGGGGTCATGTCTGGATGAGAATGTCCCCTTTTGGTTGCAATCGGGCAACCGGTATGGCTGCCCAAGCCCAAAACCCCAAAACCATTAGCACAGTCCACAGGTCATATTTATGAAGAGATTTCATTGTAACTTGGTAAGATGCCTCTGTATAATGCCTAGATGAGAATGTCCCCTTTTGTGCATGATCTATCAACTGTGATGGCTGCCCAAGCCCGAAATCCAAAAACTTTTAGCACAGTCTGCAGGTCATGTTTAATATGGAGGGATTTCATTGTAACTTGTTAGGATGACTCCTTATGATCTCTAGATGAGAATTTCCCCATTTAGGCATGATCTGCCAACCGTGACGACTGCCCAAGCCCAAAACCTGAAAACCTTTAGCACAGTCTACAGGTCATATTTATTGAGGAATTTCATTGTAACTTGGTGGGTTGACTTCATGCATTGTCTAGATGAGAAAGTCACCTTTTTGTCCTGATTGGGCAACTGTGACAGCTACAGGGGCCTGAAGCCCGAAAACCTTTAGCACAGTCTAGAGGTCATATTTATGAAGGGATTTCATTGTAACGTAGTAGGATGACTCCAAATAATGTCTAGATGAGAACTTCGTACTTTGATTGTGATCATTCAGCCTTGATGGGTGCCTGAGCCCGAAAACCTTGAGCACAATGTACAGGTCATATTTATAAAGGGATTTCAGTGTAACTTCATGGTAGGATCACTCCGGATGATGCCCAGATGAGATTGTCCCCTTTGGTGGCAATCATTCAGCCATGATGGCTGCCCGAGCCCAAAACCTTTAGCACAGTCTACAGGTCATATTTATGAAGAGATTTCATTGTAACTTGGTAGGTTGACTTCATATAATGTCTAGATGAGAACGTCCCCTTTTGGACACGATTGGGCAACTGTGACGGCTACAGGGGCCCAAAGCCTGAAAACCTTTAGAACAGTCTACAGGTCATAATTGTGAAGGGATTTCATTGTAGCTTGGTAGGATGACTGCAAATAATGTCTAGATGAGAACATCCCCTATTGGTCGCGATCATTCAGCTTTTATGGCTGCCCGAGCCCAAAGACCTTTAGCATATTCTACAGGTCGTATTTATGGAAGGATTTCATTGTAACTTGTTAGGTTGACTCCATATAATGCCTAGATGATGACTTCCCCTTTTGGTCATGATTGGTCAACTGTGATGTCTACAGGTGCCCAAAGCCCGAAAATGGTGAGCACAGTATACAGGTCATATTTATGAAGGGATTTCATCTTCGTAGGATCACTCCAGATGATGCCCAGATGAGAATGTTCCCTTTTGGTTGTGATTATTCAACCATTATGGCTGCCCGAGCCCGAAGCCCGAATACCTTTAGCACAGTCTACAGGTCATATTTATGAAGGGATTTCATTGTAACTTGGTAGGTTTGACTATATAATGTCTATATGAGAACGTCCCCTTTTGGACACGATTGGGCAACTGTGACAGCTACAGGGGCCTGAAGCCCGAAAAGTTTCGAACAGTCTGCAGGTCATAATTATGAAGGGATTTCATTGTAGCTTGGTAGGATGACTCCAAATGATGTCTAGATGAGAACGTGCCCTTTTGGTCGCGACCATTAGCCTTGATGGCTGCCCGAGCCCAAAAACCTTTAGCATAGCCTATAGGTCGTATTTATGGAAGGATTTCAGTGTAACTTGTTAGGTTGACTCCATATAATGCCAAGATGATGACATCCCCTTTTGGTCATGATTGGTCAACTGTGATGGCTACAGGTGCCAAAAGCCCGAAAATCTTGAGCATAGTCTACAGATCATATTTATGAAGGGATTTCATTGTAACTTCGTAGGTTCATTCCAGATGATACCCAGATGAGAATATCCCCTTTTGGTTGCGATCATTCAACCATGATGGCTGCCCGAGCCCAAAGCCCGAAAACCTTTAGCACAGTCTTCAGTTCATATTTATGAAGGGATTTCATTGTAACTTGGTAGGTTGACTTCATATAATGTCTAGATGAGAACAACCCCTTTTGGACACCATTAGGCAACTGTGACGGCTACAGGGGCCTGAAGCCTGAAAACCTTTAGCACAGTCTACAGGTGATATTTATGAAGGGATTTCATTGTACCTTGGTAGGATGACTCCAAATAATGTCTAGATGAGCACGTCCCCTTTTGGTCATGATCATTCAGCCTTGATGGCTGCCCAAGCCCAAAACCTTTAGCATAGTCTATAGGTCATATTTATGGAAGGATTTCATTGTAACCTGTTAGTTTGACTCCATATTATTCGTAGATATGACATCCCCTTTTGGTCGTGATTGGTCAGCTGTGACGGCTTCAGGGGCCCGAAGCCCAAAAACCTTGAGCACAGTCTACAGGTCATATTTATGAAGGGATTTCATTGTAACTTCGTAGGATCACTCCAGATGATGCCCAGATTAGAATGTTCCCTTTTGGTTGCGATTATTCAACCATTATGGCTGCCCGAGTCCGAAGCCTGAATACCTTTAGCACAGTCGACAGGTCATATTTATGAAGGGATTTCATTGTAACTTGGTAGGTTGACTTCATATAATGTCTAGATGAGAACGTCCCCTTTGAATGCAATTGGGAAACTGATGGCTCCAGGGGCCCGAAGCCCGAAAACCTTTAGCACAGTCTACAGGCCATTTTTATGAAGGGATTTCAATGTAACTTGATAGGATGACTCGTTTTGGAATAATTTCACTGTAACTTGGTAACTTTCGTTGATATACATTAACTGTGAGGGCCACATACATTAACTGTGAGGTCATATTAACCCACCCCTCAGCTCTTTAGTACAGTGTACACCTCATATTATTTTTTATCAAAAACATAGCATACAGGGAACAGAAATGAACATATTCCCAATTATCACAATTCTTATCTTATTTCATAATCCTTTCATAAACATTGAACATTATCCGTTTCATCAAACACAACACACAAGTTAAGCTACAGTGTCATTGACACTTTCATTGTACAAATCCTGAAAAGAAGATTTTTTATGTCAGTAATGTTTGCTATAAATTTATTGGCTGCCTTTGTTATCACAAATATTTTGGGGTTCAGTCAGACCCACTCTGGGACTCAAAAAGGGAGGTAATTAAAAATCTTTTCCAAAAACACCAGACAAAATAATGTTTCTTGAATTCAGCATCCCTAGGATGTGTATATTCAAACGTGTTGAAGCCAAGTTCCTGTGTTAATATTTGTTGTTGTTTGGGGAGGGTAAACATTATTAACACAACCCAATTTTCTATTTACAATGAGAAAAATAAAACCTCCTCACCCTTGGGAACCCTATGAGCTGAAGATAAAAAATTCAAATACCTATATTTTAAGAAGGACTGGACAAATGTTTATTAATTAGTATGAGTCAACCTTAGAAGGGTTGGAATCAAACAGGCCAAAAAACAATTACTAACATTTGGCTTATGGTGCACCATACAAGGATCCCCATTGTAACATTAACCCCATGAAGATTTCTTTTCTAGTTTAGCATCTAAATGTCACCCACCTTTACAATACTTTATCTATACATTTGTTACAGGCTGTGGTCAGTATTTATGTACAGACCGTTACAATACTTTATATGTACCTTTGTGTTCAGGTCTTTACCTATATGTGTATCATTGTTGTGTCACATACTATACATGTACATGTCTTACACAAGTTGAGCTACAGTGTCATTGACACTTTCATTTGTGAATACCACCGGCTGGATATGGCCATTACATTTGGCAAAGTATTAGACAGAATTGACAAAGTAAGTATCCCTTGTGAGTATTGAGAGACTTACTATATTTTAGTTTCATCGCTGATATATTTCAGAAGCAGAAAAAGCCACAAATGTGGTAACAGATCTTGGTCTAGCCAGAAAACTAAATTTACGATTAGCAGCACACAAAATAGAAGTTGAGAACCAATGTAAAAAGGTGGAAGCAGAAGTTTCAGGTACTTCTTTTCTTACAGATAACTAGAAGTATATGAGAAATACAACTTTTAAAAAATCTTTTTTTCAGTTTATTTATAGGAATAACTTTTAAAATTCAACTTTTTATATACTTTTCCAACTATAATTTTATGGTTGCATTGCTTTTATTTATAGGACACCCGTATTTCCATATTATAGTCTGCGTATGTTGAAAAAACTTAAATTGAGACTCAACATTCCCACTTTAAGTTCAACTTTGGGAAAACCACTGAGATTTTGACTCTTAACTGATATTTTGAAAAAAATCAGGTAAATACTTCACTGAGTTCAAACTTTCCATTATGATTTTTTTTTTATGAATATTCAATAGTTCCTTCATTAAAGTTGATGTTTAACCCACCCAAACAATATGCAAAAATGTTTGCTCTGAGAAAATTCCTTGCTTGACTGGTGAACATCACAGCAAATAGCTTAGGTGGATCAGTAAAAAATTTAACCCTTTACCTAACATGGAAAGCAGACAACACTTGCAAAAAAAATTCTTAAATAACTCATTTTTTTCACAAAAACATAGGTTATGACCCCTCGTTGGAATGAGCTCAGTGAGCTTGTTCCAGCGAGGGGTCATAACCTATGTTTTTGACACAAAATATGAAAAAATTAATTGCCAATTTTTTAGAATAGCGCTGGCCGGTTTGGGCCATTACGTTGGGTAAAGGGTTAATCCTACTGTAGGATTAAATTTATTCTGAACCTTTCCACAAATGTAAAATAGATTCACCTGATTGCTATGACTGGTATTGTGTTTAATGATCCATCTCCGGAACTTTAGGTTAAAAGGGTTAAGTTACCTTTTAACCCTTTACCCAACGTAACGGCCAAAACCGGCCAGCGCTATTCTCAAAAATCGCCAATTTTCATAATTTTTTCATTTTTTTTTCTCAAAAACATAGGTTATGACCCCTCGTTGGAACGAGCTCGTCGAACTCGTTCCAATGAGGGGCCATAACCTATGTTTTTGAGACAAAAAATTAAAAAAATTAGTTATTCAAAATTTTTTTTGCATGTGTCGTCTGCTTTTCATGTTAGGTAAAGGGTTAAGCAGATGACTCCAGATCTTGAGTAAAGACTTTAAAAAACTTTTAACGACTGTAAGCTTTGACTTTTTAGGCCTATATTTGTTACTGAACTATCATTTTCATACAAATCATACATTTATTAACATATTTTGATGGAACTTGTCTGATGATCACTCGAAAGTGGTCATGCACACATTCCCAAATTTTTAATCTTCAATGATTTGCAAGTTATGTCTGCTTGAAGTTAGATTTAATATAGATTTCTGTATGAAATACTTGTTTAATCACCACACCCACTCTCACCAGTAATTCACACAGCTCTGTTACCTGCCTTGAATTTATGGAATTTCTGAGAGCACAATTCATCCTCAGTTTATGAACCTTTCTTGATGAATTTTATAAGCCTGAGCTCTGCAAAAGAGACATACACATGATCCAATATTTTTAAAGCTTTTTTAGGCACATTAACAAAATTATTTCTGTTTAAACTTGGTATTGAGTATAAGTATTCTCGCACAGTAATTTTGCAATTGTCAGGGTATTTGCCCTTACATTTAGAGTTGCATTTAAAAAAACAAAAAATGTGAATATTAATCGCTTTAAGTGAAATTCTAGATATCTGTGTGCAGTAAGCTAATTCTTATGATGATAGAAACATCATGAATAGTTTTATCAGTTTTTGTTCACCATTACAGTTGAGTGATTCATTTGTAAAGATTTTTTTTCTAACTTGCTCATGTGTTTTTCACATGTAGATATGAAAAGACAGTTGCATGAAACAGAGAAGAAAAGAGAAATGCTAAAAAGGAGGTCAGCTTGCTTCGAACACTTAATGGACATCAAAATGACCAAGAAACCAAAACTTGATGCA
The DNA here is from genome assembly GCA_031216915.1 of Pictodentalium vernedei. Taxonomy (NCBI): domain Eukaryota; kingdom Metazoa; phylum Mollusca; class Scaphopoda; order Dentaliida; family Dentaliidae; genus Pictodentalium; species Pictodentalium vernedei. The sequence goes on along the minus strand of CM062291.1, from coordinate 153,412,621 downwards.
GAAAAGTTAGATCTGCAAGCTGGGGATAATTTCTTGCCATATTCATAGCAAAAGTAGAAATTGTATATAGATGTAAATATTTCATGCTCATTAAGTCTGGAGATGTGTTATTGCCAATAAATGGCAGTGACTTTAATTCCATTTTGTAGATCATCAATCTCATTGATAGATTTCATGTTAACCCTAAGGACCCTGTTAACTGGTAGAATTCTAAATTATTTTTTGATGGTGATTTGTAGCATGTGTATTTTGTTTCACAGTTTCTATTGCTACCAGCAATGAGAGCATTAGTTTAGTAAGATTTTGTTAATAAATAATTGATTTATTACAATTTATTGGAGAGTGCCTGTTGGCATTCCAATAAATTGTAACAAAGCAATTTCAAAGAAACATTTTGTTCTAAAATTGAGCAAATATCAGACTAATGCACACAGTGTAAAGCCACTACAGTGGCTTTCAGCACTTTTCAATAGAGCCATGATAGTGGCTTCTAGCACACACCCAGTTAATTAACCCTTTACCCAACACAGACGATATAAAAATGTATTATTTTAATATTTGTTTTTTCAATTTTTTCAAAAAATTTCAACGAAACCGTATCATGTGACCCCTCATTGGAATGAGCTTGACAAGCTAATTCCAATGAGGTGTCACATGATATGGCTTCATTGAAATTTTTTTTTTTTAACAACTTAATTTGTAAATTATGCGACGGATGCAGCCGATTCGTTAGGTAAAAGGTTAATACTTCATTAGCTCAACTTTGGCGAAGCCAAATTTGAGCTTTTGTCATGGCCCGTTGTCCGTCTGTCCTTACGTCAGCAATTGGATACGGATCGGGCTAGAGACCTTATTTATGAACCGATCTTTACAAAACTTCTTGGGTACCTTTGTTATAACTGTGGGACAAGAACGAGTGTTTTGGGGTGCGGTCCAAAATTCAAGATGGCTGCCAGCCGCCATTTTGTACCGACGATGCAGAAATCTGTTTTTTGTACAGAACTTCCATATGAAAGCTCTGATTTGAATAATTTTTTGTATGAATGTTCAGTACCATGAGATACATTACATATCATACGGATTTTTTTTTTCATGCTTAAATTATGCAAATTAGACTAACTTTGATTTATTTAGTGTTACTTTCAGCACTGTCAGTGCAAATGCCAATACGGCTCGGGCTAGAGGCCGCATTTATGAACCGATCTTTACAAAACTTCTTGGGTACCTTTGTTATCCCCGTGGGACGAGAACAAGTGTTTTGGGGTCCGGTCTGAAATTCAAGATGGCCGCTTGCAGCCATTTTGTTCAAAATTAGGGGCAATTAGATTTTTGCGCAGAACTTTCACTTGAAAGCTCTGATTTGAATAATTTTTTGTATGAATGTTTAGTACCATGGGATACATCACATATAATACGGGTTTTTTTCTCGTGCATAAATTATGCAAATTAGACTAACTTAGATTTATTCAGTGTTACTTTCAGCACTGTAAATGTAAATGCCAATTCGGCTCGGGCTAGAAGCCGAATTTATGAACTGATCTTCACAAAACTTCTGGGGGTACCTTTGTTATCATGGTGGGATGAGAACAAATGTTTTGGGGTCCGGTTCAAAATTCAAGATGGCCACTGGCAGCCATTTTGTACCGAAATTAGGTGTAATCAGTTTTTTGTACAGAACTTCTATATGAAAGTTCTGATTTGAATAAATTTTTGGACAAATGTATAGTACCATGGGATAGATCACATATAATACAGGGTTTTTTTTCTCATGTGTAAATTATGCAAATTAGACTAACTTTGATTTATTCAGTGTTACTTTCAGCACTGTAAGTGTAAATGCCAATATGGCTCGGGCTAGAGGCTGTATTTATGAAGCAATCTTCACAAAACTTCTTGGGTACCTTTGTTATCACTCTGGGAAGAGAACGAGTGTTTTGGGTCCGGTCTGAAATTCAAGATGGCCACTGGCAGCCATTTTGTACAAAGTTAGGTGCAATCAGATTTTTGTGCAGAACGTCCATATTAAAGCTCTAATTTGAATAATTTTTTGTATGCATATTTAGTACCATAGGAGACACCACATATAATACAGGTTTTTTTCTCGTGCATAAATTATGCAAATTAGATTAACTTTGATTTATTCAATGTTACTTGCAGTGCTGTAACTGTAAATTCCAATATCGGGCTCGGGCTAGAGGCTGTATTTATGAACCAATCTTCACAAAACTTCTTGTGTACCTTTTTTATCACCGTGGGACGAGAACGAGGGTTTTGGGGTCCCGTCGGAAACTCATGATGGCCACTGGCGGCCATTTTGTACCAAAATTAGGTGCAATCAGTTTTTTGTACAGAACTTCTATGTGAAAGTTCTGGTCTGAATAAATTTTTGTATGAATGTTTAGTAACATGCAGGCTTCTCAACAGTACCCAGTGCCGGAATCGGAGGTACTCGGGCATTTTCGTGGTACCGGTTCTGATTCTCAGTACTGTCCGTACTCGGTACCAAAGATGCATATACAGACACCCGTAGATTGGCAGGATTTTTAACTAAAACTATTAGTATAGTATACAAGTTCTGCTTTACTGGTACAATAGGACGCAGTCACCAATGCTTGGGGTGGAAGTCCTCTAAAATGGGCAGCATGGGGTATAAAAGATTGACTAAAACGTACTATGAGGCCGCGAGATTGCGTCATCGCATGCCATAAATAAATTAACCACGCATGTAATCGGGACGACGGTTTTTTGTGATCACGTCGGTTGTATTCTCGGTTAACCTCCCAACACTACCTAAAGGTATAGGCTGCCTGGAGTCACTAGTAAAATTTTGTCATATTTCCAATTTTTGTTGCCACAACATAGCTTATGGACCTCTTGCCAGAAAAATCTTGTTTACTTTGTTGAGGGAGAATTCATGAGCAATGTTTTGGAAACAACACATCAAAGTGTTAAATTATTGTGAGGAAAATATTGCAAGTATCATATGCAACTGTCTAATGTTAAGGGTTAACCCTTTACCTAATGAATCTGTCACATCTGCCCACTTAATTTACAAAGTGAGCAGTTCAAAAACAATTATTTGAAAAAAAATTTAACAGAATTGTATCGTGATCACTCATTGGAATGCGCTCATTGAGAACATTCTCATGAAGGTCTCATAGTATGGTTTTGTTGGAATTTTGTGAAAATTTGAAGGAAAAAAAAGGAAATAACAAAATTTGATGCTGTGTGCACTGGGGAAAGGGTTAAAGTCTGCATACTGTATTTTCATTTAAATTACATTCCCAAAACAGTAGGTTCCTTGTTTTAACCCTTTACCCAACGAATCGGCCGCATCCACCCGCATAATCTGCAAATTCAGCAGTTGAAAAAATATTATTTTTCAAAGAATTTCAACAAAACCATATCATGTGACCCTTCGTTGGAACGAGCTTGTCGAGCTCGTTCCAACGAGGGGTCACATGATATGGTTTTGTTGAAATGTTTTGAAAAATTTGAAAAAATGATATTTAAAGTAATAAATTTTGATATCGTCTGTGTTGGGTAAAGGGTTAAGCTAAATTTTATAAATAAAACTATTTTCTTACAATTTCTTTGAGTGTTCTGTCAAAATTTACATGGTTGCTCAATATTGAATTGTAACCTCAGGTTATACAACCCATAAGTGCAAAGTACATTGTTAACACACATGTTGAGTACTCTTCCAGACAGTGGCACTTGCCAAACAAAATTGTTGACTAACTAAATATTTTCATTTTTTTTTTTTGCCTCAAAATACAGCTTAAGGAACGAGTTTGTTCCTATTATGGGTCCAAAAATTTGTTTGGGGGCAAAAAATTGAAAAAAAGTAGCCTTGCGCAGTCGATTTTTGTGAATAGGTCTGGTCAAATATGGCCAGTACATTAGCTGAAGTGGTGAAGTCATTCCGCCCTGACGTTTTGGATGAAATTATGTTTAAATACTCTTTTCTTTATTAAAATAATAAGTAACAATTTTTTTATTATCTGTAATGAGTTTCCATTATTTTGTGTACTTTGGGTGGAATATTAACCACTAATACTTGTATTTTTTCATTTGTTTTTATTTATTCTGTGTGTCTGGATTTTTTGGGCACAGATTGGATTGAATTAATTCTATCTGTCCATTTTCATTTTTCTGTTCTTTAGTATTTATTATTGCAGCATAGCAAAGACAATAAGAAAAGCTTTTCTTCCTCTTTGATTCAAAAAATAAATTCTCTAAGATTCAGTTTTGCTTTTCATGCTTCAGGTATTGAAGTCAGTTTTTCTTTCATTTTTTTTATTCAATGTTAAAATTAACTTTTCCATAGAGTGGAAATAGATTTTATATTGAGGAGAATTTGGTGGTTGATGAACAAACAAGATGAATAAATATAGTTTAACCCTTTACCCAACATAACGGCCAAAACCAACCAGCGCTATTCTAAAAAAATCGCCAATTAATTTTCATTATTTTTTTCATATTTTATCTCAAAAACATAGGTTTTGACCTCTCGTTGGAACAAGCTTGTTTCAGTAAGGGGTCATAACCTATGTTTTTGAGACAAAAAATGAAAAAAAATTAGTTATTAAGAATATTTTTTGCAAGTGTCGTCTACTTTTCATGTTAATTAAAGGGTTAATGCTTTATAGAGCTGAAGAAGAATTAAATTTTTTCTGGTCCTCCCTACACATACATAATAATTTCACCCATATCCAGTAGACCATAGAATGTTGGATGTGTCTATTTAGGAAACAGAGGGTTGAATGAGTACAAACAGGTGTTGCCATGTTTCATGTATCAAAGGAATGTGCCATCTCCTTTATTATATACCAGATTGTGTATCCTGCTTTAACCCTTTACCTAAAGCAATGACCATAACTGGTTAGTCTTATTCACCCAAATTTCCTGTCAGATTTAATTATTTTTCCATTTTTTTCCTAAAAAAAAGTAGTATTTTTATACTGTACCAATGACCCAGACATAGCTGGTGCTAACTCTTAAAATATAGGGCCAAACACAAATTTTGCCCCCCAATCCCCAAAATTTGCATCTAAAACTAAAGAAAACATGTCCTGAAAGGCCCTCCACACTTCGCCCCTACTGCGCATGCGCAGTGTCAAGGACGTTCCGAAATTGGCGCCATTTATCATTCTAAGTTTGGCCCTTCATCAGTTAACATCTGACTGATCTTTGTGCTTTTAAATCTCAGTTTAAATGATGCCAGACACATAAATATTAGTGAAATGGTGATTCTAAGGAGGATAGAAAAGGAGGAGAGGAAAAGAATGTGTGACAGAATATTATCAGGGCTGTAACTTAAAATTTTTTAATGAAATTATGTTAAGTTACCTATTTTCAAGGCAGCAGCCATTTTGTTGTCATTCTGATTATTTAGTTACACTGTTTTTTCAAGTGTTTTCCTCTCTCCCTGTCCTTTAAGTTCCCCCTTGCTATTCTCCCATGCTTTTGGCATAGTTTCTGTAATTATTATTACTAAAATTTCTTGGGAGTTTTAGCTGAATAACAGAATGAATTCTGTTCTTTCCCCATGTTTACGTCTTCACCTACGGGTGGTTAGGCGTTGTGTTCTGCATCTACCATCTGATGTTCTGCAGTTTCTTCCCTGGAAGTCTCTGTTTTGCATCAGATAGTGTATTTTTGGTAACTGATTTCGGGCCTGGGTGCCTGGAGTCTTATTTTAGTGTTTTTACACTCATTGTTTACATTTACAACAGCCCTCTGTGTGAGGGGGGGATTTCTAAATAATAATATCTTTATGTTATTTTAATCATAACTAGATTCATTATTATTGTTCGTAAGTGTTGAATAAATTGTTTAAAATATTTTTAAAATTTTTGTCCACACTTAGGCTTGGGATCCATTGGGGCTCAACGTTACTTTTCAGAAACTTGGGCTGTTCTGAAAAAATATTTTTTCAAAATATTTTGATTTCAATTATTTTTTCTATATTAATGGATCATATTATTATTATGTATTTTGATTGCCAGGGGTTAGTGCGAGTACCAGGACTTGTTTTCTTTTCACATTGAAAAGATATTGATCAATTATTTTAAGAGGAAGTCTTCCTCTGACCTTATTATCATTCTATATGTGGTCAGTGTACTCGCATTAACTCCTGTTCTGTATCGTATGATTTCGATGACAATATGGGAAGCGTATGTCACGGTATGTTGTTGGGGATTTGGACACTCCGGTCCTTTCCCCGCAGGGTCACTCTACTTTATCAATTTCTATTTCAGACGATCAAGATTAGGGTGATGTATCTGTGATGTCTTCCAACAGTGTGCCTCCGTCGTCACAATTAATGAAGGGCTAGCGGAAAAGTGCTCATGTAATACGCCAATTGCCTAAGAGGACCCTAGTAGGTTCGACGGCCTTTGACGTCCGCTAGCTCGCCCGGTGTAGCGTCCATTCACCGAATGGTTCGGCAGCCGGGTTCGTCCGTTGCGGTCTAGAAGGAATTTTGGGGTGATGCGAGCACTATAAAATTAACTTAATGCACACCCAGTGACGGCGGATCGGAGGGAGAACGGAGGAAGCCTTTTAGTCCGGTTCATAGCTCGTTCCGGTCCATCCGGACGGCAAGCGAGAGAGGCCCCTCTCTCGTTCAACAACATCTGGCCCCAGATGTTGTGGTACATATGTGTCGCTAGCGGAGCATACGTCCGTCGCTCGGGACGCTCCGTTGTATAGGCAGTCCGCTGAGACTGCTAAGGCTTCCTCTTCTCGTCAGCGCACACGACCGCACCTTGGCTGCGTGACCGCCGATATATTACCAGCTTCGCCGATCAAGGATTCTTCGGCGACCAGGTCACACCATCAGGCAGCCAGGGATTCGAGACCGATGGACTCCGGACGTTCGCATAGGAAAAGTATGCGGGAGCCATCTGATGCGGAGCTGCCCTCGGCGAAGCAGCGATAGACTGCACCTCCGCAGGTCTCGACGCCGGACATTCTTGTGCACATAGCACAGCTTATCGCAGCATCCCAGCAGCCGACAGAAACGGTGTCGGATCGAGAATTATCCGACAGCGCTGGGTCGGTAGCCGGGGACTCGAGGCCTGCAGACTCCGGACGTTCGCATAGGAAGTGTGCGGGAGTCAACGTACACGGAGCTTCCAGCGGCAATGCATCGTAAGTCCGCTACTGCACAGGCCTCGGGAACGGACGTGCTTTCCTTAATAGCACAGTTTATCGCAGCATCCCAGCATCAACTGAATCTGTCGCATATATTTTATCCGACGATGCTGGGTCGGGACGCTCCGCGGAAGCGGGTACGGACGTCCGAAACTTTCATCCGGTCCGACGGGATACCGAAAGGGATTCGGAGGATTTCAAGCTTTCCCTTTCGGAACAACATATGCTGCGATGCCGGATAAGAAACTGATAGCGTCGGTGGACTTAGAAATTTTTGGTTCGGTTCAGGGACATCGTCCCTCAGTTCCGACATAGTCCAATAATGTCACACAAACTTTCGAATTATTGAACGACGCTATATATATTATTATTTTATGCTTGCTATCCAAGCATTTCTGGTTTCTTGTTCGAAGAGTTATGGAGATGTCTTTCAAAAGTGTGCCTCTGTCGTCATAGTTAATGAAGAGTTAGCGGCAATAAGTGCTCATGGAATATGTCTATCGCTTACGGAGTGACATTCGCTAGCTCACCCGGTGTAGCGTACATTCATCGAATGGTTCGGCTGCCGGGTTCGTCCGTTGCGGTCTAGGAAGGAGATTTGGGTGATGCGAGCACTTGAATTACTTTAGTACTCACCCAGTGACGGCAGATTGAGGACAGATCGGAGGAAGCCAACAACATAGGGGACCGCATGTTGTGGTTCAGATATTTTACATTCGGAGCATATGTCCGTTGCTCGGGACGCTCCGTTATATTGACAGTCCGAGAGACTGTCTTTAATGCTTCCTCATCCTCACAGCAGGGCACACGACCGCACATTGGCTACGTGACCTCGAGTATCCGATCAGTTTCGGCATTCAGTGATTCCACGGCGAATAGGTCACGCCATCCGGTAGCCAAGGGACACGAGGCCTATACACTCCGTTCGCTCGCATATTGGAAGTATGCACGGGGTAACGATCTCGGAGCTTCCTGCGGCAATGCATCGTAAGACCGCTTCTCCTCAGGCCTCAGTGACGGACGTGCTATCCGAGTTAGCACAGTTGTTTCGCAGCATCCCAGCAATTGACAGTTTCTCGGTCGAATCAGGAATTATCCGACGGCGCTGGGTCGGTGCGGTCCGCGGTTGCATCAGCTACGGACGACCGAACGCTTTATAGGGTCCGACAGGATGGCGAAAGGGATTCGAAAGATTTCGAGTTTTCCCTTTAGTAGTATCGGAAGATGCCTTTCATATCTTCTGGCATTTCTTCCAGTGATTATTTTTCGGACTTCATTGCTGCGATCTTGGATAAGAGACTTATAGCGTCATTGGACTCGGATTTTTCGATCGGTACAGGGACATTGTCCCTGACTTACCGACGCAGTCCAATATTGTCATTACAACATGTGTTTTATTTTTCGACGCTATATATTTATATATATATACAAGCCTGCTACTAAGCATGATAGTTAGTTTCTTGTCCGCGTGGCTCATTTCTGCCATTTTATCATTTTTACAAATAATTTATTTTGGCAGAGCAGGGCATACCGAGAGTTCATATGCGTCTAGACGGTGTGATTAAAGACTGCATATATTCTTTTTCGCCGTTTATGTCTTTTCCAATTTCAATGTTGGGAACGACATTATGTATAGTAGACTTAACTTAGACGCTTTATTATACGTAATCCGCCTTACTGAGGCGTTATCATTACGTCTTCAAGAAAAGATTTACGGGATATTATTCTCAATGTAATTTCTTTTGAGGGCAGTAGTTTGTTCACGTATAACTCCGCCCTTCAGTGGCTGATTGGAGTTGGTTAGACGTGACGCAGCCCTAGCTACATCCACGCGTGGATAGTAAGGTTAAGAACTCTCTCAGAGTCGCTTCGTTCTCGGAGGAGCTTCTCTTCGACGGCAACTTTCCGGCAATCCATGAATTGCTCGATTTATACATTCTCTTGTCTATCTAGTGTTACAAGAGATTCAGACTGGGGCAAACATTCGGTGGTTGACTCAGAGAGTGCCGCCGCAGTAGCCGGACCCGAGTGTGGCTGTTATGACGGTTGCCAGTCAAACAGATTGGGATATATACTGATCCCTACGGATTCGAAGTGCCAGGGTCTTTGGGTTCCGCAGTCTTTTAGCTATCAGTTTAACTTCCGCGGAATAATGTTTTTTAGACTTGCTTTATGTCATTGCATGAACATTATTCAGAAACGCATGCCCAAATTCCTGTCCTTTAATTCGACAGTAGTGGCGTATCTCCGGAACCAGGGAGGCACTCTTTCGTTTCCGTTATTCAATTTAATGGAAAGAATCCGTCTGTTGGTTATAGTACACCAAGTTCAGTTTTGGTCCGTCATATTCTGGGTCGTCTGATTGTTTTATCGGACTCCCGTTCTCTTACGGGTCGCTTGTTGCTGTCAGAATGGACTCTCAACAAACAAGTATTCAATCAGATTTGCTATCTATGGGAGCGCCCAATGATGTTTTATTTATGACACAGCTTGCTAATCAATTGCAGACGTATGTGTTGGCTTGTCCAGATCTCTGAGCTAATACTGTTAACGCTCTATTGATCTATAGGACGGAATGATAGGATACGCGTATCCTCCGGCGCTGTTGTTTTAGCAGGTATTGCTAAGATAAACAACCACAATACATTTCTGTTGATAGCATCTCTATCTTCACAGAGATCATAAGTATTTTACTCTCTTGTCTACTGTGGATCTTAACGTGAAATCTTCCTCTATGTGAGGATCTTTTTTCACTGGGTAAATCGTGTCATCTTTATCACAACCAGCAAGGTCGCAACCTTCATGTATTCCGTTGTGTGGTCCGTATTGCATTGTAAGCACTGTACTGGACGAGCTTTGGACGCGATTTCTTACTATAGGAGATCCTCTTCTTCGCTATTCTATGCGACTAAAGTGGAGGCTCTTCCGTCGTGGTGTAGGGATCATTATGTTCATATTGTTGATCCCTCCATACTACTCATTGCTATTTTTTAGTATACTTGTTTCACAAGATCTACTGCAGCCTGTTATTATTTAGGTTATAGGTTTATGTTACCTCATACCTATGCACTCTACGATAGTTTACAATTGAGTCTTTTGTCTCTTTATCTAAGTCAGTTAGTAACTTTTTGATAAATAGACTTAGAATCTTTAGATTAAATTCCTATACGGATTTTAACTTCGGTTCTTATTTAGCTAAGTAATCATTTGAGCCTCTGGAAACAGTAGTTTTCAAATTCTGACCTTTTAGACAGTAATTCTGTTGGTTTCTCTTTTACTGTAGAGTCAGTGAGTTTCATGCACTATCGATGGATGATTTTCACTTTCATAGTTTCGGAATCAATACTTCCGTTACTATTTACGTTGGATTGTTGCATAAGAGTTAGGCTCCTATTATCCGGAACCTATTATTTTAAGGTCCTTCCGTCTTCGTATGGGCATAGGCCTTTACTCTTTCCGGGTACAGTTTATGTATTTATAAACAGATATCTGTTTATTACAAGGGCGTAAGCTTCTTCTGTCTTTGATGTCTAGTAGAAGGACGTTACGCTCCATTTTATTGTTAATGGATTCTATTAACTAGCGTACTGCTTATGGTATATCATTGACTTAGCAGTTGTGCTTAAGATTTCGGCTCATGAAGTAAGAGTTCTTCTACTTCTTGGGCTTACATTAATAGTGTTGTTATTATAGATTTTTGAAGGCTGCTCATTGCGCTCAGCCATCCACATTCATGAATTTTATCTCAGAAATATCGAGTCCATTTCTGGAGGCCTCTATTGTTAGGTCTATTATCTACTGCTCAGAATGTCATTCACTTAACAGTTGCTACTATAGCTAGGTAGGCTGTCTGTTTCGGCAGTGTCTCCGTTCGGCTGCCCTCTTCGCTCTGGGCTATTTGACCCAGGGCAAGAAAAAGGGGGGGGGGGGAGGGTGTTCCCTTGGGTCACCTGTTTTTACTATGAAAACAAGGGGATACCTCCTCCGGAGTTAGTAATTCTGAGCTGTTATTGGGATGGTTGTTTAGTGAGAAGTTTAAGTTTATAAAATTCATTCAAGTCTTAGTTTTTAAAGTATAGCTTTTGAATATTGCATATGTCAACGGACATGATTATGCAATTCTCAGACACTTTTAGGAGTATAAGAGTCTCTATTCTCTAGACTTACTTTATTATTGGCTTACTTTAAAAATTATTAGTATAAGGATTATTGGATATTAATAGAGTACATGGATGTATGAAGCTCAATTTTTGGAAGGTGTTGTTTCTTTCTAATTTATCATAAATAAGAAAGATACATGTAAGGCCTATTACTTCTTTTCCCTACAGGGGATGACTCTATTTTATTTTATTGAGCGTATTCCATTTTGCTCTATGTCCTTGGCCCTCCAGCCTTTTTACTATTCAGCTATGTCTGGGTCATTGGTACAGTATAAAAATGTTAAAAAATTTATAGTAATTTATATATTTTTTATACTTACCAATGACCCAGACGGGGATGGCCCTCCCAGGAGTTGGGAACTCTTGCCTCCCCGCTGAGTACATAGCGCTTACCAGGCACTGGTTATTAGAATGATAAATGGCGCCAATTTCGGAACGTCCTTGACACTGCGCATGCGCAGTAGGGGCGAAGTGTGGAGGGCCTTTCAGGACATGTTTTCTTTAGTTTTAGATGCAAATTTTGGGGATTGGGGGGCAAAATTTGTGTTTGGCCCTATATTTTAAGAGTTAGCACCAGCTATGTCTGGGTCATTGGTAAGTATAAAAAATATATAAATTACTATAAATTTTTTAACTTTTGACCTCTAATTGGAATGAGCTCACTGAAATCATTCCAACGAGGGGTACATAAGGTGTGTTTTTGAGGCACAAAATGAAACTTTTTACTTATTCAAGAATTTTTTTCCGAATGTTGTCTATTATTTGTGTCAGGTAAAGGGTGGCCATGGGCCCTTGAAAGTCGTTGAATTCAGAACTGAATCTTCAAGGCTTTGGAAGTACTCAAAACATAGTTTATAAGTCACAGTTGACCTTGAAAGCTACAAAAGATGTGTACCATTCAGTCTTGACATAATTTTCATTGATTATAAATCTCATTTGTCCTCATGTTATAATTAATGAAATGATATTTTGATTATAATATTTGAATTATTTATCCTATTATACAATTAAGAAATGACTTCTATTTATCTGTTAATTCTTATCTCAACAAAATGTGCAACTTTGCCAAGCTATTTATTGAAAAAAAAAAAACAGCTCCAAAATTGTATCTGTTTTTTATCACTTGCCAGGTTTAGCACCAACGTTGATTTGTGCATCTTATTGAAATTTTCTGTTAATGTAAGCACTTGACATTTTCATATGTCAATGGGTGCCAGGAAGGGCTCCAAGAGCTCATTCTGTCAAAAGTCTTAACTGGTACACTGGCAAGTCTGAAAATAAGCAGAAAGCAGACTGTCATCTGCAGAGTGAGGGTAGCACAGCAGGGTAGCATCACCAAATTCACTCTCTGGGAACCTCAGACTGAATCAAGGTCTCCGGCGTAACCAGAGAGTGGTACCCAGGGGATAAATTGTGGGGTTTTAGCCCACCACATGGGTTAGGGTCAGCAAATTCACCCGCTGGGGACCTCATTCTGCAAATGACAGATTGCTCATTTTCAAGCTTGCAGACCTGTGTAGACTGCTAAATAATTTTTCAAAGATGATTTGTAACATGATTTTTTTTTCAAAGGTACCATGCTACCAGCTGTGGGAGCCATAGTTAACAATATTTATTTATTTATTGGTGTTTAAGGTCACATACTTATGCATGATGGCTAATCATGACCGCAACAATTTTACGGGTGGAGGAAACTGGAGTACTCGGAGAGACCCACCAAGCAACGACGAGCAGCTACCAGCTCCCAAACATCGTAACTCTGCACTGCAGCACAGGCAGGGTTAGATTGGTTGAAGACATGCACACCATCGACGTGCAGTACGCCTTAGTACACAGCGTCATGTGTCCCCATGTGGACAATGGGGGTTAAGTGCCTTGCCCAAGGACACAGCGCAGGAGTCCAAGTCGATCGCTCAAACGGTCACCCATCCAAGGAATAACCGGGCTTGACTTTGCTTAATTTCGGTGATCTGATGAGAACCGGTTACCGCAACGCCACCATGCTCCCCTTTATTTAACAAGATAATGTTCATAAATAATTGCTTTATTACAATTTATTGGAGGGTGCCTGTGGTCCTCCAATAAATTGTAATAAAATAATTCTAGTAACAAAAATAAATTTGGAACTGCTGAGCAACCAAGAAGCTAATGCATGCACTGTAAAGCCACTAAAGTGGCTTTCATCACTTTTCAGAAGAGCCATGATGGTGGCTTCTATCACTCAACTAGTTAAATAACAGTATATTTTATAAGTGAAGTTGAATATCCATCAAAATTTTGTCATCAGTCTTTACTGGTTGACTGCAGGAAGCCTGTTTGTGGGCTTTATTCTGAATGTAAAGGCTTCACTTTAGGTTGATATGCTTCATAATATCTTTGAAGTGAATTTATTTAGTCTATATGGAGTTGCCTCTAGAGGAGGTTTCAGTAGGCATTTTGTCAAGGACTCCTCCCCGTGTACAAACATTTTGCACTATAACTTAGGCAGTGGTTGTCAGATTTTTGCTCTCCTTTTGGTTTGGTGATTGGCCACTATGAGGGAGAGGATATCCACCTATTGTGAGTTTTGTCCACACAAACTCAAAAGCATCAGTTGTCAGATTTTGATGTCCTTTGGTATGGTGACGGACCCAAAAGGGAGAAAGGATATCCATATATTGTGAGCTTCGAAACATACCAGTGTTATGAGCCTTGTGACACTTAGAAGTTTTGCTTTATAACTCAACCATCAGTTGTCTGATTTTGTTGTCTTTTGGTATGGAGAGAAATCAGCACGGGGGAAAGGATATCCACATTTTGCAGGTTTCATCGATTCATACGGCCCAGTGATGTGTCCCTTGTTATACTTACAAGACTGTCCCTATGAATATTTTGCATTGTAATTCAAGCATTGGTTGTCGGGTTTTGATGTATTTTGGTATTGTGATTGACCATTATGTGGGAAAGGATATCCACATATTACGGGTTAATTTATACTTACCACAGTTATACCCCTTGTTAGACTTTGAAGAAAAACTGTCTCTATAAACTTTTTAAATTTTTGCACTTGTTTTTGGGGTTTTAGGGTCGGGGGGGGGGGGGGTGCCCATGGGAATCATTTTTATTGTGGGGCAGCAGAAAATTTAATAATTTATATATCGCACATGTTCAGGGCTCAAAATAACCGGTATTGCATTGCATTTCACAATGCAAAACTCCCTTTTAGCGATGCAAATTATTATCTCTCATCGCGATTCATGATATGCGAACTCGGGAATTTACAGTGGAATTTGGCAACGCCGTCACATTTTAAAGGGCAAAACCCACACTTTTTCCTATCACATGTATTATCGAGTCACAAAACTTTTATTAGACGACTTTGATTTTGATTAAATTAACATGTTTTGAAAAACAAAGAAAACCACGCTGTGTTGTTTTCATTTTTTGTACAAACTTGTACTGGTCTTAACAGGCTATGGAAATTTGGCAAAACAGAGCAGTGCACATTAAGGGAGGTAATGAACTTACACACAATGAGATCATGTCACAGCAATTTGAAGTGGAGTTTCAAACGTCTAGTTTCTTTTAGCAGTGAAAACATGAAAGAATAAATAAATGAAGATGATTCCCTGTACTTTTTTCTAAAAGAACAACCGCACGAGCTGAACTGAACAGTTACCAGGGAAAGAACAGAAGAATAATTCATATTTAATCTTGGTCAGACCCATGTTAAAATGAGATGAGATGATTACTATTGTGGGCGTATTTTGGAGTATTATTGACAGAAATTGCAAGTGGCCAACTGGCACTGGCAGTTACACTTTCCATCCACAGAAAAAAAGACGAGTCAAGATTTTAATAAAGACAATATACTTAAGGGTACCTCATTAAAAGCACAGCAGTTCATTGAGGAGAACCGCCCCCTTCCTCTCCCCCCCCCCCCCCCCCCACAAAACAAACCCTCAGCAAAGAAAACACCAAACAATGTCTCGTTTACGAATTGGCCAGTAGAAAGCTACTATATTTCACCTGTTTTCATCTCACTGCCCATGGCATGACTGGTGTGAAATCAATGTCCCATCCAATTCATAGGTAAACTTTCCTGTTTTAATTTAATTAATATACCTAAATTTTTATACTGTACCGATGACCCAGACTTAGCTGGTGCAAACTCCATTAAATTCAGGGCCAAACATAAATTTTGCCCCCCCCCCCCCAATCCCCAAAATTTGCATCAACAACGAAAATTAGATGTCCTGGTAGGTCCTCCATTCTTTTACTGTACTGCGCATGCGCAGTGTCAAGGAGGTCTTGAAATTCCTGCCAAAATGTCATTCTTTGTTTGGCCCTGTAAACAGTGTCACCTCACTGATATTTGTGCTGTAAATCTCAGTTTTAATGATGCCAGACACATAATTATGAGAGAAATGGTGGATATGAAGTGCATTTAGGATGAGGAGAGGAGAAAAACAGTGGTTTCTGATGTTCAGGGCTGTAACGTAAAATTTTTTTATGAAAATTTATTCATGTTGCCTATTTTCGAGGCATAGCCCTGTTGTTGTCATTCTTGCTGTGAATGTTCCATTGTTTGATCAGTGTTTCCTCTCTCCCTTTCCTTCATTCCCCCTAGCTATTCTCCCATGCTTTTGGCTTATTTTTTGTAATGTTTATTACAAAAATTTCTTGGGAGTTTTGGCTTGGAAACAGAATTATTTTCTGTTCTTTCCCCATGTTTACGTCCTCACTGTAGAGGTGTTTAGGTGTTTTGGTCTGCATCTACCATCTGATGCTCTGCAGTCTCTTCTGGTAAGACTCTGTTTAGCATCAGATAGTGTTTAAATTTGACACTGATTACTGGGCCATGTTTACCAGTGCCTGGAGTCAGTTTTCTGGTTTGTTTACACTTTTTGTTTATGTTGACAACGGTTACTTCTGATAAGTGATTCCTTGTCTTCTGCCTTGATTATTTCATAGTAAGATACATTAATATTGTCCGTAAGTGTTACATTAATTTTTCAGAATGATTTAAAATTTTTGTCCACACTTAGGCTTTTTTGGGATCCATTTTGGCTCTGGGTTCCCTTTGGGAACTTGGGCTCTTCTGAAAAAATTTTTTTTTCAAAAAATTTTTTCTTTTTGATTTGTTATGTTTTTTCATATTATTATAATGGATTTTTATATTATGTATCTTTGTTTACAAGGTTTATTGCGGGTACTATGATTGATTATTTTTACAATGAAAGATTATTGTTCAAATTGTAATGGAAGGAAGTCTTCCTCTGATTCTCATGATTTCTGCATTAACTGTAGTCAATGTACCTGCACTAATCCTTGTTCTGTATGTATCTATTGGGATGACAAACATTGGACACGTGTGTCACAGTATGTTGTTAGCGGGGAGAGGGACATGCCGGTCCTCTCTCCGCAGGGTCACTCAAGTTTTTCACTCTCTTTTTCAGAGGAACAAGAATTGGGTGATGTTTCCGTGAAGTCATCTACCAGTGACCGTCCGTCTTCACAATCCAGAGAAGAGCTAGCGGCAAAAGTGCTCATGGATATGCGGCAATTGCCTAAGAGGCCCCTAGTAGGGTCGACGACGTTGGTGTCTCTGTCCGCTAGCTTGCCCGGTGTCGCGTCCATTTACCGAATGGTACAGCACCCGGGTTCATCCTTTGCGGTCCAGGAAGGAAATAAGTGTGTTGCAAGCACTATAAACATTCCACAGGCACACCCAGTGACGACGGATCTTGGTTTAGGATGGAAGAAGCCTTTGGGTTCGGTCCCTAGCTCGTCCAGCTCCGCACGGGCTGCGAGCGAGAGAGGTCTCTCTCTCGTACAACAACATCACGGTCCGGATGTTGTTGTACATAACGTTCCTCAGTCGGAGCTTACGTCCACCCCTCAGGACGCTCCGGTGTATAAACAGTCCAGAGAGACTGTATCAAGGGCTTCTTCCTCCTCACATCAGCGCACTCGACTGCACCTTGGCTACGTGACCACCGATATCCAGCCGGCATCACCTTCCAGAGATTCCTCAACAGCCAGGTCACGTCATCCGATAGCCAAGGATTCGAGGCCACCTTCATCTGGACGTTTGCATAAGAGAAGTATGCAAGAGACAACGTCCACGGAGCTTCCTGCAGCTAAATCACGTAAGACCGCAGCTCCGCAGGCCTCGTTAACGGATGTGCTATCGCAGATTATACAAATCATCGCAGCATCCCAGCATCCGGTAGAATCCCTATCAGAGCAGGAAGAATCTGATGATGCTGGGTCGGTGCGTTCCGCAGCTGAATCAGGAGCGGACGACCGAGATATCCAGGAGGTCCGTCAGGATGGCGAAAGGGATATGGATGAATTGGATTTCTCCCTTTCGGAACAACACAAAATTGCCGTCGAGTTAATCCAGCATTTTCTTCCTGAAGTTGTTCCAGCGGACCAGGATGCTGCTCAGCCAGATAGGAGGCTTATAGCGCCACTGGACACCAAATTTTTTAATCGGTTTAGGGACACCGTCCCTGAGTTTCCGTCTCAGTCCAGGAATGTCTCACGGACATTTGAACTTTTGAATGACGCTATCAATAAACTTGCTGGTAAATCAGGCAAGTCAGCCTTCCTATTGGCTAATGCTCTTAATCTGCCTTTCATTAATTCAAGGAATAGATTTGAAACGGCAGGACAGGGCGTTCAGAGAGTTCCTCTGCATCTAGACGACCAGGCTGAAACTACAATATCTTCGAATAAAGCAAATTTAGACGCACTCTCGTATGCAGATCACCTTACCAGAGCATTGTCGTTACGCCTTGAAGGGCAAGAATTTCAGGATGTACAAATGTCTTTGAGAGTTCTGTCAAGGGCTATTGCCTATTCTACATATAACTCCGCCCTTTCAGTGGCTAATCTGGAGTTGGTTAGACGTGACAAAACCCTAGCTACGTCCACGAGAGTGGATAGTAAGGTGAAAAACTCTCTTAGAGTCGCTCCGGTCTCTGGAGAGCTTCTCTTTGACGGCAAGCTTTCTGCTATTTACGATAAGTTAACTAAGAAAGCTTCAGACTCTCTTCTTTTTAAGTCTGCTTCTAATAAGTCGGAACTAGCAGAAAAAAGTAGGCCTGGGACGAGCACGTCCAAGGGAAGTTCCTTTAGAGGTGCGTACACGCCCTCTAGGCCTTATTCTCGTGACCGTCAAGGCAGCGACTCTAGCAGGGGCTGTAACGCTGGCCGTAATAATAGGTCAGACGCCCATAGGTCGACAGCACGAGGTGCGGGTCGGTGAGGACGTGGTTTCTCCTTCCGCAAGCCTCGCAGGTCCAGGAAGACCTCTGTCGCGTTCCTGTGGGCGGAAGGTTGTCGAGTTATTTACAAAATTGGGAATTGATTACGGAGGACCCTTGGGTTCGAAGGGTAATTGCGGAAGGACTGAAACTGTCCTTCAAAGGAAAACCTCTGTTAACTCGAAGTCCAAGATGGACTCAACTTCCGTCGAATATTTTAAAAAGAGACGCACTTCTTTCAGAAGTTCAGTCTCTTTTACTGAAGAATGCGATAGAGGTTGTAGAAAACCAGGAATCTCCAGGTTTCTACAGCCATCTGTTTCTGGTTCCCAAACCAGACGGCTCCGGCCAGTAATAGATTTAAGCTGGATAAACAAGCTGATTGTGGCTCCAAAATTTTATATGGAGACCATTCGATCGGTCAGAACGAGCATTCAAGTGAACGACTATGCTGCGAGCATAGATCTCAAGGATGCGTACTTTCACGTCATGGTACATCCGGTGTTCAGAAAGTATCTTCGTTTCGCTTTCCTAGGTGTTGTATATCAGTTCCGTGCGATGTGCTTCGGTCTGAATCTAGTGCCCTGGGCTTTCACTCGGTCATGACTTACTTCCAAGCTCATTCGTTTGCGGTAACGTCAGCCTACCTGGACGATATTCGTCAGAGGTACGGCAACGAGTTAATGCTTCAGAACGATGTGCAGAATCTTCTTCTATTGCTCCGACATCTCGGTTTTATAGTAAACGAACAGAAGTCAGATCTGGTGCCATCCAAGTCATTCACCCACCTGGGGATGAGCTTCGAGATGCACAACAATCTCGTTTGTCTGCCGTTAACCAGAGTGAAGTTAGTCAGTTGTTATGCTCGCTATTGTCTAAACTCAGAGAAGGTTACAGCGAGAGAATTCATGAGACTGATAGGTCTGTGCAGAGCTGCCGTGGATCTCATTCCAAAGGGGCGGCTACGCACTCGTCCTCTCCAAATCTTTCTGACTCAGAACTGGAAAGTGAAGACTCATTCGCTCGATGCGGACATCCTCTTGTCAGACCAAGTGAAACAAGAGATTCAGACTTGGGCAGACATTCAGTGGTTAACTCAGGGAGTTCCACTGCAATTGCCAGATCCGAGTTTTACTATTATGACGGATGCCAGTCAAACAGGTTGGGGCGCGACACTATGCCCGTCGGATTCGAGGTGCCAGGGTCTTTGGGATCCTCAATTTTTAGGCAAGCACATAAATATCAAAGAAATGATGTCAATTTGGCTTGCGTTGCATCATTGGATGGACGTTATTCAGAACACACACGTTCAAATTTTGTCCGACAATACAACGGTAATAGCGTGTATTCAGAATCAGGGAGGCACTCATTCTATTCTGTTGTTCAAGCTAACGGAAAGAATCCTTCTGTTTGTACTGGAACATCAGGTTCTACTAACGGTCCGTCATATTCCGGGTTGTCTGAATGTGTTAGCAGACTCCCTTTCACGGAAGGGTCGTCTGTTGCCGTCGGAATGGACTCTCAACAAACAGGTTTTCAATCAGATTTGCTACCAATGGGAGCGAACAATGATAGATTTGTTTGCGACGTATCTCAACAATCAGTTGCAGACTTACGTGTCCCCATGTCCGGATCCTCGAGCGTTTGCAGTAGACGCTCTGTCGATCCCGTGGGATGGGATAATAGGATATGCGTATCCTCCGGCGCCACTGATTCAGCAGATATTGCTCAAAATAAAGCAATCCCACTGCAAGATTCTGTTGGTAGCATCTCTGTCACCACAGAGACCGTGGATAAATCTACTCAGGTGTCTGTTGTGGGACATGCCGTGGAAGCTTCCTCCACGGGAGGATCTTCTGTCGCAGGGGAAATTGCGCATGCTTCACCACAATCCGCAAGGTCTCAACCTTCATGTATTTCCGTTGTGCGGTTCTTCTTGCACAGTAAACATTTTACAGGACAAGCAGTGGACGCAATTTCTAACTGCAGGAGGACCTCCTCTTCGCTAAATTATGCTGCAAAGTGGAAGGTCTTTCGCCAGTGGTGTAGGGATCACTCTGTGGATTTATATGATCCCTCCATTCCTGACATTGCTAATTTTCTGGTCTATTTGTTTGACGAGATCAAACTGCAGCCTGTTACTATCAAGGGTTATAGGTCTATGTTATCTGATACCTACGCTCACCATGATACATTAATGATTGGTTCTAATGTCTCTTTCTCTAAATTAGTTAGAAACTTTTTGATAAATAGACCTAGAACCCTTAGAATAATTCTGAAATGGAATTTAGCATGGGTTCTTCTTGAGCTAAAAGAAGCACCTTTTGAGCCTCTTGATACAGTGGACTTCAAATTCTTAACTTATAAGACAGCTTTTCTCTTAGCCTTCTCTTCTGCTAGAAGAGTTAGTGAGCTTCATGCTTTATTGGTAGATGATTCTCACTATCGTAGTGTTGGTAATACTATTACTTTTACTACCAATGTTGGATTTTTGGCTAAGAATCAGGCTCCTAATAAGTATCCTGAACCTATTGTTGTTAGGGCCCTTCCATCTTCAGACAGGCGTAGGCCTTTATTCTGTCCTGTTAGAGCAATACGTATTTATAAACGTAGGTCTGAGTTTATTAGAAAGGGACGTAAGCGTTTCTTTTAGTTTTTGATGCCTAATAGAAAGGACATTATGGTTCATTCTATTGCTAGATGGATTCAATTAACTATACGTACTGCTTATGAAAAGTTATCGTCTTCTCAGAAGTCTGCTCTCAAGATTTCGGCTTATGAAGTAAGAGCTCTATCAACGTCTTGGGCTTATGCTAATAGTGTTGCTATTACAGATTTAATGAAGGCTGCATATTGGTCTCAGCCTTCCACTTTCACTAATTTTTATCTTAGAAATATTGAGTCCATTTCTGGAGATCTACATTGTTTAGGTCCGTTATCTGTTGCTCAGAATATCGTTCACTAAACAGTTGCAACTATAGTTATGTAGGCTTTCTGTTCCGGCAATGACTCTGTCCTGCTGCCCTCTTCGCTCTGGGGTATTTGACCCAGGGCAAGGGGAAGGGCGGTGGGGGGGGGGGGGGGGGGGTTCCCTTAGGTCAGCTGTTTTGTAGTGAAAAGCAAGGGAATACCTCCCCCAGAGTCAGTAATTTCAAGTCGGTACCGGGATGGTTTTAAAGTGTAAAGCTAATGTTTACTCATGTCATGTAATATTTTTAAAGTGTAGCTCGGTGTGAAGCATTTGTATATGTCACGTGTCAAACAGGCGTTAATATACAATCCTCGGACATTTTTAATGAGTCTAAAGAGTCTCATTTCTCTGGACTGTCTTTATTTATTGGCTTACCTTTAAAAATAATTAGTATAAAGGGTTATACTGGATTTTAATAGAGATCATTGATGTATTTGTGCTCAATTACGGAATGGTATTGTGTCTTTCTTTTTTGATAAAAATAAGAAAGATACATATAAATCCTATCTCTCCTTTTCTCCTTGAGGGGATAATTCTGTTATATGTAATTGAGCCTATTGGATTTTCCTTTATGTCCTGGGCCCTCCAGCCTGTTTACTATTCAGCTAAGTCTGGGTCATTGGTACAGTATAAAAATGTTAAAAAATTTATAGTAATTTATATATTTTTTATACTTACCAATGATCCAGACGGGGATGGCCCTCCCAGGAGTTGGGAACTCTTGCCTCCCCGCTGCACACATAACACTTACCAGGCACTGGTTGTAAGAATGACATTTTGGCAGGAATTTCGAGACCTCCTTGGCAGGAATTTCGAGACCTCCTTGACACTGCACATGCGCAGTACAGTAAAAGTATGGAGGACCTACCAGGACATCTAATTTTCGTTTTTAGCTCAACTTTGACGAAGTCAAATTTGAGCTATTGTCATGGCCCATCGTCCGTCTGTCCGTCCGTCCGTCTGTCCGTCTGGCCATCTGTCCGTCTGTCCGTACGTCAACAATTGGCTATGGCTCGGGCTAGAGGTCGTATTTATAAACCGATCTTTACGAAACTTCTTGTGTACCTTTGTTATGACCCTGGGACGGGAACGAGTGTTTTTAGGTGTGGTCCGAAATTCAAGATGGCTGCCAGTGGCCATTTTGTACCGATGATGCAAAAATCAGTTTTTTGTACAGAACTTCTGTATGAAAGTTCTGATTTGAATAAAGTTTTGTATAAATGTTTAGTACCATGGGATACATCACATATAATACGGGTTTTTTTCTCGTGCGTAAATTATGCAAATTAGACTGACTTTGATTTATTTAGTGTTACTTTCAGAGCTGTAAGTGCCAAGCTGCTATGGCTCGGGCTAGAGGCCGTATTTATGAACCGATCTTTACGATCCTTCTTGGGTACCTTTGTTATGACCGTGGGACGAGAACGAGTGTTTTTGGGTGCGGTTCAAAATTCAAGATGGCTGCCAGCTGCCATTTTGTACCGACGATGCAGAAATCTGTTTTTTGTACAGAACTTCCATATGAAAGCCCTGATTTGAATAATTTTTTTGTGTGAATGTTTAGTACCATGGGATGCATCACATATAATACGTGTTTTTTTCTCGTGCAGAAATTATGCAAATTAGATGAACTTTGATTTTTTCAGTGCGACTTACACACAGTAAGTACACATGTCAATACGGCTCAGACTAGAGTCTGTATTTATGAACTGATCTTCACGAAATGTCTTGGGTACCTTTGTTATCACCTTGGGACGAGAACGAGTGTTTCTGGGTGCGGTCTAAAATTCAAGATGGCTGCCAGTGGCCATTTTGTACCGAAATTAGGTCTAATCAGTTTTTTGTACACATCTTCTATACAGCTCAGACTAGAGGCCATATTTATGAACCAATCTTTACGAAACTTCTTGGGTACCTTTGTTATCACCGTGCGATGAGAGCGAGTGTTTTTGGGTGTGATCCGAAATTCAAGATGGCCACCAGCAGCCATTTTGTACCAAAATTAGTGCAATCAGTCTTTTGTATAGAACTTCTGTATGAAAGTTCTGATTTGAATAAATTTTTGTATGAATGTTTAGTAACATGGAATACATCCCATATTGTAATGGGTTTTTTTTCGTGCAGAAATTATGCAAATTAGATGAACTTTGATTTATTCAGTGCTACTTACACAATGTAAGCACACATGTCAATACGGCTCAGGGTAGAGGCTGTATTTATGAACCGATCTTCACAAAACTTCTTGGGTACCTTTGTTATCTCCTTGGGATGAGAATGAGTGTTTCTGGGTACGGTCCAAAATTCAAGATGGCTGCCAGTGGCCATTTTGTACCGAAATTAGTTTTTTTTGTCACAAGTTCTATACAGCTCGTATTTATGAACTGATCTTCACAAAACTTCTTGAGTACTTTTGATTTCACCTTGGGACAGGAACGAGTGTGTTTTGGGGTGCCTTTGTTATCACTGTGCTATGAGAACAAATATTTTGGGGTTCAGTCAGACCCACTCTGGGACTCAAAGATTTCTTTTCTAGTTTAGCATCTGACTGTCACCCACCTTTACAATACTTTACCTATACATTTGTTACTGGCAACGGTCAGTATTTATATACAGACCGTTACAATACTTTATATGTACCTTTGTTGTCAGGTCATTACCTAGATGTTTGTCATTGCTGTGTCACATACTATACATGTACATGTCTTTGTCTTGACAAGTTGAGCTACAGTGTCATTGACACTTTCATTGATGCAAATTTTGGGGATTGGGGGGGGGGGGTCCAAAATTTGTGTTTGGCCCTGAATTTAATGGAGTTTGCACCAGCTAAGTCTGGATCATTGGTAAGTATAAAAAATGTATAAATTACTATAAATTTTTTAACTTTTGTTCCATGGTTTTGCATGTGACCTTCATCGAATTCTGTCAACCTTTTTCTGTTTTATTCCAATTTCTTCCTTTTTTTTTTTTGGGGGGGGGGGGGGGGGGGGGGGTTCAGAACCCCGGCTGACTTAGGCATGATAATTTGTTGCTTAAATGTTGAAATATGGTGGACTTCAACACAGGCAGATATGTGTGATTTGTGCTTTTTTAGGTTATAGGATATTTTCAGCCCCAATTTTTGGGGGGGGTGACGTCACACTTAGAACTTTGTTTTTTCTGAGTTATGAATGTATATAGAATATGTGGAGGTGCAGTGTCAGATCGACTAATTGAAGAAGAAATACTGGAGTGAATTCAAGAATTTAGTATGCATGTATGATGTAACATTATAGATATATATTGTACAAGTACAAGAGTACCGTCGTCTATCGACAAAGGTACTCACAACTTGGTACTAGAAAGATGCTATGCAATTTTCAAAAAATGCTATGCAAGTTTCGAAATTGTGTAGCATTTTGCTACGCATTGAAAAAAAATTATTTTGAGCCCTGCACATGTTGAATCGGTGTGAATCTGTTTGAATCCGTTTCACATAGTCAGCATGTGTGTTCATTTGTTTGTTCAGAATGACAGACATTTATGCCATCTTGAGAAATGCCACACTCCAATGAGCAGCATATGCAATCTGTGATACTGCAGGATGGGGCATATGCAATACTTCAGGTTGCTGTTTTTTCTTGTTACATGTTTATGGGAGAGTGCATGCAAGACTTGGAAACAAATTTTGGTGACCAAGTTGAATTCATTATTATTTATTAAATAAGATCAAATGATTTTAAAAAAATAACATTGAATTGGTTAAAATATAGCTGCTATCCCTCTTGTGGAAAAAAACTCACTGAGGTCGATCCATTGACAGACTGTAAGCTATTATATTTTGAAAGAACAATTAATACTGTCAGTATGTGTTTCTAGCCTCAACTTGTCAGATCTACGAGCTGGTACTAATCATATCATATTTCTATGGTTTTATTTCCATGACGAGGTTTCATGGAAAATTCATCTAAATTTAATCTAGAACTCATTAGTCAAAGAGTCCATTCAATTTACTGGGGGAATTTGGTTAAATGTGCCCAAATGATACATATTTCAGTTGGGCAGGAATATCACCAGCAGAATGCAAGGAAATAATTAACATGGTTCTACTATATTGAAAATGATTTGATTGGAAGATTACGTTGGTTATGAGCAATGTGTATCTACAAGGGTTTTTTGTTAAATTTTGGCAAGAGAGCAAACAATTACAATAAAAGTTTTTATCCTTGCCTGCTGATATTAATCTCATTAACCCTTTGAGACTTTAATTATCCAAACGTTCAAACGTCACTGGGAATTCAGTTTCTTCAATGTTTCTCAAAATGTGACGTCAAACGTCGGAAAGTTCAATAACAAGATATTTTTCACATTAGTGATTAACCCTTTACCCAATGATTCGCCCGCATCCACCCGTGTAGTATGCAAATTCAGCAGTTGAAAAAATATTATTTTTCAAAAAATTTCAACAAAACCATATCATGTGATCCCCTCGTTGGAACGAGATCGTTCCAACGAGGGGTCACATGATATGGTTTTGTTGAAATGTTTTGAAAAATAATTTGTAATAAAACAAATTTATATAAACAAAATATTATTTGTGTATCACTGAATATGAAATATAAGCAAGGGAAGTGTTGGCTTTTGCTCTGGTATCCTCATTTTTTGAAAGCCCTGATAATGGCTTCTTGCACTCAACCAGTTAAGAAGTCTTGACAGCAGGATTATATTAGTATTTTAAGCTGCGATAACATTTGGCTCAACGGTTGTCACTGAGCACCATTTGGGAGAAAATAGGAATTGAGTTTACAAAATCAAAAAATAACAAAACAAATGACCACAAAGTATCAAGGCACTGTTTGATATCGTATGGCATAAGACGTACAAAAGTCTCAAAGGGTTAACTAAGTTGATGTATTCTACACTTTGACTATGTATTCTACACTTTTAACCTTTCATCTAACATAACATCTATCCCTGACTAGTACAATTGACAAACAAATTACCTTTAGTTCACCTGACTGAAAGTCAGGATGAGCGAATACATCACTAGGTGTCAGTCATTAGTTAATATTGTGGATCAATTTTCTGCCGAACCACTGAATGAATTATCTTTGGGGGAATACAAGTATGTGAAGCTTCCTTATATGCTCAAGAGATTCAAGTTTGTTCAGAGACTTTTGCGGTCAGTATTTGGGCTCACACCAGTTAGGGTAATATTTAGGTCCTACTCAAAATTTCTATTTTTTGAATGGTTGAGCCAATTCAGACCAAATTTGGTATGTAGTAGTGTTAGGGGACATGTACTTGATTTATGCCCGAGAATTGTTTTGGCTGCCTTGTGGGATCCCCAGAAGCTAAATATAGAAACATTTCCAAATGTTCATATTTCCAAAACTGCTCATAACAAAGAGTTGCTATTTGGAATAGAGCATCCTAAGGACCAGTAAAATGAATTCGGCCCCAAAAATCTCAATCGGTTGTGTCATGGGGTGCCAAATGTGCTTAATAGAAAAATGCAAAGTCAGAGCACTTTTTCTCCAGAACTACCTTTCAGAATTTTTCAATTCTTGGCATACAACATCCCTAGGGGAATCCGATTCAAGTTTGTGTAAATCAGGTCGCTGAGTTCTTATTTGGGCTGCTGAATTTTAAATTAGAGCAATCCACAGAAAATTCTTTAAAATTCTTCATCAGATCCACCAGTTAGAATCTTCACATATTTGATATTCAGCATCCTTTTAGCGGTCAGGTTTAAGTTTGTTCAAGTGATGTGTATGATGGGTTTGTATTTTGGTTCCCAATGGGAGCCCAAATTTCAACTTTGTGAAATATGAGGAATAGGAATGTCATTTAAAAGTCTTCTTCAGATCCACTGTTCAGAATCCTTTGATATCTTTGGTATACTTATCCTCATGGGGGCCTAATTCAAATTTGTTCAAATCAAGTCTGTCAGTTCATAATTGTGTTCCTTATAGGAACCCAAAATTTAACTCAGTGCAATAAAAGAACAATTGTTTGAAAATCTTCTTCATCAGATCCACCTGGCAGAAAGTATTCATATTAGTTTAGCATGAGGAATGTTCTTCAAAAATCTTAGTAAAATCTACCATTCAGAATTTTTTGATATTTGATACACAGCATCCTTATGGAAGGTCTGATTCAAGTTTGTTCAGCTTAAGCATGGGCGTACGGGGCTTTTGTGACATAGGGGGGCAAACCTTTTGATTTTGAATGGAATACAAATATACATGACCCTCTCTCTCTCTATCATTCCTTGCCCAGATTTTTAAAGCTGGTCAGATCCACCAAAATTTTTCTTCAGATCCACCAGTCAGCATCTTTTCATATTTGGTATACAGAATCCTTAAGGGGAGAGGGTTCAGATTCATGTTTCTTCAAATCCAGTCCTTGGGTTCATATTTTGGTTCCCTATTGTAACCCAGGGCAGTATGAGGAATATTTTTAAACAAATCTCTTCCTTCAGATCCACCAGTCAGAATCTTTTGATAGTTGGTATACAGCTTCCTCAAAGGGGGTGGTCCAGAGGGAGCATATTCGATTCACTTGAGTCTCTGGTTTAAATTTATGCTTCCATAACAAAACTTATGACCCCTTATTGGAACAAGCTGTTTGAGCTCTTCCCCACAAAGGTCATAAACTATGTTTTGAAGGCAGAAAATGAAAGTGTTTAGTTGTTGAAGAAATCTGTAGCTATTGTCTTGTAGTCATGTCAGGTAAAGGGTTAATCAAATTGAGAATTTAATCTAGTATATCTTGTTGACAGAGCTTAACTCTTTCAACACGAGAGGCCGCTTTTCTGGTCCAGGAACACGATACGTCATAATTTCATTAAGTAGGATGGCTACTAAGTGAACGTGTGTGGTAGAACAATTAATATTTTCAAAGTGCAGCATTCAGACTGCATGTTGAAAATATTAATTGCTCTACCTCCAAATAATGGACATGGATTCTTCCAATTTCTGCCATTTAACTGGCATGGAAGATACCACCAGTGTTGAAAGGCTTAATTTTTTTTTTTTCAAACAACATATGTCTTATATTTCTAATATTTTTTGAAATGCAAATGCCTTGAAGGTTTAGGAATTTAACTTTGAGAGTAAACTTCTTGTCAGGAAGTATTTCCAAATCAACCCAAAACATCTTTCTTCAATACGGTTGGTACTAACTATTTATTAAAATGAATTCCACTTGTTTGACCATGCTATTTTCCACACTGAATGATGTGCTTTTGTGAATTTGTCTGTCCAGTTTTGGCCACAACATTTTTTTTCCTTAATATTTTTTTTCATTTATGAGAAAAAGGTTTGGTGAACAGGCCATGGCATCAGGTTAAGGATTAACCCTTTACCTAACATGAAAGGCAGATGACACTTGTAAACACAATTCTTGAATAACTATTCTTTTCATTTTTTTTTTGCCTAAAAAACAAAGCTTATGACCCCTCATTAAAAAATGAGCTTGTTCCAATGGGTGGTCATAAAGTATGTTTTTGAGACAAAAAATAAAAATTGAATGGTGATTTTTTGTGAATAGCGCTGGCTTGTTTTGGCCATTAACGTTGTGTAAAGGGTTAAAATTGCTACATACCAGACTTGACATTTTTGAGAGGTGAGTTATGGTATTTACTAAAGGTACTTACTGACAGGTCTAGTTTCTTCAGTATTAGTTTTCAAAACATAGTGTTTTACCCCCCACCCCCACCCCCCATCCCCATTCGGAACAAGCTTTTCAAGCTTCTTCCAATGAGAGGTCAAAGGCTACGTTTTCAAAGCAATAAGTAAACATGTTTGGTTGTTCAGGAAAAAATATTGCAGGTGTCGTCAGTAAGTTAAGTTAGGTAAATGGTTAACATGGATTGTTGATGGCATGGTGACTCAGTGATTAGAGCATTGAACTTCAAATCGAAAGGTCAAGAGTTCAATCATGATGAGCGATACTTATGTTGTGTCCTTGGGCAAGACCCTTAATCCCAAATGGGAGCACTGTTTACTGAGGCGTGCAGCATGTCAATGGTGCACTTACCTTCGAGCCTTGCTAACCCTCCTTGTGCTGAGTTAGAATGTTGGTGCGTCTGCCAGTTGCTTGCCGCTGCTTGGTGATTCTCTCCAGATACTTCTGCCTTCCCTCACCCATAATACTGTTTGGCACGATGTGACCCTGGCTGTTGAACCTCAATAAAACAAATAAACATGAATTGTTCTGTAAAAATTGACGGTATAAATAACTGATAACTTCTTTTTTCTCAAATATGACCTCAAAGGAAAGAGCATTCTTATAAGATAAAATAGGATAAATTTTTGTTCGTTTAACGCAACCCTTAAAGGCCTATTTATGACAATAATCACTTTTTTCTGCAATAAAACAAGTGCCCCAACATGCAGTTTTTAGGTAAACTTGCAAGTTACATTTAAAGTACCTTGGCAGTTGTTTCTAGGCAAGTCTTGACTGCTAAGACTTGGTTTAGAAACAAATTCAAATTCACAGGATGTAGACAATCAAAGTGCAGTGGATAGGCTTGAAATTGCCAGGCCCTAAGGATTAACCCTTTACCCAATGCAGACAATATAAAAAATTTATTTTATTTACCATTTTTTTAAATTTAAAAGAGAATTAAACAAAACCATATCATGTGACCCCTCATTGGAACGAGCTCGGTGAGCTCGTTCCAATGAGGGGTCACATGATATGGTTTTGTTGAAATATTTTGGAAAATTTATTTCTTTCAACTGCTGAATTTCCAAATTACGTGGGCGGATGCAGGCAATTCGTTAGGTAAAGGGTTAAATTACATATAGCTTCTATCATCATTTTGGATCATATTGCACACTTTGAGTTTGTAAAAGATTGGTATTTTTCAGTGAATACAAAAACAGAGACTTGATTGGGTTGTGATCTGGTTGAAATTCTGTCAGCTTTCCTGCTCACAACACTGTAGAACCTACCCAGTCTGAAAAAAAGTGAAAACATTGTGTCTTAAGAATTTTTTTTTTAATCCCCTACCACATAGTGGGAAGGAGATACAGCAATGGGTTCCATCCTTCCCCCTGTTTTTCCCATCTTTCCACACTTCCCCAACCATTCAAAGTATTTTTGTAAAATTTGATATATAGCTTTTTGGAGACAATATCATGAATGGGATTGGGGGGGGGGGGGGGGGGGAGTAGGGGGTAGGTAGTATTTTCATGTTCAGGCTAAATTTTGCAATTTTTAGCTCAACTTTGGCGAAGCCAAATTTGAGCTTTTGTCATGGCCCGTCGTCCGTCTGTCCGTATGTCAATAATTGGATAGGACTCGGGCTAGAGGCCATATTTATGAACCGATCTTTACGAAACTTCTTGGGTACCTTTGTTATGACTGTGGGACGACAACGAGTGTATTTGGGTGCGGTCCGAAATTCAAGATGGCTGCCAGCCGCCATTTTGTACCGACGATGCAGAAATCTGTTTTTTTGTACAGAACTTCCATATGAAAGCTCTGATTTGAATAATTTTTTGAATGAATGTTTAGTACCATGAGATACAGCATATATCGTACGTGTTTTTTTTCTCGTGCTTAGATTATGCAAATTAGACTAACTTTGATTTATTTAGTGTTACTTTGTGCACTGTAAGTGCAAATGCCAATACGGCTCGGGCTAGAGGCCGTATTTATAAACCGATCTTTACAAGACTTCTTGGGTACCTTTGTTATCACCGTGGGACGAGAACGAGTGTTTTGGGGTTCGGTCTGAAATTCAAGATGGCTGCTGGCAGCCATTTTGTTCAAAATTAGGGGCAATCAGATTTTTGTGCAGAACTTCCACATGAAAGCTCTGATTTGAATAATTTTTTGTATGAATGTTTAGTACCATGGGATACATCACATATAATACAGGTTTTTTTCTCATGCATAAATTATGCAAATTAGATAACCTTTGATTTTTTCAGTGCTACTTACACACTGGAAGTGCACATGTCGGCTCGGGCTAGAGGCTGTATTTATCAACCGATCTTCACGAAACTTCTTGGGTACCTCTGTTATCACCTTGGGACGAGAATGAGTGTTTCTGAGTGTGGTCCAAAATTCAAGATGGCTGCCAGTGGCCATTCTGAGTGCGGTCCAAAATTCAAGATGGCTGCCAGTGGCCATTTTGTACCGAAATTAGGTCTAATCAGTTTTTTGTACACAACTTCTATACGGCTCAGGCTAGAGGCCGTATTTATGAACCGATCTTTACGAAACTTCTTGGGTACCTTTGTTATCACCATGGGATGAGAACGAGTGTTTTTGGGTGTGGTCCAAAATTCAAGATGGCCACCAGCAGCCATTTTGTACCAAAATTAGTGCAATCAGTCTTTTGTACAGAACTTCAGTATGAAAGTTTTGATTTATACACTGTAAGTGCACATGTCAATACGGCTCAGGCTAGAGGCTGTATTTATCAACCGATCTTCATGAAACTTTTTGGGTACCTTTGTTATCACCTTGGGATGAGAACGAGTGTTTCTGAGTGCACTCCAAAATTCAAGATGGCTGCCAGTGGCCATTTTGTAACGAAATTAGGTCCAATCAGTTTTTTATCACAACTTCTATACAGCTCGTATTTATGAACTGATCTTCACAAAACTTCTTGGGTACCTTTGTTTTCACCTTGGGACAGGAATGAGTTTGTTTTGGGGTGCCTTTGTTATCACTGTGCTATGAGAACAAATATTTTGGGGTTCAGTCAGACCCACTCTAGGACTCAAAGATTTCTTTTCTAGTTTAGCATCTGGCTGTCACCCACCTTTACAATACTTTACCTATACATTTGTTACAGGCTACGGTCAGTATTTATGTACAGACCGTTACAATACTTTATATGTACCTTTGTTATCAGGTCATTACCTAGATGTTTGTCATTGCAGTGTCACATACTTTCCATGTACATGCCTTGACAAGTTGAGCTACAGTGTCATTGACACTTTCATTTATTCATGACATCGTGCAGAAGCGTGACATTTTGAGACAAGTTCATGATCTGATGGGGAAAATGGCCTCTATTGTGATTTCTGTACACAATAGTAAATCTTAATGCTCGGGTACTAGTTTTGTCTCTGAATATTTTTTTTTAATTTTTAAATTTATGTTATTCAATTATATTATTCCAGATCTTAGAAAAAGCTAGTATTTTTCTCTGAATTTTTTACCTTTTTTGCTGAGCAAAATTAAAATTTTTCAAACTTTGTTACTAAATGATACATGTAATTCAGACATGTTACTGTGAACCAAGAGTTGCATTGATAATCCTGCCAGGATATGTAATACAGTTGAGCCCACTTAATTGTATGCTCATTAACAGGTTGCGTGCTGAATGCCCTCTATTCTGAAGTGCACATACCAAAACTTCAAAACATTATATTCTGTGATTGCTCTTCATATTGTCTTCAAAGCAAAATTATTTCGTCTGTGTGAATATGCCTGGGAGGTCCCTCTCACACTCTCACAAGCCAAAGATGTGAAATTTTGATACACCACTTCAACGTTTACATTTATTTAAAATCTACATATTTGGAAAGGTTGTCGGGGGGGGGGGGGGGGGGGGGGATCCAAGTTATTTTGGGTATCTGCAAACCACAGGACTACCAGTATAAAATTTTAATAAGTTTGCATACCAGCCTTGCCCGACCTATTTTGCCAAAGTTAGTCCCAATTTACTTTGTTTTTAGTAAATCGGCCAACAGTTGTCCTGAGTTATTTTTCAAACATTTTCCAATTGATTACCAACCAATTCCAATTATTTTTCGCTTCTGATCTCAGAGGACAAGGAAGTGAAAAGAGTTTGCATTCCAGCCTCGCCTCACTATTTTTGCAGAAGTTGCCCCAAATTGTTGATCAGTGATCTCCGCTGATAAAAATCTAAAACTCTTGCTTTAATGGCACCCTTCTCAGAAACCTATCTTGGTGGGGGATACTGGTGTGGTGCACTTGTTATTATTTCATTTTAATCCCCCTGATCATTAGGAACTGGGGGATGTAGCATTCAGTCTTTCATCCATCTGTCCATCCATCCATCAGTCTGTGCATCTGTAGACAGAAAACAAAAAACACCATAACTCAATTCAAGGCCAATTGTTATGAAACTTAATACAGTGGGTCATATCAATGAGACAAAGAGGATATCAATGTTTTGAAGTTTGACAGTCATCTAAAATGGCACACGTCGGCGACTTTGTTCCAAAAATGATATTTATACTTTTTAAGCAACTTATTTAACTTCCAGTGATGATTTTGATTATTTTCAGTATCAATTACAATCAGCACAATATACATAACATAGTCTACAGGTTTTTCTTTTGGACATAAATTATCCTAATTAACCAGCAATCATAATTTTTAAAAAATTTTTTTGGTGTCTGTATGATAACTTAAGTTTGAGTTATTGAATTAACACATAGGTTTGTCTCAAGATTACACAGGTCAAGTTCAAATTTGGGTTCGGCCCAACCAATTTTTGGCTGAGTTATGGTCCTTTTTTCATTTTTTTACTTTGAAAATTGGATGTCCGGCTGATAACTTTATTTTGAGTTACTGACTCAACACCAAATTTTGTACATAGGTTTGTCTCATTAATGTGCAGGTCAAGTTCGAATTTGGGATCAAATCGACCAATTGTGCCTGAGTTATAGCACTTTTTTACATTTTTTTTACTTAGAAAATTTGTCGTCTGGAAATATGTCCAATGTAAGAACTTGCTGTCAGGGGACTTAGCCCATGCCTGGTGGTGCTCTTGTTCAGTTAATAGGGTTGCACTATATTATGCACAGCAACACACCAAGTATTCTTCCAACTTATCTCCCCATGGGAAACCTGGAAAGTGAAACAGTGCTCAATTGCTGCTGTAATCAAGAATTCTTTCACAGGTATTATTGGACCCAGTAACCACTGCCTGGGGAGTGTGCACTCAACAGTGGGCATTACAGGTACAAACAGATGGCTAAACTTGACTTTTTACCTGTGCATTGGTCAAAGTATAGCCATAGGTGCAAAAATTGACATTAAACACCAATAAAGAAAAAAATTCATCTGTTTACAAAACAAGTTAAAAGATAGTACCAATAATCTATTCCAAATTACCTGACAAAGATTGAAACTCACTCACTTTTCAGTTCAGACAGACAACTCAGTTCCTTATGAACTCCTGTTTAGTGTATAGAACTACTCTACTTAATCCTTTATCCAACATAACAGCAAAAACCAGAGAGATCTATTCACAAAAATTTCCATTCAGTTTTCATTATTTATTCATTTTTTGTCTCAAAAACATAGCTTATGATCCCTTATTGGAGCTTGTTTGGCTCTTTCCAATGAGGGATTATAAGCTATGTTTTTACTCAAACAATGAAAAAAAATTAGTTATTCAAGAATTTTGTTTGCAAGTGTCGTCTTCCTTTCATTTTAGGTAAAGGGTTAAAGTAGACACATTGTGTTCTTCTGGTAGAAGCGATCCTATAGTTGCAATATCATAGGTGAATAAGCTTTGAAATGTTAATCAGAGCCATAAATTATTTATTGATTTTGACATGTGCCTTTGTCCAACAGACAAGAGACTAAACTGTAAATATTACATCATTCCCAGTACAGGGTTCATACAGGCTATGGAAACTCCTGGAAAAGTGAAATTTAATTTTCCAGGCCCTGGAAAGTTATGGAAAATCTGAATTTTTTTTTCAACAGGCTCTGGAAAGGCTAGGAAAATTCACATTTTATGTTTGTGTTCTACCTGTATATATCCCAAATCACTAAACTACAACCCATGACATTTCATGCAAGTTCTGGGAGGAGTCCTATATGTATAAAGGATTGGTTGTAGAATTTTGTGCTGTTATTGACCATAATGAGAATTTTTGAGCAGCCATCCTACCATTTAGTTCTATTTCGAAAAGCATGTACCTAAATATACCTGTATCCTTAGCTGTTACATCTGTAGAAACTTGATTACTTAAACTAATCTGCAAATCATGTCCATGATTAGTAAATTTGTTTGTTGGATCCTCATCGGTGTTTGTTATAAAAGTGAAGTTAAAGGTACATCTCCACCCCCTTTGTTACCTTGTGCATTCTGTAGTTTAGTGGGTATAGGGCTATGGAAAATTTGTAGTTCAGGCTATGGAAAAAGTATGGAAAAGCTATGGAAAAACATACTGCAAGGCCTGTATGAACCCTGCCAGTGGAAGGAAAGAATTAATTATACCATCAAGGGGTAAAAAAATGTTTGTAATTGTTACCTATTGTATATTTGTGTGGCCAGAATAGGCTGTTACTCTTGGTCAAATTGACTGAGATCGTGTCTCATGTTATAATATATTCATTGTCGGTCTTAAATATACCAGGTGTATAAGATCTATTTACATTCTGATATTTGTACATAAATTTTGTTATTTTGGGAAATACAGAGAGTGAAATTGTACTGATTGATTGTATAAGGAAATAAAATTATGAATATATAATAAATTCCATAGCTTGTTTACAATTAATCTTTTACATGAAAGTGCTATAGATTGCCAGGACTCTTCACAAAAATCACCATTCAAATTAGGGTCTCGCAAAGCTTCAAAATTCGATTTAATTCAAAATCGTCCTGATGAATCCCTCTGAGGTCTCAGAAGCCTACAGGTATCTCTTCTTGAACTCTACTTCTATCATCAGGCCTCCCATACAGAAGCAAGCCTGAAAATAAGCAGTCTGCCATTTGCAGAATGAGGTCCCCAGAGGGTGAATTTGCTGATGTTATCCCATACAGTGGGCCTGTTTATCCTCTGGGTACCGCTTTCTGTTTATGTTTGAGACCTTGATTCAGATTGAGGTTCACAGAGGATAAATTTAATGATGCTACCCTGCTGTGCAGGGTAGCATCTCCAAATTCACCTTCAGGGGACCTCATTTTGCAGATGACAGTCTGCTTATTTTCTGACTTGTACAGGAGACCTGATAATAGAAGAAGAGTTGAAGGATTTGTGCTTTGAGACTACTTTGATTTCATTCAGGAATATTCTGTTTTTTAGCTCACCTGACTGAATGTCGGGAGGAGCTGAAATGTTCACTTTCTGTCCGTTGTGCGTCCGGTGTGAACTTTACCTTATCGACTTCTCCTCACAAACCGCTGGGCCAAATTGAACCAAATTTGATATGCATGTTCATTACCATATGTCAGTTCAACTTTGTTCAAATAAAGTTGCCACGCCCAATATGGAGGGGTTGGAGGGAAAATGTTAAAAAAATCTTGTGAACCACTGGGTATAATGACTTGATATTTCGTATGGAGCTTTCTTTTGAGGTGTAGAATCAAGTTTGTTCAAACGAAGTTCAAGGGCAAAGATTTTTGGCTCCTCCTAGAATTTCTATTTTCTGAACCGATGGTGCGATTTGAATCAAATTTGGTATGTGATATTATTGAGTCACAAATTCTTGATTCATGCAAAGGAGCTAAAAATAGAAATATTTTCCACAGCCCATATTTCCCAAACCACATGGAATAGAGAACTGCTATTTGGTATGAAGCATCGTCGGGACGAGTAGAATTGAATGGTAAAAAACAATTGCCATAGGTTGTGTCAGGGTGTTGTGTAAGGGGATTAAAAAAATGCTGAGTCATTTTTCTCCAGAACCACTAATCAAAATCTTTTGAAATTTGGTATAGAGCATCCATAGGGGAGCCAGAAACAAGTTGTTAAAATGAAGCCCCTTACTTCATATTTGGGCTCAATACAGGAGCTTGAAATTTTAACTTACGGCAATATGGGGAATGATCTTCAAAAATCTTCTTCAGAACCACCAGTCAGAATCTTTTAATGTTTGGCATACATCACTGTTATGAGGGTCAGATTCAAATTTGTTCAAATCAAGTCCTTCGGTTAACATTTGGGCTTAGTGCAATATGGGGGATAATCTTTAAAAATCTTCTATTCACCAGTTAGAATGCTTTCATATTTGGTATACAACATCTCTAGGTGGGGCAGATTCAGGTTTGTTCAAATTGGGCCCCTAGTTGTCCCCCAAAAAAATTTTCGGGGGACTATAGAAATCAGCGGTGTCCGTCCATCCAGCCGTGCATCCATCCGTCTGTGCATCCATCCCACTAGGTGTCCCCATGATAACTCCAGTTTGGATCATTTGATTGGAACCAATTTTGCTATGTGACCTTCTTAGCCCAAACCACAGGTCAAGTTCGAATATGGGTTTGGCCAAATTATTTTTATTAAGAGTTATACCCCTTTTTCGACTTAGAAATTTCAAGATTTGCAGTGTGACCATGTCCAGATGATAACTCCAGTTAGGATTATTTGATCAGAAAGAATTTTGGTATGTGACTTTCTGGGGTAATAATACAGGTCAAGTTCGAATATTGGTTCGGACCTATCATTTTTACTAGAGTTATGCCCCTTTTTCGACTTGTTTTTTTGGGGGACATGTGGCCGAGCGGCCTTTTATTAATATTTGGGCTCCCTATGGTAGCCCAAATCTTAACCTAGTGTAATATGAGGAATTTCTTTAAAAATCTTCTCCAGAACCATCTATTAGAATCTTTTTGATATTTGGTGTATAGCATATCTGGGGAGGGGGGGGGGGGGGGGGTCAAATTCAAGTTTGTTCAGATCTAGTCCCTGGTTAATATTTGGAATTTCTATTGGGGGAGGGGGTTCCAGTGACATAACAACCCTTGGAAGTTTGGCAGTACTTTTCTACACCTGATAGAATTGGAAGCAGTCAGGAAGATCTATGATAATAATCATTTGACATGGACACCAGAGTTATGAATAATTTCATGACTCCATATTCCTCTGTATTGCTGATGAACCCTGACTGACTGAATATGACCCAAAATACATCTTTGACCCACTTTGGCAGGTGAGCGATTAAGGCCACTTGGGAGCCTCCTGTTTTATTTGATTTGCCCAAATTAACTAGTTGCTGTTGAACACATTACATTGTGAGTGGAGACTGACAATATTTATGGTTGTAAGAAGGAGCAATATCAACAAGAACAAGGATGAGATTTGATTCAAGATTCGATTCAATTCAAAATTTTCAGCCTGTTTCAATTTGGGAATCGCCCTAATTCAAATTGTATTATTTTCTCACTTGATTGCCCCAAAACATGGCTCGAAGGCTAAACATGAATTTTTAGCTCAGCCGACTTGAGTCATCCAATTACAGGTCTCCCATTAACCTTTAATTAATGAGAGAAATGAAACTTTTTATTAATTTTTTTTTAACCCTTTACTCAACGCAAATTACTGTACGTGTCCTTTTTTCATGCACGAAACAGTGTACTGAATAACTGAAAAAACAAGAGGGGCATGAAATGCTCACCTGAGAAAGTTGTTTAAAGAAAGATTTAATTAGCATTTATGGCTAGTTAACTGTACAGAGGAATGAAGTTATTTACTTATTTATAACTATACACCTGGAACTTAATTAAGCACCCCCTGAAATGTTTCATGACAGTGAAGTTGCTGTTACTGATTATTATGTTTTAATGGTTGCTATGTCTTGCGGTACATTTCATCTCTGATGTTTCTGGTTGAGAGTATACCCCAAACACATCCCCTCGTCCATGTAAAGCATGCTACCCACAAAAGTCACAAAACACTATCATCCACGTGCAATATCTGGGTATAAAACAAGAAAACGTGTCGCTTCTTTTAAATGTTGACATGGCAACAAGGAGACTATCAGAGGCACTAAGATGTCAAATCGCTCAAAGCTATTGGAAGGCAACTTGGCTATAGTCATTCTGTTAGCAGCAGACTTGTCCGAAAAGATCAACAAACCAACAATGTTAAGGACCGACCAAGGCCTGGACAACAGCAAAAGATCTTTCCTCTGGAAGATAGGAGTCTGGCATGCCTTGTTAGGTGTGAACCCTTTGCTTCACGTGGGATTTTGAAACACCTTTGGCTCCCCCAACAGGCGTTTGTGCAATAGAACTGTCCGAAACCATCTCAAAGCACTGGGTATGAGGTGCAAAAAGGCCATCAAGCATCCAGCTCTGTCCAATCAGCATCAAAGACGACGTTTCGAGTAGTTATGGTACAACAGCATTAGAATCTCAGAATGTGGAGGAGAGTCTATTGGTAGGACGAGAGTAGGTTCCTGATTCACGTCACAGTTGGTCGCATGAGAGTGCAGAGGCATAGAAATACTGCTTACATTCCCAGGAACATCAGATCCACTGTTCCTTATGGTGGAGGATCAGTAATGTTTTGGGGATGCCTCTCATGATTGTAAACTTGATATGGTGACTCAGTGGTCATTAGGACATCTGGAACATTCTCAATCCGGTTGTCATGCCTCATTTTTAAAACCACCCATTGGCTACTCACCCTGTATTCATAGACGGCAATGCAAGGCTACATCGTTCCCATGCTGTGGCAGCATTCCTTCAGAACAGCACTATTACAACACTATCTTGTCCTGCAATTAGACCCGATTTGAAATTCATAGAACACATATGGGACTTTATTGGACGTGTGCAAGCAAGAGATCCGCCTGTATACAATTTGGCCGATTTGAAAGCTGCATTGCATGAGGAGTGGCAGCAGTTGCCTCTGGGTCGTATCAGAAGGCTCACTGGTAGCATTAGGTGGAGGGTTCAGGCTGTCATTTGGGCACATGGTGGATACACTTTTTCTCTGAATGTTTAGTAACATGGAATACATCACATATAATACTGTTTTTTTTTCTCATGCAGAAATTCTGCAAATTAGATGAACATTGATTTTTTCAGTGCTACTAACACACAGTAAGTACACATGTCAATACGGCTCGGGTTAGAGGCTGTATTTATCAACCGATCTTCACGAAACTTCTTGGGTACCTTTGTTATCACCTTTTGACGAGAACGAGTGTTTTTAGGTGCGGTCCAAAATTCAAGATGGCTGCCAGCAGCCATTTTGTACCGAAATTAGGTCCAATCAGTTTTTTGTACACAACTTCTATACAGCTCAGGCTAAAGGCAGTATTTATGAATCGATCTTTACGAAACTTCTTGGGTACCTTTGTTGTCACCGTGGGACGTGAATGAGTGTTTTTGGGTGCGGTCTGAAATTCAAGATGGCTGCCGGCAGCTATTTTGTACCAAAATTAGTGCAATCAGTTTTTTGTACAAAACTTCTGTATGAAAGTTCTGATTTGAATAAATTTTTGTATGAATGTTTAAAAGTAACATGGAATACATCACATATAATACAGGTTTTTTTCTTGTGCAGACATTATTAACAGGCCTGGTCTTTTGAGGAGAGCTATAGCTCCTGCCCTCCATGGCTCCTGTAAAATCAATTTAAGGAGAGCCATAATTGCTCTCCTTAAGAGCTGTAATAGCTCTCCTTAAACCTTTAATTCCCTTATTAATGACGGAGTAAAGTATAGAATTGCTCTCCTGGCACAGGTTTAGGGGAGCCGTAGTAGCTCCCCTAGATTTTTAGCTCAACTTTGACGTAAGTCAAATTTGAGCTTATGCCATGGCCAGTCGTCCGTCTGTCCATCAACAATTCAATACAGCTCGGGCCGGAGGCTGTATTTATGAACCG
This sequence comes from Pictodentalium vernedei, assembly GCA_031216915.1. Lineage (NCBI taxonomy): Eukaryota > Metazoa > Mollusca > Scaphopoda > Dentaliida > Dentaliidae > Pictodentalium > Pictodentalium vernedei. The sequence goes on along the minus strand of CM062291.1, from coordinate 153,371,529 downwards.
ATCTTTACAAAACTTCTTGGGTACCTTTGTTATGACCGTGGGACGAGAACAAGTGTTTTTGGGTCCGATCCAAAATTCAAGTTGGCCGCTGGCAGCCATTTTGTACAAAATTAGGTGCAATCAGATTTTTGCGCAGAACTTCCATATGAAAGCTCTGATTTGAATGTTTTTTTGTATGAATGTTTAGTACCATGGGATACATCACATATAACTGCATATAATACGTTTTTTTTTCTTGTGCGTAAATTACTCAAATTAGACTAACTTTGATGTATTTAGTTTTACTTTCAGCACTGTAAGTGCAAATGCCAATACGGCTTGGGCTAGAGGCAGTATTTATGAACCGCTCTTTACGAAACTTCTTGGGTACCTTTGGTGTCACCGTGGGACGAGAACGAGTGTTTTGGGGTCTGGTCCGAAATTCAAGATGGCCGATGGCAGCCATTTTGTACAAAATTAGGTGCAATCAGATTTTTGCGCAGAACTTCTAGATGAAAGTGCTGATTTGAATAATTTTTTGTGTGAATGTTTAGTACCATGGGATACATCACATATAATACGGGTTTTTTCTCGTGCAGAAATTATGCAAATTAGATGAACTTTGATTTTTTCAGTGCTACTTAACACACAGTAAGTACACATGTCAATACGGCTTGGGCTAGAGTCTGTATTTATGAACCAATCTTCACGAAACAGCTTGGGTACCTTTGTTATCACCTTGAGACGAGAACAAGTGTTTCTGGGTGCGGTCCAAAATTCAAGATGGCTGCCAGTGGCCATTTTGTACCAAAATTTGCTTTAATCAGTTTTTTGTACACAACTTCTCTAATGCTTAGGCTAGTGGCCGTATTTATGAACCGATCTTTACAAAACTTCTTGGGTACCTTTGTTATCACCATGGGATGAGAACGAGTGTTTTGGGGTGTGGTCCGAAATTCAAGGTGGCCACCAGCAGCCATTTTGTACCAAAATTAGTGCAATCAGTTTTTTGTACAGAACTTCTGTATGAAAGTTCTGATTTGAATAAATTTTTGTATGAATGTTTAGTAACATGGAATACATCACATATAGTACAGGTTTTGTTCTCGTGCAGAAATTATGCAGATTGGAAGGACTTTGATTTATTCAGTGCTACTTGTACACAGTAAGTGCACATGTCAATACGGCTCGGGCTAGAGGCTGTATTTATGAACCGATCTTCACGAAACTTCTTGGATACCTTTGTTATCACCTTGGGACGAGAAAGAGTGTTTCTGGGTGAGGTCAAAAATTCAAGATGGCTGCCAGTGGCCATTTTGTACCGAAATTAGGTCCAATCAGTTTTTTGTCACAACTTCTATACGGCTCATATTTATGAACTGATCTTCACGAAGCTTCTTGGGTACCTTTGTTATCACCTTGGGAGATGAGCGAGTGTATTTTGGGGTGCCTTTGTTATCACTGTGCTATGAGAACAAATATTTTGGGGTTCAGTCAGACCCACTCTGGGACTCAAAGATTTCTTTTCTAGTTTAGCATCTGACTGTCACCCACCTTTACAATACTTTACTTATACATTTGTTACAGGCTACGGTCAGTATTTATGTACAGACTGTTACAATACTTTATATGTACCTTTGTTATCAGGTCATTACCTAGATGTTTGTCATTGCTGTGTCACATACTATACATGTACATGTCTTAACAAATTGAGCTACAGTGTCAATGACACTTTCATTCAAAAGGCCAGGTCTGATCATTATGCAAATTAGATGGACTTTGATTTATTCAGTGCTACTTATACACAGTAAGTACACATGTCAATACGGCTCGGGCTAGAGGCTGTATTTATGAACCGATCTTCACAAAACTTCTTGGGTACCTTTGTTATCACCTTGGGACGAGAACGAGTGTTTCTGGGTGCAGTCCAAGATTCAAGATGGCTGCCAGTGGCCATTTTGTACCGAAATTAGGTCCAATCAGTTTTTTGTACACAACTTCTATACAGCTCAGGCTAGAGGCCGTATTTATGAACTGGTCTTTACGAAACTTCTTGGGTACCGCACCTTTGTTATCACCTTGGGACGAGAATGAGTGTTTTTTGGGTGCGGTCCAAAATTCAAGATGCCTGCCGGCAGTCATTTTGTACCAAAATTAAGTACAATCAGTTTTTGGTACAGAACTTCTATATGAAGGTTCTGATCAGAATAAATTTTTGAATGAATGTTTAGTAACATGGAATACATCACATATAATACAGGTTTTTTTCTCGTGCAGAAATTATGCAAATTAGATGAACTTTGATTTATTCAGTGCTACTGCACATGTCAATACGGCTCGGGCTAGAGGCTGTATTTATGAACCAATCTTCACAAAACTTCTTTGGTACCTTTTTTATCACCTTGGGACAGGAACGAGTGTTTTGGGGTGCTTTGTTATCACTGAGCTATGAGAACAAATATTTGGGGGTTCAGTCAGACCCACTCTGGGATGCAAAGATTCCTTTTCTAGTTTAGCATCTAACTGTCGCCCACCTTTACAATACTTTACCTATACATTTGTTACAGGCTATGGTCAGCATTTATGTACAGACTGTTACAATACTTTGATATGTACCTTTGCTATCTGGTCATTACCTAGATGTGTGTCATTGCTGTGTCACATACTATACATGCAGATGTCTTACACAAGCTGAGCTACAGTGTCATTGACACTTTCATTTGCTATTGGGGCCCAAATTTTAACTTAGTCCAAAAGAGGAATAATCTTTAAAAATCTTCTTCTCCAGAAGCACCTGTAAAATTCTTTTTATATATTGTATACAACATTCATCAAGTTTGTTCAAATCAAGTCCCTCGGTTAATATTTTGGCTTACTAACGGAGCTTGAATTTTAAATGAGTGCAATAGGGGGAATAATCTTTAAAAATATTCTTCAGATCCACCAGAATCTTTTGATATTTGGTATACAATAGCCTTATGGGGCTTTCAGATCAAGTCCCTGGATCAATATTTGGGTTCCCCGTGTAAGCCCAAATTTGAACTTAGTGCAATATGGGGAATATTCTTTAAAAATCTTCTCACGAACCCCCCAGCCAGAATCTTTTGATATATGGTATACACCATCTGCAAGGAAGTCAAATTCAAGGTTGTTAAAATCAAGTCCCTGGGGGTAATATTTGGGCTCCCTATTGGTACTTGAATTTCAACATAATCTAGATATGAAGAATAATCTTTAAAAAATCTGCTTCTTGAGATACGCTAGTCAGAATTTTTTTAAATTTGATTTTCAGCATCCTTAGAGGGTCAGGTTCAATTTCTTGAAATAAAGTTTCTTGGCATTTTAGTGGCTGTTGCTGCAGAAGTGGTTGATATACTTATAGGGGAGTAGTTCTGATGTTTGGTGTTGTACTTGTAGAGGCGTTGTTATAGCCCCCATTTTATCGAGATTGATATGTCCTCAGTTGATGGTTCTACGCAGTTGATATTTTTCTGAAGACAGATTCTAGCTGGTCTGACTCATTTGCACTAAGTGGCCTTTAAGTGCATGTTTACATATTTGTTACACATAATCTATTTTTAAATCATTGTACATATAGCTGTTGATTGTTTAATTGTTTACATGTAAGTAGGTCAAGGATCTTGTTTACATCAATAAAGACAGAATCACCTAGAAACTGATAGAAAACAGAACTTTGGAGAAACATCATCTTCTAGAACATTCTATCTGAGTACTATAAAAACCTTGTCAACAGAATTGAAAAAACTCATTTTCAGAAAGACCCATTTCAGATAAACTCATTTCAGAAAGACATTGGAGATTATTATCGTTGAAGAACAGTGCATTTATTATAGAAGCAGTGCTTCTTTGTGAATATGGAAAAGTGATTCCAAAAGAGAATTTATTCATCTTGCAAAAGAGAATTTATACTTTCTGTGAAACAGAATTTTTATTTTTTTGAAAAGCCAGGATTCTACTGGATTATTTGGAAATTACCTGTGGTGCCAATATTTATTGGATTTTTACTCCATTTGAATTTTGCTGAGCATTTTATTATATTTTATTGGAGACTGCTGAAATTTTTAAGTGAACATTTCATCACAAATCTACGGGATATGGTTTCTGAAGATACATTCTTGGATTTAATACTACCAGCTGGAAAATTTCTTCACAAGATTCTTCACCACTGGATTACTGGATTCTGTCAAACTGTATTTTGGACTAATTCAATAATTGATAAGTACCACTGTTTTTATTATCTGTAAACCAGTTAGTGAAAAAGATCTTTGTATCATTTTTTTATATTAATTTTTTTTAATTAAAGTTCAGAATAATTAAATTCATAGTTATTGTTGCTGATTCTCAGATTTCTTTCTGTTACCAATATCATTAATATTTCCGCGCCGTAACAGAAATTTGGGGGCTCGTTGCAAAGATTGAATATTAGATAACCAGAAAGGTTTATTTGCATATTGCAATTATTATTTTGGCTCACTTTCAAAACATTTAAATTTTCTTAGACAATTTCAGTATTATTATTTATATAATCTGAGAACCAGCAAACCTTTTCATCATGGTAATTATTGTGACAGAATTTATTTCTGAATTTTAAAGATCTCCTAGTTTGGCCCTTTTAGAATCTCTTAAGAAGGAGGATTTATTCCGACTTGCTCAGTATCTGAAATTACCTGCCACCCTTGGTCTGAACAAACATAAACTTAAACAGCACACTGTTAATCATTATACTGAGGAGGGTCTTTTGTCTCAACCTGAGGTACCTGTTTCTGAACCACAACCTACTGATGCCCTTGAACTCAAAAAGTTAGAACTGGAATTAAAAAGATTAGAAATGCAACAAAAAATTAGGGAAATTGAAATTCAAGGCCAAAAAGAAGAAAGAGAAAATGCAATTAAATTAAAAGAATTAGAGGCTCAAAAAGAAAAAGAGGATAGGGAATTAAAATTAAGGGAAATTAAAACACAAAAAGAACGAGAACAAAATTCAGGCAAAAAAAGAAACGCATTTAAAAGAATTAAATTCAGGCTGAAAAGGAAATAAAAATAAAAGAATTAGAATCACAGTGTCAAGGCTCAAATGTAATTTCACCAAGTAGATTTGATGCAACAAAACATGTTAGGCTCCCATTCACTTAAGTGTATATATATGTTTATTAAAAATTTTGTGAAGATTATCATGTGTGTATTGTTAACCAGTCAGAGACTGCTAAAGTTATATAAAAAGTTTTCAGTACCTTCAAACTTTTTCTTTTAAGGCAGAGTGTGTTACAGCCCCCATATTATATCGAGATTGATATTTCCTTAGTTGATGGTTCTATGCAGTTGATATTTTTTCTGAAGACAGATTCTAGCTGGTCTGGCTCATTTGCACTAAGTGACCTTTAACTGCATGTTTACATCTTTGTTACACATAATCTATTTTTAAATCATTGTTCATAATAGCTGTTGATTGTTTAATTGTTTACATGTAAGTAGGTCAAGGACCTTGTTTACATCAATTAAGACAGAATCACCTAGAAACTGATAGAAAACAGAACTTTGGAGAAACTTCATCTTCTAGGACATTCTATCTGAGTACTGTAAAAACCTTATCAACAGAATTGAAAAAACTCATTTCAGAAAGACCCATTTCAGGTAAACTCATTTCAGAAAGACATTGGAGATTATTATCGTTGCAGAACAGTGCATTTATTATACAAGCAGTGCTTCTTTGTGAATTTGGAAAAGTGATTCCAAAAGAGAATTTTGAAGAGAATTTATTCATCTTGTAGAAGAGAATTTATACTTTCTGTGAAACAGAATATATTTTTGTGAAAAGCCAGGATTCTACTGGATCATTTGGAAATTACCTGTGGCCCCAATATTTATTGGATTTTTACTCCATTTGAATTTTGCTGAGCATTTTATTATATTTTATTGGACACTGCTGAAATTTCTAAATGAACATTTCATCACAAATCTACGAGATACTGTTTCTGAAGACACATTCTTGGATTTAATACTACCAGCTGGAAAATTTCTTCACAAGATTTTTCACCACTGGATTCTGTCAAACTGTATTTTGGACTAATTCAATAATTGATAAGTACCACTGTTTTTATTATCTCTAAACCAATTAGTGAAAAGGATCTTTGTATCATTTTTTTATATTAATTTTTTTTAATTAAATTTCAGAATAATTAAATTCATAGTTGTTGCTGATTCTCAGATTTCTTTCTGTTACCAATATCATTAATATTTCCGCGCCGTAACAGAAATTTGGGGGCTCGTTGCAAAGATTGAATATTAGATAACCAGAAAGGTTTATTTGCATATTGCAATTATTATTTTGGCTCACTTTCAAAACATTTAAATTTTCTTAGACAATTTCAGTATTATTATTTATATAATCTGAGAACCAGCAAACCTTTTCATCATGGTAATTATTGTGACAGAACTTGGTGGTGTTGTAGTTTTTGGTGTATATAAAACAGTTGGTGTAGTAGTTGCTGGTGTGGTGCTTGTGGTGGTTGTTTAGTTGCTTTTGTTGACAGTAGATGTAGTGGTTGGTGATATACATGTAGGGGCGTAGTGGTTGGTACATTAATTGTTTGTGCTGTAATGGCATAGTACTGGTTGGTGTGGTAGTTATTGAAGTAGTAGTTGTTGGCGTGGTAGTCGTAGTGATTGTGAAGTAGTGGTTGATAGTGTTGTTGTGGTTGTTGGTGCAATTCATATAGTAGTTGGTGCAGCAGATGTGGCTGTTGGTGTAGTGCCTTACATTGTTGGTGTTATTAAGGTTGGCGTAGTAGCTGTTGATTTAGTCGTTATTGTGTATGTTGTGGTTGGCGGTGTTTACAACAACTACGCCGACCACCACAACACCAACCTTGGCAACACCATCAACGCCATGTACTACAATAAAAGATAGAACGAAATGTTTTGAAATCACAAAGCGAATTTCCAGAAGTCATCTAACGAAGCACGGGCAATGCCGAACGCCCCAACAACGTGGAGAAGGTGTCTGTTGCCTTTTAACGTACTAGTCGCTCAATAACGCACATTTTAATGAAATATGTGAGAAATAGAGTAAACTTTGAAGTGAAGTCAAATGTCAAAATGGCGCCAAATCTAAAAACAAAAAGCTGATATCTCTTAATCTGTGAGTTCAACAACATATTAAAATTTCAGTAAAACCCAACATTCAGTTTTTGACCATATGATCCCTATGAGGTCACCGCAGCATTCGGGTATAACGGTTGAGAATTTTCCAAGGACAAAAACATTTTAGATATGTTCTTTTTTTGCGGAGATTACGGTTCCAAAATTTCGAAATGCCCGGGCTGAAAATTAGGCTAGGTTGAAAATAAAAGATATAGAAAAAAACGTAAAATTGCCATCTCGGGCTTTGGGTGCGTAAATTTGAAAAGACAAAATAACTGTGAACAATTCCAAATAACCTGAAATCAGTGTGTAAGTGTGATAGCTGATAGCTGTGTCATTTATAAATACGGAGCTAGGTGAATCCCGAGATAACGTTTTCATGAAAACTGTCCAAAATGGCTGGAATTATGAAATAATAGGGCTGATAGTATTAACGTCATATCTCAGGTGTTTGGTCGGATTTTCAAAATTCTTTTACCTTTGTAGTCTGGACCACGAGTACGTACGAAAATTCCAACTCTATGAAGTAAAGTTTCATTTTGATATCAGTTTCGTGAAGTGAAATTTTATTTTGACGTTTTCCAACCCTCAATAGGCATTTACGTCATAACGTCAATGCTTTTTAAGCAATGATGATAAATAGAGGATATGGAATGAGTGTTTTTCTCATATAATATTTATGAAAAGAATTTAAGAATTTTCCGTTTTGGCGAGCCTTCGGTGAGCCCAAACGGAAAATTCGGACGAGTTTCATAAATATTACATGATAAAAACACTCATTTCATATTCTATCTATCATATGACGCACACGCACAAATTAGCCACTTATTTAGTTTAGTACGACTTTTTAACCCATCACCTACTAGTAACTTGAGTTGCAGACGGCACTTGAAAAAAACATCCTCGTACAACTAAAAATCTTCATTTTTTGCTTCCAAAACATAGGTTATGACCTCTCATTGGAACGAGCGCGACACGCTAGTTCCAATGAGGGGTCACAACCTATGTTTTGGAAGCAAAAAGTGAAAGTATAAAAAAAATGAATGGCGTTTTTCTTGTGTAGGTAAAAGATTAATCAAATATAACCCACCCTAAACAGGACAGATAACGTTAATTCTCCCTACAGAAATTATGCAAATATGACCCAGTTGTATTTTGTTTAGCCAATCAAATTGTCATAATGTGTAGGGCGCTATTTATAGTTATGGCTACGTCCACGATCAAAGAACTGCCCTAATTACAAGTTCGTCTGCTACCTAAAAAAACGTTTCGTACAAATTGTAAACAAAAACAAGTGGACCATAATTAATTGAAATTTGAAGCTTCTCGATTGATCACACGTTGGTTATTATATCAACATACTGTCTGAAGTTCACTCTGAACACGGTAGAAAATCAACGTGCCCTCCAGCTTCAAGTTAGATTGCTTCGGCAATAACATCACCAACTCAGCAGACAAAGTGTCATAATTACACCACCCCAGCAGCAGTAGCAATAACTTTATTGACCTTCAACATTCTAAATCACGAAGAAATGACAATGTCAACGAACAATGTTCAACAATTATTCTACGGAGCAACGTTAAATCATGTGCAAAATATGAACATATACTTACCAATACCAGTTCACAGAAAATCTTACAACGACTTGCAACGACACCACCAAGAAAAGGTAAATTCCAAAGAGTTATACCAAAATTGTCTGATTCCGAATGAGAAAGTTATTAAACAATCCACTTTTCACTGATTTCACGCAAAATTTAATGTAACATGTTAACTTTTTTTGTTTCAGTGTAGTGAGCACTGATCTCAATAATATATTGAGATCAGTGGTAGTGCCAAATCCTAGAGTGAATGGTGAATCGCTGTCATCGATTTTGTGGTATAAGGGGCGCAACTCTGTTTCTGTCGTCCCATTTGCTTTGTCTCGTTTTCTACGGAGGCCTGTGGGAATCAGGATAAAAGTGAATATAAGCCCCACGAGTGAAACTGCTGTTTATTACCAGATAGAAACAATGTACACATGGTGTTTTTTTTATATCTGGTTTATACAACTCGTGTGATGTAGTTTCGGGACCAGGGCTGTCACCAAATGGGAGGGGGCCGACACCGGACCGTATTGGCGTATTATCTACGACGATGAAGTCGGATTTTCAAATTTTGTTCGACTTCTTAATTGGAACTATAAGTTCTAAAAGTTACCATAAATTCATCTTAATACAGTGAAATTTAATTTCGAGGTGACGTCATAGCGTTAACAGTTTTCCGACAATTTGGATGAAACTGCACACAACACTTCAACTGTTCCTCTGTCTATGCATTATTATTATAATGCTGTATTATGTAATTTTGTGTGTAGAGCTGACACCAAGTGGGTGACTGGGTGGTGTTGTAGTTGTTGCATTGTAGTTGTAGTGGTTTGTGGCATAGTTGGTTTAGTCATTGTACAAGTTCTAGTTGCTATTGTAGTAGTTGTTGCTGTAGTGGTTAACTAGTGTACTTGTTGGGCTGTAGTAGTGGGTGTAGTAGTTGTTGCTGCTGTTGTGGTTGGCGTTGCACTTGTATGATACGTTGCTATAGAAGTCGATTTTTATTGAGGTTGATATAGTAGTTTATCAAGGTTGGTGTACTCAAAGGTTGGTGAAGTAGACGTTGGTCTTGTGGTTGTGGTGAGTGGTGTTGTAATTGATGCCATATCAATTGTTGATGTTGTAATGGTTGATGTGCGGTGGCTCATCAAGCATTAGACTGTTGGACTTCTATGCTAGAGGTCCCGATTTCGATACCCGTCCGGAACGACCCGCGCTGTGTCCTTTGGGCAAGGCACTTTATCCCGGTTGCCTACATGGGGGCACGATGATGCAGTGTACTAAGGCGTACTGCACGTCGATGGTGCACGTCTTCAACCGCTGTAACCTTGCTTGAGCGGAGCTTGAACAGAGTTAGAAAGTTGAGAAGATGACAGTTGCTTGTCGATGCTCGGTGCTTCTCTCCGGCTTCCTCCGCCCGTAAAACTGTCACGGTCACGATTAGCCATTGTGCATAAGTATGTAACCTTAAACACCAATAAATAAATAAATAAATAATGGTTGATGTGGTAATTGTTGATATGGTAACTGTGGAGTAGTAGTTATCCCCCAGCCTCTGGTAGTGCATCAAAATTTTCTTCGTGTTTTTCTCTTGTTAACTTTGAATTTAGCCAATTATATCTTGTTTGACTGAACCCACTGAGCTCTGTCAAAGAGGGTATATTTGGTTAAATATCAAACTGCATTATGGGAAATATTTGCTGCTAAAAAGTTAACCATTTGACACCAGAGTGCAGAGGGTTATGTGTTATCGTGGTTGCTAGTGTAATTTATACAGTGTAGCAGTTGTTGGTATAGTAAAGTCATCCAACGAAGTTAGATTGACTTATTGCGATCGTAATCCTGTTTGTCATATTTACCGAATCACTGTCACAGTTTTCGACCGATTCTCGCGAAATTTGACTCAAAATTAATGTTAATGTTTGTCCGGTGCTGAAGGTAGTGGAGCCAGATTTTTTATTGTCCACCTTTGTCCAAAACAATACCTAAATTAAGACGTTTGTCTTCATCTTTTAACATCAACTCCTGTATCAAGCTTCCGGATTTGAAATTTAGGAAATATCAACTCCAAACCTTTTTATGTCACTTCAAATTCAAGGGTTATTTTTCACATTTCTCATTGAAAATGAATATTGCACAGCTCCGTACAGTCAGTACACACAGCTTTTAAACATTACACCCTTCTACTTGCATGATGACTCTATTAAATGCAATTGTTACAATTCAGACTTTAACTCTTCAGCCAGAATAACATAAATTTGACGTGTTTTTCGTGAACGTTTGATACCTGCCCGCCCTCTTGTTGAAGTCTCACTCTCGAAATTTAAATATACTCTCCAATAAAACCAATCGGTTTTAAGCCGGCCAACAATTCGTCTGGGCTGACGTTAAGGAGACGGTGAGACGTCAACGTCGGAAAAATTAAAGTTTGTCCGATTTACATGAAAATTTAGTATGTTGTACAGCTTGAAAAATAAAAAAGGTAGCTGTTTTGGATTTTTTTTACCCCCCCCCCCCCCCCCTCCTTCAAATTTGTAGCACCTATACGTCAAAAATGACAACAAATACCCCTATAGAAACTAAACGCACAGCACAAGGGATAGTTGGAAGGAGGTATAGGCACATTTGTATGCCCATTTGAAAAACAAACTGAACGCTATGGCGTCAAACGCGACGGAGGTGCAAAAACGTAAAATTCAAATTCAGCACCCGAAAGGTTTGAGCATGTGTGCTTTTAACCTATACTATACTAACATCAGTCGGCAAGATGTTTCCCGCCGGTTCAAAACTGTTATTTTTTGCTTCCCTTTTCAGTTTTGTCTTAATTTTAACTGGCACTCCTATATCTGATTTTGCTGCATGACAATGTTCGATTATTTGTCTTGAGAAGAATGTTAATTACAAAAAGTCAACCGAGTTTAACCCTTTACCCAACGTATAACATACAAAACCGGCTACCTCTATTTTCAAAAATCACCATACAATTTTCATTATTTTTTTCATTTTTGTCTAAAAAATATAGCTTATGTCCCCACATTGGGAAGATCTCGTTGGGTTCGTTCCAGTGAGGGGTCATAAGCTATGTTTTTGACGCAAAAATAAAAACATTATTCAAGAATTTTATTTGCAAGTGTTGTCTGCCTTTCGTATTAGGTAAATGATGAACACATTTATGAATGGAAGTTGTGTATACTGATAAATTGGATGTTTAATACAATAAATAAAAATATTTATTTGGTTGGCGAAATCGCCGAGTGACAAAAACGCGGTGACGACAACGCTGGGTGGCGAGAGGGCCGAGTGACGAAAACGCTGGTTTGCAAAATCGCAAGGTTGCCAAAATGATGGACAGAGTAGATGGGTGTTTTTGTTACTCGGCGATTTCGCCAACCAAATAAATGTTTTTATTTATTGTATTAAACATCCAATTTATCGCAACCAGTGATAAGTTGAAACAATTTGTGGAATACGTGAGAAGGACACGGATTGAAAACTTCATGTGGTGTCCTGAAAATTGGTCAGTGTTCAACCAGAGTGTCAGAACAAATAATGACGTTGAGGGCTGGCACCGTAGATTGAACTCTGTTAGCCAAGCCGGCATGCCATTTTACACACTAAAAAATAAACTGTTTGAACAGAGCAATTTAGTGACTGTTCAGGTACAAAAATGTCCCCCCCCCCCCCCCCCCTTCCAACCCGTTTCTCCTAAACTGACCTGCACCACTTTTTACGTCGACCCACGGCGTTCAAAGGATACCTTCCCAAAAGCATTATCAAGCTGACACTTTCAGCTCTTGAAGCTCGGGTTGGTATCCAATAATCATCACAAATTGGGCTTTAACACTTCTCACAAAGCTGGCTACCAAAGCTACAGCTCACCATTGTGTTTCATGGTTCTCAGTTAACCACAATATCAACACAATAAAGTCGCAACACTTCCCGACTTTCACACTCACAGCTGCTTTACCTAAGTCGCTATCACTATTAATCCTGACAATCAGGTTCACACTTCGGACAACCGGAGAGACTCCCACCCCCACTGAAATAAACAGATCTCTGTATTTGATTGATAAGGTCGTACGGGCCGAAACCTTGGTTACACTTTGCGGAAGTTAATTCCGGACAAATACCAATAGAGGTCCACCTCACCTATCAATTTTTCTACCTCAACTCCACAATGGAGTCGTTACAACCTGAAACACACCGTAAGCTCCATCTACAACTCAATAATACTCGGAGGCTCATGTTTCGGGAAGCTGATGTACACCACAAGCACAGAATTTACCAAGAATGCAACTCACAAAATGTCGTGTCAGCAGATCTGCTCAATACCATAAATTCGGATTTACGCCGTACTGTCGACGGCCTGCTCAAATTTGAGAAAGATATATCTCGGACATCGACACGCTTGCTCGCCAAACCACTCAGCGTTTGACACAATGTCTACAGACATAATACGGTAAGTGCATCTCAGACCTAGAAGTTGAGATATCTGAGTACCTCAATAACCCACTCCCTCCTAATATCATTGAACAGGACCAGTCTGCCTTCCTTGAGCTCTTCCATAGCACCATTTCTCTTCTCCAGCGTCGACCTTACCAAATATCGGCTAACAAACGCCCAGCGTTGTAAAGAAACTATGACCGCAGCTGTTCCAACCCCCAACCAGTGCTTTGACGCAGTAGCAGCTGCCTCCGTATCCCCCCAAACACACGGGGGGGGGGGGGGGGGGGGCGCAATCCACTCACCGTGTGGACATTCCTCTCATCAATCGAAGATACGCCGCCCGAAGCGTACTCATCAAGCAATTATATCAATGGACACTCACCCCACCTCCGCTGATTCACCTCTTAGCGCACCCAAGCGTCGGAGATTAGGAATGACCAACATTCCTCCCCCAGCTCAACGCCTTGGGGTACTACACGTCAAATAGTGGCTCACTACCATGGTCACGGGTCACCTTGTCGGAAGAGGATTGGCCCCTCAGCTCTTGTACTACCCTAACTATGGCCTGTACTACCACGGACATACAACCTGTATTAACCACCACCGAATCAGCTGGCCCCGAGCCACTGAACACCATTCTATCTACCGACAGGTCCACCTGTCCCTTGGTGTCGGACTCCAACCCTCCGCCGTCGGAGGATGACATAGATTCCAGCATTGGCACCATTAGTTGTCCTACTAATACCTCCTCAGAGAGCATACAGTTCACCTACAGGACTTCAGATGAGCAGGGACCCTCGTCCCCTTCCGCTGAACACAGCGCGTCGGATGCAGGCCTCTCCCTTCTACTTGCGGCCAAATCGAATGACTCTTCCCATCCTTGTTCTTCAAGCACCCAAGCCATGGCCAATCCATGCATGGATAACACTGATCCGGGCAAAATACCACTGTTTACCTCTGCACTCACCGAATGTACCCATAAATATACCAGAGAGGGCATTTTACTAAATCGAAGCAAGATAGCCGGGACTAAACAAGCCTGGCTAGGCCACCGTGCCCCTGTCAGCAAAGCTCAACCTTCCATTACTCACTATCCGGCCCGGCATCGCCGGCCGACTAACAAAAAAGTATTCCAACACGTCAAACGCGCCGGTAGGCGACACACACGAGGTTAAATGGAACGAAAGTCTCACCTCACCGCACAGATTGACAAGGCTAGCACACATATTACCAATCTGTCAAATTACACTCTCAGTACACATGAGAAAATTGTACTGGTGAAGGGGTTAAAATTTATACCAACGCTTCAAAGACCTTCCAGGTCCTTCTTCAAGGAAGACATACAATTGCTTCATAATAGAATGCGAATGAGGGTTATACATGCTGATCAACAGCAGCGGTTCATTAACCCATTTCATAAAAAGACCAATACTTCTCCCACTACCTGTCACAACATCGCAGTGGAAACATACCTATCGAAAACCAAAATGGAACTTCAACGTTGCCTTAACCCACCGCGGTTACGCCGTTGCTGTGATAATGTGGCCAAAGCGGGGGGGGGGGGGGGGGGGGGGGGGGAGGGGGTGGGGGGGTAATGGAGTTCTCAATGAAACCGCTCACCTACTGAACTAATTAAAGAGGACACTTCCTTTCTCTCTAATATACGCTATTGCCATGCAATGTCCCACAACCCTGCACCAAGCAGATCAGCGTTACAATTAAAATTTTGAACCCTCGGCCCACCAAGGGTTGATATGAAGTTCATCTATGGTAACCACACATTCACACCCACCGTAGGTGTGCTTTATTAAGTTGTGTCCACGGGCTACCGTCCAATTACAAACAAAATCATAACACCAACCACACCTACCCTCCTTCCAGATGAGGGTGGTGCCACACTTTTTTGCACGATAATTGTCAAAAGTCTACGTGGGCGAACCACGCACGAGCTAACGGTTACAACCGACTCAACATGACGGGCTACCAGTGCCCCTCTTGCCTTACACCTCTGTCAGACGTTCTACTGGAAGCTTGCGGGCGAACTGAGTTGCTGCTATGTCCTTTACTCACCATAACCCTCTGTTACCCACACTATTGCCGGAATATAATTTCCGATGCTATGTACCCTGCGGGATATATTGCGCCGAATATTATATTACAGCATAAGGTGCAACTACATGTACTTGCCCACACCACCCCTAATAACAGGGGTTACGGCATATATAGCGCTGAAAATTATATTATAACCTAGTCATAGGGCGGAATTACTTACTGATATGTCACAGCTTTAGTGCCTACCCCCCCCCCCCCCTCTATTCTGTAATTCTAGCTGTACACCACCCCACTCACGAGCCTTCGCAATACCCCTGGTAAATTCGCCGTTCAAAGCGAAATTAATTAAAATATACTTTGCATATCTTTGACGTAGATGTATAACTGTAAACCTATTATTTGTATATTTCTCTGTTAGAACTAATTTGTTATTGATATATTATATTTGTTATTGATATTAAATGACATTTTAGAACTCGAAGTATATTAATAATAAATTGGTTTAGATCATTTGGTATTCATGTTTGATCGAAGTCACTGTGGAATCCTTCGAAAAAGATGATAGGTCCGAAGTTACTTCCCAAGGGTCCGAAGTCACTTCCCAAGGGTCCGAAGTCACTTGGTCCGAAGTCACTCTGGTCCGAAGTTGCGTAGGTCCAAAGTCACCTCTTCTTCTTCCGTTTTAGTACAAAACCACCTCTGGTGTATCCTCGTACTGCAGGTGACTATTTACATGATCGGTGATGGGAGGTCCCAAAATGCAGGTCAAAATTCATATTTACAGTGCAGTTAAAATCAGGTCGTGTTGGTTCATCTCAGAGTGATACACTGCAGCTCACTCTTGAAAGAGTCCAGGGAGTTGCAGGCGATGGTATTCTGAGGGATTTGGTTCCATATTCTGAGAAAATCCGGGAAGAACGACTGCTGGTAAGCGGAGGATCTGGCAAAGGTACCAAGAATTTTTGGCTGTGGCCTCTGACATTCACTGCTGCTGGAGTCAGGTATGTGACTGGGATATCAACTAGGTTGTTGACAATCCTGTACATCATTACGGCCTTGGCTTGTGCTCTACGCTCCTGTAGCGTTGTCCAATTCAGACTTCTAAGCATGGCTGTAACACTGCTAGTTGTCCTGAAGTCACCAAGGACAAATTAATCTGGCTGATCTTCTTTGTATCATCTCAATGCGTTTGATGTTTTGTACAGTATGAGGATCCCAAATCACACTTCCATATTCCATAATGGGACGAACAAGTGTAGAATAGCATAGCTCCTTAGTTTTCTTCGGGCATGCGTACATATTCCTCTGTAGAAAGGCTCTGGTGGAGTTAGCTTTTTTAGTCACTTGTTGGATGTGGTTGTTCCAATTCAGCTGGTGATGGATAGTCAGCCCTAGGTATTTTGCTGATTCAGCCTCTTCAAGCTGTTGACCATGTATGAAATACCGTACTTTCAGCGGACATCGTTTCTTTGTGATATGCAAGATTTGGCACTTCTGGGATGGAACTCCATTAGCCAATCTTGTTCCCACTGCTGTAATGCATCCAGGTCTTCTTGGAGCTTTTGGGCATCATATGGTGACTTAATTTCTCTGTATAGAACACAGTCACCTGCAAACAGTCATATTGTTGAGGAGTTAGAGACATAATCAGACAGGTCATTAATGAATAATGAGAACAGGAGAGGTCCCAAAACACTGCATTGTGGCACTCCTGATGAAACTGGAGCAGTTTTGGAGAAACATCCATCTAATACGACCCTCTGTTCGCGATCATGCAATAAGTCCTTTATCCAGTTATGAGTCGTCCCTGTAATTCCATAGTGGTGTAATTTATGGAGAAGCCTCTGGTGAGGTACCTTGTCAAAGGCTTTTGAGAAGTCCAAAAGTACAACGTCGGTTTGGCTCTGTTTGTCGATGTTATTAGCAAGGTCTTGTAGTGTGATTATCAACTGTGTTTCACATGATCTTCTCTTCAGGAAACCGCGCTGAGCGTCTGTTAGCATCTGGTGTTCACCACAGTGTGACATGATGTTGCTGCACACGAATCAAATCAAATGGTTTCGCTCGCCAAAGGCGCGCAGGGACGATTTGGGGAGCAAGCCCCTTTCGACCCTCATTAGCTGTAGAATTTTGAAGTTTCAGACCGTGGTAAAGGAGGAGAAGTTGTGGGTTGTTAGCGGCGCTTGTGTCTTTTCTGCTTCTTTTTCAGATGTGGAGGTTTGGAAGGAGAGACAGTGGTAGTTGGTGTTGTTGGTAGTCCAAGCCGAGTCTGGGGTGGTTGTGGGTGATTGCTGAGTCTTTTGTTGTTGTAGGTTTCTGGTGTCTATTAGTTTTTTGGCTTCTTCAATTTGTTGGAGGAACACTTGGTATTTCCTGTCCATATCTTGCCTGTGAAGGCCCCCTTGTATTTTGTTTTCCCATAAGATGTTCTCTATCCTGTCGTCCGCGTCCTGGCATTCTGGTTTAGAAACAAGAGGCGATTGGGAATGAGGAAGAGGCGAGAGGGCAGCTTCCATTTCCACCTCAGTCTCCACAGACTCTTCCACACCCGACAATACCGGTTGGGACGCCGGCATTTGGATGGGGCTGTCTGTGGGAGTGGGAGGGGAATTGGTGGCCGCCTCTGGCTCTTTCTTTTCCTCACCATTCTCTTTCTTCATCTCCAAGAATGTCTCCAAGCGTCGGGAATTCCTAAGCTTGGTGGGCGGGCTCTTCTTTTTTCTCTTTCTCTTTTCAGGGCCTCCTGACCTACTCGGATGAGGACCAGTGGTGTGAGAGGGGATCCTCTCATCAAAGGTGCTACCTCTCCCCGAGTGGGGTGGTGATTTCTTGTCTTCCCCGATCTTGAACTCAAGAGACAGATGGACGCTCTTGCCTGTCTCCTGGATAGTCCAGGTGAAAGGGCAAGAGACACCCAGAGCTGCTATCGTTTTCTTCAGTCGCGCTGGTAGTTCCGGTGTTTCCATAATTGAGATTCTAATTAGGATGCTCGCACTCTAGTTCAGAGGTGCGAATCGTTGTCGTATGTAATGAAGACCTTGTTGTTGCTGCACACGATGTGCTCCATGACCTTACAAACAACAGATGTCAGAGACACCGGGCGGTAGTTTGCTGGGCAATTCTTGTTCCCCTTGTTCTTGTATATTGGGGCGACATCTGCCTTTTTCCAGTCTGTGGCTAGTGTGCCCTGATCCCTTTCGCCCTTATCTTGGGAGCGAAACGCCCAGGGGCGATTAATTTTTGGGGTTCGAAATCGTTTTTGGATAAAAGAAATTACATACTATAATAGGTACGAAATTACTCAAAATTCCGGGTACGAAATCGTTTTGGGTACGAAATTACTGTATCCGACCAAAGCGTTTGAATGGCATTGCAATGAATACGGGGGCGTTCAGAACTTTCGAAAGAGCTAGTCGAGCAGACCGTAAACAATGCATTTTCAATCGATCTTTTCCTAAAGCAAACAGAAAATTTAAATTTGTTTCTAAAATACTTACATGTTTTCTCAGTCCAGGAGTATAGGATTTATAAGTAAGTTTTGCGATTATTATAGCCTGAAAAGGAAGATCAATCCTTTTTTGAGGATAAATTGACAACATTATCTATTTTCGTGCATTCACCAATAATTTGAATAAATTTGAAAATGAAATTGAAAGCCGCTCAAAGTTCAAACTAAACCACCCTGGTCCCAATGGCGGATACAGAGGGGGGGGGGGGGGGGGGCGGTCGCCCCCCTTTAGCTCGTGTTTGTCTCGCATGTAGGGCGTAGCCAGGATTTTCATTTAGAGACAATACATGAATTGAAGTAAAAACATACGACATTTATTTCCTCCATCACCATTCGCTAGGGAAAACAAATATACCGTTGAAATTATGCAAAATATATCTACTGCCCTGGTCGCCTTCATTTATAGCGTCACCGACACAGCATGATTTTGAGGTGTTACATGCCCCAAGCCTCAGGTACCCCATGGCTATGATAATTCCAATTATGGGTCAGGATCTTAATTGGCATAGTTATGGGGTACCTAAGCCTAGAGGGCTGACTGCTGAAAACTTTCAAACACTGGCAGATCGCAATGTTCTCCTGAGGTTAACCCTTTACCCAACGAATCGCCCGCATCCGCCCGCGTAATATGCAAATTCAGCAGTTGAAAAAATATTATTTTTCAAAAAATTTCAACAAAACCATATCATGTGACCCCACGTTGTAACGAGCTCGTCGAGCTCGTTCCAACGAGGGGTCACACGATATGGCTTTGTTGAAATTTTTTGAAAAAATTATATTTAAAATAATAAAATTTGATATCGTCTGCGTTGGGTAAAGGGTTAAGTCAGTTATGACTGTAAACAGTGTGTCCAAAATACAATATTATGGTTAACGGATCTGAAGTGCATATTTCAAATTTTCTAATTCTGTTTCGAACGTATGACAGAATTTGAAATTCAGAAACATGCTGTTTAAAAAGTGTTAATTAGCCATTTAAAAATTCAAGAGGATTTTCACCCCAGAAGCCACCAGAATGCCCCATTTGGTCGCTCATTTCCAAAAAAGACCCCCCTACAAACCTCGTGCCTTTGGCACTCGCAGCAGATGCCTTTGGCATCTGCACGATTTGCCCCCCCCCCCCCCCCCCTTGAGAATTCCTGTATCCGCCACTGCCTGGTCCACAGTGCCCTGGAAAGTAAAGACATTCAAACGTATGGAAGGAAATTACTGGGTAAACTAAGAAGTGAGTTCCCACCAACGGTGTTAAGGGCCTATATAAGCAGGCCTGGCATTCTGAAAAATGCAGGAGGGCAAAAAATCGCTCTCCTCAATCAGCTTAGGAGAGCAATTAGCTTTACACAGCATTTTAAGTATCCAGTTGAACGAACTCATTGAAACTGAAACCAACAGACTACATCAGAGATTTTATTAACTTTACTAAGGTAAAGCGAAATCTCTTAGACATCTAGATGTCTCACTCAACAACCGAACACACACTTGACAAGACCTGTGTGTGTACCCAGACCTGTTGTCCAAGAAAGTCATACGCATACCACTACCACCTTCAACCCTCCCAAGGGGGGTTGAAGGTGGTAGTAGTAGGCGTATGACTTTCTTGGACAACAGGTCTGCTTGAATCTACAGTCAAATCCTGGTGCAAGTGCTTCAAGTGACAGGATAGTAGTAATGGTAGTATATTATAGTGTCAATATTCCTTGAATAATTACCCCTCAAACTGTGATGTCAGTTGTTGAACTTGAAACTGACAAAAAAAAAAATATTGCTGTGACCCGTTTTGCTTCAAATGATTGCAACTGTGTTTGGTTGGTATGGTTGCAGCCATTACCTTTTACCACTAAACCACTTTCAAAATGAAATCACGTGATGTTATGTGACTTCGAAGTTAAATTACATTTTTGCTTTACAACAAAAATTTAATGTGAGCATAATACATGTAATCTCAATCATCCCAGACCAAAATATTTAGGAGGGGAATTTTTCGCTCTCCTTAATTCTTTCAGGAGGGCAGTAAGGAGAGCTAAAAAATCGCTCTCCTGAAATTGCCAAGCCTGTATAAGTAATGAAATTTTGTTTATTTTGAAAATTCTCACCTCTGATATTCCTTCAATTCAAATTAAATATACACAAAAAGTACATCAAAATGAAGGTTCAGATGTATAGAACACGAAACACATGTGTAATCAACTCATAGAGTTGCCTAGCTCAAAATGAGCGTAGCAGTATTATGGATACCTTAATACTGCTACGCTCATTTTGAGCTAAGAGTTGACTGTAGGCACCACTGGTTCCTGGAAGTCTGCTGCCGTATTCGCACCCGTATACTGACGTTTCGGCCTTGGGACATTTCGGCCTCCAATTGGGCCGAAACGTCATGCCTATCGGACCGAAACGTCACGGGTTTTAGTGAATTTTTATAAATTTTTTACATATTTTGGAACTTAATTTCCTTTATGCTGAGGTCATAAAAGCCTGTCTTTGAATAAAAAAAACCGAACTTACCTTTATCAAATTTTTATTTATCCGTAAAAATCCACGAAATAAAGCAGGAATTAATTATACTTTATATTATTTGTAAAGTATGGTCACTATGTTGAAGACGCATCGAAATAAATGAAATAAAAGATTTTCTCAGCAAGTGCTGCTTTGACAAAACAAAAGGCCACAGCTGCAGTGGCGTAGATAAAGGGGGGGGGGGGGGGGGGGAGAGGAGGCCCCCACCAGAAGTTTTGTCGGAAATTTTTTGGGACCATTTTTAGGCGAATTTATGCCTAATAACATTAAAATGCTGGCTTTGGGGATAAAAACATGCCATTTGGGGTAAAAAAGACCAATTTTCAGTACATTTGCAGTAAACAACAGATTCTTTCTGTTTGTTTGGGTTTTTGTTGTTACACTGTCGGAAAATTTTAGATCTGTCAGAAAATTTTGGGCTTGCCCCTCCGCCAGCGTAAAGCTATCTACGCCACTGCACAGCTGTATGTCGCTGTTGCTACTAGTCTTTTGATACTTTGTTTGATGCTTCTGATTAAAAGTTACTGATGAACTTTTTGAGTTTGCTTACACAAGCTTTTGGGAATAAAAGTGACCGATGAACTGTTTGTATGTGTTGATACAGCACCCTCGATGTGGTATCTTTGGTGACTTCTGATCTACCGACGACAGTGGGCTCAGATATTTTTGTGTATAAGTAATGTATTCAATGTTTGTAAATAATGTAACCACGAGAGCTACCAAACGAATAAACTTACTCAAAATGCTAAGGGGCACCACTTGTGTGTGTGGGAGGGGGAGGGGGGGCAAATGAAACTGTATTACTCAAGTTGTACAAGGCCTTCATACGACCAGTAGTTGAATACGGGGCCCTAGTCCTGACCGATACCTACAAGACGAATATTGCCAAATTCCAAAGAGTCCAGAACCAAGCAATGCGAATAGCCCTCCAAACCCCATACGACACCACTATCAAACTTCTCCACCAACGGGCAAAATGGAATTATACCATACTGCAAACGAGGGTCGAAAGGGGCTTGCCCCGAAATGTCACAGAGTGCCTTCGGTGTGCTAAATCATTCATTTAGTTTTTAGTTAGTAAATAATGTATTTCTTGTCAATAAAATGAAGGTAAACTGCATTTTCGTTCCGTTATTACTGTATATAGAGATAAGTTCTATAAAACCTAGCTATGTCGAAAGATGCTTTGGATATCCTTAATTTGTTTGATATCTTAGCCTTGTACTTGGATATCCCTAGATTCTAAAGCCATAGCTAGTTTTTATATAACTTATCTCTGAATACAGTTATAACGGAATTGCGAACATTTTGGTGCAAAATGTAAATATTTCCATTTGTTGTAAATATAATGTCATTTTGGGTGTGAGATGTAAATATTTCCATTTTTTATTAAAAATTTTGCTGCCTAAGTTGTATTAATAATACTTAGAGACAGTAATAAAGAAGTCTTTCTGTTCTATTCGAACTGTGTGATGTCAATCAATTAATTCCCTAATCCATATTAACAGTCAATAGTGATGGAAATTATCTCATTCGGCAGGTTAGATAATAGAGGTTATTAGGTTGTTAAACTGAAAAATACTGATCAATTAACACCTCTTAATATCCTCTGATATCTATCCTGGTGGACGAGATAACCCCCTTCACTACTGACTGTTAATATAGGAGGCCGAAACGTCCAGGGCCGGAACGTCTCGAGGCCAAATCGTCTCAAGGCCGAAACGTCCCATTGCCGAACTGATAATTTAATAATATTTCACGAAAACAACTTGTGGCCAAATGTGCTTTACATATCCAAGAACAAAGCTAGGGGATAAAACTTCTTCATAACAAGCGACAGAGCTGCATTGGGGGAAATTCCAAAGCCTTTGCTTTTGTTTACGTATGAGTATACTTTCGATTTCCGGTTGACGTCAACGGACAGAAAAAGCATGTAAAAACAACGCCGTCTAAAATCAAATAATGAAGAAGATCACCTTCATACAGTATACGTTAATAGATAGAGATTGCACAGTTGCCATATTCAATGCAAGGTATCATGATACCTGTTGAAATTTCTTAAAATTACAAATTTGTTTTTTGTTGGAAATTCGTGGTAACGAATGATTTGCGCATGTCTATCAAGCATGGAAACCATCTTCAATTAAAAAATGCAGACAGTGTTGTCCTTTTCCAAAATGCAGACCTATCGCTGTATTCGAAAGTGTTTGGAATGCCTAGCTTTGTTCTTGGATATATGAAGCACATTTGGCCACAAGTTGTTCTGATGAAATATTATTTTATTATCAGTTCTGGTGCGAATACGGTAGCAGACTTCCAGGAACCAGTGGTGCCTACAGTTGACTCTATGAGTTAATTACATATGTGTTTCGTGTTCTATACATCCCAACCTTCATGTTGATGTATAATTTGTGTATATTTAATCTGAATTTAAGGAATATAAGAGGTGAGAATTTCAAAATAAACAAAATTCCATTACTTATATAGGCCCTTAAGGTGCAATAGAAGTAAGAGGAATTTGTTTAGTCTATTCAGCAGGGGAGCAGGACGTTTTGGCCCATTACCAGTTCGGCCACAGGACGTTTCGGCCTCGATATATTTTTTAAACTGGGGACGATAAGTTCTCGGGGGGGAAAAACATCGAGGCCGAATCATCCCAAGGGGACGTTTTGGCCTCCATATTTGGAGAAAATCGTTATGAAAAGGTGCTAATTGGCAGTCTCCCAATTGACACCTCATTGTGATGGATTTTCCATTGAATGGAACTTTTAATTACCTTCATATTACTGGTTCGACTTGTGTTTCTCCTATTCTTTCCTTAACAACTTCTAACACCGCAACATAATCTGTCTCATCTTTTCGACATGAGCACAAGTACCAATGGGAACTGTTTTTTGTTACCATCTTTCTGGACAAACACATTTAGTGTCATAATTTCTTGAATGGAAAAAAGGTTCCGCTGTAAAAATAAACAGATTGATGTTTGAAATGTACCCCAAACCGCTATCAAAACAGGACAGCTGGCCTAAGCTAGGTTTGTTGTGGCAATCAAAACAGAACACGTGGACGATGATAGGACTTCACTCAACACCTACTGACAGTGAATCAGACTTATGCGTGGCAAAATTAATCGGGATAGGGGGGCAAACCTTTTAAAACACTGTGATTGGCTTTTTCTACCAGCCATTCAGAATTGTTTTGGGTGGGTACATGGAAAAGTGTTTGAGTCAGTTGACACGGAAAGGTCGCGATGTTTGGTCACACATGTTTTCTGTTATATCATAATGTTCTTGGGTTTTTGTTCTCATTCTTCTGATTTCTTGGATGGATTTAATTTGAGGATTAATTATTTTCTGACCTGAGTAAATTACATTGTCTTCTCTAAAGTTATTTGACTCAGAATGTTGTAACATATTAAATTAAAAAAATACCACAATCGTAAAGTCTTTTAAAAAATAAAAAAGTGGGACGTTTCGGCCTCGACACGTGGGATGTTTCAGCCCTGGCCGAGGCCGAAACGTCCCGCAAAAAACATCGAGGCCAAAACATCCCGAGGCCAAAATGACCCTGAACCCTCAGCAGTAGTCCAAACATGGCCTGAAAGTCTGTAATATAATTTTGGGGTTTGGTACGTCCTTTAAATGTACCAAACCCAAAAATGATATTACAGACTTTCAGGCCATGTTTAGACTAACTCGGCAGCAGTGTCACTAAATACAGAATTTGACCCCAAAAAGATTAATTAAAGATACTTTCTACTTACTTTCTTACTATTCTGTTACGGTAAAAAATTTGCGAATTTTGTGTTTTGGAGTCATTAGTGAGGTGTCGTAAGTGAATGAGTTCCATTGTCCAATTTTATCAGGCAGTTTCAAATAGCCTCTTTGATAAGCGCCGACGTGTGACTTGTTTTAAAATACATCAGATTATCACCGATTTGTGTTTGTTCAGCAGCAGGGCTGCATCACCTTGTTTCAGTGAGCAATCAAATCAAAAGTGAAAGCATATTTTTTGGACGATAGGTGGATGGTTTACGAAAATCTTAACTCAACAGTTTATAGTGAAATTTACAAAATGCATCCCGTAAAGTAGGTCTGGATCTCGCTAAAGACTCAGATCAGAGTCGCGAGACTAATTTACTGAAGTCATTCCGTAACTTTCACTATAAACTGGGAACTCATTGAAGATAGTTAACTTATAGCCTTACTGCTGCAGTTTGCATTATGACACAATAACATTTATTGTTCCAGAGTATTTTCAACTCAAATACCAAGACAGGGTGGATGGGGATCACTGTTGTTCAAGCTGAGGTCGTGGTCTCTGGAGCTGAGGGGAAAAATTGGGCACAACAGTGAACAGGTGTGCCAGATGTTTAATTTAGGAGTGGTGGACACCCTGCAACAACTTTCTACTAGAATGCCCAAAATACCAGTCTAAAAGAACAAGATTCAATAGCAGTGTAATGGGGAAGTGGGATGGGAGAATGAAGGACATGTGGTTAGTGAGTGAGCCCAAGGATATATGCTAATCAGAAATTGAAAAGAATGGGGCAAGGGATGACATCAAGAAGTTAGTCTCCGAGTGTTGGGAGGAGAGCAGAAGCATGGGAATAGGGAGGTAGTTGAGAGCACGAAATGAACGTTAGAACGACTCCAATATGGAACTTATTACCTAAAAACAAATATTTTTTTTTTCATTTCAAATATATTTTATCATTACTGAACAACCATAATAGCAAGAAATTAAGTGAGAAATACATATAATTACATTTTGGAGGGTCAGATTCGGTATTTCAAGTTAGATTCGGTATTTAGTGGGACCCCTCGGTAGTATCGAGTCACTTTTTAATAATTTTCTGCCATCTCCATCGTTAAGCCAAAAATCCATGTGTTTGTCTTGGCAATGTATCAGGTAGAACTAGGTACTGCTTACCGCAAATGCACAAGGATAAAATAATGCTTACATGTCCGTGTACGAATTCCTTTTTTTATCAGTCACATAATAGCGGCAATAAAGAGTCATGGCAGGAAGAAAAGAATCACATGTTTTGTACCTGTTCAAATGTGTGTTGTATCACTAAATTGGGTAATTTGTGGTTGCCAAACTCTTGAAGACAGATTTCTGAAAGAACAGATACAAATTAGAATTTATCTCAAGAGTGATGCATTCCCAGCGATCTGTCAAGTTAGACCTGAACCGAGAGTAAACAGGTGCTGCCATTTGCAATTGGGTTAAAAATCCTGACCTTCGCCCAAAGCTGGCTGGAAATTTGCAAAGCATACTGGCATAAATTCCTGATTATCATTTTCGTGTTTTTTGTCCTTTCACAGTGGACTGAGCCATTGATGTTCAATTACGACTTTATGGATAAGCAGAGGCAGACTGGCCGATCGGGCGACCAGGAGGTTTTTCGATGGACCGGTGGCCCAAATAAATGACTGATACACATCAAGATTTTCTGACTAAAATCACAACTTTCTGTCGCAACTTGGGGGGGGGGGGGATATATGCATGGGTGGCCCAGTAAATTGATAGAGGGGCCGACATCGTTGCCATATGGGTCACTCAGCTGCTGAAATTTTCCAGGCCGAATTTTTAGCCATTCCACCTCTGCAGATAAGGTAATTTTGTGCCAGTTGTATGAAATAATGCATGTACCGTCACTCTCAGATTTTTTAATGGCCTTAGTGGGGAGTTCAGTGGCTCATTGGTACACTGTTGGACTTCTATGCTAGAGGTCCCGAGTTTGATCCCTGTCTGGCACGACTCGCGTTGTGTCCTTTATCCCGGTTGCCTTCATGGGGGCACGATGATGCTGTGTACTAAGGCATACTGCACGTCGGTG
This sequence comes from Pictodentalium vernedei, assembly GCA_031216915.1. Taxonomy (NCBI): domain Eukaryota; kingdom Metazoa; phylum Mollusca; class Scaphopoda; order Dentaliida; family Dentaliidae; genus Pictodentalium; species Pictodentalium vernedei. The sequence goes on along the minus strand of CM062291.1, from coordinate 153,344,437 downwards.
GTGCACATGTCTTCAACCGCTGTAACCCTGCTTGAGCGGATCTTGAACAGAGTTAAAATGTCGAGGAGTTGACAGTTGTTCGTTGATGCTCGGTGGCGTAATATATCCCTTTCCACAAGATGCATATTTTATCATTTTGCACTTACACACTGCTTCCTTGCATGTGTATGTTGCCTCAGGTAGTAGAACAGGTCAGGGTTATAATGAGGCAATAATCTGGTATTTCAATGGATGAAGAAGAAACATGAAATGGTGTATTCTCCTGGCCCTAGACCCATTTGAGGAGCCAATAATAAAGAAAATGCTTTATTATTTCGGGCAAAAAACAAAATAAGGTGAATGACGCTAAACCGAAAATTAATTAACAATGGTCTAAAGGCAAACATCAGAACCGAGGTCTTGTTTAAGTTTCCAAACAAACCTCCACAATAACATGGGTACTGAAAAACCAACACCCAAGATCTGAGTGGCGAAAAAGAGAATTTCCCGCCAACAAACCAAACTGAAGCAGCATGGATGAGAACAACTTGCAAAACCTCATTAACTCCAAAATCAACCAAGTCGCAATGATGCAGCGCTTGCAAATGAAATTTATTCTACATTATAGAATAAATATAAATCTGTTTTAACATTCAGAATCTGCCTGTAAATAAGCAATTCAAACAAATAAGTTGAATTTGCACACTACCACATTCTCCCCATCCTTGAAAAAAAATGGCATCCCTGTCATTCAACAGAATTCTGAATGATGATAAATCTGAAACAAAAATAGAGTTATTCCTGAAAAGTAATTTTAAGTAAACATATTAGGTTACTTTGTTTTGTTTGTTTATAACTATTCTCTCCCTGCAAAGAAAAATAATCCTACTAAAAGTTCTGAAATACATTAATGTAATAACTGAACTTTTAAGTAATGACTTGGAAATAAGCCCAAATCCTACAAAAAACAAGAAAAAAAATATCAATATAAGGTTTTTATTAATTCTTGAATCAAATCAGTGGCTAAACAAAACATTTCACTTATATCTGATTCAGCTAATATTTAATGTTTCCAACACCACAAAGTCAAACCATTCAGTAACTATTCATGAATCACATTCATTATGCAGATCTGAATTAATAGTAGAGCTAAACAATGAGCTAAAGATCACAAGATGAGGATATAGCAAGTTATCATAATGAAAGTTGCGTGACTAAAAAAATCTAGGGATCTATCGAAATGACTACAAAACAAAAGTCAGTACCCCTGTAAGTTACAGAAAATTATACAACAGAATCAAAATGCATGGAGTCAGTGAGGATTGCCTCTCTACTCATTGAGAACTCTCGGATCGAGTCTGTGAGGACTGGCTCATAACTCTGCATTTGGGGAGTGGGCTCTGAATAAACCTCCCTCGCCCAATCAGTAGCAACTATCACACAACAGTTACAATATACAACAGTCTATATTTGGGATTCTTGAATCTCAAATTGCATAATTGTTGACTGATTGGCGAGGAGCGCTTGTTCCGGTGGTCGACTTGACTGATGACCCTGAGTTCACCAGTCAATTCGTGTATCGGATCAATCAAGTTTTGGTTGGATGAATGAGCAATCGAACACCTCTCATATTTCAAAATTTCTAGTCAATTTTGAGGTCAACTTGATAGCAAATAGTCGCAACTTGAACTTTTGATTGATTTTTCCCACCTACCTGCCCTTCTATGTTGGTTTCAGTTCATTCCAGTTCCTTGAAACTCTCAGGGGCAGCCCTGAAAATTCTGGAAATATAATGATTTTCAAGCAAATTACACTTAAATTGTTAACTTTTCAGTTCTGATCATGACATAGGCATAGTTGCTGAAAGTGATCTTGAACCTCAGTTCCTAATAACTCAAAATTAATACTATTCAGTTTTCACAAGTTTGCATTTTAATGAAAGATTCATCTCATCTCTATTGGTGATGAGTGTCATTCAACCAAAATTTGTTGATTCATTTCATTTTAATTGCCCAAACGTAAATTATCAGATACATGTAGTTTAAGCCAGATTATGAGCAATTTATTTCCTGAAAATATGCCTTCAATTATACAGAACCCTCATAGCCTTGCATCCATATAGAACTTTGTATCATCTTGGACTGACACCATTTTGTAAGATTAATGTTTTAATTCGTCTTTGTATATAAATTTCTGTGTACAAATATGTATGCATTCAAAAGTCTATTTAGTTGAGTTGACCTCAACACTCTATTGCTCTTGATTCTGTTCGCTTCAGTCATTAATTGCCGATTCCTATCTCTCTCTACCTATAACTTCTCCAAATGAATACTCTCAAATTTCCTTGAAATACTTACCAAGAAGACGCATGGAAAAAGTAGACAAAGTGCTGGTGGAATTCGAACAATCTTCCTGTTAACGTACACAGGAAACCATCAAACACCAAGCAAGGATTGATACCAGCTTGCCTGGCTGGGACCAGTGTACATTTTAAATAAATAAACATATGAATAAAGATATATACATGTACATCACCTATATCACCTGACCCCAGTACCCTACTGGCAGTACGCACACTCAAACCAAATAAGATTATTGGCCCTCGCTTCCAACTCTCATGGATTCATAATCAAATAAAGTTATTCGGTCGCCAGTAGTGCTGAAATGGTTGGCCCATTTTTAGCTCAACTTGACAAAGTCAAGCTGAGCTATTGCCATCACTTCTCGTCCGTCGGCGTACGTATGTATGTACGTTAGTATGTTAATACGTTAGTTCGTTAGTATGTACGTCCACGATTTCCTTTGGCACACCTCACAGGTCGCATTTATGATCAGATCACTTTGAAACTTGGTATGCTTGTTTGGGGTGACCTCTAGATGGGAGCTATTGATTTTCTTCAATTTCCGTCAAAAGATGTTGCCGCAGCCAACGTTCTTAGAACTTAGTTTAGTCAAACCACAATATTTCCCTTTGGCACACCCTACAGGGCACATTTATGATTGGATTGCTTTGAAACCTGGTATGCTTGTTTAGGGTGATGTCTAGATGGGAGCTATCCATTTTCTTCAATTTTCGTCGAAAAATGTTGCCGCGGTCAACGTTCTTAGAACTTAGTTTAGTCAGAAGACCTCAATATTTCTCTTTGGTACACCCTACAGGGCACATTTATGATCGGATTGCTTTGAAACCTGACATGCTTGTTTGGGGTGACCTCTAGATGGGAGCTATCGATTTTCTTCAATTTCCGTCAAAAAATGTTGCTGCGGCCAACGTTCTTAGAACTTAGTTTAGTCAAACCACAATATTTCCCTTTGGCACACCCTAAAGGGCACATTTATGATTGGAATGCTTTGAAACCTGGTATGCTTGTTTAGGGTGACCTCTAGATGGGAGCTATCGATTTTCTTCAATTTCCGTCAAAAAATGTTGCTACGGACAACGTTCTTAGAACGTAGTTTAGTCAGACCTCCATATTTCCCTTTGGCACACCCTACAGGGCACATTTATGATTGGATTGCTTTGAAACCTGGTATGCTTGTTTGGGGTGACCTCTAGATGGGAGCTATCGATTTTTTTTCCATTTCCATCAAAAAATGTTGCCGGGGCCAACGTTCTTAGAACTTAGTTTAGTCAGAAGACCTCAATATTTCTCTTTGGCACACCCCACAGGGCACATTTATGATCGGATTGCTTTGAAACCTGGCATGCTTGTTTGGGGTGACCTCTAGATGGGAGCTATCGATTTTCTTCAATTTCCATAAGAAAATGTTGCCGTGGCCAACGTTCTTAGAACTTAGTTTAGTCAAACCACAATATTTACCTTTGGCACACCCTACAGGGCACATTTATGATTGGATTGCTTTGAAACCTGGTATGCTTGTTTAGGGTGATCTCCAGATGGGAGCAATCGATTTTCTTCCATTTCTGTAAGAAAGTGTTGCCATGGCCAATGTTCTTAGAACTTAGTTCAGTCAGAAGATCTCGATATTTCTCTTTGGCACACCCTACAGGGCACATTTATGATCAGATTGCTTTGAAACCTGGCATGCTTGTTTGGAGTGACCTCTAGATGGGAGTTATCGAATTTTTTCCATTTCTGTAAGAAAGTGTTGCCGCAGCCAGCATTCTTAGAACTAAGTTTAGTCAGACCTCAATATTTCTCTTTGGCACACCCTACAGGGCACATTTATGATTGGATTGCTTTGAAACCTGGTATGCTTGTTTAACTTGGTGTGCTCATTAGACAAGACCTTTCGATAAGAACTATTGATTAGCATTCTGATTCATTTCTGTGAAAAAAGTTGCCATTTACAGTAACCTCTGAACATACTACATTTGTGTATCAACATTCTTCCTTTAGCCAGTCTTACAGTTTACATTTAAAAATTGATGGATTACTCTGTTCTTCAATTTTGCTTGTTTGGAGTGACCTCTAGATGGGAGTTATTGAATTTTTTCCATTTCTGTAAGAAAGTGTTGCCGCAGCCAGCATTCTTAGAACTTAGTTTAGTCAGACCTCAATATTTCTCTTTGGCACACCCTACAGGGCACATTTATGATTGGATTGCTTTGAAACCTGGTATGTTTGTTTAACTTGGTGTGCTCATTAGACAAGACCTTTCGATAAGAACTATTGATTAGCATTCATTTCTGTGAAAAAAGTTGCCATTTACAGTAACCTCTGAACATACTGCATTTGTGCATCAACATTCTTCCTTTAGCCAGTCTTACAGTTTACATTTAAAAATTGATGGATTACTCTGTTCTTCAATTTTGCCATTTCATTTATAACTTACCAAGTTCAAGTTTGTCAAGTTGAGCAACAGTGTCATTGACACTTTCATTGTAACTGGCTAACCGTCGTGTATAGCTGGATTTCAACCGGATATCCGTTAGTTTCAACCTCTGGTATTATTGCGTTGACTACGATGCAAAATCAGTAAGGAATGGCGAGAAAACAGTTGAAAACACTGCCACTTGACTTACACAAAACATAAACAAACAAACACCATTGAATGCCAATGGAAGTCACCGATGTGCAAACAGTCGTTAACAATTTATATGACTGCAATGGTCCCACACACTAGTGATGATGCATTTTAACTGTGCTCAGCCTGCATTGCCCGGACACAAAACCAGGCCTTGCCATTTGAAAATCACAGGCACACCACATGTTGTGTGCCTGAAACAAAGTTTGCATGTGTGGTTTGTTCTCATGGTCGTGCATTTGAGGTGAGGGATGATTATCATTGATATCAGGTACAAATTTTCGCAACCAGTTTGTAAATTGTAGTTAGGCATAGTTAACAGTATTAGCAAAGAGCCTCTTATCTTGAGTGGCTTGAATTTGATGTGATTATAGCGTGAATATGTCCTCCTAATTTTTAGCTTAACTTGACATAGTCAAGATAAGCTATTGCCATCACGCGTGCGGAAGTCGGTTCGTCTGTGAGTCTGTGACGTCTGTTCACATTTTCCTTTAGCACGGGCTACACCCCGCAGTTCTTGTCTGATCGTCACAAAATTTCATGTGCAGGTTTGGGGTCATGTCTAGATGAGAACGTCCCCTTTTGGTCATGATCGGGCAACCGGTATGGCTGCCCGAGCCCAAAACCCGAAAACCATTAGCACAGTCTACAGGTCGTATTTATGAAGGGATTTCATTGTAACTTGGTAGGATGCCTCTGTATAATGCCTAGATGAGAACGTCCCCTTTTGGGCATGATCTATCAACCGTGATGGCTGCCCAAGCCCGAAACCCAAAAACTTTTAGCACAGTCTGCATGTCATGTTTAATGTGGAGGGATTTCATTGTAACTTGGTAGGATGACTCCTTATGATGTCTAGATGAGAATTTCCCTATTTGGGCATGATCTGCCAACCATGACGACTGCCCGAGCCCAAAACCCGAAAACCTTTAGCACAGTCTACAGGTCATATTTATTGAGGAATTTCATTGTAACTTGGTGGGTTGACTTCATACAATGTCTAGATGAGAAAGTCCCCTTTTGGACGTGATTGGGCAGCTGTGACGGCTACAGGGACCCGAAGCCCTAAAACCTTTAGCACAGTCTAGAGGTCATATTTATGAAGGGATTTCATTGTAACTCGGTAGCATGACTCCAAATAATGTCTAGATGAGAACATCCCATTTTGATCGCGATCATGCAGCCTTGATGGGTGCCCGAGCCCAAAAACCTTTAGCATAGGCAAAAGGTCATATTTATGGAAGGATTTCATTGTAACCTGTTATTTTGGCTCCATATAATGCCTAGATGATGACATCCCCTTTTGGTCTTGATTGGTCAGTTGTGATGGCTACAAGTGCCCGAAGCCCGAAAACTTTGAGCACAGTCTAAAGGTCATATTTATAAAGGGATTTCATTGTAACTTCTTAGGATCACTCCAGATGATGCCCAGATGAGATTGTCCCCTATGGTTGCAATCATTCAGCCATGATAGCTGCCCGAGCCCGAAGCCCGAAAGCCTTTAGCACAGTCTACAGGTCATATTTATGAAGGGATTTCATTGTAACTTGGTAGGTTAACTTCATATAATGTCTAGATGAGAATGTCCCCTTTTGGACATGATTGGGCAACTGTGACGGCTAAAGGTGCCCAAAGCCCGAAAACCTTTAGCACAGTCTACAGGTCATATTTATGAGGGGATTTCTTTGTAACTTGGTAGGATGACTCCAAATAATGTCTAGATGAGAACATCCCATTTTGATCGCGATCATGCAGCCTTGATGGGTGCCCGAGCCCAAAAACCTTTAGCATAGGCAAAAGGTCATATTTATGGAAGGATTTCATTGTAACCTGTTATTTTGGCTCCATATAATGCCTAGATGATGACATCCCCTTTTGGTCTTGATTGGTCAGTTGTGATGGCTACAAGTGCCCGAAGCCCGAAAACTTTGAGCACAGTCTAAAGGTCATATTTATAAAGGGATTTCATTGTAACTTCTTAGGATCACTCCAGATGATGCCCAGATGAGATTGTCCCCTATGGTTGCAATCATTCAGCCATGATAGCTGCCCGAGCCCGAAGCCCGAAAGCCTTTAGCACAGTCTACAGGTCATATTTATGAAGGGATTTCATTGTAACTTGGTAGGTTAACTTCATATAATGTCTAGATGAGAATGTCCCCTTTTGGACATGATTGGGCAACTGTGACGGCTAAAGGTGCCCAAAGCCCGAAAACCTTTAGCACAGTCTACAGGTCATATTTATGAGGGGATTTCTTTGTAACTTGGTAGGATGACTCCAAATAATGTCTAGATGAGAACATCCCATTTTGATCGCGATCATTCAGCCTTGATGGGTGCCCGAGCCCAAAAACCTTTAGCATAGGTAAAAGGTCATATTTATGGAAGGATTTCATTGTAACCTATTAGGTTGACTCCATATAATGCCTAGATGATGACATCCCCTTTTGGTCGTGATTGATCAGCTTGCGGTGATGGCTACAAGTGCCCGAAGCCCAAAAACCTTGAGCACAGTCTACAGGTCATATTTATGAAGGGATTTCATTGTAACTTCATAGGATCACTCCAGATGATTTCATTGTAACCTGTTAGGTTGACTCCATATAATGCCTAGATGATGACATCTCCTTTTGGTCATGATTGGTCAGTTGTGATGCCCGAAAACCTTAAGCACAGTCTTCAGGTCATATTTATGAAGGGATTTCATTGTAACTTCTTAGGATCACTCCAGATGCTGCCCAGATGAGATTGTCCCCTATGGTTGCGATCATTCAGCCATGATGACTGCCCGAGCCCGAAGCCCGAAAACCTTTAGCACAGTCTACTGGTCATATTTATGAAGGGATTTCATTGTAACTTGGTAGGTTAACTTCATATAATGTCTAGATGAGAACATCCCCTTTTGGACATGATTGGGCAACTGTGATGGCTAAAGGTACCCAAAGCCCGAAAAACTTTAGCACAGTCTACAGGTCATATTTATGAGGGGATTTCATTGTAACTTGGTAGCATGACTCCAAATAATGTCTAGATGAGAACGTCCCATTTTGATCGCGATCATTCAGCCTTGATGGGTGCCCGAGCCCAAAAACCTTTAGCATAGGTAAAAGGTCATATTTATGGAAGGGTTTCATTGTAACCTATTAGGTTGTCTCCATATAATGCCTAGATGATGCAGGCCTGTACATTTCAAACATGATGGCGAACCATCCGTCGTTCGGCCCGAAAATCATTCGGGCGAACGATCGTTTCGTTCGCCTGAAATTACCTAAAGTGAACGATCGTTCGCCTTATCGTTTAGCGTTATTTGCGCGAGAATTTGCGTATCAGATGCTGTTATTTTCAGATCAAATTATTAAAAACGAACATCTATCCATATCGCTTTGAAATGTCGATGGTACCAAAATATAATGATATAGCAACACGTTAAAGAATGCTCTTACCTTGTCTATACCAAGGCGTTTCCCCGCTTGCTTCGTGAGTTTGCTCGAAAACGGCCCGGACCGTCATAGAGGTTACATTTTCCGATTTTTCGTCATTCATATTATGTTATACACAATCGCCCACCAATATCAGCAGTGATGAAAATAAATGGTTGGGATTTTTATACCATATGATCACATTAATAAACGGACCAAATTACTTATATGTAGATTGGAAGGATATCATTAATGTTACAGGGTTAAAGGAATTCGATGGTGCTCCAGTTTGCTCCTACGCATTTAATAGCGCGAAAAATATCACCATCAGGCCTTGACCGAAGTGTAGTGGCAACAGTTTATCCAATGATATTCCCTGCGCTTCCTGTCACACTTTGCATCTGTCCTGCCCAATGTAACAAGTTTGTTTAGAGAAATGCCTTGATTCTGTGGAATTCGGTTGATTGACAAGTCAGTCACCCCAACTTCAAAGAATTAAGGCATTACTAAATGAAATACTCTGTGTACACTTGACACGCGCAAAGTTTGTCGACTCCACACTCGTCACCTGCAGACAGGATCAAACGATTATACCAGAGCAGTTGTGTTATGCATTCCAGCTATTTAATTTTCAGTTAAGTAACGCGTCGATTACACAGTGACTGACAATAGCTTTTCAAGAAAATCAACACTTACACAAAAGGATTATCATGATCAATGAATTTTAATAAAAAAATGTTTTGTTTCACCATTCGATAGCCCATATGAGTTTTGTGTAGAAAAAAGAAGCGGAGAGGGGGTGTGAATGAATAGTCTCTCTCCCCCTCTCTTTCTCAGAGAAAGAGAGAGAGGGGGGATCTCTCTTCTCTCCCCTCCCTCTCCAGAGACATTCTCTGGAGGGGGTGGGGGGTGGTGTAGAGAAGAGAGATTCCTCCTCCAAATGGACCAGTCACACCCCACCGGCGGGGCACCCAATCTTAGAGAAAGACACCCCCACTCCCATCTTTCTCTCTCCCTCTCTCTGAATGATAATTAAAATTAAATGCCACCAGATGTTTTCTGGTCTAAACTAAGAAGAATATTTTCAGGAACACACTTAACAAAATAAACATCGAGCAGTCTTGCTAATTTCTCTGAAGTTCAGCATGCTCAACAGGGCCGATGGAAACATCAAAGGGCAGAGGAAGCAAAAACGTCACCGACGGGCACTATGAAGCAGGTTAAGGCATCTGCCACGACCGGACCTGCTCCATAATGTCCTTCGGTGACGTTTTGCCGAAGACATCTGCGTGAGTGCCAAAAGCACGAGTCATTTAAAAGGGGGGGGGGTTCTCTCCCGAAAAAATTGTTGATGGAGTCCTCGAATGGTGCTTTCTTGTGGCTTTTGGGCTGATTTCAAGGCACTTTCGCCCCCGCTAACCCCCGTCGATAATTATAAGGACAGAAGGGTCAATTGCCCCCCCCCCCCCCCCCCCCCCCCCCCCACATTCCACCAGCCTTATGCTCAACCTGACATTTACAGTACTTTCGTCAAAAATAGAGGGAGTGCGATAACATGATAGATTATCAATAACAATTAACAACTGAACATTCAACAAACGCCACCAAAATTACACCAGTGACCATAAACCCAGTAGATTTGCGTTTGTAGTCGCTACTGTAATTTTGGCGACCTGTTTCAGTATATCTAATCTTTGATTAGTACTACAATCTAACGCGCTAATGCTCTTCAGTCAAGCCCATAGGTGTACTGTACAGTATACAGGATAAAGTTTAGTTTATCTTGGGGGGGGGGGGGGGGGGGTCTGCCATCAAATTTGGGAATTTGGGGGGAGAAGGGGGGTCTGTAGACCACCCCAACCCACCCCGCCTCGTACGCCTATGGTCAAGCCTGTATATAAGCTGCCTGTCATCTATAAAATAGGGCGCACAACAGGTGACATCAGAACACTGCCTTTTGCTTGGGATTAAAATTATTGATTCAATCAGTGTAAGGAATACTGTGGGTGACTTTAATGTTGCTAACTTGCAGTACAGGGTAGCAGCATTAAATTCACCCACTTGACTTCTGTGGATCCCATTTTACAGATGACAGGCAACTTAAATCTAGGCTTGTCTTCAGTCATGAACTCTTCACACAGCGAAAGCCGACGGACACGCACCCGATTCCCCAAGTTCCATTTTATCATCACAGCTTGCATTAAAGTCACTGTCAGTGTCACTGTCAGTCTCCATGTGTAAATCACTTTCCGATTCCGAAATTGGGAGTAAAGAGACATCAATATCATCAATGTCGGTTCTCAAAATATCATGAAATGACGTGGGCAAAAATCCTGGCGAAGTTGTCTCTGTGGCGGCTACACTATGAAGTGGTACTTCCTTGTCCGACTTATGAGATTTTTGCGTTGTGTGGTGGTACCGTGATCCAGATTTTGTTTCATGTAAGTATTTGTCAATAGCTTTGTTTATCAGCCGATCATCATACCCAGGATCCAACAGCCTCATTGTGGGTACATTCACTCTAAGTAACAGCAAGTCATCCAAAATGTCCTTCCCCAACGAAATTCTTGAATCACATAAAATTCTCCTTGTGACACTGAACCCTCATTCTACCGTGGCAGAAGATATTGGAACCACAAGGCACAACTCAATGAGCAACAAGATATGTGGAAATGTGTGCATGTGGTGGGTGAAAATTGATTTCCATACATTTATTTTGTTCTTAAAGTTTCTGTATTTCTTTTCAACCAAACGCTTAAGCTCCCTAAATTCACAACACGCCTGCTCAACATTGAATTTGTGGGATCTTAAAGGAAAATCAAAGTGTTGACTCAAAGCCCTAATTTTCTCCATTTCAAAATCTTTATCGTCAAAGTCCCAAAGGCGTCATATATATTATCTGGTTCAGTGAACTGCTGAAATCTTTTACTGATCTTGGATGAAATTGCAGGTAAGAGTTTATCTTTTATCCTGGTAACTGCTGCCTTACCCCTGGCTACGTGTTTTAGTTCAAAGTCGTGATGAACAATAGTTGTACACTTGTCGACAACTTTCTGTTGTTTCACAGTGAGCTTGTGTTTGTCTTTGAATGCTAATGTCACAGGCAAATTGGTAGCCTTCGCTGAGACAGTAACATTGTCGCTGTCCTTGGACTCTATGGAATCAAATGGTAAGTCCGTAGACTCGTCAGCAATTTTGCACAATTTATCTTTTGCATTTGAGATTGCATCTATAACGTCTGTCACAAGGGCAGACTGAGTTTGCATAGTGCAAGACAAATGTGTTGTTTCTCTCAGGACCTGCCGGTAGAAGTGTAAGGAAGCCAAAAACTGATACGACGTGATCTTGTTTAGGTAACCTTTGAGCTTGGCACTGGTTTCCGCTTTGCACTCATTTGGTAATTCGATCATATTCTCCAGGTATAAAAAAAGAGGCACAAAATTAATGATCATTGCTCTGATGGCGCGATACTTATGGTTTTGGAAGCGGGTACCACTTGCTTTAACAAACGATATGCATTTGACACCAAGCGTGCAAGCCAGAGAATGCAAAATACGCTTAGCTTTTCCACTATTTCTGAAGAGATAGTAGATGCTGCACATAACGTCATCAATTTCTTCAAACGCTTTGTCTTCAGAGAACGCATCCTTAATTGCTAGCTCCAGGCGATGGTTAGAACAGTGTATGATGAGTAACCAATCTCTTGTTTCTTTTATTTTTGTGCAGGCCCCATTCAAACGACCAAGGTTTACACTAGTCCCATCAGTACATATTGCTATTAATTGCTTGGAGAACTTATCTGAATTCATGTGATATGTAAGAGAAAAAGTTTTATCAAAGGCATTTTTCAATGCAGACGCTCCTTCCCCTCCCAATTTGGGCATATGATGACACTGTAACAGCAGTTCTATGGGGTTTCCGTTGACAACAATTTTCACATATACAAGTTCCTTTTCGGCCCCTGTCTTACGCGCTTGGGAACCATCCATGAGGCCAGAAAAAAAGTTAGCTCGTGCCAACATCTCTGCCATATCATCACGTAATGCTCCTGCAATGAATTTAACATATTCAACACACCGCTGACGAGAGTCCTTGCCATCCAAAAATTTAACACTATTCAATTTTTGCAAATTCACTAAGCTCGGAAAGGCTCTGAATGGATGTTCTTGTAACACTAACCACAGGGCCGTAGTAAACAGGTGTCTGTAACAGTCATGTGTACTTTTATTCAACATGTCGTCGATTCTACGTGTGGCAGGTAAATCTGTTGTAGATGACTCAGACTGTATTACTTTTTCTTTCGATGTTGATGCTTCAGCTTGGCTATAGCTGCCACTTGAAGTTGAGTTTACTGCAAATTTCTGTTTTGCCCAGTCATGCAAGCCCCCGGATCGAACGTGGCGCATTAAATTCCCTTTATGCACTTTGCTAGTACCGTCGGCATACGTCAAAATGGCACTTAAGCTGACACCTTTAATACCCCGCTTATGAGCCTCCTTCCGTATTTCAGCCAGGTTGTTTGCACAGATGAGGCATTGCAAATTTGTGATCTGCCCCTCAGAATTTGTTTCAAGTACCGCAAAGTCCCCTTCGTCAATAAATGACCATTTTTTAAAAGTCTTCTCTAACACACTATCTGACATGTTGCTGCCTATATACCTTAAACCAAATCAGTAACTGGTCGGTCACCGACTCACGAGTGGGTAGAATAAGCAAGGGATTGGAACTGGGAACATCAACTTGAATGGCGCACGTGCAAAACGTGTCGACACGTCTCTCTCTGTAGACAGATATAGATTACACGATTGTTCTGGATGAAAGGGGTCACTGGTGTCGTCAATTGCATGTCAATGTATTGTTATTGTGAACTGTTTTTAGAAAGTCAGCGTGTTGATTACACAGTGACAGACAATGAATGAAACGCTGGTTGTAACATCTCTTTGAAGTTTCGCTTTTGTGTTTTGGAAAAGTTCATTTGTTGGTGATGGGATTCGTTGCTTCTAAATTCCATGCCTTAGATATTATACATCGTTACTTACGCATTCAATAAGGGTGAGAGTTAATAACTGAACCATTGTTCCTATCCATTTTTTCACCGATTGCCAAGGCGAACGATTCGCAGTTCGCCCAAAATACAATTTAGGCGAACGACTGGCGAACGAAACGATCGTTCGCCTCAAATGTACAGGCCTGATGATGACATCCCCTTTTGGTCGTGATTGGTCAGCTGTGATGGCTACAAGTGCCCGAAGCCCAAAAACCTTGAGCACAGTCTACAGGTTATATTTATGAAGGGATTTCATTGTAACTTCGTAGGATCACTCCAGATGATTCCCAGATGAGATTGTCCCCTTTGGTTGTGATCATTCAGCCATGATGGCTGCCCGAGCCCGAAGCCCAAAAACCTTGAGCACAGTCTACAGGTCATATTTATTAAGGGATTTCATTATAACTTGGTAGGTTGACTTCATATAATGTCTAGATGAGAACGTCCCCTTTTGGACATGATTGGGCAACTTTGATGGCTAAAGGTGCCCGAAGGCCGAAAACCTTTAGCACTGTCTACAGGTCATATTTATGAAGGGATTTCATTGTAACTTGGTAGGATGACTCCAAATAATGTCTAGATGAGAACGTCCCATTTGGGCCGTGATCATTCAGCCTTGATGGGTGCCCGGGCCCAAAAACCTTTAGCATAGGCAAAAGGTTATATTTATAGAAGGATTTCATTGTAACCTGTTAGGTTGACTCCATCTAATGCCTAGATGATGACATCCCCTTTTGGTCGTGATTGGTCAACTGTGATGGCTACAGGTGCCCGAAGCCCAAAAACCTTGAGCACAGTCTACAGGTCATATTTATGAAGGGATTTCATTGTAACTTCTTAGGATCACTCCAGATGATGCCCAGATGAGATTGTCCCCTTTGGTTGCGATCATTCAACCATGATGGCTGCCCGAGCCCGAAGCCCGAAAACCTTTAGCACAGTCTACAGGTCATATTTATGAAGGGATTTCATTGTAACTTGGTAGGTTAACTTCATATAATGTCTAGATGAGAACGTCCCCTTTTGGACACAATTGGGCAAATGTGACAGCGTCAGGGGCCCAAAGCCTGAAAACCTTTAGAACAGTCTACAGGTCATAATTATGAAGGAATTTCATTGTAGCTTGGTAGGATGACTCCAAATAGTGTCCAGATGAGAACGTCCCCTTTTGGTCACGATCATTCAGCCTTGATGGCTGCCCGAGCCCAAAAACCTTTAGCATGTCTGTAGGTCGTATTTATGGAAGGATTTCATTGTAACTTGTTAGGTTGACTCCATATAATGCCTAGATGATGACATCCCCTTTTGGTCGTGGTTGGTCAACTGTGATGGCTACAGGTGCCTGAAGCCCGAAAATCTTGAGCACAGTCTACAGGTCATATTAATGAAGGGATTTCATTGTAACTTCATAGGATCACTCCAGATGAGAATGTCCCCTTTTCGTTGTGATCATTCAACCATGATGGCTGCCCAAGCCTAAAGCCCGAAAACCTTCAGCACAGTCTTCAGATCATATTTATGAAGGGATTTCATTTTAACTTGGTAGGTTGACTTCATGTAATGTCTAGATGAGAACAGCCCCTTTTGGACACCATTAGGCAACTGTGTTGGCTACAGGGGCCCAAAGCCCGAAAATCTTTAGCACAGTCTACAGGTGATATTTATGAAGGGATTTCATTGTACCGTGGTAGGATGACTAAATAATGTCTAGATGAGAACATCCCCTTTTGGTCGCGATCATTCAGCCTTGATGGCTGCCCGAATCCAAAACCTTTAGCATAGTCTATTGGTCATATTTATGGAAGGACTTCACTGTAACCCGTAAGTTTGACTCCATATAATGCCTAGATGATGACATCCCCTTTTGGTCATGATTGGTCAACTGTGACGGCTTCAGGGGTCCGAAGCCAAAAAATGTTGAGCACAGTCTACAGGTCATATTTATGAAGGGATTTCATTGTAACTTTGTAGGATCACTCCAGATGATGCCCAGATGAGAATTTCCCCTTTTGGTTGCGATCATGCAACCATGATGGCTGCCAGAGCCCAAAGCCCAAAAACCTTTAGCACAGTCTACAGGTCATATTTATTAAGGAATTTCATTGTAACTTGGTAGGTTGACTTCATATGATGTCTAGATGAGAACGTCCCCTTTGGACGCAATTGGGAAACTGACGGCTACAGGGGCCCAAAGCCCGAAAACCTTTAGCACAGTCTACAGGCCACATTTATGAAGGGATTTTAATGTAACTTGATAGGATGACTCGTTTTGGAATAATTTCACTGTAACTTGGTAACTTTTGTTGATATACGTTAACTGTGAGGGCCACATACATTAACTGTGAGATCATATTAACCCACCCCTCAGCTCTTTAGTACAGTGTACACCTCATATTATTTTTATCATAAACATAGCATACAGGGAACAGAAATGAACATATTCCCAATTGTCACAATTCTTGTCTTATTTCATAATCCTTTCATAAACATTGAACATTATCCTTTTCATCAAACACAACACACAAGTTAAGCTACAGTGTCATTGACACTTTCATTTGAGTATCTTTTTCTGTTCTCTGCTGAGACAAATGTCACAAACAGTTCCACGTTTACATTTACCTATTCCTCGCAATGAAATTCTGGCAGGAATATGTTGTGAGTTATGAAAGGGTTGTGTTAAGAAATTATTATACGTCCCATTGTCCGAGAGCCCCTCGTCTGACATTGACCATTGAAAAACAAATTTTAAAATGCAAGATTTTAAAATAGTTTTAGTTTTTTTTATGACATACGTTCATATTTTTTTAAACAGTTCAATAAAATCAAAACATGGTTTTTAGCTCAACTTTGACATAGTCAAATTTGAGGTTTTGTTATGGCCTGTCGTCCGTCAGCCAACAGTTCAATACGGCTCAGGCTAGAGGCCGTATTTATGAACCGATCTTTATGAAACTTCTTGGGTACATTTGTTATCACCATGGGATGAGAACGAGTGTTTTGTGGTGCGGTCCAAAATTCAAGATGGCACCCAGCAGCCATTTTATACCAAAATTAGGTGCAATCAGTTTTTTGTACAGAACTTCTATTGAAGGTTCTGATTTGAATAAGTTTTGGTATGAATGTTTAGTAACATGGAATACTTCACGTATAATAATATACATATTCTCGTGCATAAATTATGCAAATGAGACAAACTTTAATTTATTCAGTGCTACTACCTACTTATACACAGTAAGTACACATGCCAATGCGATTCGGACGAGAGGCTGTATTTATGAACCGATCTTCTCGAAACTTCTTGTACCCTTGTTATCACCTTGGGACGAGAACCAGTGTTTTGGGGTGTGGTCCGAAACTTCAAGATGGCCACCGGCGGCCAATTAGACAAACTTTGATTTATTCAGGTCTACTTATACACAGTAAGTACACATTTCAATACACCTCTGGCTAGATGCATCTAACTGTCACCCACCTTTACAATACCTCACCTGTACATTTGTTACAAGCTACAGTCAGTATTTATTTACAGACCTTTACAATACTTTACATGTACCTTTGTTATCAGGTCACTACCTAGATGTGTGTCATTGCTGTGTCACATACTATACATGTCTTACACAAGATGAGCTACAGTGTCATTGACACTTTCATTCTGAAACACGTTGATAAAATACCCAACAGTCACTTTATTTTGGAAGCACCATTACTTGCACTGAGGGACTTTTTCAGCATTATAATCTGCAATTAACAACACCTCATCAAAGAGAAGAATGTCAAATTTGTCCGTAGAAGATTATGTTACATTGACAGGCACATGCTCACTGCTGCCCATGCAGAAATCAAGCTGCAGTGCACTCGGCTGTTGGCAGTTTATTATAAACATTTACCTGCGACTTGACAGCCCAAGTGACCGATATAACTGTTTTTTGAATATTCCAACACCTTCACCCTTTCATGTAACATCGAGTATACATAATTGTAAATCGACAAATGTTTGCTTGCGTCAACAAAAGAATTCTAACGTCTCGCAGTCAGACCCTATTTATTTTCTCGACGCTATCCCGTAAACTATATAGATATAGCAGTTATCCAATTGACAGCTTTTCGATCCGGTTACACCGATAACCAGTTGCAAACTGGTTATCCGGCTAACTGTTTCAGCACTAGTCGCAAGTGATTTCAAATCTAACATCATCCCTGTGCACCTTTGGTGCACTGAAACTTTCCATTCATCAATCAGGAAAGATGTTCCCTCATACAAGTATCACTCATAGTAATTGTTATCGGTATGTACGCGAGGAGGGCTAAAGAATCAGAGGCCTGAAAAGGATAAAAATAGAATTTATTCCATGTATAAATGTTTGTAATAAACATAGCTGATTTCCTAAATTCTTGTCATAATTATCAATATGTAATTAAGGGGGGCAAAAAAGCCGGAGGTCTGAAAAAGCCAATGTACGAATGAGCCCTAGGTCAGCAAAAGCCAGGGTCCAAAAAAGCCAAGGTCTAAAAGAGCCAAGGTCCAAATAAGCTGGATACCGTGTTATGCATCGCTTATATAAGAGAATGGCTGGAAGTAGAAGGTATAGGGACTATACAGATGAGATTTGGGAATTGGCCCTTCAACAAATTAAAAGCAAGAGCATGTATCAGCGAGAAGCCAGTTCTCACAACAGCATTCTCAGAAGTACCATAAAAAATAAATTGAAGGATCAAGCACAAAATCAGTAGGTGGACAGAAGAATGTGGCAGTTATGTAATTGCTAACTTTGAAGGAACACTGTATCTAGGTAGAGTTGAGGTAATTGAGGAAACAGGAGCTGAGGTCAATGAAATGTAGAGGATTGTGAAGTTCTGGAGATGGCTCACTAAAACTGATAAGATTCTCTATGACTGGAGTAATATCCAAAAAGTTATTGGTACACCTGACCTCATCATGAGGTCAGGTGTACCAATAACTTTTTGGATATTACTCCAGTCATAGAAGGCTCATCAATAGCCAAGAGTTGTACAAGGTTAAGGAACTGTATATGCCTTGAACTGTCACAAATATAACTTGTCTTATTTATAAGTTCAAGAATGCAAATGTTGTTTCCATTTATAAGTTTGAAAATGCAAATCTTGTTCAGTTCCCATCATTTTTTTTTTAAAAACATAAACTGGGCCAAAGTCACCCATCCTGTGAGGTGACTTTGGCCCACTCTTGAGTCTAAGTTATGAGGCACTTAAATTACTGGGAATACATTCAGAAAATATCCATAGAAGCCTGAAAATAAGCAGACTGTCAACTGCAAAATTAGGTCCCCAGAGGGTGAATTTGGTGATGCATCACTAAATTTACCCTCTGTGAATCTCAATCTGAATCAAAGTCTGAAACCTAAACAGAAAGATGTACCCAGAGGATAAACTGGCCCACTGTTAGGGATAGCATCAGCAAATTCACCCTCTGGGACCTCATTCTGCAAATGACAGATTGCTTATTTTCAAGCTTGTGTCCATACAAACCTTTTGTAAACATAACATCTATAGATTATACCTGATGCTTTATTCATAAAAAGTTTTTAACAAAATAACTTAAGTGGGCCAGTCACCCCATCTTACATTATCGAGACGATTTGTCCCAAATTATTTTTTTTTTCGAATCTCAGGATGATTCATCCCAACATTTAGTTTCATGGTATCAGGCATTCATTTTCTGGGAAGCTCTCGAGGAGAGCTTTCCACAATATTATTCCAGAGCAGGGTGCTATCAATGAAGACCGAATTTTGTGAAAATTTTATTGAGTTTATACTACAGCTTATTTCCATTGGCACTGTATATACAGAGTATCATGTGTATATTCTAGTTATATATAAATTAGTACATCGTTGTTTAGCCTCCAAAAATATATGATATTTCTATTAAAATAAAAATGGATTGAGAGAACAGAATATGAGCCTGACTAGACTGAATAAGCCATCAGAACTTTTTAATAAAACCGTAAAACCATGCAGATATTGATGTCAATAGAATACATGTAGGCTCTTGGATCTGATTCTATAGGCATGGATATTTCTCTGGTTTTCTTTGACAAATAGCAATAAACATTGGGTCAAAAGAACACAATATGAGCCCAACTACACTGAAAAGTCATCAGAACTTTATGCTATAGATATCCTTGTTTGGATGTCTGTTAACAAATTTCATAAAGCTAATTTATTATACGCATATCTGTCAGTCGTCTTTCTGCCTGGTTTCTGTGTACATTCTGTATATGCTATAAAATTTTGTATAGGCTAATCTAGTCTTTTGAAAAATGACATTTTCAGGTCATCATGTATATTTTATATATGTGTGCTATTCATATTTTGTGTACTTTGTGAAAAAAATGGAGTTTATCATCGTCACTAGTCTTCTGTTGTTTATTTATTTGATCAAAATACCTTAAAGTCAGTAATATTTTAATGCCCATTTTCTCTGGAACAACACTATGAGATGGTAAACAAATGTCATTAAATCTGAATTAACACAAAAGTCGGCAATTACTGGGGGAAAAGTGAACAAAAATATCACTTATTGCAGGGAAGTATTCAGCATTCAAGTTACCTTTACACTCTACATTAATTTATTTATTCATACTTAATGCCTGATATTTGGCCGACATTAAAGGATAAATCACAGGAGTTTTTCTGTATAAACAAATCGGGGCTCTGAATTATTTCTTCAAACTTAGTGATATTTTTCCACTTGAATGACCCTCCCAGATTTTTGCGATAATTCAGATATATTTAAAGAAGGCAAACTCTGCCTGGAACACAAGGAAAGTGTTAATACAGTGACTAAGTTCTCCCTTATCAATATATGGATATATTTTTAGCTCCCATCAGCAAAGCTCAGTGAGAGCTTTACGGATCACTTTCCATCCACTGTCCGCCCATCGTCCAGCATTAACTTTACATTATCGATTTCTTCTCAGAAACTACTGGACAAATTATACCAAATCTGATGTGCACATTCCTTATCATATGTCAATACATGTTTATTCAAATCAAGTTGCCACGCCACAGGGGGAACCACAAGGGGCATAACTCTGATATTCCCCATATATCTGGAAAAAAATTTTTTTAAATCTTCTCCATAATCAGCAATTCGAATCTTTGGATATTTGGTATACAACTTCTCTAGGGGGGGGGTGTCAGATTCAAATTTGTTCAAATCGAGACCCTCGGTTAACATGTGGCTCTATATAGGAGACTGAATTTTAACTTAGTGGAGAATTAGGAAATTTCTTTAAAAAATTTTCTTCTTCAGATCCACCTGTCAGAATTCTTTGGTATATAACATCTCTAGGTGGGTCAGTTTCTAGTTTGTTCAAATTGAGTCTCTGTGTGCATATTTGATTGCCCTATTGGAGTCTGAATTTTAGCTGCAGTATAAGGAACTTTCTTTAAAATCTTCTTCTTCAGATCCACCAGTCAGAACCCTTCCATATTTTTCATATAACATCCCTAGGGGGGTCAGATTCAAGTTTGTTCAAATCGAGGCCCTTGGTTAATATTTGAGCTCTATATGGGAATCCAAATTTTAACTTAGTGCAATATGAGGAAATTTCTTAAAAAATCTTCTTTTTCAGATCCACCAATCCAAATCCTTTCATATTTGGTATAAGACATCTCTAAAGGGGTCAGATTCCAGTTTGTTCAAATCAAGTCCATGGGTTAATATTTGGGCTCTCCACTGGAGTCCAAAGTTTAACTTAGTGCAATATGAGGAAATTTCTTTAAAAATCTTCTTCTTCAGATCCACCAGTCAGAATCTTTTTATATTTGATATACAACATCTCTAGGAGGTCAGATTCAAGTTTGTTCAAATCTAGTCCCTGGCTTAATATTTGGGCTCCCTATGGGGCCCAAATTTTAACTTAGTGTAATATGAGGGGATTTCTTTAAAAATCTTCTTCAGATTCACCTGTCAGAATACTTTCATATTGGCTTACAACATCACTATGTGGGTCAAATTCAAGTTTGTTCAGATCAGGTCCCTGTGTTAATATTTGGGTTTCCTAATGGAGCCCAAAGTTTAACTTAGTGCAATATGAGGAAATATCTAAAAATCTTATTCTTCAGATCCACCAGTCAGAATGCTTTCATATTTGGTTTGCAACATCTCAAAGGGGTGGGGTGGGGGGGGGGGGGGGGGGGGGGGGGCAGATTCAACTTTGTTCAAATCAAGTCATTGGTTTGATATTTTGACTTCCTATTGGAGCCTGAATTTTAACTTAGAGCAATACAAGGAAATTTCTTTAAAAATCTTCAGATCCACCAGTTAAAATCCTTTCATATCTGGTATGCAGATTCAAATTTGTTAAATCGATTCTTTGGGTTAATATTTGGGCTCCCGATGGGATCCCAAATTTTAACTTCTTGAATTTCTTTAAAAATCTTGTTCTTCAGATCCACCAGTCAGAATCCATTTTCATATTTGGTATATAACATCAATCGGTGGGTCATATTCGGGTGTGTTCAACTTGGACCCTGGGTTAATATTTGGGCTCTCTATTGTAGCCCAAAGTTTAATTTAGTGCAATACGAGGAAATTTCTTTAAAAATCTTCAACTTCAGATCCGCCCGTCAGAATCCATTCATATTTGGTATACAACATCTCTAGGTGGGTCAGAGATTCAAGTTTGTTCCAATCAGGTCCCTAGGTTAATATATGGGCTCTCTATTGGAGCCCAAAGTTCAATTCATGCAATACGAGGAAATTTCTTTAAAGATCTTCTTCTTGAGATCCCCCAGCCAGAATCCTTTCATATCTGTTATGTGACATCTCATGTGGTGTCAGAATTAAGTTTGTTCAAATCGAGTCCCTAGCTTAATATTTGGACTCTCTATGGAAACCCAAAGATTAACCTAGTGCATTATGAGGGAATATTCTTTAAAAATCTTCTTCATCAGATCCTCCACTGAAAATATTTTGATATTTGGTACGTAATGTCTCTAAGGAGGATCAGATTCAAGTTTGTTCAAATCGAGTCTCTGGGTTAATATTTGGACTCCCTAGTGACTGGTGGATTTGAAGAAGAAGATTTTTAAATAAATTTCCTCATATTGCACTGAGTTAAAATTCTGGCTCTAATAGGGAGTCCAGATATTAACCCGGAGATCCAATCTCTGTTGGTGCCCAAAGTTTAATTGAGTGCAATATGAGGAAATTTATTTAAAAATCTTCTTCTTCAGATTTACCAGCCAGAATTCTTTCATATTTGTTATGTGACATCTCTTATGAAGTCAGGCAGCCAAGACTGGCTTAAAAACAACTACCAAGGTACTTAGAATGTAATTTTTAATGAGTTAACCAAAGACTGCATGTACATGTAGGGGCACCCATTCTGTTGCAAAAAAATATCATCAAAGACGGAATTAGGCGTGTAAGGGTTAAGAAAATGCATTGAGTGAATTGTTGGGGGCTAAATTAACTGTTTTGTTGGGTAGAGTGTTAAAAGTGTTTTCATTGTAGAATTTTGTCTGTTACACTGTAGTTAATTATATATCTGCTTTATTATATACTGGGTTTAAATTGCTGCTTATATTTGAATAAACTGAGCAATATTTACTTATCACAGTCTTGTAATCATAAATAGTTTCATATTATTTACCTTGATTGGATGTGAAAAGCTTTGATTTTCAATATTTAGTTTATTTTGACACTTGTCAATGTTGCTCACAGTCTAGTTGCAAAATCACTGAACTGACAAAATCATATGGCTTCCTTTTAAAAAAAACTCTTTATTTTCCAGTTGTTTTCGAGATGGTGAGTATGGGCAAATTTGATTTTTCTCTTACCCTTTCTGATTCAAACAACACAAATTTACTGACAATTTGTCACAAGCAGAGGCACTGTTTCAGTTAATGGCCCTCTTGGTTCTACCCAAAAGTTTGTTAACTGAAACCATGCTTGTGTTCCATTGACATACTCACAGATCTTTAATTACTGCAAGGGTGAAAATTTCCCTCCTCCTATGTTTTAGTTGTAATGTACTCTCGTAGTCTCCATGTACCATATATCAGCATTAGAGGAGTGAGATTACAAGTATTTATTAGATATGGTAATGTAAACTAATCGTTGGTGCTGTAGAATAAAATGACCCTACAGTTAAAGCATGAAAATGTTTTTTTTTAACCATTTACATCACAAATCAGATATATCTACCAATGTAATTAACAAATTAGCAGTTGAAAAAAACATTTTTCCAAAAAATTTCAACAAAGCCACATCATGTGTTACTTTGAAACAGGCTTTTTGTAAAAAAGAAATTTAAAAAAGAATTAAAATAACAAATTTGATATCATGTACATTGTTCTATCACTGATACCAGTGATACCTTTGTAAGTTATATATTTTTGTGTACTAGTGTTGAAATGATTAATTGATTAATATCTACAAGAACAGCTACAATTTTTTCAGATTATGATGTTTGCTACCGGTTAACCTCTCACTCGTGACCGAAGTGTGAAAATCTTTTGCAAATCTTGCATAAAATACTCGTGCTTGATTATCAGGTTTGAGTATTTTATGCGAGGTTGGCATGAGTTGCATTCTATCAGGCCCAAGTATTTTGTACAAGATTTGCATAAATCACATTCTGTGTTTTATTCCCTGAATTCAAAAAATCTAAAAAATATTTCTGCCCAGATCCTGAGTACATTGTCATGGTTCAATATCCTAGCATGCATTGTGCCAATCATTTATGTTCCAAAGTAACAGGCAATTTATACCGTAATGGAATAGTTATAACAACAGTTAACTCAGATCACCGAAGTTAAGCAACGTCGAGCCCGGTTAGTCCTCGGATGAGTGACTGTCTGAGCAATCGATTCGGACTCCCGCTTTGTGTCCTTGGGTAAGGCACTTAACCCCGATTGTCCTCATGGGGGCACGATGACGCCGTGTACTAAGGCGTACTGCACGTCGATGGTGCGCATGTATTCAACCAATCTAACCCTGTCTGTGCTGCAGTACGGAGTTACGATGTTGGGGAGCTGGCAGCTGCTCGTTGTTGCTCGGTGTTTCTCTCCGGGTACACCAGCTTCCTCCAACCGTAAAACTGTCAGGTCATGATTAGCCATTGTGCATAAGTATGTGACCTTAAACACCAATAAATAAATATAACAACAGTTAACTGCTTACAAGATTCTCTTACAATTTCAGCAATAGTGTCTAGATATGTGTACAGTAGGAAATGAAATAAATACATATTAGATAAATTAATTTATAGTTTAACAATCTGAATCCAAGACAATCACATGAAGGACTGAAGATTCTTTAGTATGGTATATCTGAAAAATGTAATACATACTGCAAGTTCAAGTGGACAAAAATTTATTTATTTATTAGGGTTTATCGACACTTTAACAGCCAAGGTCATATCATGTCGGTGACAGTTTTATAGGTGGAGGAAGCCGGAGAACCCAGAGAGAACCACCGAGCAATGACGATTAGCTGCCAGCTCCCCAACATCGTAACTCTGCACAGCAGCACAGGCAGGGTTGGATTGGTTGACGACATGCTCACCATCGACATGCAGTATGTCTCAGTACACACCGTTATCGTGCCCCCATGTGGACAATCAGGGTTAAGTGCCTTGCCCAAGGACACAATGCAAGAGCTGAATTGATCGCTCAGACGGTCACCCATCCAAGGACTAACCAGGCTCGACGTTGCTTAACTTCCATAATATGATGAGAACCGGTTACCGCAACGCCCCCCAAGTGGACAAAAATAAATTTTTTACTAACTGGTTGGGTGCTGGAAGCCCCCATTTTTGGGCTTCTATCCTGAAGAGCTAGTTCCACAGCTTAAAGGTTTCATATTCAGTAGATGCACTTCAGTTAATTTTTGATGTGATATTATTTATTCTGGAGGGTTTTACATGTTACAGTTTATGGGAGAGTGCCCTTCGGCACTCTCCCATAAATTGTAACAAGGCAATAACATGTGAACAAAATTTTGACAACCAAAATTTTAAATCTAGGTTGCTGACAAGTGATACAGTGGAGCCTAGGAGTGTTAATTGAATAACCACGTTGCCAGTGAACATTTTTCAATTAACAGGAGTTTTCAGTTAACTGGGATTTGGTCACTTTGCGGTATTTTAGAGATAACCTGAGCATTTACTCTATTGTATCTTTTTTGACAGAGGTCACTGAGCTCTGTCAAACAGGCTGTAATAGAATAAATATCTTTATTGTAATTTGTATGCTGGCCTATGAATTATCGCAAATTATCTAAAAGATATTTCTCAGTATCCATGGACTTGATGGATAATAAGGAATATCGCTTGGTAGCTTTGTAAATGATGTCACGCTTTGGTGCATGACTTCACCTTCAATATTGTTACAAACAAGGCAAGCCTTATTGACACATATGTATGTGGAAATAAGAGAACCACAATGAGTTGCTTATTGACACATACGTATGTGGAAATAAGAGAACCACAGTGGGTTGCTTATTGACACATACCTATGTTTACATTATTTTGGGTGAATATTGTTACCTTATTATTCTATAAAATGATTACTTTGTAGAATAATATAACAATAACATGACTTTCGGGCCTCTAACAGAACCTCTGGTAGTTGATCATTTAATGCCCTCAAAAATCATGTTATTGTTATATTATCCCTAATAAAATGAACTGACTAATCACCAGTTCATGAAGCTTTTAATTCTAATACTGAATAATCTCACTGGCTGAAAATTTAAATACATGTATTCTAGCCTGTGTTGTTATTACAATTGAGAGCATTGCTGTGTTCCTTTCTTTAAAATTGTGTTGTTGTGTATAAGTCATAATAAATGAAAACAAAACAAGAACGATTTTTTATAAGTAAATTTAATATCAAAAAAATATTTTATCAAAATACATCACTTGCATATGAAAATGAAACATATTACAAATATATACAAAAAAATGAAAGAATAAGTCCCAGAGATACTGATCTCAGTTTGTACACTTGACTTTATCAAAATACACCACTTGCATCTGAAAATGAAATATATTACAAATATATACAAACAAATGCAAGAATAAATTCCAGAGATAGTGATCTAAGTTTGAACACCAGAGACCCCCCCCCCCCCCCCCTCCCACCACCACCACCACCACCAATACAAAAAAAACCAACAAAACAAACAAAAAAGGCACTTTTCCAAATCTGGCTTCTGAAAAAAACACAGGAAGTATTTGACAACTTTCTCCTCATGCACCACTTGGACAACAGGAGGTTAATGAACTGAAAGTTTACCAGTACTTTTTCTGTTTTTTCTTCTTGTACAATGTCCTCGAAAATATTCATTTGAGTGTGAGGACTTAACAATATTCAACAAAATAAATTTTTCCCCAAAGGAGATATGTCAGAGACATTTTCCTGAGAGTTATCCTATACCCAATTTCAGCTGGTACTGTACCCTGTGAAGCAACCAGATTATTTATTTAATTATTTATTGGTGTTTAAGGTCACATACAGTGGAATCATGTTAAATGAATAGCCACTTTGCCAGACAAAATTATTCAATTGACAGGAGCAAGCCTCAAAATAAGCAGCCTGTCATGGTCAATGTCAGGCTCAACTTGCATGTTTAACAGAAGCAAATCCTTTACTTATAAATATTTATTGGAAAGCTCTCATACATAGAGCTTTCCAATATATAAGATTATTATCAAATTTTGTGACAGACTCAAACTTAAAAGTGAGATGGCACAATCTTTTTGGTACCTGTCATGGTGACAGGCTCAGATTTGAAAATTATTTTGATGATTGAACAGGAGAATTCAATCTGCAGGAATTCGGTATTTTTTCTGTAATCTAGTGATAGAGTAAGCATTTTTTCAGTTAACAGGGTTATAGTACAGCCCACTAAATTGAATCTCTCCCAATTTGCGAATCCTGTTAATTGAATATAAATTCTAAATAACCAAATCATTTACCATACATACATACAAATTTGACCTGTTAATTGCATATAGTCTGTTAATTGAATAAAATATCACATATTTATTGATGTATTCTGGAAATCAATCAACTGCCACTATTAAAAATGTTTTTTCTTGAACAAGATTTACTACAATAGTATGGTAGGCTACAAGCAATGTACGTAATTTGAATTTTTGTACATTTACGGTGAAACCACTCCTTGCAGCCACTACACTCAACAAAGTTCATGTCTCTTTTACCTCTATAATAACTTGTGGATGAGTGAAATTCAGGCATTCTACAAATACAGAAAAGTTCATGTTCTACCCGAGCAACAGCTTTATTGCATATTTTATTGTGATTTGAAGGAAAAGCAGTCAATTCTTCATTCTGAAAACAGACAGTTAGATGGTGATGTGCCTGAGATTCATCTATATTCAAATTGCATGGGTCTTCACCAGAGGCCAGACTCAAAGCAAAAGCTATGGCAAAAATACCACATGAGTCATGGATTTGTTGTTGAACCGATTCAAATTTGATTTTTAGCTCAACTTTGGCAAAGCCAAATTTGAGCTTATGCCATGGCCTGTCGTCTGTCTGTCCGTCAACAATTGGATACGGCTCGGGCTAGAAGCCGTATTTATGAACCGATCTTTACGAAACTTCTTGGGTACCTTTGTTATGACCGTGGGACGAGAACGAGTGTTTTTGGGTGCGGTCCGAAATTCAAGATGGCTGCCAGCCACCATTTTGTACCGACGATGCAGAAATCTGTTTTTTGTACAGAACTTCCATATGAAAGCTCTGATTTGAATAATTTTTTGTATGAATGTTTAGTACCATTGGATACATCACATATAATACAGGTTTTTTTCTCGTGCGTAAATTATGCAAATTAGACTAACTTTGATGTTTTTTGGTGTTACTTTCAGCACTGTAAGTGCAAATGCCAATACGGCTCGGGCTAGAGGCCGTATTTATGAACCGATCTTTACGAAACTCCTTGGGTACCTTTGTTATCACCGTGGGACGAGAACGAGTGTTTTTGGGTCCGGTCCAAAATTCAAGGTGGCCGATGGCAGCCATTTTGTACAAAATTTGGTGCAGTCAGATTTTTGCACAGAACTTCCATATGAAAGCGCTGATTTGAATAATTTTTTGTGGGAATGTTTAGTACCATGGGATACATCACATATAATACGGGTTTTTATCTCGTGTAGAAATTATGCAAATTAGATGAACTTTGATTTTTTCAGTGCTACTTACACACAGTAAGTACGCATGTCAATACGACTCGGGCTAGAGTATGTATTTATGAACCGATCTTCACGAAACGTCTTGGGTACCTTTGTTATCACCTTGGGACGAGAACGAGTGTTTCTGGATGCGGTCCAAAATTCAAGATGGCTGCCAGTGGCCATTTTGTACCGAAATTAGGTCTTATCAGTTTTTTGTACACAACTTCTATACGGCTCAGGCTAGAGGCCGTATTTATGAACCGATCTTTACGAAACTTCTTGGGTACCTTTGTTATCACCGTGGGATGAGAACGAGTGTTTTTGGGTGTGGTCTGAAATTCAAGATGGCCACCAGCAGCCATTTTGTACCAAAATTAGTGCAATCAGTTTTTTGTACAGAACTTCTGTATGAAAGTTCTGATTTGAATAAATTTTTGTATGAATGTTTAGTAACATGGAATACATCACATATAGTACGTGGTTTTTTTTCGTGCAGAAATTATGCAAATTAGATGAACTTTGATTTATTCAGTGCTACTTATACACTGTAAGTGCACATGTCAATATGGCTCGGGCTAGAGGCTGTATTTATGAACCGATCTTCACAAAACTTCTTGGGTACCTTTGTTATCACCTTGGGACAAGAAGGAGTGTTTCTGGGTGCGGTCCAAAATTCAAGATGGCTGCCAGTGGCCATTTTGTACCGAAATTAGGTCCAATCAGTTTTTTGTCACAACTTCTACACAGCTCATATTTGTGAACTGATCTTCACGAAACTTCTTGGGTACCTTTGTTTTCACCTTGGGACAGGAATGAGTGTGTTTTGGGGTGCCTTTGTTATCACTGTGCTATGAGAACAAATATTTTGAGGTTCAGTCAGACCCACTCTGGGACTCCAAGATTTCTTTTCTAGTTTAGCATCTGACTGTCACCCACCTTTACAATACTTTACCTATACGTTTGTTACAGGCAACGGTAAGTATTTATGTACAGACTGTTACAATACTTTATATGTACCTTTGTTATCAGGTCATTACCTAGATGTTTGTCATTGCTGTGTCACATACTATACATGTACATGTCTTTGTCTTGACAAGTTGAGCTACAGTGTCATTGACACTTTCATTAAATGCTTATCAGTAACATGTAATACTGCGCATATTTGTTCTAATGTGTCAGCATTTAGGGAATGGCATAATACACTGTCATACACAATAATTTCATTCTTTGAACAACCAATTGTGGACACTGTCAACCAGCGTGCATAGGCCCCACAATGTAGTATTTGAATCATTTCATCAGGGATAACAGAAATTGTAAATCTCTGGCCAACAGTGTAGACTGAAGACCTTGTGCTTGGGGAAATTGTTGTTTTATCATGTATGAAGCTGCATCAATGTGACCTGTATTGAGCCTAGGTTGTTCACTTAATATGTTTTGTTACAATTTACTGATGAATGCCCAAGGACATTCACCAATAAATTGTAACAAAACAGACTGAATGATCAACAAAGGATCATACCTACTAAGAATTCAAAGACAGTGTCAGAAACAATTTTGCTTGGGTCGTTATAATAACAAACAATCGCGATGTTTTTGTTGTCGACAGTGATTTCAGTTGCAATCACCTCTGCATCGAGGTGATTGGTTTTTATTGTTTTAGTTTTCATGTTCTGCTTTATTAGAAGAGCGACGCCGCCACCTTTCGTGGTTTGTCGGTCTCTTCTTATAGTGCTGAATCCGCTAACTGAAAAATTCTTGCTGGGTTGAAGCCAACTTTCGTAGATAGAGACAATGTCTGTATCTTCGAAGTATCGGCTCATTTGAAGTTTTTTATTATTAACGCTTCTAGCGTTCCACACAGCTATTTGTAACTTATTCATGGTGGGGTTGATATTTAGTTACAGTGTTCAGATACGGATAGTCGGTGGTTTTAATTAGTGTTGATAGCAGCTTTTACTAAGGATTCAGAGATTTGGGTCTTGAAGAGTCTGGACGCAGATCGGCTGACATCTTGGCAGATGTCACCCAAATTGGTGTTGACATGTTTTTGTAAAACTGAGTAGAGTGCGCTCGCGATAAGGGAGCAGACGGCATGAGGGGATGAGGCATTTTCAGGCTTGGTTAGGTGTAGGTTTTTTAGTTCTATGCTTGTTTTAACCTTCTTATAATGGGGACATCCTCGGTAGCTGCTTGGGTGGTTTCCTTTACAATTGGGGCAGGAGGGGGATTCTAATCTGCATGATTTGCTGAGGTGATTACCTCCACATTTCATGCAGGTTAGGATCCCTCTGCATTTGTTGGCCATGTGTCCGAACTTCTGACATTTGTGGCACTGAATCGGGGGAGGGGTATATCTGTATTCTTCCACAACGTGCCGTCTATTGTTAATGATAATTCCGTTGGCTAGCATTCCTGATTTGATTTCCTGATTGGGGCATACGGCTTTTATTTTCCACGTCGTCTTGCCTGTGGCCTTTGAAGTAAATCTTTCCCATTTGCAATTCTGCAGCCCCTGATTAATGAGTTCCTGGGCGTGTCGGGGTGAACCCTGGTGACTACAACTACAAATCTAGGGGAACTGTGATCTTTGTTGTCTCTTTGGCTATTCCTACCTCCGTTTTTGCTTACGGCACTGGTGGAAGCGGGTAGGGTCCGTTTCCCCCTATTGATGTTAGAGTTTTGATTAAGATTGATTGTATTACTGGCTACAACTTTATTCCAGGGTCTCTCCATGAGCGGTGGTATACTAGGAGCGGTTAACTTTGAGGCTGAGATTGGATCAAATCCTGAACCAGAGGTGGAGTCAGAGGGGGAGGAGGGGCAGTTCCTCACTTTTTTCGGCTGTCTATCAACAGTGTGAATGAACCCCTCCTCATCCGCTACCTCCTGTGTTTCCACCTCAGGCTCTAGACTTATTTTCTTTCTTTTGTTGGGTGTTTTAGTAGTCATGGTGGTGCTGGCCGAGTGGTCTGAAGATTGGGGCAGGCTATCGCCCAGACCTGTCGGCGTGGCCAACATTTCCGCTATATCCTTGTCAGGGCAGAAGGCCTTGCTGTTCAGTGGATCAGCGGGATCCAGTAAATCAGAGTCTGCCGAGACTACTGGGGACTCGGCACTCAGTGTGCCCATTGCAGACACCTCATGTGCTGCTTTGACGCCCCCCGCCGCCTCAGCGTAAGTTTTGTGCACAGAGGCATCTTTAACCTGAATGTCTGACTCTTTCTGCTCAGTTTGTTCTGTAGATGTGATCAGAGTTTCAGGGACTTCATGAACCTCTGCCACTACCTGGATCTCCCTGATGGGAGAGACAGGTGAGACAGGTGAAGCTATGGACTGGGTAAGGCTTCCCTTAAACAAATCCCTAATAAAGGGCTCATTTTCCTCAATTTTGGCCTCCTTTTCTTCTAGTTTTTTTGTCAGATGGGCAATCTGTTCTTTAAGGCCTCTGAGTTCCTCCAAGAACTGAGCTGGAATATACCCCCACAGTCTGGACTTGCCCTATCATCACCCCCAACACTAGAATTGGTAGAAAGACTCTGACTTACCTTGTTTCCCCTTCTAGCTGCGTTCTCTCTGTCCCTTCTCTCTTGTTTCCTTTTTTTGTTCTCCTCCCGTCTCCTCTCTTGTATATTGAAGGTGGATTTTTTCATATAAGCTGCCATGATGAATTCAGTATAAGAAGTGTTAAAGTGTTAAATAAGGTTTATACTCTTTTAATATTAAGAATATGATAAAAATCACTTTTCTTAATTGTCTTGATGGCGTACAGTAACTTCCGAGATTCAACGAATGAATGGATGGATTGTTGAATCGAAAGGAATGATTTCGCGTGCCAAAGGCGCGCAGGGATGGTATCAAGGACAAGCCCCTTTCGACCCTCGTTGACTGTAGGTGATTCGTTCTCACATGTCTAGGCGTGTTGAAGGAGGAACTGCTTCGGGTACTCGGCCGGTGTCATCAGTTGCGTCGTGATGGTCTCTTGGCTGATGTCGGTTGAACCCTTGGGTGAGGACCAGTGTGAGAGGTTGGGTCCTCTCACAAAGGTACTACCTCTCCCCGAGGGTGCAGTCGATCTGGATTTTCGGGCAAGTATAGTCTGCCGTTTCGAGGATGATTATGAGTGATGGCCATCACTGGCAAGTATAATCTGCCTCAGGCTGTCTCTGTTTGGTTGGACTCTTTGGACGAAAACAACAACGACCCCTTTCGGGGACCACCAAGAAGAAGAAGACCCGAACTTCCCTGGTTCGGGGGCAGGCCTGCATTGTAATCCTATTGGGGTGGGACAAAAAGATGTGCAATGCGTTTACAAAAAGGGGCAGAGGCGGGATGCAGGACCAACGCTCGCCTCCCTTAAAGTGGTTGACCACTTTTACGGATGGAGCGGAGGATGTTCAGGAACCATGGGGGTGACTGTTTCCATAACGGTGAGACTGTCTGTAGCGGTTATTGGGGTGCTGGTCAAAAAACATCTTCTGTGTACCTGCTTAAAAGAAGAAGGTAGAATTAGTTTTCATTAGAATATGTAAACTGTAAAGATAAAAGTAGTACCTCTTTAGTTGCGTGTCCTTGTGGTATCTGCTGTGTGCGTGGGGGAGAGTATGGAATGCACGAATCTTTACATTCGTAAGAGCAGTAACATACTCTTGTGTGGTATTGTGCTGTGTGTGTGCTTGTCGCTATGGGGGAGAGTATGAAATGCACGAATCTTTACATTCGTAAGAGCAGTAACATACTCTCGTGCTTGGGACCCCAATCGTTCCCTATTTATTATTTAGTTTTAAGGTGCCGGGGATCGCGAGCGTTTTAAGTGAGCTGAACTTCCTAGTTTGCAGCGGGACGGTAACAGGTCTAGCACACTAGACCACACCCGAGGGTGTTTCTTTCCTGTTGTGTCCTTCGCTGGAAGTGGCTTTATTTAGGTTAGTTTAAGTTTATTTGAAGTTGAGGGTGCCGGGGATCGCGATCGTTTAATGCGGGTTGAGCTTCCGAGGCTGTCAGCGGGAGGGCAACAGGTCTAGCACACTAGACCACACCCGAGGGTGTTTCTTTCCTGTTGTACCCTTCTCTGGTTGCGGACTTATTTATTTTAATTTAGTTTAGGGGTATTCGGGAGCATCGGGGATCGCAGATCCCTATTTATTATTAATTATTATAACAGTATTTATTCCTGATGTAACTTTTAGTTGAGTCGGTGAAGGCAGCCCTTTCTGGTAGACGGCCACAGTTACGCTGTTTTTCTGCCTGTTTATTCACATTCTCGTTCCCTGTTTATTTAGTTTTTAACAGTATTTAAACCTGATGTAATTTTACTTGAGTCGGTGAGGGCAGCCCTTTCTGGTAGAAGGCCACAATTAAGCTGTTTTTCTACTTGTTGGTTCACCTTATCATTCCCTAGTTTTTATTCGAGCGGTCTTAGTTTTGGTTACAATTTTTGGGCTTTTGTCGGCTTTCACAAATTACTCCAAGTTCGGAGATTAGTTCACTGTCGGCTAACCGGTCATGATTTTTAGCGGCCAGGGTGGCTAGGCGGTCTTGAATGGTGGGGATATCGGCCCTGTCGTGGAGTGTTTTGATGGGCAACTCTAAGCGTGGTTAATTTTGATGGCGGCCTTGACTATGGATTCAGAGATCTGGGTCTTGAAAAGCTGAGAAGCGGATCGGCTGACATCTCGACAGATGTCACCTAAGTTGGTGTTTATATGCTTTTCCAATACCCAGTGAAGTGCACCTGCGATAAGGGAGCACACAACGTGGGGGATGAGGCATTGTCAGGCTTGGTTAGGTTTAGGTTTTTGAGTTCTATATTTGTTTTTACCTTCTTGTAATGGGGACACCCGCGGTAGTTGCTAGGGTGGTCCCCTTTACAATTGGGGCAGGAGGGGGACTCTAATCTGCATGATTTGGTGAGGTGATTACCTCCACACATCATGCAGGTTAAGGTCCCTCTGCATTTGTTCTCTAAATGTCCGAACTTTTGACACTTGTGGCATTGTATCGGGGGAGGAGTACTTCTGTATTCCTCTGCCATGTGTCACCTATTATTGATATGTATTCCATTGGCTAACAGTTTTGATTTGGTTCCCGATTTGGGCATATGGCTTTGATTTTCCAGGTCGACTTCCCGGTGGCCTTGGACGTAAATCTTTCCCATTTGCAATTCTGTAACCCTTGATTTATGAGTTCCCTTGGCATGTCAGGTTGAATCGAAAGGAATGGTTTTGCGCGCCGAAGGCGCGCAGGGACGATATGGGGGAACAAGCCCCTTTCGACCCTCGGTGACTGTAGATGATTTTGATTGTCTGGGCGTGGCACAGGAGGAATGTAGAAGGAAGCAGCTTATCCTCTTCTATGTTTTTTGCGGGACTTCTTCTTTGGAGGTGGTTGTGATGGAGAAGAGTTTGTAGAATCTTGTGGTGGAGATGAGTTTGTCGGGTCTTGCTGGTTTCTTTTGTTAATGAGATCTTTGGCCATTCTGGAGATTTCATCCGAGCGCTTATCACCATCTTTGCACTTTTCCTGGAGCTGATTACACTGCGCCCTCAGTTCCCTTGCTTCTGCTATCAGTGCGGCCAGTGTTGGTTGGTTGGCAGAGTCTCCCTTGCCCGGGCTGTCCGGAAGCGAAGGAAGAGGGGAGTGAGGGGTGGGAGGCGGTGAAAAAACAACTTCCAGTTCCTCCTCAGTCTCCACTGGATGTTCCTCATCCAACTGTAACGGCTCAGGAGCCGGCAGTTGATTAGGTGTACCAGTGGGACTAGGAGGGGAACTGGCGGCTGCCTCCAGAGCCTCCACCCCCTCACTCAACTCTTTCTTCCTATTCCGGAAGGCCTCCAAGCGCCGAGCGTCCCTGCACTTGGTCGATGGGCTCTTCTTCTTTTTCTTGTGTCTCTTTTCAGGGCCTCCGTGCCCCTTCGGGTGAGGACCAGTGGGAGAGGGGATCCTCTCTCCAAAGGTACTACCTCTCCCCGAAGAGGTTGGTGTTGTTGTTGTTGGCTTCTCAATTTCAAATTCCACTTTCAGGTGGACGCTCAAGCCTATTTCCTGGATAGTCCAGGAGACAGGGCATGATACGCCCAGAGCTGAAATGGCTTTCACTAGTCTATCTGGTAGTTCCATGGGTATCTAGGTGTTGTTCACGCTCCGAAGTCAGATGTGTGAATGCACAAGCCCACCAGGTTGAATCCGAAATGATGATTTCGCGCGCCGAAGGCGCGCAGGGACGGTATGGGGGACAAGCCCCTTTCGACCCTCTGTGGCTGTATAGGATGGCTTTCACATGTCAAGGCGTGTTGAAGGAGGAAAAGGATCCGGTACTCGGCAGGTGTCTTCGGTAGTGTCCAGTGGTGGATGGGTAGTATCATTGGCAGATGTCGGTTGAACCCTCGGGTGAGGACCAGTGTGGGAGGTTGGGTCCTCTCACAAAGGTACTACCTCTCCCCGAGGGTGCAGTCATTCTGGATTTTCGGGCATGTATAGTCTGCCGCTTCGAGGATGATAATGATTGATGGCCATCACTGGCAAGTATAATCTGCCTCAGGCTGTCTCTGTTATAGTTGACTCTTTGGAGGAAAGCAACAACGACTCCTTTCGGGGACCACCAAGAAGAAGACCCGAACTTCCCTGGTTCGGGGGCAGGCCTGCATTGTAATCCTATTCGGTTGGGACAAAAGATGCGCATTGCACTTACAAAAAGGGGCAGAGGCGGGATGCAGGACCAACGCTCGCCTCCCTTAAAGTGGTTGACCACTTTTAGGGATGGAGCGGAGGATGTTCAGGAACCGTGGGGGTGACTGTTTCCATAACGGTTAGACTGTCTGTAGCGGTTATTGGGGTGCTGGTCAAAAAACATCTTCTGTGTACCTGCTTAAAAGAAGAAGGTAGAATTAGTTTTCATTAGAATATGTAAACTGTAAAGATAAAAGTAGCACCTCTTTAGTTGCGTGTCCTTGTGGTATCTGCTGTGTGTGTGTGTGGAGAGTATGGAATGCACGAATCTTTACATTCGTAAGAGCAGTAACATACTCTGGTGTGGTATTGTGCTGTGTGTGTGCTTGTCGCTATGGGGGAGAGTATGAAATGCACGAATCTTTACATTTGTAAGAGCAGTAACATACTCTCGTGCTTGGGACCCCAATCCCTATTTATTATTTAGTTTTAAGGTGCGGGGAATCTCGAGCGTTTTAAGTTGGCTGAATTTCCTAGTTTGCAGCTGGACGGTAACAGGTCTAGCACACTAGACCACACCCGAGGGTGTTTCTTTCCTGTTGTGTCCTTCGCTGGAAGTGGCCTTATTTAGGTTAGTTTAAGTTTATTTGAAGTTGAGGGTGCCGGGGATCGCGATCGTTTAATGCGGGTTGAGCTTCTGAGGCTGTCAGCAGGAAGGCAACAGGTCTAGCACACTAGACCACACCCGAGGGTGTTTCTTTCCTGTTGTACCCTTCGCTGGTTGCGGACTTATTTTTTTAATTTAGTTTAGGGGTATTCGGGGCGTCGGGGATCGCAGTTCACCTTGTCATTCCCTAGTTTTTATTCGAGCGGTCTTAGTTTTGATTGCAATTTTTGGGCTTTTGTCGGCTTTCGCAAATTACTCCAAGTTCGGAGATTAGTTCGCTGTCGGCTAAATGGTCATGATTTTTCGCGGCCAGGGTGGCTAGGCGGTCTTTAATGGTGGGGATATCGGCCCTGTCATGGAGTGTTTTTATGGGTGTGTCCCATGGGGCGCGGAGGGCAACTCTAAGCACGTGATTTTGGACCCTCTGGAGTTTTCCCATGTTAGTTTGGTTGAGGTCAGTTAGTATTATTGCACCGTATTCGAGTACTGGGCGCACAAGGGATTTGTATAGTTTGAGTAGGGTGGACTGGTTGGCCCCCCATGAAGTTCCCTTGAGCATTTTCAGTAAGTTAATTCGTTTGGTAGCTTTTTTCGCCATGTCGTCGGTATATTTGTTGAAGGACAGTTTCTGATCAATGGTGATGCCCAGGAATTTCGCTTCTTTGCATTCTGGGAGGGTGTTATCCATAAATTTTAGGTCAAAATCTCGTTTATTTTTCTTGTGGGTAAAGGTGATTCGTTGGGTTTTATTGGCATTTAGCTTAATTCTCCATTTGGCACACCATTGTTCTAGGTCATCGAAAGGGCGTTGCAGGGGTTTTTGGAGCAGATTGGCCGTATTGTTAGAGTCCCAGAGGCCCTTGTCATCCGCGAATTGGGAGACTTGTACACGATCTTCGGAGAAGTTAAGGTCATTTACATAGAGGATGTAAAGGAGGGGGCTCAGGACGGATCCTTGGGGGGTGCCTGCTTCAAGGGGGACACTGTCAGACAATTCATTGTTCACTCTGACTTTAATTTCGCGATCATTTAAGAAAGAGGATAGCAATCTGAGCAGTTTCTTGGGGAGTTTCATTTCTGATAATTTGTAGCGCATTCCATTGTGCCAGATGGAGTCAAATGCTTTTTCGACGTCTAACAGGACTGCCGTGCCTATTTGCTGATTGTTGATAGCGGCCTTCATTTGGGTAACTAGTCGGTAGACATGTTCGATGCCTTCTTTGCGGTTTCTATAGGCTCTTTGCCATTTATTAAAAAAATCGTTGTCTTCAAGGTGCCCCCTGAGCCGATTGGTAAGGATTCGTTCGAATGTCTTACCAATGCAGCTGAGTAGGCTGATTGGGCGGTAGCTGGCTGGATCGGAGGGGTCCTTGTCCGGTTTTGGAATCATGACACCGATGGCTTTTTTCCAACACTTTGGAAAATAGCCATGGGTGAGGCATGCGTTGAACAGTTTTTTTAGTTTTTCGATTAGGGAGTATGGGCTTTGTTTTAGAATTTTGTAGCTTACTTCGTCTTCGCCGGGTGAGAAAGAATTTTTGCATTTTTTTATGAGGTTGATGATTTCGTCATTAGTGATGGGGATGACGAGGTCTTCGTCATCCCCGTCTTCTGGCTCGTTATCGAATTTGGGGTCACGGTAGATATCAGTGTGTGCATTGATGTAGTCATCAATGGCGTTTATGGCGGCGTCATCATTGCCCGCACCTTGATGCGGGCGATGGGTTTTTCTTAGGAGGTCGGCAAAGGTGTCGGCCTTGTCTTTGTCAGTGCGCGTGAAGGAACCGTCTTCCTTCTTAAGAGGTTTTCCTGCGGCTTTGCAGCTTTTGTTTTTTTGCCCAGTTAGGGTTTTGAAAGAGTCCCAGAATTTTTTCGCATCCTGGACTCTGTTTAGATCGGCTGTTGCCTTTTCCCAGTTGGCTTGTTTTTCAGCTTGGAGGGCTTTTTTGACCTCGCCATGAAGGCAGTTGTATGTTTTTTTGAGGTCAGCTTTCTTACCGGGGTCAGTTTCGGTTTTAAGAGCGCGAAGAGCTTTCCGTTTAGTTTTGATTAGTGAGAGTGTGTCGCCCGAGATAGTATTTCTCCAGGGGCGTACTTCTTCTTTTGGGCATATTTCGTTTAGGGTTGAGTTAATGACTTTTTCTATGCCCGCGCATTGGGTTTCGAGTTCTGCTGCATTGGATGGGGGGGGGGGGGGGGGGGGGGGGGGGGGGGGGAGGGGGGGGGGTGTTTGTGAGTTGGACATCGATGATGTCACGATAGAGGTTCCAATTAATTTTTTTTAAATTTCTGCGGAGAGTTGGGGGGTACCTGAGTGGGCCATTTCCTAGCTGCAGTGGGGCATGGACTGGGAGGTGATCGCTGCCTAGGTCGTCATCGCCGACCCAGTGGTCGTCGATGTGATTTATCAGGGAGTCACTGGCGATAATTAGATCGGGGATTTCAGATGAGAATAATGGGTTATTACTGATATAAGTTGCAGAGATGTCATTCATAACCACATGAAGGTTATGCTTTTTTGTGATTTCAAGGAGGGCTTCACCGTTAGGGGTGGTTTTGTTACAGCCAAAGTACAGGTGTTTGGCATTGAAGTCGCCGAGGAAAATGCAGTGTTTGTATTTCCTCGTAAAAAATTCAAAGACAGTGTCAGAAACAATTTTGCTTGGGTCATTATAATAACAAACAATCGCGATGTTTTTATTGTCAATAGTGATTTCAGTAGCAATCACCTCTGCATCGAGGTGATTAGTTTTTATGGTTTTGGTTTTGATGTTCTGCTTTATTAGAAGAGCGACGCCGCCACCTGTGGTGATTAGTCGGTCTCTTCTAATAGTGCTGAACCCGCTTACTGAGAAGTTTTTGCTGGGTTGAAGCCAACTTTCGCAGATGCAGATAATGTCTGTATCTGCGAAGTATCGTCCCATTTGGAGTTTTTGTTATTAACGCTTCTAGCTTTCCACACGGCTATTTGTAGCTTATTCATGACGAGGGTCAGGGATTAGTAGCAGTGCTTTAGATGTTGGTTAGACAGGTGCTTTAGTCTGAGCTGATAGCGGCTTTTATTAGTGATTCCGAAATATGCGTCTTGAAAAGTCTGGACGCCGATCGGCTGACATCTTGGCAGATGTCAGACAGATTGGTTTTGACGTGTTTACTTAGTACTGAGTAAAGGGATCCGGCGATAAGGGAGCTGACAGTATGAGGAGATGACGCATTGTCAGGCTTGATGAGATTTAGGTTTTTCAGCTGGATGGCGGTTTTTACTTTTTTAAAATGAGGACACCCCCAGTAGCTGCTTGGATGGCTTCCTTTACAGTTGGGGCAAGAGGGGGACTTTAGCCTGCATGATTTGGTGAGGTGTGATTCTCCGCAATTCATGCAGGTTAAATTCCCTCTGCATTTGTTGGCCATATGCTCGAACTTTTGGCATTTGTGGCACTGTATGGGCGCTGGGGAGGTATTGTATTCCTCCCCAGCATGCCACCTGCCATTGATGTGGATCCCATCTCTGATTATTTGTCTTAGTTTCCTTGTCGGGGCAGGTAACTTTAATTTTCCACGTGACCTTGCCCGTGGCTTTGGAGTGGAATCTCTCCCACTTGCAATTATTTAGGCTAAGGTTTATGGCTCCACTGGGTGTGTCGGGATGAACCCTAGTTAGTACAGCAGTGAGGTTGGGGGGTTGTTACCCCTGCCCTCCCTAATGCCGTTGGTTTTCTTTTTATTATTATTATTATTATTATTATTATTTTTATTATTATTGGGGAGACTGCCTGGATTTTGCCCCCCTTTCTGGTTTTGGCTGCTAGCTTGATTTTGGCTGTTGGGTGTCACGTTTTTACCCTTCTTTCTAGAGACGACAGTTGACCAGGGTGTCTCCATGAGTGGAAGAGGCCCTGGCAGATTTGTTTGAGGCTTATCATTGGTTTCTGGATGAGAGAGTGGTTTGGGTGAGGGGGTGGGTGGAGGGCAGTTCCTCACTTTCTTGACATGTCGGTCAACGGTGTGATGAAAGCCCTGACTATCCACCACCTCCACCAACTCACTCTCAAGATCTAGTGATTTCTTTCTTTTGCTGTTATTTCGAGACGGGGTCGCTGTTGTGCTAGGTATACTGTCCAACGGTGTGGCAAGCATAGTTTCTAGGTTTTTGTCCGGGCAGATGGTATCCAGTGCGCAAAGATCTGCTAGATCTTTGGAAGTTTCCTTAGTGGGGCATGTGTCCCCCCGACCAGCTGATGGCTTCTCAGGGACAGGTCCCTCAGAGACTACCACCTGGAGTTCGGTGGGAAGAATCCCTCTAATAAAGGAATTATCTAAGTTGTCCAGATTGTCCAAGGCATCTGATTCCGCGTGGACCTCAGCAATGGCAATGACCTTGATTGGGCTACAAGGAGGTGACCCAGCCGAAGCCGCAGTGGCTGCTGGGACATCTGTTGATGCATCTGTTGATGCAGCACTACTGTCCAGAGAGATTTGCGGAGTCTGTTGTCTCTGCAAGCCCAGCTGGCTGAAAGGTTAATGATTTGGTTTGTCATAATGACAAACCTCTCATGAGCAGCTATTCTTTCTTCTGCCATCACTCTTGTGAGTCTGTCTATGGTATTTTCCTGCTGAGCGTGTTTTCGCTCCATCTCAGCATACCTCAGACGCCGTTCCTCCTTCTCCCTTATTCTATCCTCCCTATCTTGGGCTCTTTCCTCCATAAGTTTCTGAATTGTGTCATTTTGGGACCCCCCTGGCCCTTTAGAATATAGGACAAAACCCCCTGGGACAGAAACACCCTCGAACAAAACACCCTCAGGACAAAACACCCTCGGACAAAACCCCCTCACTTTTACTGACAAAATGGACAAAACCCCCTCACTTGAGAAAAAAATGATGATGAAAAAAATGAGGTGATAAATGTTGAAGTGAATAAATAAAAAGAATATTTAAACAAATATAGAGTTTTATTAAATTTGTTTGCAGGTAATTGTAATTAATATTTAATGACATATATAGTTTAAACAATATTTATTCATGAGAAAATATGATACATACATATCATTATCTACAAGATGGTTGTTAAACAGAATACGTAATACAATGATATGCATTAAAGTTATGTGTCAAGAACGAGATTTGTCGGAAGGATTCAGCATTAAGCTTTTAGCTTGTATAAGCTGTCTCCTTGGGAAGACTGACGAAGTTTAAAGGTAGCTGGAAACACTAAGTAAAATATTGTTTAAACATGAGAAATAGAGAGAGTAAGGAGAGTAATAGAGAGAATAGAAGAATAAAAAGGGACAAGGAACTTAACCCCTTTCCCAACACGTGTAGAAGACGACACTTGAAGAATAATTTTTGAATAATTAGAAATGTTCAATGCCCGTCTCAAAAGCACAGCCCATGACCCCTCACCGGAACGAGCTCATCGAACTCGTTCCATTGAGGGGTCACTAGCCATGTTCCCGAGACGAAAGCTGAAAATATAAAGTGGGTTAAATGGTGATTTTCTTGGATAACACTGACCGTTACATTGGGTAAAGGGTTAACTAGGAAATGGGGAAACAACCTGAATTCAATGTTGGCTATCACAGAATATTCAATAGGGCAGCCTCAATGAACAAATCGGTAACGGTGGCCCATATGTGTGGCAAATAATACCAAAATGTCTTTAGGCTCACTGTTACGTATTAAAACGTCCACTCACCATGATGAAGTCCTGCACAGCTCTGAAGACAAGAAAGTTTTCATTGTTATTCAAATGTTCGGATCCAAATAAAAGTGTTGAGAGCTCAAAAGTAAATGGCAATGTATTGATTGTGGTATCACGAGCATCGTCATAGATTGGGCAGTGCATAAGAAAGTGCTCAGTATTTTCAAGATCCCCACACTGGCAACGTGGAGATGGTGAGAGATGGTTATCGTATAAGTGGGCGTTGATATTACTGCAATGCAGGCGTAACCTGCAATGATAAATCTGGGCAGCACGAGATTTGGCGCCATAGTAGAAAATTGGTGGTCGCAGGTTCGCACTATTTATAAACGTCTTGAAGTTTATGAGGGAACAATTTTCTCTTACTGAGGGGGGTATTCCATTCCACTGGTCGGTAACTTGCGGGATAAACGAGGACTTATATAAATTGGTGTGGCAAAAAGGAACAAGGTGGTTATTTTCCGATCGCAGATTGTGGTTTTGGGTGATAGATGAGATAATTGGTGGCACCTTGTTGGAGATATATGGAGGCGTTAATTTATGATACATCTTAAAAAATTGGATAAGCTTGTGCTTTCGGCGTCTTTCTTCCAGTGAATCCCATTGAGTTTCTGTGTAGAGAAGTTCTTTTCTGCAGCTCACAGTGGCGCCAGTGACTATTCTTGCTGCAGCTACATGTATTTTCTCCAGGTCAGCAGCTTGAGTTGCTGAGCAGTTGTCCCAGACTGAGTCAGCGTATTCTAAAAGAGGTCGGATAAATGCGAAGTATATCTTTTCAAGGACTTTTCGGTCAAGTGTAAACTTATGGGCCCTGAGCAAGTCAATACGTGTCCAGGCTTTAGCGCACATATCATTGATATGGTCGTTCCATGTACAACCTTTATTCAAAATTACACCCAGATGCTTGTGGCTACACACCTCCGAGATTTGAGTTCCGCTTAAATATATTGGTGGGTGCACTGGAACGTTACTTTTACGTGATATGATCATGGTTTCCGTTTTATGGGGGTTGAACTCAACGAGCCAAGTTTTAGCCCAATGTTCAATTGTGGCTAAATCACGGTTGAGTATGATGGCACCTTGGTCAGGATTCTCAATTATAAGATAAAGGGATGTATCATCTGCAAATAAACGTATGCTGCTAAGTAGGTTTACAGTAATATCGTTGATGTAAATCAGGAATAACAGGGGACCAAGGATAGAACCCTGTGGAACACCAGACGTTATTGGTTTCCAAGGAGATGCCTCAGAGGCTACAAGGACGCGCTGGTACCGATCAGAAAGGTATGATTTTAGGAAACATAGCAAGTCACCAGATATTCCTATTCTCTCGAGCTTGTGAATAAGACCAACATGCCAAACTTTATCAAATGCCTTACTAACATCACAAAAGACGACCCTTACTTCTTTTCCTTCGTCAAGAGCGTGACAAAATTCATCATAGAGGTCTGTCAGTTGTAGAACCGTAGAGTCACCTGGAGTAAAACCAGACTGAAACTGGCTTAGTATGTTGTTATCACATAAGAAATGCCATAATCGTTTGAAGATACATTTTTCAAGTAGTTTACCAGTACAGCTAAGCAAAGATATTGGCCGATAGTTAGTAACTACATTAGACGGATTCTTTTTCAGCACCGGTGTCACATTGGCTTTTTTCCATAAATTTGGAAAGTAACAGTTGTCTAATAACCTATTGAAGAGGGCCGTAAGTGGGTCACACAATGAGTCTTTACATTCTTTTAAAAGTCTGGGACTTATTAGATCAGGACCAGACGCCTTCGATACCTTAATACTCTTGATTGCTTCGTACACTTCCTTGCTTTCAAGTGTTATTTTGTCAAGCGATTGTAGGGTAGGCAGGGGTGAATCTGGCAAGGATGCATTAGTGTCATCCAATGTCGAAATGGAACAGAAGTAATCATTGAATACTTCCGCCTTTTCTAGATTAGTTGAATAGAGTTTATTGAGGTGACTTATAGTCGGGATTCCATGGATATTTTTACAGATAAATGTTTTTAATGTTTTCCACCACACTGACGATGGTGTATCCGGACAACTTAGTTCTGATTGGACTTTTGATATATATGTAGATTTGGCTTTCCTAACAGCTGATACGACTTCATTTCGTTTATGCTTATATCTCGCCCAGTCTTGCAGTTGGCCAGAGCGCTTTGCTCTACGGTATAAACGTGTTCTTTGCCTTATTAAT
Source organism: Pictodentalium vernedei (assembly GCA_031216915.1). Classification (NCBI taxonomy): domain Eukaryota; kingdom Metazoa; phylum Mollusca; class Scaphopoda; order Dentaliida; family Dentaliidae; genus Pictodentalium; species Pictodentalium vernedei. Next base: position 153,299,564 of record CM062291.1, on the reverse strand, counting down.
AATCGAATTTGATTATGCATCCATTTAGGCTGGTTAGCCCTAGAGGTTATCAATTTGTTGGGAATAAATTTAGATGCCGTTTCGAGTAATTGATCGGTGAAGGTGGATACTACAGTGTCCAGGCACGAATGAGCAAGCAGTCTTTCCCAGTCTACGTTATTGTATGCAGTGTTCAGACCATCAAAGTTTCCCTCTGCATACAACCATATGCGTCTCTTAAAGTTTTTAGGCTTTTCTTTCTTGAATTCAATGGCAATATAAATTGGACAATGATAGCGAGTCATGTCAGGTACAAGTGGTTCTAGGGCTTCACATTCCAGTACATGTACAGTATTACTAACCGCAAATAGGTCGATCAGAGTTGCAGATGATTCGGTAAAGCATGTTGGTTCTTCCACAAGCTGTCTAAGATTGAAATAATTACTTAGGTCCCATTGGGAGAACCATATTGGTTGTCGTTGAAGTCACCAGTAATAATTATGTTTGAAATTAAGGTATCTTTGGCTTTGTCAATAGATGCCGTAATTTTATCCCAAACATCTGAGGGACTACTGGGTGGGCGGTAAAATACTCCTAGCAGCAGTGACGTACCATGGGTCATGAACACTTCAGCCCAGATGCATTCAATGTCATTCACCTCAAGATCAGTTCTATGCCGAAAGCACAAGCCGTCTTTCACGTAGACGGCAACACCCCCTCCCCTCGACAAACGGTTAAATCGTACAGGTTCTTGGAAGCCATGGATCATAATATCTGATGTTGGGTCCGAGCATTGAAGCCATGTCTCAGTAAATGCTAAGATATCATAGAAGGATGATTCATATTGAACAATGTCTACTTTAGGCTTCAGGCTTTGGATATTCAGGTGAAAGATTTTTAATGCATCATGGTTATTTTCTCTGTACACAGAGTCTGGTCCAGGGTTTGATTCAATGTCTCCGGACAATAACAAGACCACAGCCAATACCAAAGTCATAAAATATATAAAATAACAGATGGCTGAGGAAGTTGGCATTGTATATGGTACATTAAGTGTCGGTGGGAGATTGGGTCTTTCAACATTCGTACAAAGATCATTACTGCATTGGCAGCGTAGGATAAATTTGTTGAATAAAAGATGAAACAGGGCTGATGTTACAGTAATGCTGATCTGGACCTTAATACGAATAGACCACATGTAAAGATACACAAGAGCACAAAGGGACTGGTGTTTTGTTAGTCTTCTTTTCAGGCCGCGGGCATGAACTACAGTATTGAATGTACCAATCCTGGCGCGGTATGACTCAAGACTATACATTATGTAATCTGTGGGTGGTAATAATACACACGTATGCATGATGCCCGGAGATTGGTAACTTTCAATGACAGGATCATTTCGCAGTGGTGCGAATTGAATTCAGGTTGCTTTATACGAGAGTTTGGATGAAAGTGGAGAAGGTAACTCAGAAGAAACAAGCAAGAGAAAATAGTAAAGAAAAATAAGGAAAACAAGCTGGAAAAACAATTCATATTCCGAAGGAATGAACTGCTTATTCAAAGTCAAATGTCAAACTAAATAACAAGATAGTAGTGGATATCATACGTAAAATAATTCGGGAGTGGGTGAATTGTGACGCAAGCGACAAACCAAAGGTGAGGAGACACACACACACACAAAAAAGGGAAGACTATAATATTTGCTAAAATAATAGAGTTGTGTTATTGCTGCTTGGCACAGGCTGCATATATGCACATATACGTCCTCTCACACACACAAGCATATCTACATACTCGCACACCCTCACACGCACACGCTGCCCTGCATCCTCACACACAACCTGTGCATTCTTTCTCTCTCATACACACACATACGCATGTGCACAGGCTCTAACATAAATATACCGATACAGTTGACACCCGCCAGTTCCAAGTTCACCCGAGCGAACCACATTCTGAACCACAGTTGCCCCCAAGTGATATTTCCATAACGCACCTGAGGAACCTGGAACTGAGCAAAAGGACACGCCATCACGCATTCCAGAAGATAGAGACCATCATTGACTTTGTCAATGTCGGCCCACATCATCTGGGATGGGTGGTGGAGGGTTTATACTTACTAGTTACTGACTATTTGGGCCGACTTCTACACACATACATGTATGTGCACACATATATGCTCTCAGATATACATAGACACAAACACACGTACACATACACACACATATATACATGCAGATATACACACACACACACACACACACACACACACACACACACACACACACACACACACGGATACACACACATATATACAGTCCATTTTCAGGAACCTGGAACTGAGCAAAAGGACACGCCATCACGCATTCCAGAAGATATAGACCATCATTGACTTTGTCAATGTCGACCCACATCATCTGGGATGGGTGGTGGAGGGTTTATACTTACTAGTTACTGACTATTTGGGCCGACTTCTACACACATACGTGCATGTGCACATATATATGCTCTCAGATATACATAGACACAAACACACGTACACATATACACACATATATACATGCAGATACACAAACACTCACACACACACACACGGATACACACACATATATACATATACATGTACACATATATACATATACATATACATACATACACACATATATATATATATACATCTTTACACACATAAATACATGTACTATACTTGTGGGTTATGATAATCGTACATATATGCACAATCGAGGAGATGAGATACAGACGGTAATATATTTGGCTGGTCAGGATTCATCAAGCTTTATGTACCACTAGCAAGCTTTGTAATTGCGCCAAGGAATAAAAATCAATGAGGGAAACGTATTCCCTTCTGACACGAAAAATCGAAAATTGTCAGAAGGGTGTAGCTATTATGCTGCGGAGGTACCTAACAAGTGGGATCCACCCCATATCTTACAGGCTTAATCCTTCTTGCAACAGGTGAGTTTCCATAGAAGGACGATATTACCTGTGATATTGGTAATAATAATGGTAATAATAATGGTGATAATATTGATAGTAACGAGAAGGAGGAGAATCTCAGCTGGTCACGTTGACACCTTGATCCCCAATGCCATCCTCCATATCAATTCAGTCCACTAAGGTAAGAGAGTCCATTTTCAATTTTAAGGGCAGACCAATCAACACTTTCGACGCGCAGCCTTCCGGTAGCCTTCGGGCTGGTCTACGCCACATGATGTTATTATGCATTTTGCAATCCTTGATTAAGAAAAATCAGAAGGATCGTGGGCTGATGGAAGGTCATTGGGGCCCAAAGGGCCAAAGTTACATTGTGAACACAGAGACTGGCATTAATGCCGGTGACAGTAAAACTAATAACTGCGATATGATTATCCAAATGAAATTGCTTGCAAGATGGATTGAGATAAGGGTGTCCCAGTTGATAATAGTTGATGAATCATGTTCAAGCAGAAGAACAAGACGATCGATATGAAGCCTTTGATAGCTACTTGCGAACCCCACACCAGGGAAAAAGAAGGCGCCCAAAGAGCCCAACATTCCTAATGACCAGGACAAAATTGCACCCAGTCTCAACACCCTTAGACAAAAGTTAGTAATCACGCCGTTAATCGGAGATAACCCCATGCCGATCAATAGCAGCAGACGACACCTTCAAAACAAATTATTGGATAACTAAACATTTGAAAAAGGAAAAAAAAAAAAAAAAAAAATCAAACAGAAAAATTAAATTAAACACAGCTCATGACCCCCCACTGGAACGAGCTCATCGAGCTCTTTTCAGTGATGGATAATGAGCTATGTTTTCGAGCCAAGAATATAATTAATAGATACTGATAATTAATAGATACTGAATTGAAGCATTGTTGTCGTTAATCGGAGATAACCCCTTGCCGACCAATAGCTGCAGGCGACACCTTCAAAACAAATTATTGGATAGCTAAACATTTAAAAAAGGAAAAAGAAAAATCAAACAGAAAAATTAAACACAGCTCATGACCCCTCACTGGAGCGAGCTTAACGAGCTCCTTCCAGTGAGGGATAATGAGCTATGTTTTCGAGCCAAGAATATAATTAATAGATACTAATAATTGATAAATACTGAGTTGAAGCATTGTTGCCGTTAATCAGAGATAACCCCATGCCGATCAATAGCAGCAGACGGCACCCTCAAAACAAATTATTGGATAATTAAACATTTAAAAAAGAGAAAAGAAAAATTAAACAGAAAAATTAAACACAGCTCATGCCTCCCCCCCCCCCCCCCCCCCCCCCCCCCCCCCCCCATTGGAACGAGCTCGTCTGCACTCTCACATTTGATAAAACAGCGGATAAGGGTGGGCTGGGATGATCAATGTAAATGTGTTAGTTTATGTATTTATTTATTTATTTTTGTTTGTTTATTTGTTAATTCATTGGTGTTTAGTGCCAGGGTGACAGGGTGTGTTTCTCTTACACAGGCTAAGTTTAGATACTGGATTGAAGCAATGTTGCCAATAGCCACTATTTATGATGAGTGAGATCGCCCGTACTCACACATTTGTGAGTACAGGCGATCTCACTCATCATAAATAGTGGCTACGGCGATAGATTCACTATGCTCGATTTAGCCAATTCTTACCCGAAGATACTCGAAAGAACCGTTGTACCGGTACCTAATATAGGTGTAGGTGCAGGCTTCATGTGTCTTAATGAAGTCTAATCTACAATATGGGACTGTGATGTGTTTAAGTTAATTTTTTGAACAATCCTGAAACTTTTTTCCAGGTTGTCCATCTGCCATGGGCTCGTGATCCTTTCGACTGAGCCATCTCTGCATTTAACAAAGATGACTCCGTCAAAGGTCCACGAGTCCTGGAGCTTCCCGTCGCGCACCATAAAACGAGCTCTGCGAGCTATCGAAGCACGAGTCCTGGTTAGATCTTCATTGATGAATATACCGGGATGGTTAGGCCTTTGATGACTAGAATCATGACCAAGCTTGACTGACTTTAATTTAGTTCGTGAGCGAAAGAGTTTGTTACGTATTCTGTAGCTGCTTAGACGGAAAATAATTGGACGGGCTTCCATGGGCTTTCCATTGACAACTTTGGGTCCTACTCGGTGGCTCCGAGAAATATCCTCTATTGACATGCTGACGCCTATTTTGCTGGCAATGTCTAAAACAATATTGTCAGTATCCTCTCCTGACTTCTCAATTACTCCGGAGAGACGTAAATTGGTCCGTCTGCCGTACTGTTCGAGGTCATCGACCCTGTCAGTGAGCTCCTGAAGTCTTTCATCTTTGGAGCTTAATTCGTGTTTCAAAGTTTGAACAGTCTTTTCCAACTCACTGATCCGCTCGTTAGCAGCTTCAAGAAAAACAGACTTCAAGGACTCCCGGACAGATGGGTTGCGAAGTGCTCTCGTAAAAGCGATGATCATTCGGTCGTCTTGACTCAGTTGAGGTTGTTGTTGACTACGAGGATCTGAGTTCCAAAAGTCGGAAAGATCAAGCTCATCTTCAGAGCTTGTATACTCGCGCTGCTTTTTGTTTACAACTGGTGACGTATATATATATAATACTGACAACATGTAACAGCTAGCGATCTTTTTCACACAGAACTATAGAACATACAAATATTATATTAATTAGGATCATCTTGCCTTACAAATTACAACATCTATAAAGTAATTATCCAATGATAATAAATCTAATTGACACTCACAAAAATTCAATGTGGTTCAAGTCGCATACATACGGTTGGTACTGTCAACACCATTATCGTATATTAGAAAAGAGTCTCCATCTGATGATAATGCCCACTCTCCCTCAACTATCAACTCTGATAAAGTCTTTGGGCTCTGTGGCAAATATTTAGCTCGTTCACGACGGAGAGAACGCTTCACGGAGTTGATATCCCCAATGGCAGCTCGTACGGAAACGGGAGCTGTTGCACTAGTGTCTGTCAGGAGCTGGCTGTTTGTACCTCTTGAACCTGGAGTCCGCTCTTTCATCTCTGCACGTAGTTTTGTTGCCTCAACGCCGCCGTTTTTAGGATCATGCGAATGTTCATTTCAACATTTGTAGTAACAGCTGCCTTACACAAAAATGCTGATCTGTTTGAGCACTCCCATCGGCATATTTATAACATTATGACAGAGAATGTTGTTCTAAAACTTTGTCATGCCAGTGTAATAAAACAACATAAATGGTTATTGAAGTCAGCAAAATTAAAAAATTGAAAGTGCAGATAGCTTGCAAAATGGTATTACTAAAACAACAAAGCTATACCTCAAAGAAGTAATGGAACAGAAGACACAAGCTAGTATCCCAGCAATTTGAGCAAAATTGAAAAATTGAAAGTGCAGATAGCTTGCAAAACGGTATTACTAAAACAACAAAGCTATACATCAAAGAAATAATGGAACAGAAGACACAAGCTAGTATCCCAGTACTTTGGAGATTTGTTGCTATAACAACATAATAATAATAACTCTTTGGCCAGCCGCTGATTTGTCGCGGTCCTCATAAGAGAAGGCCATCATTCCCCCTGCACCCCACCCCCTCTTCCCCTCCTCTCCTCCCAGCATTCAGATATAAACTGCTTAATAGTGTCCCTCACTTCCTCTTTTTCAATTTCTTCAATAAGCATTCCTACCCTCTCCCTCGTGTCCGCCTTCAGCCATCTATCCTTTGTTTCTTCACCCCACTTCTGCATTATTCTTCCACTAAATTTTATTCTATGAGGTATATACTGTGGGCATTCCAAGAGAAAATGTTCCAGGGTCTCCACTACTCCAGAGTGGCACATTTGGCATCCCTTTTCCCCATCTCTCCCAATTTTTCCCCGAAGCTCCAGTGATCTTGATCTCAGTTTGAACAGCAGTGACCCTCCAAAGGTGCCATCTAGGTACTTCTCAAAAGCTGGCTTTTCTTTATATTGTAACCCCTGCAGTGATCTTTTCACGCTAACCCCTGCTCGCCAGTTTCGATTGCAATCTTCCATGACTCTCTCTTTGACAAACCTTTTGCCTTCTTTCATTCCTACTTCTATGTTTGTGACCTCTATAGAGTAATTGTCCATTAGTTCCCTCACATGTTTTGACCACCCCCGTTTCTATATTAGAATTCCAAATGGTATCGAGCATCAATTTGCACCAACGGTTGTCAGGCAGGTTTCTCAAGTAGTTAAAGTAACACAGTTTTCCCAAATCTACCCTGTCCTTGATTTTCATCCACCCAAGCTCCCCCCTTACTGCTTCCAAAGCTGCAGCATTACTTGACCCTGTTATCCATCTGCCGGCATCATTCTGAGTACTTTCCAACTTCTTAATAACGGTTTGGTTTAATGGAATCACGTCCGTGCCATACGTTATACTTGGTAAACCCACCCTCTCCCATAGTGTTTTCCCCACAAAGACCTTGTTGAAACTATTTTTCCCTAAAAGTTTTAGTTGGTTCAGAATTCTTTTCCCTTTCAGAATCAGTTTGGCTGAGTAATTTCTGTACACCCCTCTTCCCGTTATATTTATGCTTACCCCTAGATACTCATACTCTCCCTTTTCTCCTACAGTGATTTGTTTGCTTTCCCCTTCGGGGATTGAGAACTCCCCCACTCTCCATCTCTTCGTCATATCTACCTTACGTCCAACGGGTATTACCTTGCTTTTATTTTCATTTAGTTCGAGCCGCCAAGTGTTCCCATAACTACCAACAATTTCCAGCAATTTCTCTAGCCCCTGTTCAGTTCTAGACATTAACACCATGTCGTCCGCAAAGAATAAGCCTGGTATCTTTATGTCTCCAACATTTACCCCCTCCGCACTCTGAATTAGTTCGTCCCCTAAATCTTTAACATACAATGCAAACAAAATCGGTGAAAAGATACACCCCTGCTTGAGGCCTATATCCATAGGGACTCGTTTTGTAGTGATACTCCCTAGACTGAGTTGGCTTTGCACATCTGTATACAGTGCTTTCATGATTCCCACAAAGTCACCCCCCAGTCCGATGCCCTCGAGCTTTCGCCACATACCTTCCCTCCACACTCGGTCGTACGCTTTTTTCACATCTAGAAATGCCAGAAACATCTTTTTCTTTTCAGCCTTTGTTGATTCTATCAGTTGGGTGAGTGTAAATAGGTGATCAGTGACTCTTCGTCCTTTCCTGAAACCATTTTGGATTTCTCCTAGAAAACCTTTCTCTTCAATAACTTCCTCTAGTCTACTGTATATGACCTTACAGAATACTTTTCCGATGTTACTACTAACTGATATCCCCCTATAGTTATCTAGAACTTCCTTATCCCCCTTTTTGTGTATGAACGACACCTTACTTTCCCTCCACTCTCTGGGGACCTCTTGCTTTCGCAGAGCCAGGTTGAAAAGGTTTGTCAGGACTTCAATAAGTGCCTCCCCTCCATTTTTGAGGAATTCGTTCGGAATTTCATCAGTCCCTCCCGCTTTACCATTTTTTAATTTCGAGACCACGTTCCGCACTTCTTCTGCCGTTATTTCGCTACATACACGATTGGATAGGTTCTCCTCCACCAGTGTATTTCTTTTTGGTGGGGACCCACTGCCCCATCGCCTATCGTTTATCTTTTCCCAGTGCTTGACTAACTCTGAAGCGATACGGCCTTTATCTTCTGTACTTTCCCCATCCACTTTGATACTCTGCACACTACTTTTCCCCCGTTTATTTACCCAGTTCCAAAATACGTTTGAGCTCGAACCCCCCGTTTTCTTTATTGTTCTGGCAAGACTGCAATTGCGCTCCTTCCTATTATTATTCTTTATCTCATTCACCTTTTTCCGTGCCAGTTCATATTCTCCTTTCATTAGTCTCGTGTCATTGTTATCCACCCCTTTAAGCTTCCTACTTCTTCTGTAAGCAGCGCATTTTACCTTCCTTTCTTTTATAGCCTTTTTCAGTCCCTCGTTAACCCTGTATCCAAGCTCTCTCGTTGGGACCCTCACCCTTCCTATACAATCCTTCCCTGCCTCTGTTAGGCTATTTACTATGCCATCTGAAATACTCTGGACATTTGCATCCCTAGGTATACATTCAAGACTTGGTTTTAGTTTTTCCCGAAACTGCTTCCAGTCGGCTCCTTGTTTTAGTCCCCAAACTTCCTTGAAGGTATTTCTGCCTCTATTCGTCTTTTTGCCCATAATCTTAACTGTTATCAGGTTGTGATCACTACCCAAGTCATTTTTTCCCTCGTCATCTATTTCTACATCTATAACCTCCCTCCATCCGCTAATGTCAGTGAGTATATAATCAATTATTGTTTTCTTATCGTTCCTCTCCCAGGTCCATTTACCCTTACATTTCGCATCCCTGTTCAAGATCTTTAAACCAAGCTCTTTTGATAGGTCCAACATCTTCCTCCCATTCGTGTTAATTTTCCTATCACCTCCCTGTATGCCCTCCTCCTTATCCCCGATGTGCCCATTGAAGTCCCCCATTAGGACAATACTGAACCCTCTGCTTTCAAGCTCTGTGATATTCGATCTAAGAGTTGTATATATTGAATCATTCCACTCGGGCTTACTTCCCTCCACTGCTAAGTATACAACACCAACGGCAACACTCCTGCTTCCTAACTTGATTTTTGCCCAGACTATTTCGTTGGATACTGGAATCTGAGTCCTTGCTTCTGTGAGATCTGTAATCAATGAGGGCTGTAATTCCTCTTTAGCGTAGATGCCAACACCCCCACCCCGTTTCTGACCCTCAGTTCGCCCAGCTCCTATCCACACTCCTATCCACACGCAACCCTTCATCTGATCAGCCCGCTCATCCCGTCGTATCCACGTCTCACTTAGACCCATTATATCGAAGTCTCCTTCGTCCATCAGTGTTGATATTTCGCTTACTTTCTTGTGCAGACCCTGGATGTTGCAATATCCAAACTTAATGGATCTTTGTTTCTTTGTCATCACTGGCACATTATTATAACCCTGGTGTGTCAACAACAACAGCCATCTGTACTTTTAATGGTTAAGTACAGATGACTTGCAAAATGGTGTTACTGAAACACAAGAAACAAGTTAGTATATATATAATGTCTGAGGGGGTTTTGTCCTGAGGTTTTTTTTCCCTGAGGGGTTTTTGTCCTACGATGCAAAAAATGAGGGGGTTTTGTCTGATGGGGTTTTGTCCTGAGGGGGTTTTGTCCTGTTACCGGCCCTTTAGTACTGGTTGAATCTCACAGGAAACAGAATTTTATAGACAGTCAATCTGCCATCTGAAAATTGTTGTTTAAACAACTGGTGCCTAGCTGTAATCATTTTGTGAACAAACAAAAACAGTTAACAGATAAAACACTGATGACTTACTAGTATTTTCACACTTGAACTATCAAAATTGTCTTTGCTCAATTTCCTCAATCGTAATAAAAACACAGGTTAATTTATGAAACCCACAGCCAGTGAGATTAATATTAGAATTAGAAGCTGCATGGATTATGGATAAGTCAATTAATTTTATGACAGTCTTCATTGAATTCATTATATTGCAAAAAATTAGGTAACAATATTCCCAAATACAATGTGCTATACATGATAATCATAATGAAGAAATATATGGTATGTGTCAATAAGAAACCCACTGTGGTTCTCTTATTTCCACATACGTATGTGTCAAGCTTATTTCCACGATTGCTGTACAAAACACCCTCGGACAAAACACCCTCGGACAAAACACCCCAAGACAAAACACACCGGGACAAAACACCCTCGGGACGAAACACCCTAGGACAAAACACCCTTTGAGAAAAGTACTTCCGGACAAAACACCCTCAGTGGTGTGTTTTACTTTTTTATTTTTTATTTTCAAGTTTATCATTTCAAAATTGTATTGCCCACATTTTCCAACAACAATAGCTTGTGGTGTGCTTGCATGTGTGAATAAAAATTCACTTTGATATATCTCTGTTGACACTACTACAGACTGTAACAAAGGAGATTTCTTGTTTATGAAAAACAAATAAATTCTTTGATGATCACCACTATGGGTGATTGATCTTGACTTTGTTTTTTCTACTGTTTCTTCTACAAGCCGTTTTCTTAGTTATTGAAACAAACAAGTTCTTTGGTGATCACTTGTTAATGTCCTCAGAGTAGAGTTGTTTTTACAAGATATACAATACTTTATATATATATATGAGACACATGACTAGGGAGACAGTATCAAATGTGTTCCAATCATGGAGTTTATCACTAACAATAAAGGTGGTAAAAAGTTGGTTTATGATGGTTATATGTATACCAAAAAAGCAGGTTCTAAGACATCGATTCGTTGGAATTGTTCAAACAGAACTGCTCTCGATTGCAATGCCATTGCCACTACTGATGTTGAGGTGAGCTGATTTCTAATAATTTATTTTAAACATGATAATTTTTATCCTTCTCAGCTGGTTGAGTGCTGGAAGTCACTATCAGGGCTTTATAAAAAATAACAGTGTCTTCCTTAAATCTTTTCAAGGATGTTTTTACCATTTTACACAGTGTACGTGGCGTAAGATTCAGGCATTAGGACTTGTCGAGTTGTACAAAAGTGACAGTGAGGTAAAAAAATATTGTTGTATGTTAGATGCCCTAGCTTTCCTGCCAATAGACAATGTCAAGGAAGGCATGAATTACTTGCTTGACTCAGCACCAGAAGTCCTGAATCCCTTGATGGATTATTTCAATAGTACGTTCGTTTCGGGGTAGTACCGCCAAGTTAAAGTTCCAGCAGCAAATCCTGAAGAGCTTCCATCTATGAAGCTCAGACATATCTCCCCGCTGTTTCCACCCCGCCTTTGGAATGTCAATGACTCTACATTAACCGACGGTGACAGGACGAACAACATATGTGAATCGTGGAATAGTGGCTTTAACAAATTAGTTGGACATCACCACCCAACCATCTGGGTCGCCATTGACTCCATACGTAAGGATGCCGCGATGGTGTCAACATTACTCCTAAAAGAATCACGCGGCGAACCACCAAAGAAACGCGTGAAAAAAGCACGAAAAGATCATCAGGAGAGACTTAAGAATTTGTGCTTGGCATTCAATTCAAGTGACAAGTGTATTGGCCAGCTATTAAGTGGAATTGGCGGTGTGATTAGACTGTAAGTGAACACTATCATGATAGGACTACACATCAGTTGTCATTATATTTTATATATTTATATTTCTATTTATGTTAACATCAGTGCTGGCTTTATGAAAAATCCAGGGTGGCTAAAAATCGCTCTCCTAGAACCCATCCAGGCGAGCAAATCGCTCTCCTCAACACTGTCACAGTAAACATGTGATTAATTTAAAACATAGGTTTTAACGGTGTACTTGAAGGGATGCAATCAACTGCCCAAAAGCAACGGTAGTGTAGTTTAACCCCTGCACTCTGATGACGAAACACCCTGATTTGTCATCCACAGTTATCGCCCCCTGTGTTGTCAGAAATTCAGCAATTTAGATTTTGGTTGACAGAGCTCCAATTGAGCTCTGTCAACCAAAATCTAAATTGCTGAATTTCTGACAACGCTGGGGGACAGATAACCATGGATGAGGGAAGATGTGGTTGGGCTTAGAGTGGGGAGGTGTCGAGTATTTTCGACATCAGAGAGCAGAAGGTTAAATATCACTTGCCTGGAAACTCATTGACAAATAGCTGATATCATTGCCTGATACTGAGAATAAAAAGTAAATAAATTTTAGTCCATTTCCTTCTGTGAACTGGAACTATGTTTGGGTATGTACTCTGTACATACCCAAACACAGTTCCAGTTCATGAATGAAAATAGATTTTTTATGCATCGATAGATCTGCATGCTGACTCCTTGACAACAAAAATTACATGTGGGCATCACATCAACGATGTAAATTGCTCTCCTCAAAATTCCAGCCCACGGAGGGTGTTTTCCTCAACAGCCCAAAGTTGGAGGGTGTTTTGTCTGAGGGTGTTTTGTCAGAGGGTGTTTTGTCCTGAGGGTGTTTTGTCCATAGTGCACATTCATCAAGGGTGTTTTGTCCAATGTGCATTTTTCGAGGGTGTTTTGTCAGAGGGTGTTTTGTCCTTAGGGTGTTTTGTCCGGACACCATTTCCACATATGTATGTGGAAATAAGCACTTCCTACAAACAATTCAGTGTTGGCTTTACCAGCAGTACCAGAACTTCATGCTATTCCAAGCCCTTCTGGTGATTCTATGACTGAAAAATTAGATGTTTTATCAAATAATAAAGTAAAATAATTAGATGTATAGAAAGTGACTCCAAGAGTGATATTGAGCCTTGAACTGGGCAACTTTTCAGAAAAACATTGTTGATCGATTGCCCAGGAAATTTTTGTGGATGAGTCGTCGCACTCAATTCCAAATTCCTTGTTGTAAATTGACATTTAAAATGTTATTAAAATTAACATTAATGAAAAATATGAGAATATCTTCATTTGCAGTATAATAATTATTAAATTTCATCTGTGAGTTGAACAATTGGTTGGTTAAATTATCATGGGAATGTGGGACTATTTTTTATGTTTGAGTGATTTGGCTAGTACAAGCTTGAAAGAACGAACAACAGACGTTTGTTATTGATTTGAAACGTATGCGTTTCCAGTCAAATTTGGTTGAATATTGTGCAGTATAATGTCACATAGCATATAATAAAAAGAAAATCTACGCTATTTTAGTGAATATCAAGAATTATCTCATCCTTGTGGACCTGAAAATTAGTGCTCATGAAAAATAAAACTTTCAGTCCCACTCTTATGCGATAATTCCTGATATTTACTAAAATAGTGTAGATATACTCTCTCTAATGGATGTACTGATGCAAAATAGGTAAAAAAAAAGGAAAATTTAGTGACTGTCACCATAATTTCTTGACAAATTATAAGATTTTTATTCAATTAATAAGTTTTTACCCTATGCAATTAAAACTGATCAAATTTGTTCTGAAGGTATGATAAATGGTTTTGCATTTGGAAATTACATTCAACTAACAGGGGTATTCAGTTAAGTTGCTATATAAGTAATGGAATTTTGTTTATTTTGAAATTCCCACCTCTGATATTCCTTAAATTCAAATTATATATACACAAATTATACATCAAAATAAAGGTTGTGATGTATAGAACACGAAATACATATGTAATCAACTCATAGAGTTGACAGCAGGCATCACTAGTTCCTGGAAGTCTGCTACCGTATTCATACCAGAACTGAAAAGTAAATAATATTTCACAAGAACAACTTGTGGCCAAATGTGCTTCACATATCCAAGAAGGAATATGAGAGGTGAAAATTTCAAAATAAACAAAATTATATTACACATATAGTACCTTAAGAGATATCCAATAGAGTGGGGTCCCCTGTATAGTTTTTGGTAAGACAAAGTGTACAGTTTTCAGCGACATCATGCTACTGCCTTATTATTCCATTTGGCCAATGAGCATAGGATCAGGTTCATAAAAGGGAGCTTATGAGTGATTGGGAGTATTCTGGGATGTTGAAATAAATAATGATCTTTTCAGATCCTTTAGGAATTTATGTTCTTCAAGAAAGTTAACAATAGACAGTGACACATATTCTAAAAAAATTGTTTCATGTGTTTAAAATTTGAAAGTTTACACAGTAGTGTCTGCTTAATTGGATATCTTAAATTGAATAACCCTGTTAATTGAATATAATTTTCAAACACAAATCCATCTACCATATCTTAAGTACAAATCTGGCCTGTTAATTGCATATAGGTTATGGTGTAAACTCCTTTTAATTAAATAAAAAAATTTGTAATCTGTCAAAGAATTACTCCAACATCCACTGACTTCCCCACATCTTTGGCTTCAGAACATCCAATATAGGCATTTAATCTTATATTGTGTAGGTTGGTGTAAACTCCTTTTCGTTATTCATCAGGTCGATGGATACTGAAAAATATCTTTAGAGAATTTGCGATAATTCACAGGCTAGCATATAATAAAGATATTTATTCTATTACAGCCTGTTTGACAGCAAAGTGACCAATTCCTAGTTAATTGAAAACTCCTGTTGATTGAAAAATGTTCATTGGCAAGGTGGTTATTCATTTAACACTCCTAGGCTCCACTGTATCACTTGTCAGCACCCTAGAGGGGGGCACGGTGGTTCAGGAGGTAGAGGTGCCGGCTGCAAGCCAATAGGTCCTCGGTTTGAATCCCACCTGTGGCAACCGCATTGTGTCCCCCACATGGGGACACGGTGGTGTTGTGTACTAAGGCATACTGCACATCGATGGTGCTATTGTCTTCAACAATGCTAACCCTGCTTGTGTGGAGTTAGTATGTTGGGGAGCCTGACAGCTGCTTGCCATTGCTCGGTGATTCTCTCCGGCACTCTGATTTCCTCCATCCATAAAACTGTCCGACACGAGGTTACCCTGGCTGTTAAAAGTGTTGTTAAATCCAAATAATAATCAGCTTGGGCTGTTATTTCTTTTCAACCTACTCACAATTGTTTACAATTGGCTGTAACATAAGTGCAAGCCCTACTTCGGAACTAACTCAAGCTTTTAGAATCTTTTCCAAACGAGTTGGAAAAGTACTAGAGTGCAAAAGCACGAAAAAGATCGAAAAAAGGGTCAAGCGAGACCAGCGCTCAAAATTACAGGTACTCTCTCTGCACACCTCTTGCGTTTACTGAGCGCATGCGCAACAACCGTGACTTCAATTCCTTTTATTTCCGCCATTTGTACATGGTCGGAAATTTTAATTTTTGCGACTCGTGCTACTTTGCTGTTTTTTCTTCGTGAACAACTTATTAAATGTGTTTTCTACATTCTTAGTGTGCATGGATTGTATCCTTTTGTCAAGCTATCAAAATTATTATTGATTCATGTTAATTTTTATCATTAGCTCAACTTTGACAAAGTCAAATTTGAGCTATTGTCATGGCCCGTCGTCCGTCCGTCCGTCTGGCCGTCTGTCCGTCTGTCCGTACGTCAACAATTGGCTATGGCTCGGGCTAGAGGTCGTATTTATGAACCGATCTTTACGAAACTTCTTGTGTACCTTTGTTATGACCCTGGGACGGGAACGAGTGTTTTTAGGTGTGGTCTGAAATTCAAGATGGCTGCCAGTGGCCATTTTGTACCGATGATGCAAAAATCAGTTTTTTGTCCAGAACTTCTGTATGAAAGTTCTGATTTGAATAAAGTTTTGTATAAATGTTTAGTACCATGGGATACATCACATATAATACGGGTTTTTTTCTCGTGCGTAAATTATGCAAATTAGACTGACTTTGATTTATTTAGTGTTACTTTCAGAGCTGTAAGTGCCAAGCTGCTATGGCTCGGGCTAGAGGCCGTATTTATGAACCGATCTTTACGATCCTTCTTGGGTACCTTTGTTATGACCGTGGGACGAGAACGAGTGTTTTTGGGTGCGGTCCGAAATTCAAGATGGCTGCCAGCTGCCATTTTGTACCGCCGATGCAGAAATCTGTTTTTTGTACAGAACTTCCATATGAAAGCTCTGATTTGAATAATTTTTTGTATGAATGTTTAGTACCATGGGATACATCACATATAATACGGGTTTTTTTCTGGTACGTAAATTGTGCAAATTAGACTA
Source organism: Pictodentalium vernedei (assembly GCA_031216915.1). NCBI lineage: Eukaryota > Metazoa > Mollusca > Scaphopoda > Dentaliida > Dentaliidae > Pictodentalium > Pictodentalium vernedei. The sequence continues at coordinate 153,282,984 of CM062291.1, read as the reverse complement.
ATTTTGATGTTTTTTGGGGTTACTTTCAGCACTGTAAGTGCAAATGCCAATACGGCTCGGGCTAGAGGCCGTATTTATGAACCGATCTTTACGAAACTTCTTGGGTACCTTTGGTATCACCGTGGGACGAGAACGAGTGTTTTGGGGTCTGGTCCGAAATTCAAGATGGCCGATGGCAGCCATTTTGTACAAAATTAGGTGCAATCAGATTTTTGCACAGAACTTCCATATGAAAGCCCTGATTTGAATAATTTTTTTGTGTGAATGTTTAGTACCATGGGATGCATCACATATAATACGTGTTTTTTTCACGTGCAGAAATTATGCAAATTAGATGAACTTTGATTTTTTCAGTGCGACTTACACACAGTAAGTACACATGTCAATACGGCTCAGACTAGAGTCTGTATTTATGAACTGATCTTCACGAAATGTCTTGGGTACCTTTGTTATCACCTTGGGACGAGAACGAGTGTTTCTGGGTGCGGTCTAAAATTCAAGATGGCTGCCAGTGGCCATTTTGTACCGAAATTAGGTCTAATCAGTTTTTTGTACACATCTTCTATACAGCTCAGACTAGAGGCCATATTTATGAACCAATCTTTACGAAACTTCTTGGGTACCTTTGTTATCACCGTGCGATGAGAGCGAGTGTTTTTGGGTGTGATCCGAAATTCAAGATGGCCACCAGCAGCCATTTTGTACCAAAATTAGTGCAATCAGTCTTTTGTATAGAACTTCTGTATGAAAGTTCTGATTTGAATAAATTTTTGTATGAATGTTTAGTAACATGGAATACATCACATATTGTAAGGGTTTTTTTTTCGTGCAGAAATTATGCAAATTAGATGAACTTTGATTTATTCAGTGCTACTTACACAATGTAAGCACACATGTCAATACGGCTCAGGGTAGAGGCTGTATTTATGAACCGATCTTCACAAAACTTCTTGGGTACCTTTGTTATCTCCTTGGGATGAGAATGAGTGTTTCTGGGTACGGTCCAAAATTCAAGATGGCTGCCAGTGGCCATTTTGTACCGAAATTAGTTTTTTTTGTCACAAGTTCTCTACAGCTCGTATTTATGAACTGATCTTCACAAAACTTCTTGAGTACTTTTGTTTTCACCTTGGGACAGGAACGAGTGTGTTTTGGGGTGCCTTTGTTATCACTGTGCTATGAGAACAAATATTTTGGGGTTCAGTCAGACCCACTCTGGGACTCAAAGATTTTTTCTAGTTCAGCATCTGACTATCACCCACCTTTACAATACTTTACCTATACATTTGTTACTGGCAACGGTCAGTATTTATATACAGACCGTTACAATACTTTATATGTACCTTTGTTATCAGGTCATTACCTAGATGTTTGTCATTGCTGTGTCACATACTATACATGTACATGTCTTTGTCTTGACAAGTTGAGCTACAGTGTCATTGACACTTTCATTATTGCTTGTTTCTTCACACTTCATCTTGTTTTTCCCCCACGTGTGAACACCACCTTTGTGCTGTTTTCCGTCGGCGGGAAGCTTGATTACATTATTTTCATTAATATAATGCCAAAGACTATTCCTTGTACCTCTTGCTTGCAGGTGAAGCATGTAGACAACTCTCATTCCACATGTGTCACTTGCAACAATTGCACTCAGGCCCAATCATGTGGTATTTGTGGGGTTTGGTCCTCTAAATTCTGGGCTGCTGTTAACAAGGTGATTCTGTCCAGACCTAGAACCCCTCGTTTTCGGGGTAAGGGTAGCCGTGCCGTAGCAGACATTTCTGCTGGTGCACGTGGTGACTCTGTCACACAGGATACTGATCTGTCTTCTCTGGCGAGTTCCTCTGCAACTGTTGACGGTGCTAGTTCAGTGATACCTGACGGGGAGACCGCGGTCTCTTTGTCTTCTGCTGTCACTCTTGAGGCATCTGTTTTCGTAGAGAGCTTCTCCGAGGTCAGCTCGGTGACCCTCTCCGATCTGCCTCCTACACCGTCGACTGTTGCTGAGGAAGCTCTTACTCCAGATCCTATTCTGTCTGATGGTGGCTCTTCCATCTCCTCTGGGGATGGTCTACAGTCTCGGGGGACCGAGGCTGTATCTGCTGGTGTGTCTGTGTGCTCTCAGCCTCACCTAGCCTCGCGGCGGGGCTGTGCGGGTTTGCTGTCTGCTCCGTCTCATCTGGCTAGGTTTGCTCCTAGTCGGTTGAGCCGGTCGGTCGCTTCGGCAGCGATTCCTCGCCCCTCGAGTGAATCGTTTATTGTTCCTCCTTCCCCTGCTAGTGTGCCACCTAGCGGGATGGTGTTGGGACGTTGGCATCCAGGGCCTGCTGTTCGGCAGTGGTCAGTGACTGCCCCTGTTAGCTGTCACTCTCGGAACCTTCCTCCGGTGATTCCTTACTGTGTTCCGAGTCTGGGTGTCGATCGATGCTTGCCGTCGGCCTTAGAGGATGAGCAGTTGGGGCCGTCTGCCGTTCAGAGGCCAATGACAGGTTCCTGTCATTCTTGGGACAATCCTCCGGTGTCTTCTCACCGTGTCCTAGGTCCAGCTACCGATCGACGTGCGCCGTCGGTCTTTTTAGAGGATTTGCAGGAAGGACCTTCTGTTTCGCAGAGGTCAGTGATGGCCCCTGGGCGTCACAATCGGGACTATCATCCGGTGTCTTCTCACCATATTCCTATTCTGTCTGCCGATCGACGTTCAACATCGGTCTCTTCTGAGGATTTGGGTTCTTCTACCAGAAGGGTCCATTGGGAGGACACTCCGTCGGGCGATGCAGCTGCGACGGATTCTCAGGGTGACCTGCGTCAGGCCGTTTTGGCGCTCACCCGGTTGCTTTCTGGCAACCCTCAAGTTGGCCTCCCTGTGCCTCCTTTGGTCGGTCGCCGAGATGTCTCGCCTGGCCCCTTGGATACTGCACAGGAGGTTTCTGCTGGTCAGCCCAAGTTGGGCTACGTCTCCTCTGCTACGGAGGATGACGAGTATCTTGAAGGTGATGGGCCCCCTCGTCAGTCTTGGGGCAGGCTTTGGATTTTGTCTTTGGCTTATTGCCGGACGTTCAACCTTCTGACCAGCCTTCTGTGACCGTCCAGCCGCGGTCCACTGTGGAGCGCCGTAACCCTGTTGAGCCTTCTAGCTCCGGGGCTTTGCGTCCTCTGCAATCGGCTAAGGTTGTTGAGTCCTTCCAGGGTTTAGACACCAAAATGCGTTCTAAGGCCCTCAAGGGTTCCTTCTTTTCTAGAGCTGATGTCTTTCTGCCTCCATTGCGGTTTCGTGTTTACGGTTCCGTCTGTCCACCAGTCTTCCAAGGGATGACTACTGTGGATGAGGATTCTTCTTCCATCGGGTTGACTAAGCCTAAGTCGGCAGTTCTCCCGATGTGGGTAGTTGAGTCTATGGTGGTCCTGTCCCGAGAGATGCTGGGTATGTTATCTCTCGCAGACCATGTCGTCGCTGCTCTGGCTGAATATTTTCCACCAGGGGAGTTTGATGACGCTCAGGCGCCTTTTCGCGTTTTGTCACAGGCTATTATGAACTTGACACACACTCACGACTGTAACATGGCTAATTTGGAGCTGGCACGCCGGGATGCGGTGTTGGATTCTTTACCATCCCTTCCTTCTGAGCAGCGTGCTGTTCTGAGGTCTGCCTCTTTGGTGGGACCTCAGTTGTTCCATGGTTCCGTGGAATCTGTTTGTGGCGAAGTTCTTCGTCATTCGAAGGACCAGCTTTTGCTGCGACAGCTTGACCAACCTGCTGCTGTGGGTGGTGGTCATTCCAGGCCCACCAAGCGTGCTGCTGCGTCTGCCTCGTTGGCGACGCCTTCGGCTCCGTCTGCTCCTTCTGCACATAAGAAGCGCCGACGTGGCCAGGCTCGCTGGCAGTCTCAGGTAGTGATGAACCGATATGGTAAACAAACCATCGGCCGATACCGATGTTAAAAATTTAATAATCGGCCGATACCGATGCCGATTCCGATGTTTTAAATTCCATGAAAATGTGTTATCGAACCCTGCAAAGTTGCAATTAGAATGTCAATGCCCGGTTGTGTTTCTTGGTTCTTGGTCAACTCGCTACCAAATCAACTCCCCAGACAATTTATCCGATAGTTTTGTGCAGTCCATTCCTCAGTGGGAAGAACGGAATCACCCGTGTCAGATTGACTCTCCCTGCATGGAATACTACATATTCTCCCAATAAGATTAAATCCTATATACATGTATTTAAAACTCATAGCAATCCTGTGGGAACTCGTACACAGACCAACAGACACTGTCCTGACTCTGGATAAATCTGACTTATTCCTTTCTTCTCATGCCAGTCATAAGCCCAATATTCAATATGTACGTTCAGAATAGATCTCTCCATTTTGAAAATCACGTGATTCTGCCCCACCATGGAATGGGGCTGGACGTTTCGTAGACTTGTAGGACGTTTCGTGCACAAGCTACGACGTTTCGTATATGGGGTTATGACTGCCTTGAGCCAAGTAAAGATAACAACCCCGTATGTAAAAATAATTTTTACTGGATTATAATACCTTACAGTCTATTATTTCATATAAAAAATACTTAAAAAAACCCAAAATTTGCCTGTGTACTAGAGACGATATATGTACGAAATGTCTTCTGTTGTATACGAAAGTCAGTATACGAAATCGGATCAGGGACAACCCGCCCCAGGGACATACTGCCTGAGGCCTATTTTTGGGGCGGGTTGCCCCACTTTTTGGTGCGGGTTGTCCCTGTTTTTTTCTGATTTTTGAAGAAAAAGTTTTTGGGGATACATGTAGTACTATATAAAACAAATTTTTACTCACTGTTTTATCGAAAAATTATCCAATTTTATCGAAAATTATCCAGAGTGATCCTATTAAAACATCCCAGAATGACTGAATTAAACTAATAGTAGTTCTATACTGAATTTGTTGCATGTAGAGACGAGTCAGAAGTGATGTGTTGTTTTAGTCATGTTGTTTCAGTTGGGTACCCTCTAAGGGGAATGATATTTGTTTGATGAGAAAAAATCAAATGAACAGACATGTTGTTTCAGCATGATATGGATTCATCACAGCGTTTATCGCTTTTCCTTTATCTAAAACTAATAAGACAATAAATGTGCTTTTTAAGCTGTCAACAATCATTAACTTAGATGAAGCCATGGACACGTCCGAGACAACAAACAGTCAAGCCACTGAAACATCCATCAATGAGACTCCCACAGATACCATTACCACAGATACTTCTGATAATAATAATTCATTCGGAATTATTCCTGATATTACTTTTAATATCATCATAATTAAGTCCAATAAACAAATCTATTGTCCGCTAATTAACAATGATCGTATTATAAGTAATAACAGCTGAATAGTTCATTTGTTATTACTTATAAACCAATCATAGTCCAATACCATAGTCAAATAGCTGATAACTGTGGCGCATGAAAAACTTGGTGCGAGTTGTCCCAGCTGGTTTCGGGTGGGTTGTCCCATTCCCTACGAAATGCCTGTGAACGACATGACACTAATCCTCCATGGAATGCGCACAGTGCATTGTTTTCAAAGAAGCTGCCTTGTATAATTTACTTCACTTGTCTCCCACCAGATTTTTTTTCGTAATACAGTACTTATGAATAAATGAAAAATGAAACCGGCACCGACAGTCTGACACTATTTGTTTTAGCACGAATTGTGCGATTTCCAAAATGGAGTAAAAAAGGAAGGCTAAATTTTAAACAATGATGTTACAACTTAAGAAACAGGGCCGAGATTTCTATGTAATAAGACTCATACATGACCGTGTGACAAATTGAAATTGTGGCTTAGCTTTAAATTATTCGTAGAATATTAAAATCCACAGAATTTTAGAATCAGTAGTGTTGACACGTTCCCCGGATGTTTCAGGTGTAAACACTGATTTCGACGATATGGCCGTGAGTGAAAAAAAAAACGACCGTTTATTTTTACCTTGTAACAATCGGCGCACCCCTATCGGCAAATGATGCCCTTTTTGCCGATGCCGATGATTCACCGATTACCCCATTATCGGCTGATGCCGATAATATATTCATCACTAGTCTCAGGCAGGAAAGTCTCAGGACACTGTCACAACCCGAGGTGGTTTCTCTTCTCGAGGGCCTCGTCGAGGCCGCAAGTGAAGGTTCTCACCTCGATTCGCCTCCAGTCAGGGGAAGGCTGTCGCTGTTTTACGACCGTTGGACAGAGATAACGTCAGACTCTTGGGTCCTCGACGTCATTCAATCCGGTCTGCGACTGTCCTTCCATCGGCACCCCAGTTTATCTTGGGTGCCCCTTCTGACTCAGGTCCCTTCCGATTCTCTGCGTCGGGACCTTCTGGTGCAGGAGATCAACAATCTCCTCTCCAAAGGGGCGATCGAGGTGGTCAGGAACACCCTTTCACCAGGGTTTTACTCGAGACTTTTCTTGGTGCCGAAGAAAAACGGCCAATATCGTCCTGTCATCGATCTGTGTATCCTGAACGAGTACATAATAGCTCCTCGTTTCAGTATGGAGACTTTCCGGTCGGTTCAACGTTCAGTTCATCAGGGCGATTTTGCTGCCAGTATCGAACTGAAGGATGCCTACTTCCATGTACCCATTCATCTGGCGTCACGGAAATACCTTTGGTTCTCGTTTCGGGATCGAGTTTATCAATTCAGAGCTCTCCCGTTCGGTTTGAACCTGGCTCCTTGGGCCTTCACCTGACTGATGTCACATGTGCTTGCTTTCCACCGCACTCAGTCGGCTGTGACTTTGTCAACCTACCTAGACGACATCCTGCAACGGCACCACGATGCTGCTGTTCTGGAGTTCGATATCCGGCAGTTTCTTTGCCTGCTAGCGTCGCTGGGTTTCAGAGTCAATCGTAAGAAGTCCGATCTCCTTCCTTCTCAGTGATTCCGTCATTTGGGGATGGATTTCGACACTCTTCACAATGTAGTGTCGGTCCCCCAGGCTCGGGCGACGATTCTTTCCGCCTTGACTCGGAACCTGCTTCAATCTTCCTCGGTCTTGGCCAGGACTTTCCTTCGGATGCTGGGCCTTTGCGGTTTGGTGACAGATCTCATTCCGCTCGGTCGCTTGTTTGTCCGACCTCTCCAACACTTCCTGTTGGATCATTGGCGTCCGAATGTAGATCCGCTGGACCTGGAACTTCCTATTCCTCGGTCTCTGCCTTGTCACCTCCACCCTTGGGCCAATATTCCCTGGCTGATACAGGGTGTTCCGTTGGATCTTCCTTTGGCCGATCGCATCCTTAGTGCGGATGCCAGCGATCGGGGCTGGGGTGCGACATTGGATCCTCTCGGTCTGTCTACTCACGGCAAGTGGGACAGCGAGCAGGTGGGCCTTCATATCAACCAGGAGCTCCTTGCTCTTCTGTTGAGTTTTCGGCTTTGGATCCCTCATCTGTCGGACCATATTGTCCTACTTCTTTCGGACAATTCGACACTAGTGGCCTACATACGGAATCAAGGAGGCACACATTCGATTCCCATGTATCGGCTGTCTCAGGATCTTCTTCTGTTGGCGCGGGATGTGAATGCTCGGGAGCCCATCCGACACATTCCCGGGCGTCTCAACGTCCTAGCAGACTCCCTGTCCCAACGCGACAGTGTCCTTCCAACCAAATGGATGCTACATCGGTCGGTGTTTCAGGCGATTTGCGAGCAGTGGGGCCGTCCCCAGGTCGACCTTTTCGCTACTCGCTGGAATCATCAGGTAGAGACCTTTGTCTGCCCTTGTCCAGATCCTCTGGCATTTGCAGTAGACACTCTGTCTCTGGACTGGACAGGTTGGATCGGCTATGCCTTTCCTCCTGCACCGATTCTTCCACAAGTATTAGCAAAGATTCGTGCTTGCAGTTGCAGGATCATTCTGCTCGCACCCCTGTCTCCACAGAGGGTGTGGATCAATCTACTGCGGCCTCTATTGGCCGATCGACTGATTCGTCTACCTCTACGTCACGATCTTCTTTCACAGGGTCGTCCCAGGAAGTATCACAACAACCTGGCGAGCCTGTCCCTTCACGCCTGTCTTTTATCAGGTCCAGTCTCCGACGTAGAGGTTTCGAGATGATCAGTGGAGTGCATTTCTGCATCGCGGCGACATTCCACTGGCATGACTTATGCTGCCAAGTGGAAGGTTTTCTGCCGCTGGTGTGCAGATCACTATGTGAATTACCGTGATCCATCAATCGCTCGAATTGTGGATTTTCTGGTATATCTTTTTGACTCCAAGGGCCTCCAGCCTATTACGATTAAGGGCTATCGGTCTATGCTGTCTGATACTTTCTCTTATGTGGGAAAGCGGTGCATCAGTCGTAATCTTTTTCTCTCCAAACTCATTCGGCACTTTTCTTTGAAGAGGCCTCGAGTTTTGCGTCTTACACCCAAGTGGAACTTGGCATGGGCGTTGCACTGTTTGGAGGGGGCGCCATTCGAGCCTTTATCTGAGACCGACAGCTTTTCTTCTAGCGTTTGCTTCTGCCCGACGAGTCAGTGAGCTTCATGCGCTATCTGTTGATTCTGCCTTCTTCCGAAATGAGGCTAACAGTGTCTCCTTCACTACTGATTGCTCTTTTCTGGCTAAGAATCAACTTCCTGATTCGGTACCTCCTCCCATCTGCATTCAGGCTCTCCCTGCTGTAAATGGCCAGAGGCTTCTTCTTTGTCCTGTTTGTGCGATCAAGACTTACATTACTCACACTCAGTTCATTAGGAGGGGTCGGAAGAGATTCTTTCTGTCTCATTCCTAAGAGGCTGGCTTATTCCCGCTTGTCTGCGTCGGATCTTGTTTCGAACCGGCTTAATGCTCATGAGGTTCGTGCCATTTCTACATCCTGGGCGTTCTCCAATTCTGTTTCGCTCCGGGATGTTATGAATGCGGCTTACTGGAGGAATGCTTCTACCTTCTCCTCCTTTTATCTCCGCCACCTTCAGCAGCAATCTGAGGACCTTTATTCTTTAGGCCCTCTCATTGCTGCTTAGCCTGTTGTGCACCCTCGTTAAAATTGTTTTTATCGAGGTTGTGCTTCGCTCAGCCTTGTTCTTTTCAGGTGCCTTCTCTCTATCTTCATTACGGGTTTCGTTATTGTTCTCTGGTATCCTTGCTTTTCTTTCTGCTACTCTTGTTGGTATTGGTTATGTGATTCACCTCCTCCTATTGTTTATTCAGCCAATTGTAAACAATTGTGAGTAGGTTGAAAAGAAATTAAAATTTTTTAGTAAATTTTGTTTCTTAACATACCTACCACAATTGTTTACCGGAGGCCCACCCTCCTTGGGGATATCTTTGATATCGATGCCTCCCTGCTAAATCACAAACTTCTCGTTGGCAGAAATACGGAATTGATGTCACGGTTGTTGCGCATGCGCTCGGTAAACGCAAGAGGTGTGCAGAGAGAGTACCTGTAATTTCGAGCGCTGGTCTCGCTCGACCCTTTTTTCGATCTTTTTCATGCTTTTGCACTCTAGTACTTTACCAACTCGTTTGGAAAAGATTCTAAAAGCTTGATTTAGTTCCGAAGTAGGGCTTGCACTTATGTTACAGCCAATTGTAAACAATTGTGTTAGGTATGTTAAGAAACAAAATTTACTAAAAAATTTTAATTTCTCCAGTACATCTGAGATCAGTTTCCAGTATATTGTTGAGTCAGTCAGTGAGTAATTATGGGTCAATTAATCAGAGCATCAGTTAAACAGCTCATTATTTTATTGCCGGAAAACTAAATATCTTTTCAGATAAAAAAAAAAATTATAATAAAAATTAAAGATCAAAATAAAACACACACCCCCTGCATCTGGGACAGTTTGTGCCAGAGTAACCATAATATATGGAGGGTAAATTCACTGGTTTTCTGCTAAATTGCAGTACGACACTTTTCCTCTGGGTAATTCTGAGAATAAGAAGTACTTGCAAACTTTCATCTGGCTCAAAAGTTTTTGGTGTGTTTTTAATAGCCTTTTTTGAAAAATTATAGATGTTTTTGGGTTGAAAAAGCCCATGCATGTGTTCTGCAGATGATAAACAGACATCACAAGTTCATAAGTCTTTGATGTCTTTAACATCCAGGTACATGGCTGAAGAAGGGAAATATGAGCATGTTTGGAGCTCTTACAGTACTGATGATTGAATTGGCAAACGTGACTACATCTATATCATTGCAAAAAAAAAAAAACGATGATATTAATAGCTTGAATATTATTTTTATTTATATTTATTTATTTATTGGTGGTTAAGGTCACATACTTATGCACAATGGCTAATCGTGACATTGACAGTTTTACGGGTGGAGGAAGCCGGAGTACCTGGAGAGAACCACCGAGCAACGACGAGCAGCTGTCAGCTCCCCAACATCGTAACTCTGAACTCTGCGCCACAGCACAGTCAGGGTTAGATTGGTTGAAGATATGCGCACCATCGACATGCAGTATGCCTTAGTACACAGCGTCATCGTGCCCCCGTCTAGGCAATCGGGGTAAAGTGCTTTGCCTAAGGAGACAAAGCGGGAGCACGAATTGGTTGCTGAAATGGTCACCCATCCAACTACTAACTGCACTCAACTTTGCTTAACTTCGGTGATCTGATGAGAACCGGTTACCGCGACACCACCGTGCCCCAGCTTGAATATTAGCTTCACATTCAGTTTTAACTGTGTGGTTATCCATTTGGGCACTTTTCTCAACCGGTTAACTTGGCAACCGGTAATTAATTGGATATCTGTTTCAGTATAAATGAACTGTGAACAACAGTTTGAAAGAAAGCAAAATGAAAAAAATTAAGCAATTATAATGAAGATCATTGTTTATATGTCTATGATTGGGTAAATCTGGCCACTTCATTATATTAAGTGTCATCTCACAATTTTGTTCCTCGGCTCATTTAGATATAACTTAATACAAGTGTTTACCTGTCAGAAACAGGTATTGTATTTCATCTAAATTTGAGAGGATCCATTTGCATTTGGTTTCTCGCAAAAATGGTTGCGAGAATCCATTACTGCTTTGAGTGTCCCAGGCTCTCCTACCATGGTTGAACACCTGTTGAAAACTGAAAATACATGTTAACCCTTTACCCAACACAGCTTTTTAATTTTTGAAGCATAAACTGAATTTGATAATTTTTTTTAAAAATAAACAATATTTACCAATAAAACCTTACAAATATGGATGTCACTGGAAGCGGCTCATATGTGGACAATTTTACTGACAATGTGTCAGGATAATTCAGGTTATGTTAGCCATGTATTGGTTGATTTGCTGCTGCTATGTAAGGTAAAGGGTTAAATTAACTCCATTCTTTTCACACGAATCCTAGCAGAAGTGCAGCGAGAATCTGCATTGATTCTCACTGGTTTTATTGCAAGAATCTTTGTATGAATCAATTGTCGGATTCTCCCTGAATTTCTGCAGAAAACAAATTATCAGCTATATTTTACCTCTTATTTGCAGTTTGTTTTCATTGTTTGGAAGAATAGTTTGTAGCAGTAACTTTTTTTTATTTGTGTGATTTTTAAATTAATTTCACAAGGCACAATTCAGTCATTGTCTGATTATGTTCTACTCTCCATTACAAAATACAAACATTTTACAATACATGTGTACATAAATGAGTCCTACTTTTTAAAATCAGGTTATGTTTTTGTATTCTCTGATTCATAAGACTATATTTTGTGTCAGCAATCCTCACTGGTGTTGATAAAATTGTTTGACTTGGCACTTAGTACTGTTTGTGAGAGCTTTTTTTAGTTAACACACACAATAGTAGATCCTCATATAATGATCTTATTGTTTAATGGTCAAGTGCTAGATTTTCTGTTTGGATGTCAATATTTGTTCACAGGTCTTTGACTTGTTACAATTTACTGGGAGAGTACCTAAATTGTAATAAGGCCATTTCTTGTCATCACATTTCAAAGGGAACCGTTCTAGTTGTGTCCCAAGTATTACCTTGAGAGTTATTGCCCTTGTTGGACTTAGCTGGTGGGGGTTTAGTCATCCCATGGCATTTCACTTGTTGCATGCTTCATTCTTCGGTATTTGTGGTGGTTACAGACTACCAAATTTCTGTAATAATTTTAACCAAGTCTATACAATTTCAGAATGGACAAAGAATTAAAAATGCTGAAATATCTTTAAAACCTGCCATTAAAGCAAAGCCTCCTTCTCTGTTTGTGTTAACCCTTTTACCTAATATGAAAAGCAGATGACACTTGCAAAAAAAAATTCTTGAACAACTAATTGTTTTAATTTTTAGCTCAACTTTGGCAAAGCCAAATTTGAGCTTTTGTCATGGCCCGTTGTCCGTCTCTCCGTCTGTCTGTACGTCAACAATTGGATACGGCTCAGGCTAGAGGCCGTATTTATGAACCGATCTTTACAAAACTTCTTGGGTACCTTTGTTATGACTGTGGGACGAGAACGAGTGTTTTTGGGTGCGGTCCGAAATTCAAGATGGCTGCCAGCTGCCATTTTGTACCGACGATGCAGAAATCTGTTTTCTGTACAGAACTTCCATATGAAAGCTCTGATTTGAATAATTTTTTGTATGAATCTTTAGTACCATGGGATACATCACATATAATACAGGTTTTTTTCTCGTGCGTAAATTGTGCAAATTAGACTAATTTTGATGTTTTTTTGGTGTTACTTTCAGCCCTGTAAGTGCAAATGCCAATATGGCTCGGGCGAGAGGCCGTATTTATGAACTGATCTTTACGAGACTTCTTGGGTACCTTTGGTATCACTGTGGGACGAGAATGAGTATTTTTGGGTCCGGTCCGAAATTCAAGATGGCCGATGGCAGCCATTTTGTACAAAATTAGATGCAATCAGATTTTTGCACAGAACTTCTAGATGAAAACGCTGATTTGAATAATTTTGTGTGTGAATGTTTAGTACCATGGGATACATCACATATAATACAGGTTTTTTTCTCGTGCAGAAATTATGCAAATTAGATGAACTTGGATTTTTTCAGTGCAACTTACACACAGTAAGTACACATGTCAATATGGCTCGGGCTAGAGTCTGTATTTATGAACTGATCTTCACGAAATGTCTTGAGTACCTTTGTTATCACCTTGGGACGAGAATGAGTGTTTCTGGGTGTGGTCTAAAATTCAAGATGCTGCCAGTGGCCATTTTGTACCGAAATTAGGTCTAATCAGTTTTTTGTACACAACTTCTATACGGCTCAGACTAGAGGCCATATTTATGAACCAATCTTTAAGAAACTTCTTGGGTACCTTTGTTATCACCGTGGGATGAGAGCGAGTGTTTTTGGGTGTGGTCCGAAATTCAAGATGGCCACCAGCAGCCATTTTGTACCAAAATTAGTGCAATCAGTCTTTTGTGCAGAACTTCTGTATGAAAGTTCTGATTTGAATAAATTTTTGTATGAAGGTTTAGTAACATGGAATACATCACATATTGTAAGGGTTTTTTTTATCGTGCAGAAATTATGCAAATTAGATGAACTTTGATTTATTCATTGCTACTTACACAATGTAAGCACACATGTCAATACGGCTCATGGTAGAGGCTGTATTTATGAACCGATCTTCACAAAACTTCTTGGGTACCTTTGTTATCACCTTGGGACGAGAATGAATGTTTCTGGGTGCGGTCCAAAATTCAAGATGTCTGCCAGTGGCCATTTTGTACCGAAATTAGGTCCAATCAGTTTTTTGTCACAAGTTCTATACAGCTCGTATTTATGAACTGATCTTCACAAAACTTCTTGGGTACCTTTTTTCACCTTGGGACAGGAACGAGTGTGTTTTGGGGTGCCTTTGTTATCACTGTGCTATGAGAACAAATATTTTGGGGTTCAGTCAGACCCACTCTGGGTCTCAAAGATTTCTTTTCTAGTTTAGCATCTGACTGTCACCCACCTTTACAATACTTTACCTATACATTTGTTACAGGCAACGGTCAGTATTTATGCACAGACCGTTACAATACTTTATATATACCTTTGTTATCAGGTCATTATCTAGAAGTTTGTCATTGCTGTGTCACATACTATACATGTACATGTCTTCGTCTTGACAAGTTGAGCTACAGTGTCATTGACACTTTCATTTGTCTCAAAAACATAGGTTATGACCCCTCTTTGAAACGAGCTCGATGAGCTTGTTCCAAAGAGGGGTCATAACCAATGTTTTTGAGACAAAAATGAAAAAAATAATGAAAATTAATTGGTGATTTTTGTGAATAGCACTGCCCGGTTTTGGCCATTTCGTTGTTAAAGGGTTAAAACTAAAAGAAGGACTCTTTGTCTCTTTCCATAATAAATTGAAAATGATAAACTGAAATCCTAACTTCTGATGTGGTCATTATAGTCATGGACATGGCAATGAGGTTGTAGTCTACCACTCTGTTCCGAAAACTCAATCCACATTCCAAAAGCTGGAAAATCAGAGAATCGAGTTGTAGAAAGTTGAAATTTCCAGACTCAGAAATTAGTACAATTTGATAGGATTTTTGCCTTTTTGACTGGAATTGATCACAGTTTTAAAATGAAAATCAGAAGATTTTTTGATAATTATGTATCATGGAAGAGTAGTCATAAATTCTGAATCAGGGGTCAGCCGAGTGGGCGACTTGGGCGAAGAAGTCGCCTTGTCATTCCTCAAGTCACCTTGGCTTACATTGGGGGCGAAATTCAAGTCGCCCTCCAAAATCTGAATCATGGAAGCTGAGATGCTCTTTTCATTTAGTTTTCTTGACTTATTCTTGATTTCCCAGTATTTCCGTTATGGAATCTCAACACACTGGTGTAAGTGTGTTGTGTCCAAATTGCGATCTGATCGAGAGAAAGACTGCTTTTATGATTACAGAATTGTATGATTCATCATTGGTACAAACTCATTCCAAAGAGGGGTCATAGGCCAGGGTTTGGAGGCAAAAACTGGAGATTTGAGGTGTTCAATAAAATATTTAGCAAATGCCACCTCACAGTCATGTTTGGTGAATGGTCATCTTCAAAAACCATTATCCTTAACTGGTTGAGTACTAAATTATTTTTCAAAGGTGATTTGAAACATGGGTATTTTGTTCAAAGATATCACTCTACCATCAACAGCAGCCTTACTTTAGTGAGGTTGTGCTCATATACAATTGTTTTATTACAATTTATTAGAGAGTGTCAATAGGCACTCCAGTGAATTGCAGCTAAACAATTTTACATAAAAATGTTCTACTGCTGAATGAACATCAAGCTAATGCATGAAGAGTAAAGCCACTAAAGTGACTTCCAGCACTTTTCAGTAGAGCCGTGATAGTGGCTTCTACCACTCAACTACGTAAGTCACCATACAGCCACAAATTGTCACTTTTATGTTGCTTAAACATTTGAAAAAGTCCCCCCCCCCCAAAGTTCCTTGTTCCTTGATAAAACCCAGTAGACTGCATTTATCTTGGCATTGTTTTTACATCATTGTTGGTTGTCTGTACACACTGTTAAGTCATCTGCAGCTGTGTACATGTTTCTTTGGTCTTAGGTATCATAAACATAATCTGAGGATTTAAGGGTTAAAAATGCTGAATTGTTATTTCTTTTACAGCATGGGTGAGTGGGGATCATTGAAAAGTCAGAGTCCATCTCTTGACTTTTTATCCCTATTCACAAGAAGATCCGCCCAACCATTATATAATATGGGCACCTTGGCTGATTTAGACTTCTCCAATGCACCAGCCATCTTATCACCACAGTATGAAGATAACATTGTGAGAGACTTCTGCACAAATGAAAATGTGGAACAGTGCATTCATTATTTGAATCAGGTTTGTGCACATTAATTTTGTTACTTGTATGATATTTTATTATATACTAAATGATAGACTATCGAAAAAAATTGAGGAAAGATAGAAATTGTACCCCCCACTGTGAAGATATAGAAATTTTCACTTTCACGGTATCAGTCAAAATGGCAGCTTTCAAAGCATCACTTCAAGGTGAATATGAGCCAAATTATCACTGGAAATGATCAGTTTGTTCTAAAAACATATAATGAAAAGAAAATCTAGTGTTTTTGTGTGGATACTGATCATTTCCAGCAATAATTCAACACATATTTACCTTGAATTGATGCATGGAACCTGCCAGCTGAATCAGATCGCAAGATGCTACCTGTTCCGAGTATCGATCAAATCCCTTCCACGTATCAATGCACATCAGCTGTTTACTTTCATGCATCAATTCAAGGTTGAAACAAGTGGAATTATTGATAGGAATGATCAGATTCTTATAAAAAGCGTATAATAAAAAGAAAATCTAGTGTTTTTGCAAGCGCTCGCAAAAAATAAACATTTGTCTCAGTCACTCATGAGATAATTTTCAGTATCCACTCAAAAACACTAGATATCCTCTATTTATCTTATCGTGTAAGTGAGCTTTTTGGTCAGATTGCTTCAGTCAAAAGCACATGGGTACTATCTGAGTACCCTTGCGCATTTTGCATGGTATAGTTCTGGGTGGAATTGTTTAAAATAAAAACTTTGATATTTCAGGTATAAAATCACAGTCCATAGTTTTATTCAAGCTCTTCAGTAACCAATCAAAAGAGCTGTTATGGGCTGTTTGTTTACCCACTTTTCATGGAGATTGCACTCAGACTACCATTGATTTAATGTGACCTTCCTTCCCTCACACAAATGTACAGATATTCTTTCATGCCCTGGTTATACATGTAAATATTACAATCCATAAGTATTTAATTTTCCTTGAAAACATCAAGATATTAACATAGTTTCTGGAACAATGTAGCATAATCATCAAACTACAGCAGTGATGAACATTTCCACATTATCATTCAGTAAAGCCTAAAAAAGTAAAAAATCTGTTTCTCAGGCACATGGTCCTTTTGGCTGCCTCATGCTCTCTTTTTATAACCAATGCAAACTAAAAAAA
Organism: Pictodentalium vernedei; assembly: GCA_031216915.1. Taxonomy (NCBI): domain Eukaryota; kingdom Metazoa; phylum Mollusca; class Scaphopoda; order Dentaliida; family Dentaliidae; genus Pictodentalium; species Pictodentalium vernedei. The sequence continues at coordinate 153,266,050 of CM062291.1, read as the reverse complement.
TAAAAATTAAATGGTTTATGTCTGATATTTTTCCCAAGCTAATAAAATTGACAGATTTGTCCCTTGAGTTTAACACGGCTTAACAGTGCTTTAGCACTGCAAAGCCTTCTTGCACTCAAGGGACAAAATACACCACCACACTTGCTATTCTGTGGATTATGAGGCCTAAAACATAAAACAAACATGAACTTTTGATGGTAAAGAAATAATTTCAAAAATAAAAAATAAAAAAACGCCCATCCACATGCAATTTTACTAAAAATGGCCCGAGAAACAGAAGATCTACATTGTGGGGCCTAAACAAACATGTCTAATAGTATTGGTAATGTCATTAAAGATTAGGTAAATTCGAGTATTGACAGCAAAATTTTTTTTGCATTCAAAGAAAATGAATGTTTATGTTACTTCTTCGATTCAGTCAGCTGAAATTATCCAGACAAGTTAATCTGAACATAGGTGATGGACTATTTAAGGGGAAGACTGGTTTGGGGACTTCCCGGAATGCCGACATCTATTGTTCTCCTATAGGGACCAGTGAAGGTGTGATAATCGGATTAACTAGCCATGTCCTGTATCTATATTTTGGACAAAATCAAATGAAGACAAGATCAATTAACAAATATATATTTTCTAAGAATTTTTTTAACAAACAACATATGAACATACATATTTTTAACGAACAATTTTGGACATTTTAACATTTCATATTTACAATCCTACAAAATGAGACACGGTCTCACAATATTGATCTAACGTGATCTGGCCGCTCCCAATTTCTCCTTCTCTCTCTCCAGCCTGTGCTCAAGCACTCTATACTTTTTCTTTTTGGGCGGCACCCTGCCCACATTCCTGAGTTGCAGTATGGATAATTCTGTGTATGATTGCTCGGTTTATATTAGATCAATAAATTTATAAATATTTGGATGGTGGTGGTACAGTTTGGCAAGCTTTGCATGCCACCCCTCTACGTGATTGTTGGTTCTTAGCCCCTGGTTGTCATAGTGGTTCCACTTTGCATGACTGACACCTTCCAGGCAATGTTCAGTCACATAGTCTGCAAAACCTGAAATATTGGGGTTGTCTAAATCAGCAGTGGCCATAGAATCTGACCACATATCGTCTATGTCACTTGGTCGAATCAGAGGGAGAGTTGATACCCAATGGACAAGTGATGTAACGCTTTCATTACTGCCAAAAAGACTCTGTAGGCTATGTTTTTGGGCATTTCTCCATATGGCCTGAATGTAATGAAACAAACACCCTTTAATGCTGAATGTTCCATCGCAATAAAATGTTTCTGCCTCAGACAGACACCGAAGATTGTCCACTGTTGAAAATATCAACACTCTGTTGTCTTCACACGGTATCAAAAAATTATCACCAGAAAGTGTCTTTGTGTATTGGTTTGGCAGGTCTATCTCTTGTTGAGTCCTTGGCAGTTTGGGGATTGTTTTGGCACATGCTCTTTTCAGCTGAGAATGACAATGCAGTGTTTATATAGAACAGACTATACCTAATTAACAACCATCGCTGTCGACATTCAGAGAAAATATTTTAATTTTCCAATTTCACCATGTCGGCATTCAGAGAGTAAATCACTGGTTTCGAAAGGATCATGTGACCAATGGCGGTTGTGGTTGACTTTTAAAATCTGCTCATTTTCAAAGTCGGATTTTCAGTGGTTATCCTTATTTTCCGATGGATCTATTTCGATTATGTTGTTAAGCATGTAGACGAGATTATTCCTATCCACTTTGGGCGGATTTTGGGATAATATAAGCCTCTATCGGACATTTTTTGGATTTTGTGTTGGACAAGATCATGTTTACATTGACAACGGATTGACAACGGATTGTTGTGAATGAAAAATGTAGGAGTGTACTGTGTCTTTCGGCAACGGACCCTGTTTATTCGTTAATTTTGAGTTCCAGTCTTATTGGTAGAGTTATATGGATTCAATGTGAAGTAATTTTGACCAGCACTCATCAAAACGAAAAGTAAAATGTACTTTTACTCGTTCCGATAATCGGATAGTTTTGGACGAGCTGTATTGTAGTCTGCTCAACTATTTATGATGTTCGACGCTCCGTTAACGTCTGATTAGTTCATTGGTTGTGATCAATAATACTGAGTATAGTGTGTTATGTGTTAAGTTATAACGCCAATCAGTTTACTGAGCATAAAATTCACTTTTCCAAAAATTCGTAGACTTTATACGTATTTTGAACTGACAATGTCAACTCAGCAGTCAGAACAATCTACTGAACAACCTACTGATTCAAATATTCGTCTGGGTGATGAAAATGAGAGTAACGACAGCAATGACAACAAACGGAACATTTCTGCCCTAAGTTCAACCCCATCCCCCGCAGCAAACAAGAAGTTTTGTGAGCGCACTAACTCGGAGGAGGAGCTAGATCTCTTTGATGTTGGCGATACGGGCATACTCGAAATGCAATCTACCCAACTGAGCCAGGAGGAGCGTCTGATTGATGTTTTCACGAAAGTATTGAGCAATGCTTCTGTTCGAGAATCATTGAAAGACTTATTTCGAGAAGCTGAAAATGAGCGTATTGCTGAACTGGAAATGTCGCTCCAGAGGATGAAAGAAGAAATAGCTCTGAAAGACAGAACAATTCAGGACTTAGTTGACAAAGTCGACGACTTAGAACAGTACGGTCGACGCACGAATTTACGTATATCTGGTATCAGCGAAAAGAGGGGTGAGGATACAGACACTATTATCTTAGATGTAGCCAATAAAATAGGTGTTAGTTTATCTGTTGACGACATATCTCGCAGTCACCGAGTGGGGCCTAAGTTCATAGGAGGAAAGCCAGTGGAAGCGAGGCCCATTATCTTCCGACTCAACAGTTATAGGATCAGAAACAAACTCTACCGCGCACGTACAAAGTTGAAGTCAATTAAGTCCACACAAGCCTCTGCTTCAAATAATAGTAATGACAGTAACATCAATGGAATATACATTAACGAGGATTTGACAAAGACTAGAGCCTCCTTAGCTCGGAGAGCTCGTGTGATGGTGCGCGAAAAAAAGTTACAAGAAACATGGACTTTCGATGGAGTTATTTTCGCCAAGCATAGGGATGGATCTGTTCAGAGAATTACGAACACCTCGCAAATGGACAAACTTGACCAAAAGTTCAGAATTGTTACAAGAATTAACCTCAATACTTCCCAGTCATTTATAGTAGATTAGTCTCAATACCTAGAATATATATTTAGTGAATTGTGCTGAGTGAGCTATAACACTAAATTCCCTGTGATATATGCCTACCTAACTCTATGCTTAAATGTACTTTCAATTACTTTAATGTACTTTCAATTAGCCCCCCCCCCCCCCCTCCGAATACGGTCTATTTCCCTTAAAGTTTCCAATAAAAACTAAAATAATAAAATAAAAGCTAAACAAATAAATATCTAAATAAAACAATACTTAATTAGACAAATTCCTAGATACTTAAATTGGCTGATACTTAAATTAGCTTACGATATACAACTACCTAACTCCATCCTTATATATGCCTCTAAATAGACCCCCAACCCCCCACCCATACCTGAACACGGCCTTATTTCCCTTGATTTTTGCATTAAGAACTAACTAAATAAATATTTAAATAACTAAATAAATATTTTAAATTGCCAAATATCTAGACAATTGATCCTTTCCCAACGTAAGGGCCAAAACAGGTCAGCGCTAATCTAGAAACTCAGTTGTGAATCCACCCCCCCCCCCCCCTTCTCCTGCGTCTGGGACATGGGTTGTGTCTCTCCACCCATTTGGAGGCAAAAAAGTGAAATTGTTTAGTTGTCAAAAATATTTTTTTCTCGAGTGTCGCCTGGTCCAAGCGTTGGGATCAGGGTTAGCCCTTTACTCAACGTAACGGCCAAAACCGGCCGGCGCTATTCTCGAAAATAGCTATGCAATCTTTTTTTAGATTTTCATTTTTTGCTTCCAAAACATAGGTTGTGGCCCCTCATTCAAACGAGCGTGAAACGCTCGTTCGAGTGAGGGGTCGCAGCCTGTGTTTTGGAGGCAAGGGGTGAAAACTTTTAGTTATACAAAATATTTTTGCTCGTGTGTCGTCTGCTCCAAGCGTTGGGAATAGGGTTAAATGAATACGTGAATGAATATTCAAATAAAAATTCGAATAAATCTTTAGATACACATTTGTGCGAATATTCGAATGAATATTTGAATAAATATTCAAACAAATGTTTGGTTAATTAATTGAAGAAATATTTGAATAATTGTATGAGTAAATGTTTGACTAATCTTTTGAATGGATATTTAAATGGATATTTAAATTGACATTTAAGTAAATATTTAAATGGGGATTTGGGCAAATGTTCAACTAAATAAAGTAAATAAATAAATGCCATGGTCATAATTGGCCATTGTCCTAAAACAAACGACTCTAAACACAAATAAATAAACAAATAATAAATAAATAAATAAATAAATAAATAAAGGCTTTTTTAACATAGCCGATTGATTTCTCCATTGATATGACCATAGTACATGAAGAGTACATGCTTGTGTGTACATATCTGGCCTTACACGGATAGTGTTGGAGGTTTCCTTGCCGTACTTCGAATCCTTGTTTATACGAACATAGCACATGAAAAGTACATGCTCGAGTGGGCATATCAGGCCTTCCACTGACAGTGTTTGAGTTTTCCTATACCGTATTTCGAATCCTAGTTTAAACGTTGTTGTCATAGGGCTGCTTCACCTTAGTATTTGGTAGGTATAGATTTGAGTGCGCATATCAGGCTCTATATAACCAGTGTTGGTTGTTCTCAGTGTCCACATCTTATATTCCTTATATTCCATGCACTGGAAGACAGGTGGCACCAACACCTGTTCTCCAATAGAACCATGCAGACAGTGACATCAACTGAATGGCTTCGTCGAATCGATTCTGGTGATGTCCATGCTTGTACTGTTTTATCGATATAATTAAAATTTACTACGAGCCCTGGGTGGTGGTCATAAGCATAAATATATTAGGCTCCATGAGCTCTGTCAATTCTCCAATAGAACCATGCAGACATTGACATCAACAGAATGGCTTCGTCGAATCGATTCTGGTGATGTCCATGCTTGTATTGTTTTATCGATATAATTAAAATTTACTACGAGCCCTGGGTGGTGGTCATAAGCATAAATATATTAGGCTCCATGAGCTCTGTCAATTTTCCAATGGAACCATGTAGACATTGACAACAGGAGAATGGCTTCGTCGAATCGATTCTGGTGATGTCCATGTTTGTATTATTTTATTGATATAATTGACATTTACTACGAGCCCGGGGTGGTGGTCATGAGCATAAATATATTAGGCTGCAAGAGCTCAGACAATTCTCGAATAGAACCATGCAGACATTGCTATCAGGGGAATGGCTTCGTCGAATCGGTTCTGGTGATGTCCATGTTTGTGTTGTTTTATCGATAAAATTAAAATTTACTATGAGCCCTAGGTGATGTGTAACTGTTAAGAGTGGACTCAACTGGATGATACATTCGGAAAATGGTTGTCATAAGCATAAATATATTAGGCTCCAAGAGCTCAGACAATTCTCCAATAGAACCATGCAGACATTGACATCAGGAAAATGACTTCGTCGAATCGGTTCTGGTGATGTCCATGTTTGTATTGTTTTATCGATATAATTAAAATTTACTATGAGCCCTAGGTGTTGTATAACCGTTAAGAGTGGACTCAGCTGGTTGATACATTCGAAAAATGGCTAAGCATGGTTCAGTGTTTTCTCACCATGGGCCCTGGATGGTGTATAATTACTAAGTCTGGACTCAACCGGTTGCTACATTGGATAAAGGGTCAAACATGGTTCAGTGTTTTCTCCATGTGCTTCAGTTTCAAATAACTGAAACACACATGAATTATGTATGTATATATATGTATCTATGTACATGGTTCAGTGTTTTCTCCACGTGTTTGTGCTTTAAATACATATATATGTGTGTGTGTGTGTATGTATGTATATATATATAATGTGTGTGTGTGTGTATGTGTGTGTGTGTTTGTGTATATATATATATATATATATGTATATATATATGCGTATATATGTGTATATGACACACTACCCTTCATCAGTATTTCAGAGCCGCCTATAAGCTGAAACCATATCCCTCCACATGATTTCAGTTCTTCCGAAAACCAATTAGAAGCAATGGTGCCCGACTTTGTTAACGCAGATTTTTTTCTTTCTTATGACATTCTATTTGATTGTGTTTTCCATATTCTTATTTCCTTATTTTCTACTCTCCTTTCATTCTGCTAACGACATCTTATGCTTACTCTTTCTCTCTCCTAGCAAGATTCCTGGGTACAAAACTGGCAGCGGCATGGTGCACACATCGTCCAGTGTTATGACGTTGGTGCCTGGTGCTCATAACTGTCAACGTGCCAATAAACACGGCGATTGTTGTGAGACCGAAATGACGGCCATCCGAGCAAAATTCTTCTTTTATTATCGTCCGATAACGTAATGTATAGTCTTGATTATTATCGCGCTCGGATTGGTTTATTCAATAACATAGTTTATGACTGCAGCTCAAGGGGAAAGTTGAGTAAAAACCAATCACAGTGCCTCGTAGTATATGTACATTTACGGTCAGCAGGGTTAAGTGTTGTAGATAGTTTAACAATTACATTAGCAGCATTCCATCTCCTCTCAGCCCCCATCTGCAATTCCCTGGGAATGAAAACCCTCTCCCACCCTATCTCGACCCACTGCAATGTGGATGGAAATGTCTGGAGGACTGCCCAAGATATAACGACTATACGGAATACTTGGTGCTTGATTGCCACTGTGGTGTCGGTAGTTTTCATGTCAGGGCTATTGTTATTAATATCGGGAGACATAGAGTCAAATCCAGGTCCACTTACCCCCGAATCTCATAATAACATAGCTACACTTAAAATTCTCCATATGAATATACAAAGTCTGAAGCCCAAATTAGAAATCGTGGAGTACGAATTTCTATCTCATGATATTCTTGCTTTTACCGAAACTTGGCTACAAGACTCTGATCCAACATCCGATATTACACTTCGGGGGTTTCAAGAACCCCTGAGGTTAGATCGCCCAGCACGGGGTGGTGGTGTGGCTATCTATGCTAAGAACGACTTATGCCTCCGGCGTAGGATGGACCTTGAGCTGAGTAACATTGAATGCATTTGGACAGAGGTCTCTGCTAAACTCAGCAAATCCATACTGCTGGGTGTTTTCTATAGACCACCCAACAGCTTACCTGAAACTTGGGACCATATATCAGCTTCTATAGACAAGGCTAAGGATACCAGAATACACGATATAGTTATTACTGGAGATTTCAACGATAACCAGATTAATTGCACTAGAAGTCGTTTCCAAGATTTATGTAAGTATTTTAATTTTCGACAGCTCGTGAAGGAGCCCACATGCTTTACTGAGTCATCTGCCTCGCTAATTGACCTTTTTGGTGTAAGTAATACCGTTCACGTACTAGAGTGTGAGGTTCTAGAGCCACTTGTACCTGGCATGATCCGATATCATTGTCCCATAACCGCAACCTTGCAGTTTATAAGAACATTGCCAAAAATATCAGAAGGCGCATATGGTTATATGCCGAAGGTGACTATGAAGCAATGAACAGGGCTCTGAGCAGCGAAGATTGGAATCAATGTTTCGACTGCTCATGTCCTGACACTATTGTATCCAAAATTACCAAAATATTAATGGACACAGCGTCCAAATTCATTCCAAATAAATTAGTAACTGTGCGAAGTAATCAGCCTAACTGGATGCACAACAATATACGGCTACTGATGCGCCAAAGAAAACGGCTTTATCGCACGGCTAAGCGCACATGCCTACCGCTGGACTGGGAAAGATATAAAATCAAACGTAACGAAGTCACGTCAGCGGTGCGCAAAGCAAAAGATGAATACACATTAAAAATACAGATGAAATTATGTTGTCCTGACACCCCCTCGTCAGAATGGTGGAAAACACTAAAGACTCTTATCTGCAAAAACAAAAATGACATCCCAATACTAACCCATCTAGATAAACTCTACTCATCCAATATTGAAAAGGCAGAAGTTTTCAACGAATACTTCTGTTCAATTTCGACCCTGGACGATTCCAATGCCTCCCTACCGGACCTGCCTCAGAGTACCCCACAGTTACTGGATCACATAGCACTAGATAACAGCGATGTACTTGATGCCATGGGGCAAATTAAGGTGTCAAAAGCATCGGGCCACGACCTGATAAGTCCCCGCATGTTGAAGGAGTGTCGGCGGTCCCTCTGTGAGCCTATGACAACGCTTTTCAACATACTCCTCAAAAAGTGTTACTTTCCACAGTCCTGGAAAAAGGCTAACGTGACACCAGTGTTAAAAAAGAATCCCCCAAACCTAGTAACTAATTATCGTCCAATCGCACTTCTGAGTTGTCTCGGCAAATTATTTGAAAAATGTGTCTTTAAACAGCTATGGAACTTTTTATGTGTGAATAATATACTTACTCGCTTCCAATCTGGCTTTACACCGGGCGATTCAACTGTTTTACAGTTGACTGACTTGTACGATGAATTTTGCCATGCTCTTGATGAAGGTAAGGAAGTGAGAGTGGTCTTTTGTGACATTAGCAAGGCATTTGACAGGGTCTGGCATGTGGGCCTCCTTCACAAGCTCAAGAAGATTGGAATCTCTGGAGACCTGCTCCGATTCCTAGAATCATACCTTTCTGATAGGTACCAACGCGTGGTAGTAGCCTCAGAAGAATCCAGTTGGAAATTAATAAATTCAGGTGTCCCCCAAGGCTCGATACTTGGACCACTACTTTTTTTAATCTACATCAATGATATAACCGAAAATATACTTTCCAGTTTACGCCTTTTCGCGGATGACACGACGCTCTACTTAATAGTGGAGAATCGTGATCAGGCTGCAGCCCTAATCAACCGGGACCTACTTTCAATAGACCAATGGGCAAAGACGTGGCTAGTAGAATTTAATCCCCAGAAAACTGAAACTATGCTAATATCGCGCAAACGCGACGGCCAATCTCATCCACCACTATACCTAAGTGGAGTCCCGATTGCTGAATTCAGTAGCCACAAACACTTGGGAGTTATACTGAATAATGAATGCACTTGGAACGACCACATTGATCATTTGTGTACCAAAGCATGGACGCGCATCGACATACTTAGAGTCCACAAATTTGTGCTTGATCGCAGAGTCCTTGAAAAAATATATTTTGCATTCATTAGACCCCTCCTCGAATATGCCGATTGCATTTGGGATAACTGTACAGTTGCACAAATAACCCAACTAGAAAAAATCCAAATTGCCGCCGCAAGAATAGTAACTGGCGCTACAATGAGCGCAAACAAAGACTTGCTTTATTCCGAAACTTGTTGGGACTCCTTGCAGGAGAGGCGAAGGAAGCATAGACTTATTCAGTTTTTCAAGATGTATCACAACATAACACCGCCTTATATTTCTGCAAAAATCCCACCAGTTATCTCGACCTTGAGCGTGAGCCATAATCTTCGCTCCACAGCACAACATCGTGTCCCATTCAGTAACACCACTCTATATCAAAAATCCTTTATACCTGATACGACGTCCCAGTGGAATGCACTACCGACTTCTGTAAGAGAAAACACTTCCCTTCCTAATTTCAAAACGTTCCTGAACAAAAGAAACCTGCGTCCGCCAAATTTTTACAGCGGAGCAAAAAGTCGTGCAGCACAAGTTTACCATTGTAGGCTACGTTTACAGTGCAGTAACCTAAATGCTGATTTGTATAATAATCATCTCTCCACGAGTCCCCTTTGCCAATGTGGGCATCTAGAGACGTGTGAGCATTTTCTTCTATACTGTCCCTTCCACGCCAATGCTCGTAACTTAACCATATATAATTTGCCATTTGCCATAGAGCCCTCGACTTTACTGTATGGGTCTGAACAGCTCAGCAATTCTGAAAACCTACTTGTTTTCAGAACTGTCCAAGATTATATCGTGATCAGTCGGCGATTTAGCTGATTCCTGCTGTACTGCGCTGCCGTAAGTAACATTTCTTGTTCCCATTACCATACCCACGGTGTATTGAAAAAGGCAATGTGTTGATGTACTCATCAGATACAACTAACATTCGATGCTCGGATGTATCTGTGATTTGTTTAGACTCCCAATCGTCTTTATTCTTTACCACAGTCAAAAACCTGTGTCCATTTGCCGCCCTGCGTTTTGTTCCAGTTAATGCCCAGGAATCTATATCTATATCCTATCTCCCTATCACCTATCTTTCCTCCTCCTCCCTCCTAGTCACGTTTAAACAATATCTATGATTAACTATATAACTGCCACTTAAAAGTGTAACTTTAAATTGTACGAAGGAGACGGCCAATATAAGCTTATTGCTTCCTGCCGAATCCTTTAACATCAGGTTCTCAAGGTTTATTTTCGATGCATCTGCACATAACTTGATCTCTGTAAGATATTTGTGTAAGTTACTTTATCATAATGTATCGATTATTCTTTTTTTCTCTTCAATGAATAAATATTGTTTAAACTAAATCACTGGTTTCAGGCTACAATAACATTGCTTTGTTTACAGGGTTTTACTGGTGACTTGTGAGCTTGGGTTTTATTATGCTTTGAAGAAATCAGTCTTTGGTTTGGTATTTTGGGATAAAAAAGGGAGGTAAATTTCAGGAAAACATTTTGAGTGTGATCAAAAATTTTATGGGTATTTAGCAAGGCGTATACTGTAATGGGCACAACACTTTACACTTTCACCACGAGAGACCGCTTTTCCAGTCCAGCAACACGATACGTCATAATGTCATTAAGTAGGATGGCAACTCAGTGAACGTGTGTGGTAGAACAATTAATATTTTCAATGTGCAGCCAAATAATGGATATGGTCTCTTCCAATTTCTTCCATTTAACTGGCATGGAAGATACCACCAGTGTTAAAAGGGTTAAATATCAGAATCTTGTGGAAACTTATACTCAACTGGTTGAATGCTAAATTATTTTTCGAACGTGATTTGAAACATGGGTATTTTTTCAAAGATATCACACTACCAGCGAGAGTAGCCTTAGTTTAGTGAGATTTTGTTCATATATAATTGTTTTGTTACAATTTATCAAGCTAATGGATGCAGTGTTGAGCCACTAAAGTGGCTTCCCACACTTTTCAATACAGCCATGATAGTGGCTTCTAGCACTCAACCAGTTGAGAGAAAAGATTTTATTTGAATCAGAATCCTTACTCCAAATTCCTCTTGATAGGACTTTCTTATTCATTTCGTTCAATATATTTTGTAGGAGCTGTCATCTCTTGGTCTGCCACAGGTGTCTTCAGATTGTTTATGCCTTATCAACAGATTAAGTGATTTATTACATCATCAGCAGCAACATAATCATGTTAAAGATGAACTTGAGAGCAGGTGAATTATAATGTTTGAAATTTACTTTCTGGCTCCAAATAAATATACTTGTATGATTGTTCACTCTGGAGAACTCCTTGCATGCTGCTGGTGGGTATTCCTGCCAGGAAATTTTCTTGCCACTGAAATAGGTATAATTTAACATTTAACCCTTTACCTAACATGAAAAGCAGACGACACTTTCAAACAAAATTCTTGAATAACTATTTTTTTTTTAATTTTTTGTCTCCAAAACATAGGCTATGACCCCTCATTGGAAGGGCTTGACAAGCTGGTTCCAAAGAGGGGTCATAACCTATGTTTTCAAGACAGAAAATGAAAATATAATGAAAATTAATTCACAAGTTTTTAGAATAGCGCTGGGCGGTTTTGGCCATTACATTGGGTAAAGGGTTAATCAAATTTCCCCCTTGTAAATGAATTTTTTCATTAATGATTCTTTCAATCAAATTTAGATAAATCTTTCATCAAATCTAGTCATGGCTGCTTCTCAGCAGCCATGACAAGATTTGATGAAAAATATTCTGAAAATACTCAGTGGGTCCAGAGTTAAAGCTTATTTGGGGTTGTTTGTTTATTAAAAATGGCATCTGCATCAAGTGAAAATGTCATGTGGCCATCTAATGTACAAAAGTGACAGTTTCCCTTTTGTCCAAAGTTAATTTGTTCTACTCTTCTGCACAGAAAACTGCCATTAAAATTTTATTATTTTGGCCTAAAAAAACATTGCTTATGGACACTCATTGGATGAGCTTGTTGAGATCATTCCAATGAGACATTGTGAGCAGTGTTTTTGAGGCAAAAATGAGAATTTCCTGTTATTTTAGAAGTTTTGAAAATGATGTTTTCTATTCATGTAAGGTAGTAGATTAATTTTGTCCATTTTTTACACCATGTGTGTATATTCTACACTGTTCATCTATTTAGAACTCGAGAGTAACTATTGTCGTGCCAAAAATTGTAAAAAAAATTCAGTCAGGGCTCTTTTCAGTATGAAAAAATATGCTTCAAGAAATTTTATATTTGAACATCATCAGTGTGAAGAGGGGTTAATCTTTTACCAGTGTTGTTTTTACAGAAGTATTTGTAACATAACCTACAGTACAGTTGCTGTGGACTGGTCATAATCCACACATGCGTTTACGAGGTTATAAAAATCATCAGCAGCAGCAAAATTTTAATTAATGAAGCACCGGGTTGTATCTGCTGCTTCATTAATTAAATTTTTGATGAGTATTCCTTTAATTAGTGTCTGTAATCTAATATTATTGAGTCCAAAAAAATTGCCCACCCAAATGACCAGTCCATGATGGCTGTACTGTATGCATAGAAACACTTAAAAGTGGAGCAGTGTTTGTTTTCCATGGTTGAAAAATTCTACTTCATCATTATCATAGGATCTGTTAATTCTTACCTTGTGTGTGAATCCTCTAAAGTAGGCAAAGTAATTATAAATGTTTGGTTGGAGTTTATAGCCATATATTTGAAATGTAATTTGAAACCTCAATACACAGGAAACACTAACATAACCAATTCTAAGCAAAGAATGCAATGAAGGATATTTGAAAAAGGTATGATGAAATTGTGGTTTCAGCATGCCAAAATGTTCATTGACAATGTGTAATTGTTTAACATCTTTTTAGGGGATGCAGTGGATCAGTAGGTAGAGGTGCAGGCTGCAAGCTGAGAGGTCCTTGGTTCAAATCCCACCTGCGGCAACCACTTTGTGACCTTGGGCAAGACACTTCACCCCCATTGCCCATGTGGGGGCACTGTGACATTGTGTACTAAGGTGTACTGCATGTCGATGGTGCACTTGTCTTCAACCAATGCTAACCCAGCTTGTGTGGAGTTAGTATGTTGGGGAGCCTGACAGTTGCTCACTGTTGCTCGGTGGTTCTTGCTGGGTACTCTGGCTTCCTCCACCCATAAAACTGTCTTGACAAGGTGAACCTGGCTGTCAAAAGTGTCATTAAAACCCCAATAAATGGAATAAAATAATAAACTTCTTTTGATCGTGATATTATTTTCTTAGGTTTTGTCCAAAGGTGCCAAAAGGGAAAGTAATGGAGTGAAAAGATCACTGTGACTCATCATTGGCACTTGGTTTTGTGTTTTTTTTGTGTCGTTTTGATGTTTCGCTTGAAGGTTTTTCAGCAGATCGATATGGAATCATTTAGGCTCTTCTTTCTTTTAAAAAAATTGTTTTTCAGCCCATCTACACTGTTCTGAAAAGGCATGATTTCTCTGCACTTCTCTTCTCTCTCCCAATTTCATCTCTAAGAGCGTTTGCGTATAGATCTAGGTGCCTGTATGCAGCAAGAAGGTGAAAATGAGAACAAAGTGAGGCACTGCTCTACCCTGACGTTGCTGATCTCCAAAAGTTGATTGATTGTGAACTGCATACCACAATTCATGACTGTAACAATCCAGCCTTGAAAAAGAGGAGCATGCTGTCCAAGTAGATGTGGTCTGTTTGGGATGTAGAATTTTCATCTCTTCTGTGTGCGAAAATTATTTGCAATGCTTTCAGATATGTGAGCAGTGACGTACTTGAAATATATCAAATTTAGAAGTGTTTAGCTTAATTTATTTTGTTGTTAGTTTTGTATTCTCGTTGACTTGAGTATTGGAGATAGTTAGAGTGAATTTTTTTCTGTTGTTCACAGAGCCATATTGAGGGGTGGGTGCTTGTCAGAAACATGACAGTTGTTTAAGTACATTTCAGTCAGGTGACTCAGACTTCAATGAAAGGTCATCTCCCTGTTATATCAATACTGAAATCAGAGCAAGGGGAAACTAATGGAATTGGTAAAAGAGAGAAAAAGAAAATAAGTAGATTTTATACTGAATGTTCCACCTCTTATTAGTTTGGACAGAAAGTGCATTTAGCCGTTTGTAGTTTGTAGTACAAATTGTATTATGTAAAGGTTCAAGAGGCATACAGTTGATTTCCTTCACTGTGCAGAAATGAAAAAAGTAATTCAGTTTGTTTTACCAGTGGAATACTATTATAGAGTCTGATTATCCCCCGCCGATGCAGTCGGCAGAGGAATATTGAAATAATGTTCGTCTGTTCATCCGTCCATCACAAACTTTGTCTGCATAACTCCTACAGTTTTTAGTAGATTTTTACAAAACTTGTCTGAAGTATTAGTATCAAGTGTAGATGTGCATGTGGCAAGAAAGTTCCATGCAACGAATTTTGCATTGTTACAGTCCTTGGAAATAGCAAAATTTCCATCACAAAGGCTCATCTGCTTAACTCCTACATTTTTTATTGGATTTTTACGAAACTTGATGTGAAGTATCGGTATGAAGTGTAGATGTGCATGTAGTCAGGAATTTTTGATGCGCTAAATTTTCCATGGTTACTGCCCTTGGTAATATTAAAATTTCCGTCACAGATGCTTGTCCGCTTAACTCCTACATTTTTCATTGGAATTTTACAAACTTGGTGGGCAGTATGAGTATGATGTGTACATGTGCATATGAAAAGGAAGGTTCGGTTCGAATAATTTTTCCAGAGTTATAGCCCTTGTCGACTTTCAATTTGCCAAAATTGCAGGTTTTTTGAAGATATCTTCAGTTGCAATAAAAGAAATTGGATTGGTCCACATCTTTTTACCAGATTTATGGCCCTTTCTGTACTTAGAATTCTTCTCAATTTCTGTAAAACTTCAGGTTTTTGGAGGATATCTTCAGGTGCAATAAAAAAAGAAATAAATGATATTTATTGATATTTAGTGAGTGACATTATTAGGTATGAATACATGTCCAGGTTGTCAATGAGATTAGTCCACATTTTTTACCAGAATTATTGCCCTTTCTGTACTAAGAATTCTTTTCAATTTCTGTGATGATGTATTTGTCTACATCTTTTTTTCTAGTTATGGCTTGCATCCATGCAACAGTCTGTTCATTTATGCTTGCAGAAATTTTGCATGGTTATGGCCCTTTCCATCATAAATGCTTGTCCACTTAACTCCTCCTCCATTTTTCATTGGATTTTATTCTTATCATAACATAAAAGTTGGCAGGAGATATGAATTTTGTTAGACTCTCTTGTTATCGTTGAAAGCAACTCCGTGAACAAATAAATTAACCTTTAAAGGTCTGTTTCTGATTTTTACGACCTAGAACAAGTGGCTCTAAAATGTCATTGTGAGGAGGTCTTGCTGACAATAGACAAATTACCAAGGCAGTGGTCTCTAATCAAGTCTTGGATGCCTTAACAGGTGTCTAAGACTTGACTGAAAATCACTGCTAAGCCTCCGGACATATACAGGTTGGGGTCAGGTGTGAATTCAGGACAACTTTCAACCCTTAAGGGTTGAGTATCTTTTACTGATATTTTATCAACCCCATTTATTAAAATACTTCTGCGATTAAGCCATAATTTCATTGATTATTGATTGAACAGTAATATGAGGGTATTTTTCCTTTAATGTATTGATGTTTTAAAGAGGTTAATTCTGTGGAATTTCTAAATAAGACTCCTTGATAATTCCTTGAATACTCATCTGAATTTTATTTTTACTCAGGTTTTACCACCAGAAATGAGAGACAAATATGTTGTTTCCATTCTCAAATAGATCATACCTCTAGAACAGTTCAAGAAGGAGATTTGATCAAGTTAAATCATTTTAGTACAGTTTGTGATGAGTGGATTACCATTTACTCTTTGCCTGCTGAGCACAGATTCTCCTGCTCTGCCAAATGAAGTGGGGATGATAAAATATTTTTTGGCTGCCGAAAAATATTTATCCCCAACCCACCCCCACCCCCACTTTATTTCACCCTTTGCTGTGTTAAGGTTGTGTAGGGCCAGGAAAATCAAGTTACCTTCCATGCCAATAGGAATACCCTGGGTACTTTTTGAAAGCTTAAGTATCCAGAAAGTTGAAGAATAACCATAGTAAATGGACTCAAGAAATAATGAGAGTATATGAACCAGTTTACTAATATCTTCGAGCTGAGTCCATTGCAGGAATGCAGGGGTCACATGATATGGTGTTGCTGAAATTTTTTTAAAATTTGAAAAAATAATATTTGAAATAATAATTTTTTATTTCAATTGGGGAAAGGGTTAATGAGCTCATTCCAATGTTGTATTAGAAACTTTGGTTTTGAGGAAACATTTGAAAAATTTGAATGGCAGTTTTTGTGAATAGTGCTCTCCACTTTTGACCATTACTGGTACATTGAGTAAAGGGTTGATAAATGAACTCTTGACTTGATGTTTTTTTGTGCTTCAGTATTTTGAATGGTGTCATTTGATTTTCATTTCAGACTTCATAGAATTTCCACTGATTTAGACTATTATAAATCAAGTAACAATCGTCTGAAAAGAGACAGTGATCAGTTGGAGAGAGAGATGAGTCAAGAAAAAGAAAAATATAGGCAGCTGACTAACAAGTACAAAAGCATGTCCAGTAAATTAAAGATCGAAAAAGAGGAGGTATGAAGTTTGTATGAACAGACTTGTCTTAACAAATTGAGATCTTAACACTGAATGTTGGTCATCAAACAGTCACAGTGGAAGGATTACTTGTACAGTGGTGCCCACTTAATTTGATATCTCTTAACTGGTAGAGTGCTGAATTATTTTTGACTCTGAAAATTTGCTCACTCCTCCATAAATTGTAACCAGGCAAATCCATACAGATGAAATAATTCAACTTTAAAGATAAATGGAAGCACATCCACAGAATATGAAGCCTTCAAGAAGTGATACGTACACCTCTGAATGAAGCCCAAATATGGGCTTCCAGCATTATACCATTTAACTGAATAACCCTGTTAATTGGAATAATTGCATTAACATTTGAAAACAACCATTTACCATAACTTTAGTACAAATTTGACCTTTTAATTGCATATAGATTATAGACTAAACTCTGGTTAATTGAATACAAAATCTTGTGATCTGTTGAAGAATTACCCTGATAACCATTGAATTCCCCATATTTATAGAACTATTTGACCTTAGTACTTCCAATACAATCTTTTAACCCTGATGGCCTAATTCTGACTTTGATCACATTTTTTGCAACAGAACAGGTACTCCTACATGTAGTCTTTAGGTTAACTCACAAGTTACATTCTAAATACCCTGGTAGTTACTTTTATCACATAATCACACCATTCTATAGTGTATTAAAGCCATGTAATAAATTTTCATATTGCACTAGTGTAATAAAGGTAAAAAGTCTCCAAATGGAATGTCAGCATCTGAGTGAATCACATGCTGACATTCCATTTGGAGACTTTTTAGATCAGTGACTGTATTACTACACTACTAATGTGTTCAAAACAAACATGGCCGCTGCAGTAAACTTTCCAGAAAACTGTATTGTAAAAATTGATGGAAAGGGCCAGGGAAGAGTACTTGGGCAAACAAATCATGGTGCTGATGTTTACATCACAGTGAAAATTGAAGGAATTGACTTTATTGTAGATTTTCAACCTGAAAGGTTAACTCTCATTCATAACCCATGTACTGAAGCCGAGTCGATACAGCAGACGTCAAGTAACAATGTCAATGTTGAGACCAGTGAAAATAATAGATTTGCTGCTGCTGAAAGTAATATTGATGAATTTATATCAATGCAGAGTAATAGGAACACTGCTTCAAAAACATTTTATGACTTGAAACTGTTCTATGCTTACCTTGAGCATTCAACCAACAATGATAAACGTGTAATCCATGAAATTCCTCCCAGTGAACTTTCTGAATTGTTGTGTAAATTTCTCATCAGTATTCGTAAAGCTGACGGTTCTGAGTATGAGCCCACTACTCTCCGGGGTTTATCTCCAGTTTTGATCGCCAACTTCGGAGGCAAAGGTATGGGTACAGCATAATTAACAGTGTGGAATTTTGCCAGGTCCGAGATGTCTTAAAATGTAAACAAATGGCCTTGAAGCGCGATGGGAAAGGGAATCTACCAAATAAAGCTCAGCCAATATCAGATGATGAAATAAAAATTCTCTGGGAAACTGGTCAGTTTGGATCGTCAACACCACAAAGCATTATAAATACCCTGTGGTTTTATTTCACAATTCACTTTGGTCTGCGTGGTACATCTGAACATCATGAAATGTGCTGGGGTGATATTAAACTTTGTGAAGAGTTCATCCAAGATGCATATCTTGAATTCAATGAATGCCAAACAAAAACTAGAACTGGGTCAAATCCAAGAGATGTGCGTCGCGTGAAACCTAAGTTGTGGACAAATACAGCTGAGCCCGAAAAATGTATAGTAGAAATTTATAAAACATTTTCAAGTAAGCGACTAAAAGACTTCTGTGATGCAGATCGTCCCTTTTATATTGCAACACACACTGGAATTCCTAAATCTGGTGAATGTTGGTTCAAGCGGCAACCAATTGGTGTGAACAAACTTGGTTCTTTGATGAGAAGAATGATGACACCCGCTGGTATCGCAACCACTGACAAAAAATTGTCAAACCATAGTGCCAGAAAGCACATGATACAAAAGTTGAATGATAGAAATATACCAACAAACCACATTGTTCAAATCAGCGGACATCGCAATATTCAATCAGTGAACAATTATTCCACCCTAAATGAATTTCAACATCAGAAAATATCACGTATTCTCTCCAGTTCAAATGTACCTGAAGTTCCACCAGTTTTGAATTATCGTCCCTCAGAAAGCACATGTTTAAACCAAATTCCAGTATTGTCAGTGAATAATAACAATAGTTCCAATGATAACAAATGCTTAATGCAGCTCCACGGTACAATAAACTCAATCTTTTCTAACAACAACATACACAGTGGTCATTTTGAAGTCCACGTACACCATGCATGTGAGCGAAAATTTCCGACTGAATCAGCTGAATTACCAAACTTCGCAAAGCGTCGACGAGTTGTTATAGAAACAGATTCTGACAGCGATTGACACAAAGGGATTTTTATGAAATATTGTTGCATTAAAAGGTGTTATTTATTGTTATTAAATCCATATGTGGTGGAATATTGAAATTTTATATTTTCGTGATGGAAGCATGCTGCAAATTTGAAGAATGTAGTGAGTTTATTAGGAACTATTTTCTGCAGCGTACACAATATGGGAGCACAGCGTCACAGCCAGAATCGCAACAAGAAGGCTGTACAGAGTTATTTGTTCGTTTTTAGTAGTTAACACCGGCAAAAAATGACAATATCTGATTATGTGATAAAAAGAATCTCGAACTCGTTCCCGTTTAATATTGAAATTTAGGAAACTCGTCAAGTAGATTTCATTTGCAACTCACTAAAGCTCGTTGCAAATGAAATCTACTTGACTCGTTTCCTAAATTTCAATATTAAACGGGAACTCATTTGAGATCCTCTATTTAGGCAAGTCTTGTCTATCTGTGTTCACAGCCAATACTTTCCAAAAACCAGCAGCAAAGCCACAGGATGTAGACTGTCAGAACTGTAACAAAGATATGTAAAAATCTCTGCACAGCAGAGATTTACCCTCTGTGAACTAAATTTACCCTCTGTGAACCTCAATCTGTATCAGGGTCTCAGACCTAAACAGAAAGAGGTACCCAGAGGATAAATGGGGGGGGGGGGGGGGAGGGGGGATTCTAGCCCACTGAATGGGATAGCATCAGCAAATTCACCCTCTGTGGAACTCATTCTGCAAATGACAGATTGCTTATTTCCAGGCTTGGTCACAATTTTGGTGAAATAAAATTTTAAATTAGGAGCTGATCTTGGGAAATAGTTGGGCCCCTTGTGCCGGGTGGAGCAATGCAGTTTATTATAGCCCTTTTCCCAGTGAAAAGCCCAAATTTGCTGAATACTTGTAAATAAATATGTGTTGTGCATATCTGCACATCTAACACAAACTTGACTTAGAATGTGTATTACATGAAATATATATATATTTTTATACTGTAACCAATGGCCCAGACCTAGCTGGTGCTAACTCCTAAATATCCAGGGCCAAACACAATTTTTCCCCCAAATCCCCCAAATTTGCATCCAAAACCAAAAAATTAATGTCCAATATGGTCCTCCATACTTTTGTCTACTGCGCATGCACAGTATCAAGAAAGTACCGAAATTGGTGCCAAGTCTCATTCTTTGTTTGGTCCTTCTGTAAGTAACAACTAACTGACTTTTGTGCTTGTAAATCTCAGTTTTTATGATGCCAGACACAAAGTAGTGATGATTTTGGTGGATCCAAGGATGCATTAAGGAAAGGGATGAGAGGAAAAAACAGTGGTTTGATGTGTTCAGGGCTGTAACTTATAATTTTTATTGAAAATTATTTCATGTTCCCTAATTTCAGGACATGGGCCTGATGTTGTCATTCTTGCTATGAAATTGCCACTGTTTGTTAAGTGTTTCCGCCCTCTCCTTCCTTAATACCCCCCTGTTAAGCTCCCATGCTTTTTGGACCTTTTTTGAAATATTTTTCTTGAAAATTTCTTGGGAGTTTAACTTGTTTACAGAATGTTTATTCTGTATATCCCCATGGTTACATCCTCACCCTTGGGGCATTTTTGGTCTTGCATCTACCATCTGATGTATCGCAGTTTCTTCTGATGAAGATTCTGTCTTACATCGGATGGTTTAAAAATTTGTGACTGACTTCGGGCCGTGTTCAGTGCCTGCAGTCTTGTTTCTGGTTTTTATTGCATGTTGTTTACATTGACAACGGTTACTTTCTGTAAGTAATTTCCTAGTCATTATGATGTTAGGTCTTTAATCAGTTACATTATGTACTCCGGAAGTATAGCATTAATTTTTTAGAATCAAGAAAAAAATTTTGTCCGCACTTCGACCTTTTGGGATACATGTGGGCTCATTGTTCCCTTTGGGAACTTGGGCTCATGTCAAAATTTTTCAAAATTTTTTTTTTTAGGAATTTATTTTTCGAAATTTTTGTATTGGATTGTATTATTATGTATCTTTGTCAGATTATTATGAGGATTAGTGCGAGTACTGTTGGCTTGTAATTTTTTGGCAAAATGAAAGATTATTGCTCAAATTGTAAGTCGAGGAACTCTTCCTCTGACTCTCATGTTCATTGTGTTTGCTGAAGTTATTGTTCTCGCACTAACTCTTGTTCTGTTTGTGCCAATTGGGATGACAAACGTTGGAGACGTGTGTCACTATATGTTGTTAGTGGTGAGAGATCGATGCCTGTTCTCTCACCACAAGGTAACTCTAGTTTTTTCTGTTTAGTTTTCAGAGGAACAAGGACATGGTGATGTATCAGTGATGCCGTCAGAAAGTGTGCTGCCGTCGTCGCAATCAAACATAGAGCTAGCGGCAAAAGTGCTCAGTGAAATAAGACAAGGGCCTAGATCTCAGATCATGGGATTTACGTCCTTGTCGCCAGCTAGCTCAACCGGTGGATCTATCACTCAGAATAGGGTGGTGTTACGCCGGGTAAGTCTGTAGCAGTCGAGGAAAGGAAAAAGGGTGTTGCGAGCGCTATAATATCGAAACATGCTCACCCTGCGGCAACGGAACAGAGGAAGCCAGCTGGTTCTGCGATGGGCTCATCCAGGTCTTCCCGGACCGCGAACGAGAGAGGCCCCTCTCTCTTTCAATAACATCTGGGGCCAGATGTTGTTGTTCAGAACGTTCGTCAGTTGGAGCATATGTCCACGTCTTCTGTCCGTGATGCTCCGTCAAATAGGCTGCCAGGGTCGGCTAGTCTATCAGCTTCCAGTTCGTCTTATCAGCACACACGACCTCACCTTGGCTATGTACAATGGAGATCCAGCCTGCATCACCGACGAAGGATTCGATGTCGTCAAGAAAGTCATGCCATCCGATAGCCAAGGAGACGAGGCCACATGAATTGGGACATTCGCAATCCCAGGAGCATCCTGCGGCTAAGCATCAGAGAACTGCGGCTCCACAGGCCTCTGTTACGGACTTACTGTCGCAAATAGCACAGCTCATCGCAGCATCCCAGAGGCTCCGGAACATCCTACGGCAGTTTCTGATGTGGAACTGTCGAATGAAGCTGGGTCGGTTCATTCCTCTGCTCGTTCAGATAGGGATGACCGAGAATTTAATCTGGTGCAATCGGATGGTGAAAGGGAATTGAGTGAATTGGATTATTCCCTTTCGGAGCAACACAAGGTAGCGATGGAGTTTATTCATCAATACCTTCCAGACGTTGTTCCTTCGGATCAGAATGCTGCGACAAAGGATAAAAGACTGCTAGCGTCATTAGATTCCGACTTTTCCGGCCGGGTTAAGGAAGATATTCCTGTTTATCTGGTGCATTCCAGTAATATGTCTCGGATTTTTGAACTGTTTAATGACTCTATATTCAATCTATCCTTGGGGTCAAGGAAAAGCAGTTTTTTTATCTACATGTGCTCTGGATCTGCCGTTTATTAATAACAGAAATAAATTTAGAACAGCAGGTCAGGGTATTTCGAGAGTTCCTTTGCGTTTGGACGAACGGGCTGAAGACTTAGATTTGTCCTTATTTGCGTCCTTTTCTATTCGCTCAGTTACAATAGAGACAACGATGAATTCCAATAGAGCGAACCTAGATGCTTTGTCTTACGCAGATCACCTTACTAGTGCGTTAGCGCAACATCTCAGTGGCAAAGAATTTGAGGACGTTCGTACTTCATTAAGAATTCTTTCAAGGGCTATTGCTTATTCCACATATAACTCTGCCTTCTGCAGATCACTTTACTAGAGATATGGCGCAACAGGAAGGAATTTGAGGATGTGTGTACCTCGCTTAGAGTTCTTTTCATGGCAATCATGTATGCCCCGTATAACTCCGCCCTGACAGTGGCTAATCTGGAGTTAATTAGAGGTGATGCAGCCCTAGCGTCATCATCCCTAATGGATGATAAGGTGAAAAAGTCTCTTCGAGTCGCTCCGGTATCCGCTGACTATCTCTTTGATGGCAAGCTTTCGTTGATCTACGATCAGCTTACTAAGAAAGTATCTGATACTCTGCTTTTGAAGTCAGTTTCCAGAAAAACTAATACAGCAGAAAAGGGTAAAGTAGGAGCTTCAGGACCAAGTTCATCCAAAGGAAGCTCCCCTAGAGGGTATAAGAAATCATCAAGTAGTTACCTGGGGATCGTCAAAATAGCGACTCAGGTAGGGGACGTGGGTCTGGCCGAGACTTCCAGCCGGACGGGCGAAGGCACCGCACAGGGAGGACATAGTTTCTCTTTCTGTAGGCCTCGCAGGTCCAGGAGGTGATGGTCAGGACCTCTATTGAGGTCCTGTTGGCGAAAGACTGACAAGGTTTCTGGAAAATTGGATTTCAATTACAGAGGTCCGGTGGGTCAGAGGGGTTATCTCGGACAGCCTAAGGCTATCATTCCAAGAAAAACCTCAGTTAACACGAAGTCCACGCTGGACTCAGCTTCCGACCAACCCTCTAAAAAGCGATTCTCTTCTATCAAAGGTAAAGTCTCTTTTGGAGAAAAATGCAATAGAGGTCGTAGAAAACCAGGAATCACTGGGTTTTTATAGTCACCTGTTTTTGGTACCGAAGCCAGACGGCTCGTTCCGTCTAATAATAGATTTGAGCTGGATAAACAAACTGATCATGGCCCCAAAGTTTTATATGGAGACCATTCGATCAGTATGGGCGAGCATTCGGGTGAACGATTATGCATCAAGCCTAGATCTAAAGGATGCATACTTTCATGTTATGGTGAATCCATCATTCAGAAAGTACCTACAGTTCGTCATCCTGGGGGGTTGTTTATCAGTTCCGAGTGATGTGCTTCGGACTCAATCTAGCACCCTCGGCATTCACTCGAATAATGAACTCGGTAATGTCATATTTCCAGGCTCATTCGTCTGCGGTAACGTCAGCCTATTTGGACGACATTCTTCAGAGATACGGCAACAAAACGGTTCTTCAGAACGATGTTCAGAGTCTGCTTCTATTGCTCCGACATCACGGTTTCATTGTAAACGAAAAGAAGTTGTATCTAGCTCCGTCCAAGTCATTCATTCACTTGGGAATGAGCTTCGAGACTTACAACATTCTGATTCGTCTTCCGGTACCCAGAGCAAAATTAGTCAGTTGTTATGCTCGATTTTGTCTACACTCAGATGTACTAACAGTGAGGGAGTTCATGCAACTGATGGGACTGTGCGGAGTGGCTGCAGACCTCATCCGATGGGCAGCTTGCACACACGTCCACTCCAGATATTTTTCACTCAAATATGGAGTGTGTAGATGCATTCGCTCGAAACAAATATTGTTTTATCGGACCAAGTAAAACAAAAGATTCAGATTTGGGCAGACATTCAGTGGTTATCTCATGGAGTTCTGCTCCAGGTGCCAGATCCGGCTTTCATGATTATGTCAGATGCGAGTCAAACAGGTTGGGGCGCGACCCTGAGCCCAACAGACTCGAAGTGTCAGGGTCTTTGGGACCCTGTGTTCCGGGAAAAACATATAAACATCAAAGAAATTATGTCAATATGGCTAGCGCTACGTCATTGGATGAACTTAATTCGGAATTCACATGTTCAAATACTGTCTGACAACTCGACAGTAGTAGCGTATATTCGGAACCAGGGAGGCACTCATTCAGTTCCGTTATTCGAACTAACGGAAAGAATTCTTCTGTATGTCTTGAACATCATGGTCAACTATCGGTCCGTCATATTCCGGGTCGTCTGAACGTTCTAGCAGACTCGCTCTCTTGGAAAGGTTGCATGTTGCCTTCAGAATGGACTCTCAACAAGCGAGTATTCAGGCAGATTTGCTACCAATGGGATCAACCAATGATAGACTTATTCACGACACATCTCAACAGTCAATTGCAGACATATGTGTCGCCATGCCCAGATCCTCGAGCATACGCAATAGACGCTCTCTCAATTTCTTGGGATGGAAAGATAGGATATGCATATCCCCCAACTCCATTGATTCAACAAATCTTTTTAAAGATCAAGCAATCGCAGTGCAAGATACTGCTGGTACCATCTCTGTCATCTCATAAACCATCATAGATAAATCTACTCAGGTGTCTGTTATGGGATGTTCCCCGGAAGCTTCATCCACGGGAGGACCTTCTCTTTCAGGGGAAATCTCGCATACTGCATCACAACCCGCAAGGTCTCAACCTTCACGTATTTCCGTTGTGCAGTCCTTCTTGCAAAGAAGGTGCTTTACAGGATGAGCAGTGGATGCAATTTCTAACTGTAGGAGGGCCTCCTCTTTGCTAAATTATGCAGCAAAGTGGAAGGTTTTCTCTCGTTGGTGTAAGGATCAGTCGATAGATGTTTATGATCCTTCCATTCCAGACATTGCAAATTTTCTGGTCTACTTGTTTGACGTTCTCAAACTGCAGCCAGTCACTATTAAGGGTTATAGGTCTATGCTATTGGACACTTATGCTCATCATGATAGCTTAGAAATCGGATCTAATGTTTCTTTATCGAAGTTAGTTAAAAAAATTTTGATCAATAGGCCGAGACCCCTTAGGTTAATTCCTAAGTGGAATTTAGCTTGGTTTCTGTTGAAGCATAAAGAAGCTCCATTTGAACCTTTGGATGCTGTAAAGTTCAAATTCTTGACATATAAAACAGCTTTTCTCTTAGCCTTTGCTTCTGCAAGAAGAGTTAGTGAACTTCATGCTTTATCTATTGATGATTCTCATTATCGTAGTGTTGGTAATACTACTACTTTAACTACTCATGTGGGATTTTTGGCCAAGAACCAGGCTCCTAATAAATATCCTAAGCCTATTATCATTAAGGCTCTTCCGTCCTCAAATGGCCGTAGACCTTTGCTGTGTCCAGTAAAAGCTATGTGCATTTATAAACGCAGATCAGAGTTTATCAGAAAAGGAAGAAAACGCTTCTTTTTATCATCAGTTCCCAATAGAAGGGACATTTCTGTTCATTCTATTGCTAGATGGATTCAATTAGCAATTCGTACTGCTTATGAAAGTTTATCTTCTAATCAGCTGTCGGTGCTTAAGATTTCAGCGCATGAAGTTAGAGCGCTGTCTACATCTTGGGCTTATTCTAACAGTGTTGCCATTACTGATCTCATGAAAGCTGCTTACTGGACACAGCCTTCTACATTTACAAAGTTTTACCTTAGAAATATAGAGTCTATTTCAGGTGACCTTAGATTTTTAGGTCCTTTATCTGTTGCTCAGAATGTCGTCCACTAAACGTTTACAGCTATAGTTATGTAGGTTTTCTGTTCCAGCAGTGATTCTGTCCTTCTGCCCTCTTCGTTCTGTGTTGATTTGATCCAGAGCAAAGGGAATAGGGGTGGGGGGGGGGGGGGGCAGTTTTATCTTATATCGCCGGCTTTATAGTGAAAAGCAAGGGAATACCTCCTCCGGTATCTGTAATTCCGAGTCGGTGCTGGGATGGTTTTAAAGTGTAAAGCTAATATATATCTCATTTATGTAATATTTTTAAAGTGTAGCTCGGTGTGAAGCATTTGTATATGTCACGTGTCATACGAGCGTTAATATGCAATCCTCGGACACATTTAATGAATATAAAGAGTCTCATTCTCTGGACTATCTTTATTTATTGGCTTCCCTTTATTAAATTAGTATAATGGGTTATACTGGCTGTTAATAGAGAATTATAGATGATATAATGCTCAATTATTTGGTTGGTATTGTGTCTTTCTTATTTCTAATAAATAAGAAAGACATATATAAATCCTTTCTCTCCTTGAGGAGATATTCCTTTATATATAATTGAGCTTATTGGATTTTTCTTTATATCCTAGGCCCTCCAGTCTTTTTTCTCTATTGAGCGCTAAGTCTGGGTCATTGGTTACAGTAAAAAAATATAAAAAAATTTAAAGTAATATATATAATTTTTATACTTTCCAATGGCCCAGACGGGGATGGCTCTCCCATGAGTTGGGAACTCATACCTCCCTGCTGATTATGTAATATTTAGCAGGCACTGGTTGTAAGAATGCGTCTTGGTGCCAATTTCGGTACTTCCTTGACACTGCGCATGCGCAGTAGACAAAAGTATTTAGGACCATATAGGACATTAATGTTTTGGTTTTGAATGCAAATTTTGAGGATTTGGGGTGCAAAATTTGTGTTTGCCCCTGGATATTTTGGAGTTAGCACCAGCTAAGTCTGGGCCATTGGTAAGTATAAAAAATATATAAACTACTTTCAATTTTTTCATTTTTATACAACAACCAGTGGCCCAGACTAGCTGGTGCTAACTCAAATTTAATCCAGGGCTAAACACAAATTTTGCCCGCCAATCCCCAAAATTTGCATGCAAAATAAAAAAATCAAGTCCTAGATGGTCCTCCATACTTTTGAGATATGCACATGCGCAGAATCCAGGAAGGTACCGAAATTGGCGCAAACCATCATTCTTTGTTTGGCCCTGAAGTCAGCAACATTCAACTGACATCTGTGCCTTTAAATCTTCTTTTTTGAGGATGCCAGCCACAAATCAATGGTAAAATTGGTGGATCCAAGGACATAAATGGATGATGGAAGTGAACAACGATGGTTAGAAACGTTCAGGGCTGTAACTTTATAATTTTTATAAAAATTATTTCATGTTTCCCAATTTCGGGACATGTGCCTGACGTCATCATTCTTCATAATGATTTATCCACTGTTTGTTAAATGTTCCTTCCCTGTCCATCCTTGAAGCTCTCCTATTAAACTCCCAAGCTTTTTGGTTTATTTTTATTGAAATTTTTTATTAAATTTCTTGGGAGTTTAACACGTGTAACAGAATGTTTATTCTGTTTATCCCCATGGTTTTGGGTAGCTGAGTTGCTCGGTGGTTCTCTCCAGGTACTCCGGCTTCCTCCACCCGTAAAACTGTCACGGTCATGGTTAGCCATTGTGCAGAAATATGTGACCTTAAACACCAATAAATAAATAAATAATTATCCCCATGGTTACGTCCTCATCCTAGGGGTGTTCGGTCGTTTGGGTCATGCATCTTCTCTTCGATGTATCGTTTTTTCTTCGTTTGAAGATCTTGCTTTACATCTGGTAGCTTTAAAATCTGTTACTGACTTTGGGCCTTTTTTTCTGTGCCTGATGTCTTGTTTCCGTTTTTTTCCTTGACGTTGTTTACATTGGCAACGTCCTTAACTCCATGCACACTGACGTTGAAATATCTAAAGTTCAGGGTGCAAATATTTCTCATAATGCAACTAGAAATTTAACCAATTCAATCTTGTTTGACAGAGCTCATTGAGCTCTGTCAAACAAGATTGAATTGGTTAAATTCCCAGTTGCATTATGGGAAAAATGGCTACTTCACATCTGGATACTTTGACATCAGTGTGCAGTGGGTTAAATATATGTAGTATTTAGTTATTTTTACTGTAGGATTGTTGCAAGATACATTATTTAATATTCCGGTAGGGTAGCAATAATTTTTGGATTTTGTCCACATTTATGCTCTATCGGGATGCCCTTGGGCTCTTCATGTTCCCTTTGGAAACTTGGGCTTTTGTCAAAATTTTTTCAAAAAATTTTTGGAATTTAATTTTTCGATTTTGATTTTGATTTTGATTGTTGTTTATTATGTATCTTTATCATATATTTATTGTGGAGTTTGTGGGAGTACGATCGACTTAGTTTTGATTAAATCATGAAAGCTCATTGCTCAAAATGCAAGGCGAGGAAATCTTCCTCAGATTTACTTGTGTGTTGCTTTGCCTGTAGTCGATGTACTCCTGCAGATTCTTGTCCTACATGTGTTGATTGGGATGACAAACATTGGAAGTGGGTGTCACGGCACGTTGTTAGCAGTGAGAGGCCTATGCCGGTACTCTCACCACAAGGTCATTTAAGTTTTTCAGTTTCTTTTTCAGAGGAACAAGAACATGGTGATGGTAATGTGACACCCACCAAAAGTGTGCTACCGTCGTCGTACTCTGATGAGCAAACAGAGCTAGCTGGTAAGGTGCTCATGAATATTAGGCAAGGGATAAGGCCACTGAGCGGTGGTCTTAATCTTTTGCCAGTAGCTAGCTTGACCGGTGAAGTGGTTATCTGTCTGTGAGAGCTGTAACACCGGGTATGTGCAGTCATAAGGAAGTGTAGTGGGTAGAGCGAGCACCTTAAAAACAAAAGCTCACCCAGCGCTGACGGAACTAGGGAGGAAGCGGCAAGTTTCTTGTTGGGAGGCTCGGCAAGGTCTGAAAAGGCCGGGAGAGGTCCCTCTCTAACCCAGCAACATCTGGGGCCAGATGTTGTTATGAGAAACTTGCACAGGCCGGAGCATACGTCCACACCTGCCGCTCGGGACGCTCCGTCTAGACTGCAGCCGGCCCTGGCTATAGTCAAGGCTTCTTCCGCTACGATCACTACGTGCACACATGACTGCATCCTAGCTACCCGACTTTGGATATCCAGCCAGCTGTGAAGAAGGAGCCACTCTTCGCCCGTGAAGTCGGCCCATCCAGTAGATAGGGAACCGAGGCTTCGATCATCAGGACATTCGGAGAAGAGATCCATCTCCGGAACGCCATCCCAGCAAGTGGCTAAGAAACAGAAAACCGCTGCTCCTCGAGCCTCGGTGATGAATTGCTGTTGCAGATTGCGCAGCTGATCGCAGCATCCCAGCAAGTGTGGGAGCAGCCTCCCTTAGACTCAGAAACTGAGCTGTCAGGTGGTGCTGGGTTAGTCCAGTCGTCTGTTCACGCAGATGTAATGAACCGAGATTCTCAACTGATTCAGTCGGATGGTGAAAGGGATAAGGAAGAGGATTACCCTTCTCTTTTCGGAACAGCATATGGTTGCGATGGATTTTATCCATCAATACTATCCTGAGTTTGTTCCACCAAATCAGCAAGCTGCGACAACAAGGGAGAAACCGCTGGCATCTCTAGATGCAGACTTTATACTGAGGAAGGCAGAAGTTCCTTCTTTTCCGGTTCAGTCAAGGCAGGTGTTGCAGGCCTTTGGCCATGTAGACGATGCCATATTTAACCTCTCGAGTGTGAGGAAAAAAGGCGGTTTCTTGTCAACATCTTCCATAAATATACCGTTCCTTGGACCACGTTCATTTAAAACGGTTGGAGAAGATGTGCAGAGAGCTCCACTGCATTTGGATGAGCAGGCCTTTAGACATATCCTTACCTTCATTCAACATTCGCTCAGATGTATTGGAAACTGCAATTTCATCGAATAGAGCGAATTTGGACGCAATGTCCTACACAGATCACCTTACCAGAGATATGGCGCAACAGGAAGGAATTTGAGGACATGGGTACCTCGCTTAGAGTTCTTTTCAGGGCAATCATGTATGCCCCGTATAACTCTGCCCTGACAGTGGCTAATCTGGAGTTAATTAGACGTGATGCTGCCCTTGCGTTGTCATCACTTATAGATGACAAGGTGAAAAGCTCTCTGTGGATCGCGCTGGTCTCTGGATATACTATCTTTGACGACAAGCTTTCGTTAGTATATGAACAAGGTACTAAGAAAGCATCCAGTGCTCTGCTCTTGAAGTCGGCGTCTCAACAACCCGCTTCAGCAGACCGGGGTAAGCGAGGACATTCCAAATTAAAATCATCAAAAGGGAACTCCTTGCGAGGGTACAAGAAACCCTCATACAATTACTCCCGAGGTCGTCAGGGCAGCGACTCGGGAAAGGGGCGTAAGTCTGATCGGGATTATCGGCCAGACAACCCTAAGCCGACAGGGCCAGGATCTTCGTGGGGAGGACGTAGTTTCTTCCCCCATAAGCCTCACAAGTCCTACATGTGATGGTCAAGACCTCTATTGCTTGCCAGTTGGCGGAAGTTTATCAAACTTAGCGAGAAACTGGATAGCAGTCATGGAAGATCAGCGGGTGAGAAGAGTAGTCTTGGACAGCCTACGGCTATCATTCCGAGCAGAACCCCCACTGAGGAGATGTCCGTGTTGGACAAATCTTCTGGCAGATCCTTTCAAAAGAGAGTCTTGCCTAGTGGAGGTACAGGCTCTCTTATTAAAGGAAGCAATAGAGGTCGTCGAGAATCAAAATTCTCAGGGTTTTTACAGTCAACCTGTTCCTCGTACCAAAGCCAGCCGGCTTGTTCGGACCGGTAATAGACTTGAGCTGGATAAACAAGCTTATCGTGGCACCAAAGTTCTATATGGAAACCATTCGGTCGGTAAGAGCGAGCATTCGAGTGAACGACTATGCGGCAAGCACAGATCTAAAGGACGCTTACTTTCATGTCTTGGTACATCCTGCATTCAGAAAGTACCTGCGGTTCGCCATACAAGGGAAGGTTTATCAGTTCAGAGGAATGTGGTTTGGTCTGAACCTGGCTCCCTGGGCATTCACTCGAATAATGAACTCGGTAGTGTCATACTTCCGAGCTCATTCGTCTGCGGTAACGTCGGCTTACTTGGATGGTGTTCTGCAGAGATATGGCAACAGAATTATACATCAGAACAATGTTCAGAGTTTGCTTCTATTGCTCCGATGTCTCAGTTTCATCGTAAATGAGAAAAGGTCAGATCTAGCTCCGCCCAAGTCATTCACTCGGGAATGAGCTTCGAGACTCACAACAATCTGGTTCGTCTGCCGTTACCCAGAGCGAAATTAGTCAATTGTTATGTTTGTGTACACTCAGACGTATTAACAGCGAGGGAATTCATGCAACTGATGGGGCTGTGCGGAGCGGCTGCAGATCTTATTCCAATAGGCCGTCTGCGCATGGTTCTCCTCCAGATATTCTTTACTCAGAACTGGAGTGTGAAGACGCATTCGCTCGAAACCAGTATTGTTTTAATGGACCTAGTAAAACAAAAGCTTCTGATTTGGGCAGATCTTCCGTGGTTAACTCAGGGAGTTCCACTGCAGCTGCCAGATCCGGCTTTCACGATTATGACCGACTCGAGTCAGACGGGCTGGGACGCGACCCTAAGTCCCGCAGACTTGAAGTGTCAGGGTCTTTGGGACTCTGGTTCCTAGAGAAGCACATAAACATAAAAAAGATGATGTTAATATGGCTAGCACTGCAACATTGGATTTACCTAATAGCGAATGTCCACATTCAAATTCTGTTAGACAATTCGACAGTAGTTTCTTACCCCAGGAACCAGGGTGGCACTCACTCGATTCCATTATGCGAATTAACGAAGAGGATTCTCCTATATGTCTTGAATCATGTCGTTCATCTCTCTGTCCATCATACAACGAGTCATCTGAACATTTTAGCAGACGCACTCTCTCAGAAAGGTCGCCTGTTGCCATCGAAGTGGACTCAACAAGCAAATATTCAGACAATTTTGCTACCAGTGGGATCGTCTCATGATAGATCTTTTTGCGACACACCTGAACAATCAGTTACAGACGTTCATGTCGCCATGTTCAGATCATCGTGCTTACACAGTAGACGCTCTGTCAATTTCATGGGACGGGATGATAGGATATGCATATCCTCCAACTCTGTTGATTCAGTAGATTCTGTTAGAGATCAAACAGTCTTGTTGCAAAATCCTGCTAGTAGCACCTCTGTCGTCGCAGAAACCTTGGATCAATCTTCTCAGGTGTCTGTTATGGGACATTCCCCGGAAGCTTCCTCCACGAGAGGATCTTCTTTATCGGGGGAAGTTAAGTGCACTGCATCACAACCCGGAAGGTCTCAACCTTCACGTATTTCTGTTGTGCAGTCTTTCCTGCACGGGAAACTGTTTACAGGACGCGCAGTGGACGCAATTTCTAACTGCAGGAGGTCCTCCTCTTCGTTAAACTATGCAGCTAAGTGGAGGGTTTTCTTCCGTTGGTGTAAGGATCAGATCAACAGTATAGCCCTTACTGATCTCATGAAGGCTGCGTACTGGACATAGCCCTATTCATTTACCAATGTTTACCCTGAGAAATTTAGAGTCCATCTCCGGTGACCTTAGATCTTTGGGTCCTCTTTCTGTTGCTCAGAATGTCGTCCATTAATGGTTACATCTATAAAGTCTTTAGGCAGTCTGTTCCAGCACTGATGCTGTTCCACTGCCCTCTTCGTTCTGAGGAAATTTACCTTAGAACAAGGGAAGTGGGGGGGGGGATGGTTTTTTCCCTTATGATCATCTGGCTTTATAGTGAAAAGCAAGGGAAGACCTCCTCCTGTGTCAGTAGTCCTGAGTCGGTGCTGGGATGGTTTTAATGTGTAGCTCAGTGTGAAGCAATAACTATGTCTCATTTATGCATGGTTTTTAAAGTGTAGCTCACTGTGAAGCATTTGTATATGTCACATGTCAAACAGGTGTTAATATACAATCCTCGGATGCTTTTAATTGAGTATAAAGAGTCTCATTCTCTGTACTATCTTTATATGTTGGTTTTCCTTCACTGAATTAGCGTAACGGGTTATGCTGGCATTAAATGGAGAATTATATATTATGTAATACTCAACTACATTGTTGGTGTTATGTCTTTTTCTTTTCTTGTAAATGAAAAGACATAAATAATTCGTATCTTCTCCTATTCTCCTGTAGGTGCTATTCTTTACTGAAGTAATTGAGAGATTGGAAGTCCTAGGCCCTCCAGCCTTTTTGTGATTCAGCTAGTCTGGGCCATTGGTTGTTGTATAAAAATTTGATAAATTTTCAGTAATTTGTATATTTTTTATACTTACCAATGGCCCAGACCGGTATGGCCCACTCATGAGTGGGCACTCATACCTTCCTGCAGTTTATAACATTTAACAGGCAATCTGTAGAAAGAATGATGGTTGGCGCCAATTTCGGTACCTTCCTGGATACTGCACATATGCAGATCTCAAAAATGAGGAGGACCATCTAGGACTTGATTTTTTCGGTTTTGCATGCAAATTTTGTGGATTGTGGGGCAAAATTTGTGTTTGCCCCTTGATTAAATTTGAGTTAGCACCAGCTAGTCTGGACCATTGGTAAGTATAAAAAATATACAAATTACTTAAAATTTATCATTTCTTATCAACCTACCTCAATTCTTTACTACAGGCGTGCACTACAGTGGAAGAACCTAACTCGGATAAAATACTCTCTATTTTAATCTTTCCCAAGATTTGGGAAAGAAAAGTGGTGTAAAAACACCACGAAAAAATAAGCCAAAACTGGGTCGAGCGCCATCGGCGCAGTATGGGGCGTTCTTTCATAGTACAAATCCACGGCTACCGTAAAACAGTGCGCAAGTGTCAATTCGTCATTCTTTTGATTATCCTCACACGTGGTGGATGTGTGCCATCTTTGTTCAGTAACAGTGATATTTTAACTTGTCGATAATGGTTTTCCTGTAACTTGAATTATGGATCTGAAGATCGTATAATAACAGGACTGTGTTTTATATATTCTCGTTTATATTTTCAACCACATTCTCATTGTATATTATTTACTATTCCGTTTTCGCGAATGTTTTGTTTTCGACATCACGCAATTCGACAATGAATTTTTCGGTTGATGAATAAATTGTTCTTGGAGTTAGGTGTCAATCTGGGACTGTCTGGACAGGATTTCTTCACTCCGTTTAGGGCTGAATTTCTGTTTTTTCGGTCCCTGTCGACCGTCTGGGTTCTGTCATGTACCCATCGTTTTTTTTCTGCCACCTTCTCTCGTAGTTAAGGGTGTTCTTCTCCTTTTTGTTTCTGTTGAGTTCACCTTTTTCTTATACTGCTCTCACCTCTGTTATTTCCAGTTCGGTTCCTTTAGGGCAATTCCTTTTGCTCTCATCTTGGTGCATTCTCGTGGCCGTTTTTTCCGCACCCGTGGGTGATATGTGGAACGCTGTCGTTTCGGGAGCCTCCCGACTCGACCACGTCTGGTGTGAGTTTACCCCCTCTGTGGGGGATGTGCAGCTCCTCCTGCCCCTGCAGGGGGGGGCAACTCAACCACGTCTGGTGTGAGTTTAACCCCCTCCGTGGGGAACGCTATCGTTTCGGGGTCGCCCGATTCAACCACGTAGGGTGAGAATTGCTCCCCCTCCGTGGGGGATGTGCAGCTCCTCCCGCACCAGCGGGGGGTGGGAAACGCTGTCGTTTTGGGGCTTCCTGACTCGACCATATCTGGTGAGAGTTATTCCCCTTCTGTGGGGAATGTGCAGTGCAGTTTTTTACCGTGGTGGATACTGCGGGAGCTGTTAGTTTTCTTGTGAAGAGATGCCTGGTTCCGGGACTATGCACCCTCTCCAGTCGACATCTGAGGCTGTCACTAGGGTTGTGACTCCTCCTTTGGAGGCCGAGCTTGGTGGCTCTCTCCACTTTTCCGCCAGTTCCAACAGCTCCCGTCGTATCTGCTGCTACTGCTGTTCCGTCTACAACGTCATTGGGCACCGTTTTTAGCCGGCCTCGGCTTATCCCTGCAAGGGTCTGCAGGGATGTCTGTAGTGTGGTTGTGGGGTATCGGCCTCAGCCTTCCCCGACTGAACCCCCTACTGTGTCCTCTCAGCCGTTGAGCACAGTAGTTTTATACCTGCAGTGGTCTGCTGCGGTGTCTGGTTGTGTAGACGTGGGGGTATCGGCCTCAGCCTTCCCTGACTTCAACTCGGCGAAGTTGGAAGTGGCTGCCGGCTGGACCCTCTACTGTGGTCTCTGCGCCGTCGAGCACCACAGTTGTCATTGGTTTCGGATGTTCTTAGTGGAACACTATGAACTCCGTGGCGTTTCCGTCCACTCATTCTGGCCACACGACCATTTTTGGGGGACCAACGTCTTTTGTGCAGCCTGGACCTTCTGCCCTGCAGAGGTCCGCGGTGACTCTCATGAGTTCCCTCTATGTTGATCCTCGGGGTGTGTCACACCCCTATACAGGTCTGACTTCAGACGTTTCGGCTGCCGCCCGTCGTCCCACATCGGGTGTTTTGGAGGATCGTGACCCTTTGCTGGTTAAGAGGGTCAGAGGTGAAGCCACTTTGCCGGTTCATTCCCCTGTCGAACCGGTCAGTACGGGCAGTGAGCTTAAGGAGGCCCTCTCCTTACTCACTCAGGTTCTGTCAAAGAGCCTTCCCGTTGCTTCCAGCGAGGCAGCGAGTGGTTTCCAGACGCCCCCTAAAGGCGCCGCCTCCCGGGATTGGAAACGGACCGCTTTCTGATCCCCCTGGTGTTTCGACACCATGGGAGGCATCGGCTGGTTTGCCCACGATGGGCTATGTGTCTTCCGACTCAGGGGAAGAGTCAGACATGCTTGATGTTGAGAGCCAGCAGTGTTCGGACTTGGGGGCAGCTCTTGATTTCGTGTTCGTGTTCCTTCCGGATCTCAAACCATCTAACCAGTCGACAATGTCAGCCAGGCCACGATCATCGGTCGCGCGCCAACAGCTTATGGAGCAACCCGCTTCTGGGCGTCTTCGACCATGCCAGTCGGTACAGTTGGTTGAAGCATTTTCAGCCTTGGACTCTAAGCTAAGTTCCAAGGCTATGAAGGCTCCGTTCGTCACCAGGGTTGACACCTTTTTGCCTCCGGTGCGTTATCATTCCTACAATTCTGCCAATCCGTCGGTCTACCAGACTTTGACGGTTTTGGATCAGGACTCCAATTTCCTCGGGCTTTCCAAGTCCAAGTCTGCCGTCATTCCGATGATGACTGGAGTCCACATTGGGCTTATCGAGAGAGATGCTTGGTATGCTTTCTCTCTCCGATCACGTCGTCTCAGCTTTAGCTGCTTATCTGCCTCCAGATAAGTTTGACGAGGTACAGGCTCCTTTGCGTGTGCTGTCCAAGGCGCTCATGCATCTTACTCACATGCATGCCTGTAACACGGCTAATCTGGAATTAGTTCGAAGGGACTCTGTGCTGGACACAGGCCGTTCCCTTCCTGAGAAGCATGGCGCTACTCTTCGATCTGCTTCTTTGGCAGGTCCGCAACTTTTCCATGGTTCTGTGTTGACGGTCCGGTTGACGTCCTACGTCATTCCAAAGATCAGCTGCTGTTTCTTCAGCTTGATCAGCCTTCTAGGGTAGGCAGGGGCCGTTCAAAGCCTAACAAGTACTCTCTGCTTCCTCTGCGAAGCAAAGGGGCTGATCCTTCTGCCACCGCTTCTACTTCTTACTCAAGGGGTAAGGGTAAGCGTCGGCAGTCTTGAGGGAAGTCCCAGGATTCTTCATTCAGTAGAGGAGGTGTTTTCACCTCTCGCGAGCCTCGTCGGTGTTCGAAATGAAGGTCCCAGGTTAGAGGAAGGATAGCAGAGTTCGCAGACCATTGGGCCACCATCACATCCGATCCTTGGGTGTTAGATGGTGTTCGGTCCGGGTTTCGAATATCCTTCCGAAGGCACCCCATTCTATCCAGGGTGCCTCTTCCAACCACAATTCCTTCAGACATTTTACGTCAGGAACTTTTGTCCACAGAGATAGACAATCTCCTGACAGAGGTTGCGATTGAGGTCATCAAGAACATTAGGTCAGTGGGTTTCTATTCCCGCCTGTTTTTGGTGCCGAAGAAGGACGGCCGACTCCGACCGGTTATCGCTCCCAAGTTCAGCATGGAGACTTTCAGGTCGGTCCTCCATTCAATTCACCAGGGAAATTTTGCTTCCAGCTTCTACCTGCGAGACGCTTACTTTCACGATTCATTGGGCGTTACGGAAGTATCTCAGGTTCGTTTTTCTGGGGCGAGTTTACCAGTTCAAGGCCATGCCTTTCGGCCTCAACCTGGCTCCTTGGGCCTTCACCAGACTGATGTCGCATGTGATAGCTTTCCATCGCACACAGTCCAGGGTGACTACTTCGGCATATCTGGGCAATATCCTCCAGGGGCATTCCAATGCTGCCTTACTGGAGTCGGATGTCGCCACTCTGTTGAGCTTGCTCACGTCGCTAGGTTTCAGAGTCAACGAGGAGAAGTCGGACCTGGTCCCTTCTCAGTCGTTTTATCATCTGGGGATGGCTTTCCGCACACTATTCAATTTGGTGGCGGTTCCCCAGGCCAAGGCTGTGATTCTCTCAGCTTTTGCTCTGACTCTGTCCCAGTCCACATCCGCGACGGCTCGGAGTATTCTCCGGCTAATCGGTCTCTGCTGTTCGGTGACGGATCTCATTCCTCTAGGTCGGCTGCGTGTCAGACCTCTCCAACACTTTCTGCTCAGTCGTTGGAGGCCGAATGTAGATTTTCTGAATCGGGTGCTTCAGTTTCCTGAATATCTTTATCCTCACCTTCTCCTGTGGCCGGATGTCCAGTGGTTTTCGCAGGGTGTTCCGTTGGACTTACCCACGTCCGATCGCATTCTGATGACAGATGCCAGCGATCTCGGATGGGGTGCGATGTTGGATCCTCTAGGTCTTTCCATTCACGGGATGTGGGACCAGGATCAAGCAGCTCTACACATCAACCAGGAGCTTCTTGCTCTTCTTCTGAGTTTCAGGCAGTGGATCCCTCACCTGTCGAATCGCCAGGTCCTTCTGTTGTCCGACTATTCGACGGTGGTTGCTTACATTCGGAACCAGGGCGGCACGCACTCTGTTCCAATGTACGAATTGGCTCGGGATCTTTTACTGCTCGTTCAGGATGTCCACGCCGGGGTGGCTGTTCGTCACATTCCCGGCCGTCTGAACGTCCTAGCCGACTCCCTGTCCCGTCGGGGCAGGGTCATTTCCACCAGGTGGATGCTCCACATGGCGTCTTCCATCAATCTCTTGCAACTCGTTGGAACCATCCGGTGGACACTTTCGTGTTCCAGTGTCCAGATGCTCTGGCTCCCGACGTGGACGCTCTGGCCTTCCTTTGGGATGGCCTTGTCGGCTACGTTTTCCTACCAATTCCGATTCCGCCTCAGGTTCTCGCCCAGATATGAACCTGCAGTCGTCAAATCCTTTCAATCACACCCGTCACCTCGGTGGGTGTGGATCAATCTGCTCCGCTCTGTTAGCGGCGGTCCCCCGTGGGAACCCCGGGAAGTGAAGCAGTACTTGTTTACTGGGGTAAACAAGCTCTTTTTCACTGGTAAAATAGGACCCAGTCACTAATGCTTGGGGTGCAAGTCCTCTAAAATAGGCAACATGGGGTATAAACGATTGACTGACATTGACTTTATCTCCATGTTGTGGTCATGATTAGCCAGTGTGCAAAAGTATGTGACCTTAAACACCAATAAATAAATAAATAAATGTTAGCGGCGGTTCCGGCATATCTCCCTCTACATCGCGACTTTCTTTGCCAAAGTCGCCCGAGGAGGTTTCATGTTAACTGGACTTCATTGTGCCTTCGCACATGTCTTTTATCGGGTCCTGTCTCCTCTGTAGTGGTTTTTCGAGACACGCAGTAGAGTTGCTTTTCTTCTTCAAGGAGGCACTCACTCCACTGGTTTAGCCTCTGTGGCTAAGTGGAAGGTTCTTCTGCCGATGGTGTGCGATCACTCTGTTGCTTCTGTCACTCCTTCGATCACACCGCTTGCAGAGTTTCTGGTATATGTTTGTTTCTGGGGGTCTCCAGCAATGGGTACATGTCCATGCTTCGGAGACATTTTTTCATATGTGATACCGCATTGTTTCGACACTCATCCTTGCCTCTCCAAGCTTGTTCAGCTCCTTTCCTTGAAAAGGCCTAGGACTTTGCAGTTTACTCCAAGATGGTTATTTTCTTGGGTGCTGCTCTGCTTGGGGGTGGGGGGCGTTCGTGCCTTTATCCTGGATGAATATGCGTTTTCTCACATGCCAGATCTCTCCTGCATCCATTTCTTGATGGATTTGTCTTGCTATTCGTGTAGCTTCCGCTCGTCTAGCTACTGGTGATTGTATTACCAATTGTTTTTTCTGCCACGTGGTGCGTGCATTGTCTTCCTCTTTTAATAACTCTGTCATGTTGACGGATGTTATACTGGCAGCCTTCTGGAGAAATGCTACATTCTCCTTTTATCTGCGACAGTTGCAGGAGCCGACAGAGAACCTTGGGGCCCTCTTTCTTCGGCTCAGGCTGTTGTCTATCCCAGCCTTTCAGCTTTTTTCAGGGTCAGTTCCAGCTTTGTGCTGTTACTGCCCTTTCTGTCTGTGCGTCACACTTCACCATACGCCTCATCTTTCATTGTCTTTTCTAATGTTTGTGATGCTATGGTTTGATAGGCCTAGGGATCTCTTCCTCTGTCTACGGTCCCAGTGCTATTGAGTTATGTGTGGGTTGGTTATGTGACTCCCTCCATCCTTTTGTCTATTCAGCCTGTAGTAAACAATTGAGGTAGGTTGATAAGAAGTATAAATTTTATAGTAAATTTCCTTTCTTATTATACCTACCGAAATTGTTTACATGGAGGCCCTCCCGTCTTCTTATTCGGGTAAGAATCCTTCCTCCCTGCTGATCACATAACTCCTGTGTTGTTTGGAATCAAAAGAATGACAAATTGACGCATTGCGCACTGTTTTACGGTAGTCATGGATTTGTACTATGGAAGAGCGTCCCATACTGGGTGTGCGTCGATGGCGCTCGACCCAGTTTTGGCTTATTTTTTCGTGGTGTTTTTACACCACTTTTCTTTCCCAAATCTTGGGAAAGATTAAAATAGAGAGTATTTTATCCGAGTTAGGTTCTTCCACTGTAGTGCAAGCCTGTAGTAAACAATTTCGGTAGGTATAGTAAGAAAGGAAATTTCTATAAAATTTATACTTTTGCTCAACTATTTAAAAATTTTAAGTGTCAATGCAACATACCTCAAACCTACTGTGCATCAGTTATTTGGGAGCCCAAACTCCTTGTCCCCAAACCCTTTTCAAGTGTTTAAAAGCTGGCTGGATCAGGCCCTGCAAATCATGTAACTATATTGTGTCCTTGAGCGAAAGGCTTAATCCCCATTGCTCACATGGGGGCACAGTGGTGTTGTGTACTTAGGTGTATTGCACATCGATGTTGCACTTGCCTTCAATTGCTGCTAACTCATCTTTTACAGAGTTA
This sequence comes from Pictodentalium vernedei, assembly GCA_031216915.1. Taxonomy (NCBI): domain Eukaryota; kingdom Metazoa; phylum Mollusca; class Scaphopoda; order Dentaliida; family Dentaliidae; genus Pictodentalium; species Pictodentalium vernedei. Next base: position 153,224,741 of record CM062291.1, on the reverse strand, counting down.
GTAAGTTGGAGAGTCTGACAGTTGCTCTTCTCTGGTCGATGGTTCTCCCTGTGTATTCCAGCCATAGAACTGTTGGAGGCGATTTGACCTTGGCTGTTGAAAGTGTCATTAAAGCATCAGTAAATTTACAACGACATGTGAAACGGGCATAAGATACATAACAAAAATGTTTTTTGAAGTTTTCTAATTTTTACATAAATTGTACGAAGTCTATTTTCCTGTACATTTATATATCTTATCACCTGCAACTATCTAAGAATTTCATTGGTTTTAAATGTCACACGCCAACTGCATATAACCTATATTCAGCCTGTGCAAATCTATATATGGCAGACAGTCCAGAGTGATTTCCACTTTGTTCATTGACCCTTCAGAATATTGGCAGATATAACCGATATACATTAAAAAATTAAAAATTCTATTATTGATTGCAGATGTTAGTTCAGTGTATAACAATGGTAGTTGGTAAGATATATTTGTCACACAGTTTATTTGTGAACTAATACATAATATATACAGTCATTACAGTGTCATTTAATTCCTAACCCATTGAGTATTTTTAAAGTAGATTTCATAAAAAATTCATGAAAGGTTGACCCAAGAACTCACTTTCAAAAGGTTGATACACTTTGCAGGGGAAATTTTTTGTTGAGGCCTGATAGCAGTTGAAGTGTTCATTTTCATGAAAAAAGTGACTGATTTTCTCTTCAGTTTTGTTAACCCTTATAGGATAGGGTAATTGTCCTGAATTCCCACTAGACTACAACCTGTACATGGCCAGATGCTTAGCAGTGTATTCTAGTGAAGTCTTGGCTTTCCTTTAAGGCAGTCATGTCTTGACTAGAAGTCACTGCCCAGGTGATTTGTCTATCATTAGCAGGATCTCCTAATTATGGCATGTTAAGGGCACATGCTCTGAGATCGCAGAAGCCCGATGTAGGCCTCTAAAGGTTAAGGTGCATCGGGAACAAGTCACAAAATTATTGTAGATATGATTTGTGTTGGCAAAAGAAGGCAAATGTTGAGCTCATTGGCAGTGGCATTTGTGGCGATGTGGTAAAATGGTACAAGAACAATTTATTCTATATTTTCATGGGGGGAATTCCCCTTTGGTACTTTCAGCAAATCTCAGTCAAGCCTGATAACAAATACCGAACCGATACCGTGGTATAAAGAATACCGAAACCAATAGCAAACTCAAAAATCCAGTACTGCCCATCTCTATCAGAAGGACCGTTCATAGTTATTAGTCTGTTACCATTCTAAATTGCTACCAACTCCCATCTTTGTTTTCAAAATGCATTTCTTAGTTTATGATTCAAGATTCATGCTGGAGCTTGAAGTCTACTAAAGAGTTTGAACTTTGCATTCCAATTTTCAAAGCTATTTTTATTAGGCAACTTTGAAAGTATTTGAATTTTATAGAATTGTACCGGTGAGTTTCAATTGTAATTCAACCTTTCGAATACCGGTGTCCTGGATGGGATCATCTCATACTATATTGACTATATTGTATCTATTCTGCTTTTGTTGAAAATTCAATAATATTTTACTCCTACAGCTCTGCAGAGCTGTTGGATTAAATTATCACTGATACTCGCAGCCAATTTGTTGTTCATTGTGTTGTCTGCTCGCTCACAGCCAATTTTCTTTGTATGCAAAACTTTATGCATACTAGGTTAAAAGGGTTAACCATTTACCAATCAAAATCTATAATGCAAAGGAATTTAAGATTCAGTTAACAACAATTTACTCTTTAACCTGTTTCCACTTGAGAGGTCAAAGTTGCACTCATTGCATGATTTGGTATTTGAGGATATATTAATCAGCAATCAGTCAGTCCTTAAAGGACTGGAGATTTCTATTAATTTTTGCTATGCTTTGACAAGACTACATCCTGTGGCTTTGCAGTTGTTTCTAATAAGACTTGCTTAGAAACAGCTGCCAAGGGTCCCAGAATATAACAAGTTTACCCTGCAACTGCATGTTAGCACACCTGTTCTGTTGCAATAAAATGTAATCAAAGGCAAATTAGGCCTTTCACTGGTGGAGTGCAAACTTATTTTTGGTCCTTAAAATTTTTGTGTGTATCTTTGCCGTGTTGCAATTTATGAGAGAGTGTCAGTTGGCACTCTCCCATAAATTGTAACAAGGCAAATCATAAAAAATAAAATATCACTTCAAAGGTAATATGACAGAATATGAAGCTTTTAATTGCAGTACCGGCACTTCAGAATAAAACTCAACTATGGGTTTCCAGCACTCTACCAGTTAAGATTAAGTTATATCCTCTGCATTATCCAGGATTTATTTAACAAGTACTTCTGAACTTACATCCCATGGACAACCAGGTGTAGGCTAGGGCTGCAATGATACATTTTCTCATGATACAATGCATATCATGATACGATCCCCACAATTTGATACTTATCACGATACACTTGTCATTCATCAAAAAGTGAGGACACAAGAGGCAAATCTGCAGTTAAGGACCACCGGGTCACTCGGTGGTCCTTAAATGCAGATTTGTTTCTTGAGTCCTCACATTTCTACTGGGCTGGTGAGTAGAGGGAAAAGTCTAATATCCATCCACACAATGGCCAAATAACAAATCATCATACAGTTTTGGGTCAAGCAGCTTCATTTCAATGAAGTTAGATTTCTAAAACTTCTTGTCAACAAAACATCGTGACACACTCTTCTGTTTCCTTGGAATTTATGATTTGTTGGTTCATAGTTGGTTGCATAGTATATAAAGGTTCAGGAGTGAGGTTAATGGTTTGTGCTATTCACTGCTAACAAATACCAGAAAGCAATGTAAATTCAAACTTCCACAATCCTAATTTCAAAGGAAAACTACATACAATGGATGCAAATAGTCAACAATGAGGCCATTTTTGAAGTATCATTAACAAAATATTCATGAAATTTTGGGTCCACATGTATCATGATACAGTGCAAGCAAATCGTGATACTTATTGTCAGAGAATGAATCACGATACATTCATTTCACGATTAATCATTGCAGCCCTAGTTTTAGAGCTGAAATTTCTGTTTACCTTGACTAATAGTTATGAAATGCTCCCTGAATTTTTCTTGACTGAAGAACTGTCAGAGGAAAATGTTTCAGGCTTGTTTGGGGAATATCATTCGAGCTGAGCAATCGTTTCGTATTCTCTGTCACTCATTCCCCTTATCCTCTGCATCTCTGGTATTTGAATGTTTTTGCTGACAATTTGTTTACTCTATTGATAGGATTTCTCTCAATTTGGCATGACAAATGATCTGTGAAATATATAAAAATTTAGAAGTGGTTAGCTAAATTTATTTTGTTGCTAGTTTTGTATTCTCGTGGACTTGAGTTTTGGTGATAGTTTGAGTTTGAGTGAATTTTTTTCTGTTGTCTACAGAGCCATATTGAAGGGGTGGGTGCTTGTCAGAAACATGACACATTTGTGTCAGTACATTTCAGTCTGGTTACTTAGACTTCAACAAATTAAATTAAAGAGAACACAATTTGTAAGGTTAGGTTACTCCTTGGCAATAGTTCATAACTATGATGTAATCATTAATTAAATGAGATGATTTCATTTTCAGGTGCGTAGATTGAATTCTGTATTAGTACACAGGGATCTACAATCAAAGCATGAGTTGAAGAAAAAAGAGAGAGAACTCATGGCATTGAAAGAAAGACTTCAGAAATTGATTGTTGAGAAAACACCTTGCAGGAAGATGGGTAAGTCATTGTCACCCCATTCCAAATGCAAATTTCTTTACAGGGTAGAATTTTTTAAAATGCTGGTGTTTTGTCTTGGGAGTTATATGCTTTAAAATTCTTATGTGCCTGAAGATTTCTTTGGTGCATTTTTTGCTGCACTTTGACAGTCTACATCATGTTGCTTTGCAGTTGTTTTTAGGCATGTCTTGGCTGCCTGAAAAGGCAGCCAAGACATGTCTTGAAACAACTGGCAAGGTACTTAGAATATTGCTTGCAAGTTCACCAATAGACTGCACCCGTTTTGTTGCAGTAAAAAGTTATCAAAGTCGGAATTAGTCCTTTGAGGCTTAAACATTTGATAATGGGCAAAAATAACAGACACAAAGGCAGTGTAATTATATAGTAGGGCCCACTTGATTTGATATAGATATATAGCTTAGTTGAATAACACTGTTAATTGCATATAACTTTGAAACACCAAACTGTTTACCATACCTTAGGAACAGATCTTGTGATCTATCGAAAAACTGCTCTGCTAGCCACAGAATTCTGCATGTTTATTGACCTATTCAGCCTCAGAACATCCAGTATAAGTATTTAAAATGCCACATCTATTTGAGAGTGTGCCATAAGATATAATAGAATAAATGCTCACTTTCTCACCAGGATATTAGATAAGTGGTTACAGCATTGGACTTGAAGCTGAAAGGGCCATGTTTGATCCCTGCCAAGGGTAACCACATTGTGTCCTTGGGCAAAGCACTTATTCTCAATTGCCCAGGTGGGGACATGGTGGTGCTGTGTACTAAGACGTACTACACATCGATGGTACACATGTCTTCAACCAATGCTAAGCTTATCTGTGCAGAGTTAGTATATTGTGGAGTCTGTCAGTTTCTCATTGCTGCATGGTGGTTCTCTCCAGGTACTCGGGCTTCCTTCGCCCCTAAAACTGTCCAACATGAGTTGTCTCTCAAACGTGTCATTGAACCCCAATAACCAGGATACAGGAAAATTTCTGTTAATGGAATATTTTTCACTGTCAAATTGGCTTTTCAATTAAACTGTCTTCATACCTTTTTTCTGCTACTTGTACGCTTGGTTGAATATTTTTTGCAATTTTTGTTTTGTATTTCTGCAGCCTCTGTTAATTTACTTTGATCATAGCACTTGTAGAGTTTCCTTGTTTTCAATTTTCAGATATGGATATGCCAAATCGGTTGATGAGATTAGATGGAAAGAGATCAACATGGAAAACTGTTTCTTCTTCAAAGTAAGATTGAATTTCAAACAAGCCTGGAAATAAGCAATCTGTCATTTGCAGAATGAGGTCCCCAGAGGGTGAATTTGCTGATGCTATCCCATACAGTGGGCCAATTTTTCCTCTGGGTACCTCTTGCTGTTTAGGCTTGAGACCTTGATTCAGATTGAGGTTCACAGAGGGTAAATTTAGTGATGCTGCCCTGCTGTGCAGGGCAGCATCTCCAAATTCACCATCTGGGGTCCTCATTCTACAGATGACAGTCTGCTTATTTTCAGGCTTGATTTCAAATCTGATGTGGCTTTCTTATTCAAACAACTGCTATGAGGTATATTTCAAGTCTGTCAAAGGATAATCTTGATTGTACACTCTCAAGGTCCCTAAGTCTGCAGCATACTCCATAGATTATTGTGCCCCCCAACCTCTGAAGGAGGATTCTGGGGTATCTGTCCATCCATCCATCTGTCTGTCTGTCTGTCTGTCCATATAAACATTTTGGATTGTAATTTCAAAGCCATCAGTCAGATTTGGACCTCTGTTGGTATGCTGATAGAACCACAGGGGTGAACAGATATGTGCAAGGAACAGGTTCCATCCAAATAATTTTTCACAGAGTTATGGCCCCTTTTTCACTCTTTCGACTTAGAACATTTTTCTGTCCCCCAATACCTTTTCGAGTTAGAAAATTTTTCTGTCCCCCAATACCTTTAAGGCTACTTCGAACATGCCTATGTGGGTCGGGACAGTGGCCCACACTTTGTGTAGCCTTTGTTATTAACTTGGATGGGTTTGGGTGTGAGATGGGGGAATCTCACCTCACCTGAGGGACAAGATATTTGTGCCATACTTGAGGCTGGCAAAGTATCTGGTGCAAATACCATGCCCCCAGGGTGAGAAATCCCCATCTCCTTCCTTATCCTACATCTAAAACCCAGGGATATATTTTTCTTCCACCCAAATTGCCAGAATTGAGGCATTGAGGCAATGATAAAAATGCTGAGATGTACCATTACATAGATCATGACTGTGGTGGGGGATACATCTATTTCAGTCTGATATCTCAGCAGGGACACAGGTGTCTTGGCAGTTAGAAAGTGTGATAAATAGTGGTTCTGGTGAAAGCGCTTAAATAACATCCTGTAGACAGGATTCTAGCAGTCTTTCTGCTTGGGAGACATTTGTTCCCCCAAATGACTCCATTCCCAATGCTAACTTTTTCTCAGCCAAGATGTATTTAACCATCTGCACATTGAAGTCGGTATATCATTATTTCAAGCAAATTTTACCCAACATGCAACTAATGCTATCTTGTTAGATAGGGCTCAATGAGCTGGAGAAATTGTTATGTTCAACAACTTAATCATATATTATGGCCACACATTTTTAAATTAAAGAGAACACAATATGTAAGGTTAGGTCACGCCTTGGTAATAGTTTATAAGGAGACAACAGCAAGCTTGTCTGCTGTATGGAAAAATTCAGCGCGTAACACAATTTGTGATTTTGACAAACTGCATTTTTAGCTCAACTGTGGCGAAGCCAAATTTGAGCTTTTGTCATGGCGCGTCATCCGTTTGGCCGTCTGTCTGTACGTCAACAATTGGATACGGCTCGGGCTAGAGGCCGTATTTATGAACCGATCTTTACAAAACTTCTTGGGTACCTTTGTTATGACCGTGGGATGAGAACGAGTGTTTTGGGGTGCAGTCCGAAATTCAAGATGGCTGCCAGCTGCCATTTTGTACCGATGATGCAGAAATCTGTTTTTTGTACAGAACTTCCATATGAAAGCTCAGATTTTAATAATTTTTTGTAGGAATGTTTACTACCATGGGATACATCACATATAATGCGGGGTTTTTTCTCGTGCTTAAATTATGCAAATTAGACTAACTTTGATGTTTTTTTTGTGTTACTTTCAGCACTGTAAGTGCAAATGCCAATACGGCTCAGGCTAGAGGCCGTATTTATGAACCGATCTTTACGAAACTTCTTGGGTACCTTTGTTATCACCGTGGGACGAGAACGAGTGTTTTGGGGTCCGGTCCGAAATTCAAGATGGCCGATGGCAGCCATTTTGTACAAAATTATGTGCAGTCAGATTTTTGCACAGAACTTCCATACGAAAGCGCTGATTTGAATAATTTTTTGTATGAATGTTTAGTACCATGGGATACATCACATATAATATGGGTTTTTTTCTCATGCAGAAATTATGCAAATTAGATGAACTTTGATTTTTTTCAGTGCTACTTACACAAAGTAGGTACACAGGTCAATACGGCTCAGGCTAGAGTCTATATTTATGAACCGATCTTCACGAAACGTCTTGGGTACCTTTGTTATCACCTTGGGACGAGAACGAGTGTTTCTGGGTGTGGTCTAAAATTCAAGATGGCTTCCAGTGGCAATTTTGTACCGAAATTAGGTCTAATCAGTTTTTTGTACACAACTTCTATACAGCTCAGGCTAGAGGCCGTATTTATGAACCGATCTTTACGAAACTTCTTGGGTATCTTTGTTATCACTGTGGGATGAGAACGAGTGTTTTTGGGTGTGGTCCGAAATTCAAGATGGCCACCAGCAGCCATTTTGTACCAAAATTAGTGCTCTCAGTCTTTTGTACAGAACTTCTGTATGAAAGTTCTGATTTGAATAGATTTTTGTATGAATGTTTAGTAACATGGAATACATCGCATATAGTACAGGTTTTTTTCTTGTGCAGAAATGATGCAAATTAGATGAACTTTGATTTATTCAGTGCTACTTATACACTGTAAATGCACGTGTCAATACGCCTCGGGCTACAGACTGTATTTATGAACCGATCTTCACAAAACTTCTTGGGTACCTTTGTTATCACCTTGGGACAAGAACGAGTGTTTCTGGGTGCAGTCCAAAATTCAAGATGGCTGCCAGTGACCATTTTGTACCGAAATTAGGTCCAATCAGTTTTTTGTCCCAACTTCTATACAGCTCGTATTTATAAACTGATCTTCACGAAACTTCTTGGGTACCTTTGTTTTCACCTTGGGACATGAACGAGTGTGTTTTGGGGTGCCTTTGTTATCACTGTGCTGTGAGAACACATATTTTGGGGTTCAGTCAGACCTACTCTGGGACTCAAAGATTTCTTTTCTAGTTTAGCATCTGACTGTCACCCACTTTTACAATACTTTACCTATACATTTGTTACAGGCTATGGTCAGTATTTATGTACAGACCGTTACAATACTTTATATGTACTTTTGTTATCAGGTCATTACCCAGATGTTTGTCATTGCTGTGTCACATACTGTACATATACATGTCTTAACAAGTTGAGCTACAGTGTCATTGACACTTTCATTATTACATAAGAAGAGACATTTGCAATAGATGCAAAAAAACTGACCTGATATAATATTGTTGTGTAAATTATTGGAAATTCAGCAGTGTGTCTGAAGACAATAGTTTAATTATTAGAAGCAGAATATCACTGAAAGGAGACAAAGATTGGCTAGAATCTGCCATGAAGAACATTGCTGGTAGAAAAACCTGATAATGGGATGCTGGAACAGAGAGAAGGGGACCCAAAGGGATGGGGAGAGATGGGTGGTAGTGAAGGAGGGTAAATTGATGTGGAACTTTTTGAAGACTCAACTTTTTGAATTTACTGTTACTGATGTTAGTCCAAGATGGCAAAAAGACACGGAGTTCCTGAAAAGGTTTTTTTATACTTGAAGTAATATGGCTGACCACATCTGCCATAGTTACTTATTATAACTGAAAACAAGGACTTTAGCAGGACTGTACTAATTACTGGTGCCAATCACAGAGTATCATGCCAAAACAGAATGTGTGACTAACTGGAGACGACTGTTAATTGGACTATCCAATTCTAGAAATGCACAGAGCCTTCCAAATCACAGGTTTGCTATGTGATACTGTTTATAGATTTATCCTTTGAATTATATACATCTACCAGCATCGCAACTCTGACATATTTTTCTTCCCCCACTGCATGTGTAACATACGTGTGTCCCGGGTGAGATAGCAGGGAGAGACAGATGTATCCCACCTCACCCACGTGACGTTATACATTTATAACGTTATTATGACGTTATGCATATCGTATCAGTTTCTTGCTACCAACTAATTCATATTGACGTCATCGGAATGCAGTGCGATCAAAGTTCGATGCTCTAAAACTCTTCAACCCCCAGGCTGCCACCATTCTTAATCGATTTTGTGGTATATACCTTTGGTATATACATAACTTGTGCATGCTCTTTCCGATGGTGTCATCAGTTTCTCAAAACAACGAATACAAAATGAGTTGATTGAATCAGCATGTGACTCCTGATTACCTCTGGCTAACGTAATCGCTGCATGGTGGGGGAGAAAAATCATCCCCGATGAGTCTGAAGGTGGGAATGGGGAAATCTCACCCGAGGGGCAAGATATTTGAACCAGACCCTCAGCATGCCTCGGGTCTGGTTCAAATATCTTGCCCCTCTGGTGAGATTTTCCCATCCCACCTCCAGACTCATTGGGGATCATAATAATCCACCATTACCACTAGCCAGACATGCTGGCACTCTGTTCATCAGAATTCAGGCCAAATGCTTAATTCTGAACCACCAACACCCCCAAAATTCAACTAAAACAAGAAAGAAACTAGGGTCCTGTACAGTCCTCCATAGTTGGCTTCTGCACATACACAGAGCCAAAGAAATGTCCTCAATTCCTGTCAGTAATCAGTCTTTTGTTTGGCCAGGTGCAAACAAGATCTGTTTCTTAGCTCTCCAAAATTTCTTTGTTTTCCTGGCTTCATATGTTGGATCAAGGAGAACGATCATGTTAAGAAGATACGACACCATCAGGAAGGAGGCAGACAGTGATGTATTCAGGGTTGTGCTTTAAAATTATGATTTAATTGACTAAATTTTGTGTCACCCAATTGTGGGTCAATCTCTGAACAATCACCTTTCATCAACAAAAATATTATGTTATATCAATGTCTGCTTTTAAGGTATCCTTCCCTTCTACTCCCCAGCCATTTTGAGGTATTTTTGCATTTCAAGAAATTTTTTTTCATAAATTATGCCCATTTATTTACGTTAGAAACAGCTACCTAAGGACAACAGTCTTTGGGTACCCCCGCAAATTGGGCCCTCTTCTAGTGTGTATAGGCTTTTGCCTGTTTGGTTTATTACGATTATTCCAGTTATTTTATGCTAGCACAGACTTCACATGGATGTGGTAAGCTTCCAAATATTCATTTTATTTGTAGGCATACTTGGAATCGGTGTTGTGGTAATTATAGCCTGTATGTTTGTCTATAATTCTTACATGTGTTAGATATTATCAACTCAGAATGGATTTATAATATCTATATATTCAGCTCTTACAGTCCTGCTATCTGCGTAACTGATAAGTTTTGTTATTACGGTATTGCAAATTATTGGTCCGAACTTCACTGTGGTTCAGCCTTAATAAAGTTTAAGAAATAGAGTTCTCTTTTTCTTTGTTTACTACCATACTATCTTGCTTCATTGTTTATTACTTGTATGGGGGTGCAGTGGCGTTGCGCTAACTTGTTCTCATCAGATCACCGAAGTTAAGCAACATCAAGCTCAGTTAGTATTCGGATGGGTGACCGTCTGAGCGATTGATTTGGACTCCTGATTTGTGTCCTTGGACAAGGCACTTAACCCCGATTGTCCACATGGGGGCACGATGACGCCGTTTGCTAAGGCGTACTGCACGTCGATGGTCTTCAACCAATCTAACCCTGCCTGTGCTGCAGTGCGGAGTTATGATGTTGGGGAGCTGGCAGCTGCTCGTCATTGCTCAGTGGTTCTCTGCGGGTACTCCGGCTTCCTCCACCCATAAAACTGTCATGGTCATGATTGACCATTGTGCATAAGTATGTGACCTTAAACACTAATAAATAAATAAATATTACTTGTATAGTAATTGTATATCATTATGTTAGGTATATTTTTATACTGTACCAATGACCCAGACTTAGCAGGAGCTAACTCCTTAAAATCAAGGGCCAAACACAAATTTTGCCCCCCAATCCCCAAAATTTGCATCAAAAACCGAAATTTCAATTCCAATGTGGTCCTCCATACCTTTTATTCACTGCGCATGCACAGTGTCCAGGAGGTCTCGAAATTGGCGCAATCATCATTCTTTGTTTGGCCCTCAATATAGTTACACTTCACTGTTATTTGTGCTTGTAAATCTCAGTTTTAAGGATGCCAGACACATAATTATGAGAGAAATGGTGGCTCTGTGAAGGAAATAGAAGGATGAGAGGAAAAAACAGTGGCAGAATATGATCAGGGTGGTACTTAAAAAATTTTTACGAAATTATTTCATGTTGCCTATATTTTTATACTGTACCAATGACCCAGACATAGCTGGTGCTAACTCTTAAAATATAGGGCCAAACACAAATTTTGCCCCCCAATCCCCAAAATTTGCATCTAAAACTAAAGAAAACATGTCCTGAAAGGCCCTCCACACTTCGCCCCTACTGCGCATGCGCAGTGTCAAGGACGTTCCGAAATTGGCGCCATTTATCATTCTAAGTTTGGCCCTTCATCAGTTAACATCTGACTGATCTTTGTGCTTTTAAATCTCAGTTTAAATGATGCCAGACACATAAATATTAGTGAAATGGTGATTCTAAGGAGGATAGAAAAGGAGGAGAGGAAAAGAATGTGTGACAGAATATTATCAGGGCTGTAACTTAAAATTTTTTAATGAAATTATGTTAAGTTACCTATTTTCAAGGCAGCAGCCATTTTGTTGTCATTCTGATTATTTAGTTACACTGTTTTTTCAAGTGTTTTTCCTCTCTCCCTGTCCTTTAAGTTCCCCCTTGCTATTCTCCCATGCTTTTGGCATAGTTTATGTAATTATTATTACTAAAATTTCTTGGGAGTTTTAGCTGAATAACAGAATGAATTCTGTTCTTTCCCCATGTTTACGTCTTCACCTACGGGTGGTTAGGCGTTGTGTTCTGCATCTACCATCTGATGTTCTGCAGTTTCTTCCCTGGAAGTCTCTGTTTTGCATCAGATGGTGTATTTTTGGTAACTGATTTCGGGCCTGGGTGCCTGGAGTCTTATTTAGTGTTTTTACACTCATTGTTTACATTTACAACAGCCCTCTGTGTGAGGGGGGGATTTCTAAATAATAATATCTTTATGTTATTTTAATCATAACTAGATACATTATTATTGTTCGTAAGTGTTGAATAAATTGTTTAAAATATTTTTAAAATTTTTTTCCACACTTAGGCTTGGGATCCATTGGGGCTCAACGTTACTTTTCAGAAACTTGGGCTATTCTGAAAAAATATTTTTTCAAAATATTTTGATTTCAATTATTTTTTCTATATTAATGGATCATATTATTATTATGTATTTTGCCAGGGGTTAGTGCGAGTACCAGGACTTGTTTTCTTTTCACATTGAAAGGATATTGATCAATTGTTTTAAGAGGAAGTCTTCCTCTGACCTTATTATCATTCTATATGTGGTCAGTGTACTCGCATTAACTCCTGTTCTGTATCGTATGATTTCGATGACAATATGGGAAGCGTATGTCACGGTATGTTGTTGGGGATTTGGACACTCCGGTCCTTTCCCCGCAGGGTCACTCTACTTTATCAATTTCTATTTCAGACGATCAAGATTAGGGTGATGTATCTGTGATGTCTTCCAACAGTGTGCCTCCGTCGTCACAATTAATGAAGGGCTAGCGGAAAAGTGCTCATGTAATACGCCAATTGCCTAAGAGGACCCTAGTAGGTTCGACGGCCTTTGACGTCCGCTAGCTCGCCCGGTGTAGCGTCTATTCACCGAATGGTTCGGCAGCCGGGTTCGTCCGTTGCGGTCTAGAAGGAATTTTGGGGTGATGCGAGCACTATAAAATTAACTTAATGCACACCCAGTGACGGCGGATCGGAGGGAGAACGGAGGAAGCCTTTTAGTCCGGTTCATAGCTCGTTCCGGTCCATCCGGACGGCAAGCGAGAGAGGCCCCTCTCTCGTTCAACAACATCTGGCCCCAGATGTTGTGGTACAATTGTGTCGCTAGCGGAGCATACGTCCGTCGCTCGGGACGCTCCGTTGTATAGGCAGTCCGCTGAGACTGCTAAGGCTTCCTCTTCTCGTCAGCGCACACGACCGCACCTTGGCTGCGTGACCGCCGATATATTACCAGCTTCGCCGATCAAGGATTCTTCGGCGACCAGGTCACACCATCCGGCAGCCAGGGATTCGAGACCGATGGACTCCGGACGTTCGCATAGGAAGTATGCGGGAGCCATCTGATGCGGAGCTGCCCTCGGCGAAGCAGCGATAGACTGCGCCTCCGCAGGTCTCGACGCCGGACATTCTTGTGCACATAGCACAGCTTATCGCAGCATCCCAGCAGCCGACAGTAACGGTGTCGGATCGAGAATTATCCGACAGCGCTGGGTCGGTAGCCGGGGACTCGAGGCCTGCAGACTCCGGACGTTCGCATAGGAAGTGTGCGGGAATCAACGTACACGGAGCTTCCAGCGGCAATGCATCGTAAGTCCGCTACTTCACAGGCCTCGGGAACGGACGTGCTTTCCTTAATAGCACAGTTTATCGCAGCATCCCAGCATCAACTGAATCTGTCGCATATATTTTATCCGACGATGCTGGGTCGGGACGCTCCGCGGAAGCGGGTACGGACGTCCGAAAGTTTCATCCGGTCCGACGGGATACCGAAAGGGATTCGGAGGATTTCAAGCTTTCCCTTTCGGAACAACATATGCTGCGATGCCGGATAAGAAACCGATAGCGTCGGTGGACTTAGAAATTTTTGGTTCGGTTCAGGGACATCGTCCCTCAGTTCCGACATAGTCCAATAATGTCACACAAACTTTCGAATTATTGAACGACGCTATATATATTATTATTTTATGCTTGCTATCCAAGCATTTCTGGTTTCTTGTTCGAAGAATTATGGAGATGTCTTTCAAAAGTGTGCCTCTGTCGTCATAGTTAATGAAGAGTTAGCGGCAATAAGTGCTCATGGAATATGTCTATCGCTTACGGAGTGACATTCGCTAGCTCACCCGGTGTAGCGTACATTCATCGAATGGTTCGGCTGCCGGGTTCGTCCGTTGCGGTCTAGGAAGGAGATTTGGGTGATGCGAGCACTTTAATTACTTTAGTACTCACCCAGTGACGGCAGATTGAGGACAGATCGGAGGAAGCCAACAACATACGGGACCGCATGTTGTGGTTCTGATATTTTATATTCGGAGCATATGTCCGTTGCTCGGGACGCTCCGTTATATTGACAGTCCGAGAGACTGTCTTTAATGCTTCCTCATCCTCACAGCAGGGCACACGACCGCACATTGGCTACGTAACCTCGAGTATCCGATCAGTTTCGGCATTCAGTGATTCCACAGCGAATAGGTCGCGCCATCCGGTAGCCAAGGGACACGAGGCCTATACACTCCGTTCGCTCGCATATTGGAAGTATGCACGGGGTAACGATCTCGGAGCTTCCTGCGGCAATGCATCGTAAGACCGCTGCTCCTCAGGCCTCAGTGACGGACGTGCTATTCGAGTTAGCACAGTTGTTTCGCAGCATCCCAGCAATTGACAGTTTCTCGGTCGAATCAGGAATTATCCGACGGCGCTGGGTCGGTGCGGTCCGCGGTTGCATCAAGCTACGGACGACCGAACGCTTTATAGGGTCCGACAGGATGGCGAAAGGGATTCGAAAGATTTCGAGTTTTCCCTTTAGTAGTATCGGAAGATGCCTTTCATATCTTCTGGCATTTCTTCCAGTGATTATTTTTCGGACTTCATTGCTGCGATCTTGGATAAGAGACTTATAGCTTATATATGGACTCGGATTTTTCGATCGGTACAGGGACTTTGTCCCTGACTTACCGACGCAGTCCAATATTGTCATTACAACATGTGTTTTATTTTTCAACGCTATATATTTATATATATATACAAGCCTGCTACTAAGCATGATAGTTTAGTTTCTTGTCCGCGTGGCTCATTTCTGCCATTTTATCTTTTTTACATATAGTTTATTTTGGCAGAGCAGGGCATACCGAGAGTTCATACGCGTCTAGACGGTGTGATTAAAGACTGCATATATATTCTTTTTCGCCGTTTATGTCTTTTCCAATTTCAATGTTGGGAACGACATTATGTATAGTAGACTTAACTTAGACGCTTTATTATACGTAATCCGCCTTACTGAGGCGTTATCATTACGTCTTCAAGTAAAGATTTACAGGATATTATTCTCAATGTAATTTCTTTTGAGGGCAGTAGTTTGTTCACGTATAACTCCGCCCTTCAGTGGCTGATTGGAGTTGGTTAGACGTGATGCAGCCCTAGCTACATCCACGCGTGGATAGTAGGTTAAGAACTCTCTCAGAGTCGCTTCGTTCTCGGAGGAGCTTCTCTTCGACGGCAACTTTCCGGCAATCCATGAATTGCTTGATTTATACAGTCTCTTGTCTATCTAGTGTTACAAGAGATTCAGACTGGGGCAAACATTCGGTGGTTGACTCAGAGAGTGCCGCCGCAGTTGCCGGACCCGAGTGTGACTGTTATGACGGTTGCCAGTCAAACAGATTGGGATATATACTGATCCCTACGGATTCGAAGTGCCAGGGTCTTTGGGTTCCGCAGTCTTTTAGCTATCAGTTTAACTTCCGCGGAATAATGTTTTTTAGGCTTGCTTTATGTCATTGCATGAACATTATTCAGAAACGCATGCCCAAATTCCTGTCCTTTAATTCGACAGTAGTGGCGTATCTCCGGAACCAGGGAGGCACTCTTTCGTTTCCGTTATTCAATTTAATGGAAAGAATCCGTCTGTTGGTTGTAGTACACCAAGTTCAGTTTTGGTCCGTCATATTCTGGGTCGTCTGATTGTTTTATCGCACTCCCGTTCTCTTACGGGTCGCTTGTTGCTGTCAGAATGGACTCTCAACAAACAAGTATTCATTCAGATTTGCTATCTATGGGAGCGCCCAATGATGTTTTTTTTTTTTTTTTTTTTTTTTTATGACACAGCCTGCTAATAAATTGCAGACGTATGTGTTGGCTTGTCCAGATCTCTGAGCTAATACTGTTAACGCTCTATTGATCTATAGGACGGAATGATAGGATACGCGTATCCTCCGGCGCTGTTGTTTTAGCAGGTATTGCTAAGATAAACAACCACAATACATTTCTGTTGATAGCATCTCTATCTTCACAGAGATCATGAGTAATTTACTCTCTTGTCTACTGTGGATCTTAACGTGAAATCTTCCTCTATGTGAGGATCTTTTTTTCACTGGGTAAATCGTGTCATCTTTATCACAACCAGCAAGGTCGCAACCTTCTTGTATTCCGTTGTGTGGTCCGTATTGCATTGTAAGCACTGTACTGGACGAGCTTTGGACGCGATTTCTTACTATAGGAGATCCTCTTCTTCGCTATTCTATGCGACTAAAGTGGAGGCTCTTCCGTCGTGGTGTAGGGATCATTATGTTCATATGGTTGATCCCTCCATACTACTCATTGCTATTTTTTAGTATACTTGTTTCACAAGATCTACTGCAGCAGGTTGTTATTTAGGTTATAGGTTTATGTTACCTCATACCTATGCACTCTACGATAGTTTACAATTGAGTCTTTTGTCTCTTTATCTAAGTCAGTTAGTAACTTTTTGATAAATAGACTTAGAATCTTTAGATTAAATTCCTATACGGATTTTAACTTCGGTTCTTATTTAGCTAAGTAATCATTTGAGCCTCTGGAAACAGTAGTTTTCAAATTCTGACCTTTTAGACAGTAATTCTGTTGGTTTCTCTTTTACTGTAGAGTCAGTGAGTTTCATGCACTATCGATGGATGATTTTCACTTTCATAGTTTCGGAATCAATACTTCCGTTACTATTTAGGTTGGATTGTTGCATAAGAGTTAGGCTCCTATTATCCGGAACCTATTATTTTAAGGTCCTTCCGTCTTCGTATGGGCATAGGCCTTTACTCTTTCCGGGTACAGTTTATGTATTTATAAACAGATATCTGTTTATTACAAGGGCGTAAGCTTCTTCTGTCTTTGATGTCTAGTAGAAGGACGTTACGCTCCATTTTATTGTTAATGGATTCTATTAACTAGCGTACTGCTTATGGTATATCATTGGCTTAGCAGTTGTGCTTAAGATTTCGGCTCATGAAGTAAGAGTTCTTCTACTTCTTGGGCTTACATTAATAGTGTTGCTATTATAGATTTTTGAAGGCTGCTCATTGCGCTCAGCCTTCCATTCATGAATTTTATCTCAGAAATATCGAGTCCATTTCTGGAGGCCTCTATTGTTAGGTCTATTATCTACTGCTCAGAATGTCATTCACTTAACAGTTGCTACTATAGCTAGGTAGGCTGTCTGTTTCGGCAGTGTCTCCGTTCGGCTGCCCTCTTCGCTCTGGGCTATTTGACCCAGGGCAAGAAAAGGGGGGGGGGAGGGTGTTCCCTTGGGTCACCTGTTTTTACTATGAAAACAAGGGGATACCTCCTCCGGAGTTAGTAATTCTGAGCTGTTATTGGGATGGTTGTTAGTGAGAAGTTTAAGTTTATAAAATTCATTCAAGTCTTAGTTTTTAAAGTATAGCTTTTGAATATTGCATATGTCAACGGACATGATTATGCAATTCTCACACACTTTTAGGAGTATAAGAGTCTCTATTCTCTAGACTTACTTTATTATTGGCTTACTTTAAAAATTATTAGTATAAGGATTATTGGATATTAATAGAGTACATGGATGTATGAAGCTCAATTTTTGGAAGGTGTTGTATCTTTCTAATTTATCATAAATAAGAAAGATACATATAAGGCCTATTACTTCTTTTCCCTACAGGGGATGACTCTATTTTATTTTATTGAGCGTATTCCATTTTGCTCTATGTCCTTGGCCCTCCAGCCTTTTTACTATTCAGCTATGTCTGGGTCATTGGTACAGTATAAAAATGTTAAAAAATTTATAGTAATTTATATATTTTTTATACTTACCAATGACCCAGACGGGGATGGCCCTCCCAGGAGTTGGGAACTCTTGCCTCCCCGCTGAGTACATAGCGCTTACCAGGCACTGGTTATTAGAATGATAAATGGCGCCAATTTCGGAACGTCCTTGACACTGCGCATGCGCAGTAGGGGCGAAGTGTGGAGGGCCTTTCAGGACATGTTTTCTTTAGTTTTAGATGCAAATTTTGGGGATTGGGGGGCAAAATTTGTGTTTGGCCCTATATTTTAAGAGTTAGCACCAGCTATGTCTGGGTCATTGGTAAGTATAAAAAATATATAAATTACTATAAATTTTTTAACTTTCGAGCCATGGCCCTGATGTCATTCTTCCTATGAATGTACCATTGTTTGTTCAGTGTTTCCTCTCTCCCTTTCCTGTATTCCCCCCTTGCTATTCTCTCATGCTTTTGGCATAATTAGGGCCCCGCCATGAGGCGGACGCCCTATAGTGATCGCTCTGCCCGTGCGTCCATGTGTCCGTCCATCTGTCCGTCCGTCCATCCGTTATCTTTCTCTCTTAATAGATAAGGTTTTGATATTTGACATGTGGGAATATTATCTCAAGATGATGTGTCGCGTACCAAGGTTTCCATGCTTTGACCTTGAACTTTGACTTCAAGGTCAAATTATTCCATTTTCGGGGTTCTTTTCTGACAAGTTCATGTCCGGGCTGTAACTTTCTTCCCTTAATAGATAGGATTTTGATATTTGGTATGTGGGTAGATTGTCTCAAGACGATGTGTCACGTATCAAGGTTGCCATGCTTTGACCTTGAACTTTGACATCAAGGTCAAATTATTCAGAATTCAGGGTTCTTTTCTGACAAGTTCGTGTCCGGGCTGTAACTTTTTTCCCTTAATAGATAGGGTTTTGATATTTGGTATGTGGGTAGATTATCTCAAGACGATGTGTCGCATACCACGGTTGCCATGCTTTGACCCTGAACTTTGACCTCAAGGTCAAATTATTCCGAATTCGGGGTTCTTTTCTGGCAAGTTTGTGTCCGGGCTGTAACTTTTTTCCCTTAATAAATAGGGTTTTGATATTTGGTATGTGGATAGATTTTCTCAAGACGACATGTCGCGTACCAAGGTTGCCATGCTTTGACCTTGAAGTTTGACCTCAAGGTCAAATTATTCAGATTTTTTTTTTTGTCTGACAAGTTCGTGTCCGGGCTGTAACTTTTTTCCCTTAATAGATAGGGTTTTGATATTTGGTATGTGGGTAGATTATCTCAAGACGATGTGTCGCGTACCACGGTTGCCATGCTTTGACCTTGAACTTTGACCTCAAGGTCAAATTATTCCGAATTCGGGGTTCTTTTCTGACAAGTTCGTGTCCGGGCTGTAACTTTTTTCCCTTAATAGATAGGGTTTTGATATTTGGTATGTGGATAGATTATCTCAAGACGACGTGTTGCGTACCAAGGTTGCCATGCTTTGACCTTGAAGTTTGACCTCAAGGTCAAATTATTCAGATTTTTTTTTTTTTTCTGACAAGTTTGTGTCCGGGCTGTAACATTCAGAATTTGGGGGGTTTTTCTGACAAGTTCGTGTCCGGGAAGGGATTTTAATCAGATTTTACCTATTGCTTGAAATATTTTAGTATTACAGTTCACATCAGTTTACACCTAACATCGGTTAGTTGCTGCGGGGCCCGCAAGATGGATTCCATCTCCGTGATATCTAGTTTTTGTAATTATTTTTACTAAAATTTCTTGGGAGCTTGGGAGTTTTGGCTTGGTAACAGAATGTATTTTCTGTTTTTTCCCCATGTTTACGTCCTCACCCTTGGGTGTTTAGGCGTTGTGATCTGCATCTACCATCCGATGTACTGCAGCTTCTTCTCGGGAAGTCACTGTTTTACATCGGATAGTTAAATTGGTGACTGATTTTATGCCATGTTCACAGTGCCTGGAGTCATGTTTCCGGTTTTTGTACACTTTTGTTTATGTTGACAACGGTTACTTCTGATAGTGATTACTTGTCGTCTGTTTAGTTCTCCTCATTGCCAGATACATTAATATTGTCCATAAGTGTTACATTAATTTTTAAAAAATTTTTAAAATTTTTGTCCACACTTGGGTTTTTTTGGGATCCATTTGGGCTCACTGTTCCCATTGGGAACTTGGGCTCTTCTGAAAATTTTTCAAAAAAATTTTTTTTTTTTAAATTATTTTTTCGAAATGTTATAATGGATTATATTATTATTATGTATCTTTGTTTCAAGGGTTAGTGCAAGTACTACTGCTGTTTATATATTTTCACAATGAAAGAATATTGTTCAAATTGTAATGCAAGGAAATCTTCCTCTGATTCTCATGTTTACTGTGTTTCTTGTAGTCTATGTACTCGCACTAATTCTTGCTCAGTGTGTGCCAATTGGAATGACAAACGTTGGAGACGTGTGGCACGGTATTTTGTTAGCAGTGAGGGGTCCATGCCGGTCCTCTCTCTGCAGGGTCACTCTAGTTTATCAGTCTCTTTTTCAGAAGAACAAGAACAGGGTGATGTTTCCGTGATGTCTTCAACAAGTGTGCCTCCGTCATTGCATTCTAATGAAGAGCTAGCGGCAAAAGTGCTCATGGAGGTACAACAATTGCCTAAGAGGTCCCTGGTAGGATCGACGGCGTTGTTGCCCGTTAGCTTGCCCGGTGTAGCGACCATTCATCGAATGGCTCAGCAGCCGGGTTCGTCCGTTGCGGTCCGGGGAAGCAGTTTGGGTGATGCGAGCACTATAAACATTGAACGTGCACACCCAGCAATGACGGATCCGAGGATAGTAGTAGGGAGGAAGCCTTTCAGTCCGGTACCTAGCTTGTCCTGGTCCACCCGGACCGCGAGCGAGAGAGCCCCCTCTCTCTTACAGCAACATCTGGGACCAGATGTTGTTGTACGTGACGCTAATCAAGTTGAGCATACGTCCACTCCATCTATCGGCTTCCTCATCCTAACTGCAGCACATGACCGCACCTTGGGTACGTGACCGCTGATATCCAGCCAGCTTCGCCGACCAGGGATTCCACGCCAACCAGGTCACGCCATCCA
Organism: Pictodentalium vernedei; assembly: GCA_031216915.1. Taxonomy (NCBI): domain Eukaryota; kingdom Metazoa; phylum Mollusca; class Scaphopoda; order Dentaliida; family Dentaliidae; genus Pictodentalium; species Pictodentalium vernedei. Next base: position 153,203,622 of record CM062291.1, on the reverse strand, counting down.
GTAGCCAGGGATACGAGGTCTTTGCAATCGGGATGAGCGCATAAAAGAAGTATGCAAGATTCAGCATCCCAGGAGCTTCCAGCGGCTAAATCATGTAAGACCGCGGCTCCACAGGCCTCTGTAACGGACTTGCTATCGCAGATAACTCATCTTATCACAGCATCCCAGCAGCCGTCAGAAACCTTTTCCGATCAGGAATTGTCTGAGGAAGCTGGGTCGGTTCGTTCCACTGCAGAGTTAGCAAGGGACGACCGAGATTATCAAGTGGTCCAGCCAGATGGAGAAAGGGATTCAGAGGAGTCGGAATTTTCCCTTTCGGAGTAACATAAGGTAGCCGTAGATTTCATCCGGCAATACCTTCCTGATGTTGTTCCTCCAGACCAAAATGCTGCGGTGCCGGATAAGAGACTGATAGTGTCGCTGGACACAGACTTTTTCGGCTGGATAGGGACACCGTCCCTGAGTTTCTGACCCAGTCCAGAAATGTCTCACAGTCATTTGATCTTTTGAATAACGCTATATTTTTATACTGTACCAATGACCCAGACTTAGCTGGTGCTAACTCCAACAAAACCAGGGCCAAACACAAATTTTGCCCCCCAATCCCCAAAATTTGCATCCAAAACAAAAAGAAATCATGTCCTAAAGGACCTCCATAGTACGCCTCTACTGCGCATGCGCAGTGACGCAGTCGTCCCGAAATTGGCGCCAATTATCATTCTCTGTTTGGCCCTTCATCAGTCAACATCTCACTGATCTTTGTGCTTGTAAATCTCAGTTTAAAGGATGCCAGACACGTAATTTTTGGAGAAAATGTGATTCTAAGGAGGATAGAAGGAGGAGAGGAAAAAGAAGTGGCAAAAAATAATCAGGGCTGTACTTAAAATTTTTTGATGAAATTATGTTAAGTTGCCTATTTTCGAGGCATGGGCCTCTTGTTGTCATTCTTGCTAATTGTTGCACTGCTTATTCAGTGTTTCCTCTCCCCTAGCCTTCTAAAGTCCCCCCTGGCAATTCTCCCATGCTTTTGGCATATTTTTGAGAAGTTTCATTTCTAAAATTTCCTGGGAGAGTTGCTTGGTTACAGAATGTTTTCTGTTATTTTCCCCATAGTTACGTTTTCACCCATGGGTGTATAACGTTTGTGTTCTGCATCTTCCATCTGATGTTCTACAGATTCTCCCCTGGGAGTCTCTGTTTTGCATCAGATAGAGTGTAATTGATGACTGATTCCGGGCCAGTTTTTTCAGTGCCTGGAGTCATGTTTTCTAGTGTGTTTACACTGTTTGTTTTCATTGGCAACAGCCTTTTTTGAGGGGGGCTGTTTGCCTTTGTGGTAGTTTATCTCATTATAAGATACATTTATATTATCCGAAAGTGTCTCATTAATTATTTTATATAAATTTAAAATTTTTGACCACACTTTGCCATCGGATCCATCGGGGCTCAACGTTACTTTTCAGCAACTTGGGCTTTTCTGAAAAAATATTTTTTCAAAATTATTTTGTTTTGCAATTGTTTTTTCATTTATTAATGGATCATGTTATTATGTATCTTTGTGTCAGGGGTTTTTGCGAGTAACTAGGACTTATTGTTGTTCTTTCACAATGAAGGGACATTGTTCAAATTGTAATAGGAAGAAATCTTCCTCTGACTTTCATGATCATTGTATTAATTGTAGTCAGTGTTCTCGCATTAATCCCTGTCCTATATGTGAACATTGGGATGAGAAACATTGGAAACGTGTGTCACGATATGTTGTTTCTGGAGAAAGAGCGATGCCGGCTCCTTCTCCACAAGGTCACTCTACTCTCTCAGTTTCTATTTCAGAGGAACCAGAACAGGGTGATGTTTCCATGTTATCTTCTTCAAGTGTGCGTCCGTCGTCACAAATGAATTCAGAGCTAGCGGCAAAAGTGCTCATGGAGATTAGACAAATGTCGTCCGCTAGCTCGCCCGGTGTAGCGTCCATTCACCGAATGGTTCGGCAGCCGGGTTCGTCCGATGCGGTGCAAGAGGAAATTTTGGGTGATGCGAGCACTATAAACATAATAGATGCACACCCAGTGACGGCGGATAGTAAACGAGAACGGAGGAAGCCTTTTAGTCCGGTTCCTAGCTCGTCCAGGTCCAGCCGGGCCGCGAGCGAGAGAGGTCCCTCTCTCGTACAACAACATCTGGGACCAGATGTTGTGGTACAAAATGTGTCTTTAGCGGAGCATACGTCCGTCGCTCGGGATGCTCCGTTGTATAAGCAGTCCGCAGAGACTGTTAAGGCTTCCTCTTCTCGTCAGCGCACACAACCGCACCTTGGCTGCGTGACCGCCGATATTTTACCAGCTTCGCCGATGAAGGATTCTTCGGCGACCAGGTCACACCATCCGGCAGCCAGGGATTCGAGACCGATGGACTCCGGACGTTCGCATAGGAAAAGTATGCGGGAGCCATCTGATGCGGAGCTGCCCTCGGCAAAGCAGCGAAAGACTGCGCCTCCGCAGGTCTCGACGTCGGACATTCTTGTGCAGATAGCACAGCTTATCGCAGCATCCCAGCAGCCGACAGAAACGGTGTCGGATCGAGAATTATCCGACGGCGCTGGGTCGGTACGCTCCGCCGAAGCATCGGGGGCGGACGACCGGGAACATCGGGAGGTCCGACCGGATGGTGAAAGGGATACGGATGAATTGGAGCTATCCCTTTCGGAACAACATAAAGCTGCCGTGGACTTCATCCGGCACTTTCTCCCTCAAGTTGTTCCGTCGGGCCAGACTGCTGCGCTTCCGGACAAGAGAATTATAGCGTCATTGGACTCTGAATTTTTTGAGCAGTTCAGGGACATCGCTCCCGAGTTTCCGTCGCAGTCCAATAATGTTGCAAGAACATTTGAATTATTGAACGACGCTATATTTAAACTTGCTTCCAGGACGGGGAAAGCAGGTTTCTTGTCCGCTAATACTCTTAACCTGCCTTTCATTAATGCAAGGAATAAATTCGATACGGCAGGACAGGGTATACCGAGAGTTCCTCTGCGTATGGACGACGAGGCGGAAGACTTAGAGCTATCATTACCGTCGTCAGCTTCTATTCCAACCGCGGTGTTGGAAACAGCTATTGCGTCTAACAGAGCCAATTTAGATGCCTTATCTTACGCAGATCACCTTACTAAGGCGTTATCACTGCGCCTTCAAGGGGAAGAGTTTCAGGATATACAATCCTCTTTAAGACTTCTTTCAAGGGCAGTAGCTTATTCCACGTGTAACTCCACCCTTTCAGTGGCAAATCTGGAGTTGGTTAGATGTGACGCAGCCCTAGCTACATCCACACTAGTGGATTCTAAGGTGAAGAACTCTCTTAGAGTCGCTTCGGTCTCAGGAGAACTTCTCTTTGACGGCAAGCTTTCCGCTATTTATGATAAAATTAAAAAGAAAGCTAATGATTCTCTGTTGTTCAGATCGGCTCCTAAAAAGTCGGATACAGCAGACACGAATAAGACAGGCACTTCTGGGTCTAATGCGCCCAAGAGAGGTTCCTATAGAGGTTCCGGTGCGTCCTCTTGGTCTTATTCGAGAGACCGTCAGGATAGCGACTCTCGTTCGGGACGTCCTTCAGGCCGGGACAATCGGTCGGACGCCCCGAGGTCGACGAGGCGAGGTGCGGGTCGTGGAAGACGTGGTTTCTCCTACCGCAGGCCTCGCAGGTCCAGGAGGTGATGGCTTAAACCTCTATCGCGTTCCAGTTGGCGGAAGGTTGTCGAGTTTTTCACAAGACTGGGTGTCGATTACGGACGACCCTTGGGTGAGAGGAGTGACTTCGGAAGGTCTAAAGATATCCTTCAAACGAAAGCCTCCATTAACTCGAAGTCCAAAGTGGACTCATCTTCCGTCAAATCCACAGAAAAGAGACGCTCTGTTATCAGAGGTGCAGTCTCTTTTAATGAAGAACGCGGTAGAGGTCGTAGAAAACCAGGAATCTCTGGGATTCTACAGCCATCTGTTTCTGGTTCCGAAACCAGACGGCTCGTTCCGTCCAGTCATAGATTTGAGCTGGATAAACAAGCTGATCGTCGCTCCAAAGTTTTATATGGAGACGATTCGATCGGTCAGAGCGAGTATTCGGGTGAACGATTATGCAACGAGCATAGATCTCAAAGATGCGTACTTTCACGTCATGGTACATCCGACATTCCGAAAGTATCTACGCTTCGCAGTCCTAGGAGTGGTGTATCAGTTCCGGGCCATGTGCTTCGGATTGAATCTAGCACCCTGGGCTTTCACTCGGGTAATGAACTCGGTAATGATCTACTTCCGAGCTCATTCGTCTGCGGTAACGTCGGCCTACCTGGACGACATTCTTCAGAGGTACGGCAACGAGTTAACGCTTCAGAACGATGTTCAGAATCTTCTTCTATTGCTCCGACGTCTCGGTTTTATAGTAAACGAGGAGAAGTCGGATCTGGTGCCGTCCAAGTCATTCACTCATCTGGGAATGAGCTTCGAGACGCACAACAATCTCGTTCGTCTGCCGTTAACCAGAGCGAAATTAGTCAGTTGTTACGCTCGCTATTGTCTGCACGCAGACAAAGTCACGGCGAGAGAATTTATGAGACTGATAGGTCTGTGCGGAGCCGCCGCGGATCTCATTCCGATGGGGCGGCTACGCACACGTCCTCTTCAAATTTTCCTGACTCAGAATTGGAGTGTGAAAATTCATTTGCTCGATGTAGACGTTCTCTTGTCAGATCAAGTGAAACAAGAGATTCAGACTTGGGCAAACATTCAGTGGTTAACTCAAGGAGTTCCGCTGCAGTTGCCGGATCCGAGTTTTACCGTTATGACGGATGCCAGTCAAACAGGTTGGGGTGCATTATTAATTCCAACGGATTCGAGATGCCAGGGTCTTTGGGATCCACAATTCCTGTGCAAGCACATAAACATCAAGGAAATGATGTCAATTTGGCTTGCGTTACGTCACTGGATGGACATTATTCACGATGCTCATGTCCAAATCCTATCCGACAATACGACAGTAGTGGCGTATATACGGAATCAGGGAGGCACTCATTCAGTTCCGTTGTTCAATCTAACGGAAAGAATCCTTCTGTTTGCGTTAGAACATCACGTTCTTCTTTCGGTCCGTCACATACCGGGTCGTCTGAATGTGCTAGCAGACTCCCTTTCACGAAAGGGTCGCTTGTTGCCGTCGGAGTGGACTCTCAACAAACAAGTATTCAATCAGATTTGCTACCAATGGGAACGGCCAATGATAGACTTATTTGCGACACATCTCAACAATCAGTTGCAGACGCATGTGTCTCCGTGTCCGGATCCAAGAGCATTTGCAGTAGACGCTCTGTCGATCCCTTGGGACGGAATGATAGGATATGCGTATCCTCCAGCGCCGTTAATTCAACAAGTATTGCTAAAGATAAAACAATCTCAATGCAAGATTCTGTTGGTAGCATCTCTGTCGCCACAGAGACCGTGGATAAATCTACTCAGGTGTCTGTTGTGGGACCTACCGCGGAAGCTTCCTCCACGAGAGGATCTTCTTTCGCAGGGGAAATCGCGCCAACTCCATCACAACCCGCAAGGTCTCAACCTTCACGTTTTTCCGTTGTGCGGTCCTTCTTGCATGGCAAGCACTTTACAGGACGAGCAGTGGACGCGATTTCTAACTGTAGGAGGACCTCCTCTTCGCTAAACTATGCGGCTAAGTGGAAGGTTTTTCGTCGTTGGTGTAGGGATCATTCTGTAGATATATTTGATCCCTCTATACCAGACATTGCAAACTTTCTAGTATACTTGTTTGACGAAATCAAACTGCAGCCTGTTACTATAAAGGGTTATAGATCTATGTTATCTGATACCTATGCACATCATGATAGTTTACAAATTGGATCTAATGTCTCTTTATCGAAATTGGTTAGAAACTTTTCGATAAATAGACCCAGAACTCTTAGATTAATTCCTAAGTGGAATTTAGCTTGGGTTCTCCTTAAATTGAAGGAAAAGCCATTTGAACCTCTTGGGACAGTAGATTTCAAATTCTTATCTTATAAGACAGCTTTTCTCTTAGCTTTCTCTTCTGCCAGAAGAGTCAGTGAGCTTCATGCACTATCGGTGGATGATTCTCATTATCGTAGTGTTGGGAACACTATCACCTTCACTACTAATGTGGGTTTTTTAGCTAAGAATCAGGCTCCTAATAAATATCCGGAACCTATTGTTATTAAGGCTCTTCCGTCTTCAGACGGGCGTAGGCCTTTACTCTGTCCTGTTAGAGCACTACGTATCTATAAACAGAGATCTCAGTTTATCAGAAAGGGACGGAAACGTTTCTTTCTGTCTTTGATGCCTAATAGAAAGGACATTTCAGTCCATTCTATTGCTAGATGGATTCAGTTAACTATCCGTACTGCTTATGAAGATTTATCTTCTTCTCAGCAGTCTGTGCTTAAGATTTCTGCTCATGAAGTAAGAGCTCTTTCTACTTCCTGGGCTTATGCTAATAGTGTTGCTATTACAGATTTAATGAAGGCTGCTTATTGGTCTCAGCCATCCACATTTACGAATTTTTATCTCAGAAATATTGAGTCCATTTCTGGAGACCTGCATTGTTTAGGTCCGTTATCTGTTGCTCAGAATGTCGTCCACTAAACAGTTGCAACTATAGTTATGCAGGCTTTCTGTTCTGGCAGTGACTCCGTCCGGCTGCCCTCTTCGCTCTGGGCTATTTGACCCAGGGCAAGGGGAAGGGGGGGGGGGGGGGGGGGGGGGGGGGGGGGCGGGTGTTCCCTTAGGTCACCTGCTTTATAGTGAAAAGCAAGGGAATGCCTCCTCCAAGTCAGTATTTCTGAGTCGCTTCCGGGATGGTTTTAAAGTGTAATATTAATGTTTAAATTCATTCATGTCTTATTTTTAAAGTGTAGCTCGGTGTGAAGCATTTGTATATGTCAAGTGTCAAACAGGCTTTAATATACAATACTCGGACACTTTTAAATGATTATAAAGAGTCTCAATTCTCTGGACTACTTTATTTATTGGCTTGCTTTAAAAATAATTAGTATAAGGGTTATACTGGATGTTAATAGAGAACATGAATGTTATTGTGCTCAATTATTAAGGGTAGTGTATCTTTCTAATTTAATATTAAATAAGAAAGATACATGTAAAGCCTAATACTCCTTTTCTCCTTAAGGGGTTACCTCTTTACTATATAATTGAGCTTATTGGATTTTCCTCTATGTCCTAGGCCCTCCAGCCTGTTTACTATTCAGCTAAGTCTGGGTCATTGGTACAGTATAAAAATGTTAAAAAATTTATAGTAATTTATATATTTTTTATACTTACCAATGACCCAGACGGGGATGGCCCTCCCTGGAGTTGGGAACTCTTGCCTCCCCGCTGAGTACATAGCGCTGACCAGGCACTGCCAGTAAGAATGATAATTGGCGCCAATTTCGGGACGACTGCGTCACTGCGCATGCGCAGTAGAGGCGTACTATGGAGGAATTTTAGGACATGATTTCTTTTTGTTTTGGATGCAAATTTTGGGGATTGGGGGGCAAAATTTGTGTTTGGCCCTGGTTTTGTTGGAGTTAGCAGCAGCTAAGTCTGGGTCATTGGTAAGTATAAAAAATATATAAATTACTATAAATTTTTTAACATTCAAACTTGCCACCAAGACGAGCAAGTCCGTTTTCTTAACGGCCAATACTATGCAGCAGCCTTTCATCAATTCAAGGAATAAATTTGAAACGGCAGGACATGGCATTCCGAGAGTTCCTCTGCGTCTAGACGACCAGGCTGAAGACCAAGAATTGTCTTTGCCATTTTCTATGTCTATTCCAGCCACAACATTGGATACGACAATCTCGTCTAACAGGACCAGCTTAGACGCATTATTGTTCACAGATCACCTTACCAGAGCGTTAGCATTACGTCTCGAAGGAAAAGAATTCCAGGATGTTCAGACATCCTTAAGAGTTCTTTCGAGGGCCATAGCATACTCTGCGTATAACTCCGCCCTTTCAGTGGCAAATCTGGAATTAATTAAACATGATACTGCCCTGGCTACATCCACTCGCGTGGATCGTAAGGTGAAAAACTCTCTTTGAGTTGCTCCTGTCTCCGGAGAGCTTCTCTTCGACGGCAACCTTTCCTTGATCTATGATCAAATCACTAAGAAAGCTTCAGACTCTCTGCTGTTCAAGTCCGCTGCTAAAAAGTCGGATTCAGCGGAGAAGAGTAAGACAGGCACTTCTGGGACGAATACGTCCAAGGGATGTTCCTGTAGAGGAACTAAGCAAGCCTCTAGGTCTTTCTCCAGAGACTGTCAAGGTAGCGACTCAGGTAGGGGCCGTAATAATGGCCGAGACAACCAGTCAGATGCCCCTAGGTCGACGGGGCGAGGTGCTGGTCGTGGAGGACGTGGTTTCTCCTCGGAAGGGCGGAAGGTTATCGAGTTGCTTAACCAATTGGTTGTCGATTACGGACGACCCTTGGGTTCGATGGGTGATTTCAGAAGGACTAAAACTGTCCTTCAAAAGAAAGCCTCCGTTAACTCGAAGTCCAAGATGGACTCAGCTTCCGTCAAATCCTCAGAAGAGAAGTTTGCTTCTATTAGTAGTCCAATCTCTTCTGGAGAAGAACACGATAGAGGTCGAAGAAAACCAGGAATCTCCAGGTTTCTACAGCCATCTGTTTCTGGTCCTGAAACCAGACGGCTCGTTTCGTCCAGTCATAGATCTGAGCTGGACAAACAAGCTGATCATGGCTCCAAAATTTTATATGGAGACCATTCGATCGGTCAGAGCGAGCATTCGAGTGAACGACTATGCTGCGAGCATAGATCTCAAGGATGCGTACTTTCACGTCATCCGGCGTTCAGAAAGTACCTCCGCTTCGCTGTCCTAGGAGTCGTTTATCAGTTCCGAGCGATGTGCTTCGGTCTGAATCTAGCGCCCTGGGCTTTCACTCGAATAATGAACTCAGTAATGACTCATTTCCGAGCTCATTCGTCTTCGGTAACGTCAGCCTACCTGGACGACATTCTTTAGTGGTTCGGCAACGAGTTAACGCTTCAGAACGATGTGCAGAATCTGCTTCAATTGCTCCAACGTCTCGGTTTTATAATAAACAAGAAGAAGTCAGATCTGGTGCCATCCAAGTCATTCACCCACCTGGGAATGAGCTTTGAGATGCACAACAATCTCGTTCATCTGCCATTAACCAGAGCGAAATTGATCAGTTGTTACGCTCGCTTTTGTCTTCACTCCGACAAAGTCACAGCGAGAGAATTCATGCAACTGATAGGTTTGTGCGGAGCCGCCGCAGATCTTATTCCGATGGGGTGGCTACGTGCTCGGTCACTCCAAATCTTTCTGACTCAGAATTGGAGTGTCAAGATTCATTCGCTCGATACGAACATCGTCTTGTCGATTCAAGTCAAACAAGAGATTCAGACTTGGGCAGATATTCAGTGGTTAACTCAGGGAGTTCCACTGCCATCGCCGGATCCGAGTTTTATGATTATGACGGATGCCAGTCAAACAGGTTGGGGTGCAACCTTGAGCCCAACGGATTCGAAGTGCCAGGGTCTTTGGGATCCGCAGTTCCTAAACAAGCACATAAACATCAAAGAAATGATGTCATTTTGGCTTGCACTGCGTCATTGGATGAACATAATTCGGAATGCACATGTGCAAATTCTGTCCGACAATTTGACGGTAGTCGCGTATATTCGGAACCAGGGAGGCACACATTCCATTCCGTTATTCATCTTAAGGGAAAGAATCCTTCTGTTTGTCCTAGAGCATCAAGTTCTTTTATCGGTCCGTCATATTCCGGGTCATCTGAACGTTTTGGCAGACTCACTTTCTCGGAGGGGTAGCATGTTGCCGTCAGAATGGACTCTCAACAAACGAGTATTCATTCAGATTTGCTACCAATGGGATCGTTTGATGATAGACTTATTTGCGACGCATCTCAACAATCAGTTGCAGATGTATGTGTCGCCATGTCCAGATCCTCGAGCGTTTGCAGTAAATGCTCTCACGATCTCTTGGGACGGAATGATAGGATATGTGTATCCTCCAGCGCCATTGATTCAGCAGATATGGCTCAAGATAAAGCAATCTCACTGCAAGATTCTATTGGTAGCATCTCTGTCACCCCAGAGACCATGGATAAATCTACTCGGGTGTCTGCTGTGGGACATGCCGCGGAAGCTTCCTCCACGAGAGGATCTTCTTTCGCAGGGGAAATCGTGCACACTGCATCACAACCCGCAAGGTCTCAACCTTCACGTATTTCCGTTGTGCGGTCCTTCTTGCATGGCAAGCAGTTTACAGGACAAGCAGTGGTCGCGATTTCTAACTGTAGGAGGACCTCTTCGCTAAATTATGCTGCTAAGTGGAAGGTTTTCTGTCGGTGGTGTAGGGATCATTCTGTTGATATTTATGATCCCTCCATTCCAGACATTGCTAATTTTCTAGTCTACCTATTTGATGAGATCAAACTGCAGCCTGTTACCATTAAGGGTTATAGGTCTATGCTATCTGATACCTATGCACATCACGATAGCTTACAGATTGGATCTAATGTCTCTTTATCTAAGTTAGTGAAAAACTTTTTCATAAATAGACCTAGAACCCTTAGATTAATTCCTAAGTGCAATTTAGGTTGGGTTCTTCTTAAGCTAAAAGAAGCGCCATTTGAGCCTCTTGACACGGTGGACTTCAAATTCTTATCTATAAGACAGCTTTTCTCTTAGCCTTCTCTTCGGCTAGAAGAGTTAGTGAGCTTCATGCTCTATCTGTTGATGATTCTCACTATCGTAGTATAGGTAATACTATTACCTTGACTACTAATGTTGGATTTTTGGATAAGAATGAGGCTCCTAATAAGTATCCGGAACCTATTGTTATTAAGGCTCTTCCGTCTTCAGACGGGCATAGGCCTTTACTCTGTCCTGTTAGAGCTATGCGCTTTACAAACTTAGATCTGAGTTTATCAGAAAGGGACGTAAATGTTTCTTTCTGTCTCTGCTGCCTAATAAAAGGGACATTACGGCCCATTCTCTTGCAAGGTGGATTCAATTAACTATCTGTACTGCTTATGAAAAATTATCTTCAACTCAGCAGTCTGTCCTTAAGATTTTGGCGCATGAAGTAAGAGAGCTATCTTGTGCTTATGCTAATAGTGTTGCTATTACCGATTTGATGAAGGCTGCATATTGGTCTCATCCCTCGACATTCACCAGTTTTTATCTTAGAAGTATTGAGTCCATTTCTGGCGACCTGCATTGTTTAGGTCCGTTATCTGTTGCTAGAATGTCGTCCACTAAACAGTTGCAACTATAGTTATGCAGGCTTTCTGTTCCGGCAGCGACTCTGTCCTGCCTCCCTCTTTGCTCTGGGGTATTTGACCCAGGGCAAGGGGAAGGGGGGGGGGGGGATGGTGTTCCCTTTGGTCACCTGCTTTATAGTGAAAGGCAAGGGAATACCTCCTCTGGAGTCAGTAATTCCGAGTCGGTACCGGGATGGTTTTAGAGTGTAAAGCTAATGTTTAACTCATTCATGTAATATTTTTAAAGTGTAGCTTGATGTGAAGCAATTGTATAGGTCACGTGTCATACGGGCGTTAATGTACAATCCTCGGACACTTTTAATGAGTATAAAGAGTCTCATTTCTCTGGACTTCCTCTATTTATTGGCTTTCCTTTTAAAATATTAGTATAACGGGTTATACTGGATGTTAATAGAGATCATTGATGTTATTGTGCTCAATTACAGATGGGTATTGTGTCTTTCTTGTTTGATGCAAATAAGAAAAGATACATGTAAGACCTGTTCTCCTCTTCTCCTTGAGGGGATAATTCTGTTTACATGTAATTGAGCCTATTGGATTTTCCTTTATGTCCTAGGCCCTCCAGCCTTTTTTTTCTATTCAGCTAAGTCTGGGTCATTGGTACAGTATAAAAATGTTAAAAAATTTATAGTAATTTATATATTTTTTATACTTAACAGTGACCCAAATGGGGATGGCCCTCCCATGAGTTGGGAACTCTTACCTCCCTGCTAATTACATAATGCTTACCAGGCACTGGTTGTAAGAATGACAATTGGCGCCAATTTCGAGACCTCCTTGACACTGCGCATTCGCAGTGGATAAAAGGTATGGAGGACCACATTGAAATTTCGGTTTTTGGGGGATTGGGGGGCAAAATTTGTGTTGGCCCTTGATTTTAAGGAGTTAGCACCAGCTAAGTCTGGGTCATTGGTAAGTATAAAAAAATATATAAATTACTATAAATTTTTTAACTTTTCACACTTTGGATATTTTTTCCGATCTGGTCTAAAATTCCACATGGTTTTAGACCTTTGGTATCACGTCTACAGCCTCTTACTGTATCTTAGACATCATATTCTGATATATATTATACATTTGATGCTTTGCCTAAGTATGTCATGCATTTAGTAAGGTTTTGGCCACATTCAGCATCTTAGGGTATACCCAGGTTTCCTGCAGCTTATTGTCACTTAGTGTTCCAAACCCATTGTTTGTTCCCAAAATATTTTTTTTGCATTTCCAGAATTCAACCATTTGTTTTAGGCTCAGATCCTAACATGCCTAAATGTGTCCCAAGAATGTATCCCATTTATCTTCTTCCATTCCAGGAGGCTTGCCAGAAGAAACGAGGGTGCATAAATCATCTTCAGCGGATGTACATAATATGGCAGACTTACTTCCTCGGAGGCTGTATCAGTTGAGGGAGAGCTGGCATCTAAGGTGTTCAGTAATAATAAATCATCACCAGCAGCCTTGGGTTCAAGGACTTTGGGCAGGCCATCTTGCATTGGTATGGCTGCGGCAACCCTGATTACGTTATAGCGAGAGATAGAACGTACCCTCCAGGCGATTCACAGGCATTGTCAATAAGTGAATCATCCAGAATCTCAAGAAGCACCTTTACCATTACATCTACAGCACTCCATCCAGAAAAAATGCTAACCCTGGTTCCTTACCTGGCTTCCCATTATCATAGTTGCCATAGATATTCGCTGGGAAAAGGTCTGACCATCAAAGGCATCATTCACCACAAGACATCATCACCATTTAGATCGCCATACCTCTCATGATATGACTAGAGATTCATCACACATCAATGTGCATTCTTCTTCACATGATCGTCCATTACAACTGGATTCCAAGTCAGGACAACTTTCAAAAAAGCTTTAGAATTGCTCTCACATGCATTTTCTATGCAAAATGCACATTCAGAGCAATATTACTCGTCGGGGATGACTTCATATTACTTGGATGACAGAGATCAAGGGTCATCACGCTTTGTTCTTGTAGAGTCGTCGGATGATGACAGCTGTCCCTCTCTATCAAAGCAACATATGGAAGCGATGTTTTTCATTCAACAGTTCTTTCCAGATCTTATTCCTAAGGAGCTACAAAGCAGTTCCTCACTCACAAAACCGTCTTCTTTTTTTAACATGGTTCATTGTCGCCAAAAAGAGGATTCTCTGTCTTTTCCAATCCAGTCTCATCAGGTGATTGCAGCTTTCAAAAGAATTAATGCTCTTCTTTTACAGAAAGCTGATACAGCTTCCTTCTTATCACCAAAGGAATCAGCTTTACTGTACAATGAATCAAAGTTCTTCAGGACGGTCAGTCCATCTATTCAGTCTTCAACACTTCAGTTGGGTAGAAAGTCTCACGATCAGAACATCCAGTTGTCATCTCAATGTTCCATTAGTATGTACCTTCTGGATCAAACCATTCAATCCTCCAGGGGCTCACTGGATGTTCTATCCTTTGCCAGTCATAAAACTTGTGCTCTGAATAAAAGACTGGACAAAGATGAATTTGAAAACATACTTTCTCCATTGAGAGTTTTATCTTGCTCACCATTTTGGCTTCTATCCATACAATAGATGTGACAATGCCTTAGGGTCAGTGTCCAACCTAGACAAAGATCTTAAAACTTCTTTTAGAGCAATCTTCTCTCTTCAACACTCAAGTTACTTTTGTACACAAAGAAGTTACCAAACAAGCCACAAGTAGTCCTATTATTCTCGGATTGCTCCAGATTTCCCTAGTTCCAAGAAACCAAGGTATTCTGATTCTAAGAAATCTTATGACTCGTCACACTCCAAATCTTCAGCTCATCATAATCAGTCTCTGGTTTGCTCTAGTCAGTCGAACAGGGACATTTGCCTTCCCACAGAGACAAGTCGACTAGGGGAAAACCAAATTTCTCCTATCGCAAGCCTCAAGTAAGCTCAGTATAATGCTTTCAACCTCTTTTGCCTTCCAGTCAGCGGAAGAAAAAAAAAAATTGGAAGAAAATTACAAAAGATCCATGGGTTCTACAAGTTATTCAATAGGAATTAATTCTTTCAGAAGAAAACCTCCTTTGTCAAGAATTCCCATATCTTCCTGCCAACCACACCAAAAGAAACTCCTCCCAAAGCAATAAACTTGATGATATCCAAGAAGGCAACAGAGGTTGTAGAGAACAGTTTGTCTCTCGGTTTTTATCCAGAATCTTCCTGTGCCGAAGCCATATGGTTCCTTCCGACCGTTGCTGGATCAACAAGCCCATTCTCATGCTAATGTTTTATATGAAAACTATCCGGTCGGTAAGAAACAGCATCCCAGAGAATGACTTTGTGACAAGCATTGACCTCAAGAATGCGTACTTTCATGTAATGATCCATCCTTTGTTCAGGTAGTACTTGAGGTTTGCTGTAAACAGACAGATTTATCAATTCCTGGCGACATGCTTCAGATTAAACCTTGCTCCATGAGCGTTCACTCAGATTATGAATGCTGTCATGTCTCACTTCCAAGCTCATTTGACGGTTCTGACTTTTGCTTATCTGTACGATATCCCGCAAAGACACTTCCACCAGGAAACTCTTCATCAGGATGCTCAGAAGTTTCTAACTCTCTTGCAGTCACTGGGGTTTCTCATCAACATACAGAACTCCAATCTAATCCCTTCATCCACCTTAACAGCATCTGGGAATGGAATTTCAGACTCATCTGAATCTTATCCGTCTTCCCCTTGCCAGAGTTTGTCTCATAAGAACATTCTCCCTCTATTTTATTCAAGTGGGGACAGTGACTGCGAGGGAATTAATGAGTCTGTGTGGAGCTGCAACAGACTTGATTCCATGCAGATGTCTCTTCACCTGGCCTCTCCAGATTTACTTTCTAGAAAACTGGAAGGCTGTGGTAAACAGTCTGGATCATGTAATTTGCCTTTCTCCAGCTATCAGTGAGAAAATTCTAATATGGACAAATGTGGAGTGGATGACGCAGGGGATACTGTTGGTTACCCCCTCCTTCATTCACTCTAATGTCAGACGCAAGAGATCAAGGATGGGGTGCTACCTTGTTTCCAGAGAATCTAAATTGCCATGGTCAATACAGTCATCAACAGTCCCTTGTACACATCAATCAGGAGGAGATGTTAGCCATTCTAAGTCTTTTTCACTGGAAAAATCAACTCGTAAACTGTCAGGTTCAGATTCTTTCAGACAACTCAACAGTTGTAGCTTATCTGCGGAACCAAGGTGAGATCCACTCCTTTCCAATGTTCAGTCTAGCGGAAAAGATTCTTTTGTTCACTCAGGATCAAAATATTTTTATTTTAATCCGCCACATTCTGGTTCGGCTCAGTGTGATTGCTGACTCTCTGTCCAGGTAGGGACGTGTTCTTTCAACCGAATGACTCTCAACAGGAAAGTCTTTCTAGCTATTGGCAACCTGTTGGAGCATCCCATTGTGGACCTGTTTGCAACCAGATGGAACAAACAACTTCAGAAGTTCATCTCTTTGTGTCCGGATCCGATAGCCTTTACAGTAGATGCTTTGTTTTCTCATGGAACGGAGTCATTGGCTATGCTTTTCCCCTGACTCTGTTAATACTTTAGATGCTTAAGAAAATCAAACAAGCAACTTGCAAAATCATTCTGGTATCCCACTGTCTCCTCAGAGATCATGGTTCAATCTACTCATCCTTCTGGTACTAGACACTCTGCATCATTTACCGCTGTGGAAGACCTTCTGTTTTTAGGCCAAACTTACAAACTTCACATTGAGGATTCACATTATCATAGTAAGGGTAATTCTGTTATCCTTACAACTCAAGTAGACTTTTCAGCAAAGAATCAAGCACCAGATAAACTACCTGCTCCTATAATTATTCAGGCTTTACCAGCTGATAATAATTTTAGACCCGCACTGTGTCCAGTGAAGGCTCTAAGAATTTATTTATGTGAAGTGGTCTAGTTTAATAAGGAAAGGAAGAAACAGGCCCTTTCTTTCTCTAATTCCAGGCAGAAAGGATATTTCAGTTCATTCCATTTCTAGATGGATTCAGTCTACTATGCGTATAGTAATTTATCTGATAGGGATAGTAGAGTAAATAGAATCTCTGTTCATGAGGTTAGAACTTTATCATCCTCCTGGGCATATGCTAATTCTGTTGCTCTATCATATATTATGAAGGCTGCTTACTGGACGCAACCTTCAACATTCACTTCTTTCTACCTGAGAATGTAATAAAATGTAAGCTCAAAAGGCATTAGTCGTCCATTCATTTGACGAAATTGTGTATCTCTGAAATTCCGAAAAGCTGTCAATGTGATGGCCTCTATTCAAAAACTGTGATCCTTGAAAAAGGAGGCATCTAAACTTCAAAAGGTTAAGCAGCAATGGAGGATGGCAGTAAACTCCTGATGGAAAAGCAGTGAGTCATCCAGGTAGGCAAATAGCGAGTCTTGCACTGAACCATGCTGGCTCAAAATAGGCCTTTAAAAGATGAATGGAACAATATTGTCCTGTGGTAGCCCTGACAGTGATCAAGTGAGGGGATTTTTGCAGATTGTGTTTAAAATCATGATATACTAAGCTGACGGGCTGACGGGACCAAAAACTTGTATCAGTCAGGCTGCACAACTCTCACCATAGCAGAGGCCTGAGAGAGACAAAGCTCCCCTATATGAACAAAAGTGTAGAAGGCTGTAGAAATGTAACCATGTTAGTTACGGATTTCACCCAAAATACAACCAAACCATGTGCATTTGAATGGCTGCAGGGATGATATGATAGCTCACAAAGCTTTGATCTGGTGCACAACCTATAACCACTGTCTTTTGTAAAATTCATGACCGTTTACAACATTACCCTCTACATAATATGATTAAAAGATGACATTTGCAAAACAATATCTTGAATAACAAAAAAAAAAATTTAAATATTTTTCCTTCAAATGTTGCGTATGACCTCTCATTGGAACGAACTCAAGATTTAGAAGCTCATAATAGTGAGGAGGCCATAAGCTATGTTTTTTTAGGCAAACAGTTTTAAAATAATAAATTGAAAATAAAAACTTTTGTGAATAGCTCTGGTCAGATAAGGGCATAACATTGGATTATTTATTTATTAGGGTTTAACAACACATTAACAGCCAAGGTTATATTGTGTCAGTGAAAGTTTTACAGGTGGAGGAACCAGAGTACCCAGAGAGAACCACCAAGCAATGACGAGCAGCTGCCAGCTCCCCAACATCGTAACTCAATGCAATGCAGGACAGGCAGGGTTAGATTGGTTGAAGACATGCGCACCAATGACATGCTGTATGCCTTAGTACATGGCGTCATCGTGCCCCCATGTGGACAATTGTGGTGAAGTGCCTTGCCCAAGAACACAATGCGGGAGTCCAAATCAATCGCTCAGATGATAACCCATCCAAGGACTAACCGGGCACAACATTGCTTAACTTCAGTGGTCAGACGAGAACCGGTTACAGCAATGCCACCACGCCCCCATAACTTTGGATAACAGGTTAACAGATTTAGCCTACATATAAATATGACCTGTTCCTATTTTTTGCCATTCAATTGACATCGAAGGAATATCAACATTTTTGTTAACCCTTTGCTCTTAAAGGTCTGGAGATTTTTTCTACCTTTTTACTGCACTTTGACAGTCTACATTCCGCTGCTTTGCAGTTGTTTCTTTACAAGTTTTGGCTAGAAACAACTGACAAGGTACATGGAATGTAGTATACATGTTTGCCTAAAGACTGAATGTTGGGTCACCTGTTTTGTTGCTGCAAAAAGTGATCAAAGTCATAATTAGATTTTTAACCCTTGAGGGCTTAGACAAGTGTACTAAATTCCCATCAGTCCACATTCTCTATACATCCAGTGGCTTAGCAGTCATTTTTAGTCAAGTTTTGACCTGAAACCATTGCCTAGGTAATTTGTCTATTGTCAACAGGACCTCCTCATGATGGCATGTTAAAGGCACCTGTTCTGGTGTATTAAGAGTTGGGAATAGGCTTTTAAGGGTTAAGGGTTAGAAGCCAAGACATTTTTCAAAACCTGCTACTATGCCACAGCCTGTAGAAACCACTGCAAGGTACTTTTGTTTTCAGATCTTCCTCATGTTTATGTGTTACAGCATCTGCAATGTCATAATGTCTGACAATGTCAGGTCATAAGCTATGTTTTGGAGACAAACATTTTTAAAATATTAACATTTGAATGGTGATATTTCTTAATAGTATTGATTGTTTTTCGGTGCAATGTTAGGTAAAATGTTACATTACTGGAGAAGAATTCATTTCAATGGGTTTGATGGACAGCCATCATAAAGTTAAAAATCACATTGTGTAACTAAATTGATGACACTCCATTACTTTCTATTGGGTAGAGATTTGTTTGAATTTGGAATAGGTATGCAATAATCGAAGAGAGGGGTTACTGTTTCATGGCAACATCAGATGACACTTTTTCAGTGTATTTGTGTTCTGATTACAGACATGAGGAAGAAATGTATCAGGTTGTTATTGGAGATCTAGAGGCAAAACATCAAGAATTGATCGTCCAAAACTCAGAAATGAAGAAGTGCCTTGTAAAAATGCAGAAACAACTGTCGGCATACTTACATGAAGAGCATGTATTAGGGGACGCATCCCTGTCCTGTAATGTAAGTTTCTTGGAAAATTTTTAACTTTATCCTCAAGGTATGTTTGTACCAAACTTTTTGTCTCTTCCCTTATTTTTAGGTTTCTTATTAGTCTCTACTCCTGTCTTCTACAAATGACAGGGTTTAAAATTTTCAAACACACATAACAGACTTTCAAGCAGCTCTGTATTTCCTGTGAATCCCAAACTTTTTCAAATTGCTTTGCAATTCCAGTATTGTGGCTGAATAGTCTTTTTATTGCAAAGGAACAAGTGCCCCAACATGAATTGTTTGGGTAAACTCAAAACTTGTATTCAGAGTACCTTGTCAGTTGATTCTAAGCAAGTCTTGGCTGCCTTTGTAGGCAGCTAAGACTTGACTAGAAACAACTGCAAAACCACAGGAGGTAGACTTTCAAAGTATATTGAAAATGTTTAAAATCACTTAAGGGTTAAAGAGGGGGCATGGTTGCTCAGTAGGTAGAGGTGCAGGCTGCAAGCCGAGAGGTTCTTGGTTAAAATCTCAGCTGTGGCAACCGTGTTGTGTCCTTGGGAAAGACACTTCACCCCCATTGCCTGTGTGGGGGCACAGTGGTGTTGTGTACTAAGGCGTACTGTACGTCGATGGTGCACCTGTCGTCAACCAATGCTAACCCTGCTTGTGTGGAGTTAGTATGTTGGGGAGACAGTTGCTCACTGTTGCTTGGTGGTTCTCTCCAAGTACTCCGTCTTGCTCCACCCGTAAAACTGTTATGGTCATGATTAGACATTGTGCAGAAATATGTGACCTTAAACACCAGTAAATAAATAAATAAATAAATAAATAAATAAGGGTTAAAGAAATGGTCAATCAGTTATGGCTGATAAATATATATTATCACCATTATGTTATATTGCTTATTTCCACCAGGCATATCTGCCAGGTACAAGTTTTTTCAACTGAAAACTCAAATTTTCTGAAGTTGTCCCTACAGGAGTCGATCTCAGGACTACAGCACTAAATGTTCTGCCACCATACCAACTGAGCGAATGGCAACTCCAAAAATGGTAGGAATTAACTCAGCCAGTATGTTAGTTCACATTTACAAACTGTCCCAAGACCAAGATTGAAGAATTGACAGTTACTGAATTTGGAATTATTTTTGTGTTGATTCATAATTGTCTCCTGTTGAGGCCAACTTTAGAAAACTTTAGAGTTTCCAGTTGAGTAGTCTCATATCACAGTTACTGGAAGTTGTGGCTGCAACCTCTTTTTTCACTGATAACAATGAAAGCACCACGTCAGTCCTGACCCTGTGTTACACATACAGTAGTCTATATAATAATAGACAAGTAATGAAAGCCTATTTTGCCCTGACCGATACCCCCTTCCCAGTTCATTTGTGAATTCGTTCATTGAACAAAGATTCATCAACACAGTTTTCTTGTACAGCCATCCACAAGGTATTTAACTTCATGTTTATCATAAATTAATAATCAATTCATCATACTACGGCTTCTTTATTTGACACGGGGTCAGGACTGACATGCTATCAGTGAAAAAAGTGGTTGCAGTCACAACTTCCAGTAACTGTGCTCATACCTAGCACAATGAATGGTGGAATTCCGGCTTTAAATAGACAATATAAAATTAAACTCTGGCAGTTTCATCCTAATAGATCTTTCATTAATTGAGATTCCTGTGTTTAAGTCTGGGACCATAGATGAATGTTATCACCATAAAGTTGATGTACAAAATGTAGCATCAGTATCTCGTTCTTGTTTCTAATCCCCTATCTTGATGAATTGAGGTATAGCCTTAGAAACAAGAGATACTCTGATACAACATTTTGTACAAAAACATAATCGTGGTGATCTTACAATTCTCAAACAATTCCCTACTGTCGTGTCCAGTAACTTAACTAACTTTTAGTTTCAGATTTCATTTTCACACTCATAAACACAGGTCGTTTTGCTGGTAACTGTTCACAGCTGCCTTGAACTATCTGGATCTCCATATAAACTTAATGATCAGGTTTGTTCAGCATTCTGAAAAGACAGTGCTCTGTAAAAAGTGTGTGGTTTCAATTTGAATACTTCCAATGATTCAAATACAGAAACAAAATATGTTGCACATCCACAGAATATGAAACCTCTAATCCCCTAAAGGCCTAGTTCCGACTTTGATCACATTTACTGTAATAGTACAGGTGTCCCAACATGCTGCCTCAGAATAAACTTGCAAGATACAGTCTAAGTACGTTGGCAGTTGTTTCTTTTCAACCTACTCACAATTGTTTACAATTGGCTGTAACATAAGTGCAAGCCCTACTTCGGAACTAACTCAAGCTTTTAGAATCTTTTCCAAACGAGTTGGAAAAGTACTAGAGTGCAAAAGCACGAAAAAGATCGAAAAAAGGGTCGAGCGAGACCAGCGCTCGAAATTACAGGTACTCTCTCTGCACACCTCTTGCGTTTACCGAGCGCATGCGCAACAAACCGTGACGTCAATTCCTTTATTTTCCGCCATTGTTCATGGTCGGAAATTTTTGTGACTGTGCTGTTTATGATATTAATTCTTCGTGAACAACTTATTAATCGTCTTTAGTGTGCTACTGGATTGTATCCTTTTTCAAGCTACCAAATTATTACTCTACATTTAATGTTATTTTGTATTATTATTGCTGTGCTTTTCACACTTTATCTTGCCTTTCCCCCACGTGTGAACACGACCTTCGTTCTGTTTTCCGTCGGCGGGAAGCTTGATTGTTGTATTTATATCATGCCTAAGACTATTCCTTGTACCTCTTGTTTGCAGGTGAAACATGTGGACGATTCCCATACCACATGTGTCACTTGCAACAATTGCACTCAGGCCCAATCATGTGGTATCTGTGGGGTTTGGTCCTCTAAATTTTGGGCTTCTGTTAACAAGGTGGTTCTTTCCAGAGCTAGAACCCCTCGTTCTCGGGGTAAGGGTAGCCGTGCCGTTGCAGACATTTCTGCTGGTGCACGTGGTGACTCTGTCACACAGGATTCGGATCTGACTTCTGTGGCGAGCTCCTCTGCAACTGTTGACGGTGTTTGTTCTGTGATACCTGATGAGGAGACCGCGGTCTCTTTGTCTTCGGATGTCACTATTGAGGCGTCTGTTTTCGTTGAGAGCTTTTCCGAGGTCAACTCGGTAACCCTCTCCGATCTGCCTCCAACACCGTCGACCGTTGTTGAGGGGGTTGCTACTCCAGATCCTATTCTGTCTGATGGTGGCTCTTCCATCTCTTCTGGGGATGGTCTACAGTCTCGGGGGACCGAGGCTGTATCTGCTGGTGTGTCTGTGTGTTCTCAGCCTCCCTCAGCCTCGCGGCGAGGCTGTGCGGGTTTGCTGTCTGCTCCGTCTCATCTGGCTAGGTTTGCTCCTAGTCGGTTGAGCCGGCCGGTCGCTTCGGCAGCGATTCCTCGTCCCTCGAGTGAATCGATTATTGTTCCACCTTCGCCTGCTAGTGTGCCGACTAGCGGGATGGTGTTGGGACGTTGGCATCCAGGGCCTGCTGTTCGGCAGCGGTCAGTGACAGCCCCGGTTAGCTGTCACTCTCGGAACCTTCCTCCGGTGATTCCTCACTGTGTTCCGAGTCTGGGTGTCGATCGATGCTTGCCGTCGGTCTCAGAGGATAGGCAGTTGGGGCCGTCTGCTGCGCAGAGGTCAATGACAGGTTCCTGTCATTCTTGGGACAATCCTCCGGTGTCTTCTCACCGTGTCCTAGGTCCAGCTACCGATCGACGTGCGCCGTCGGTCCCTTTCGAGGATTTGCAGGCAGGGCCTTCTGTTTCGCAGAGGCCAGTGATGGCTCCTGGGCGTCACAATCGGGACTATCCTCCGGTGTCTTCTCACCGTGCTCCTATTCTGTCTGCCGATCGACGTTCGCCGTCGGTCTCTTCTGAGGATTTGGGTTCTTCTACCAGAAGGGTCCATTGGGAGGACACTCCGTCGGGCGTTTCTGCTGCGACGGATTCTCAGGGTGACCTGCGCCAGGCCGTTTTGGCGCTCACCCGGTTGCTTTCTGGCAACCCTCAAGTTGGCCTCCCTGTGCCTCCTGAGGCACAACCTCCTTTGGTCGGTCGCCGAGATGTCTCGCCTGGCCCCTTGGATACTGCACAGTATTCACAGGAGGTTTCTGCTGGTCAGCCCGAGTTGGGCTACGTCTCCTCTGCTACGGAGGATGACGAGTATCTTGAAGGTGATGGTCCCCCCTCGTCAGTCTTGGGGCAGGCTTTGGATTTCGTCTTTGGCTTATTGCCGGACGTTCTACCTTCCGACCAGCCTTCTGTGACCGTCCGGCCGCGGTCCACTGTGGAGCGCCGTAACCCTGTTGAGCCTTCTAGCTCCGGGGCTTTGCGTCCTCTGCAATCGGCTCAGGTGGTTGAGTCCTTCCAGGGCTTAGACGCCAAAATGCGTTCTAAGGCCCTTAAGGGTTCCTTCTTTTCTAGAGCTGATGCCTTCCTGCCTCCATCGCGGTTTCGTGTTTACGATTCCGTCTCTCCACCAGTCTTCCAAGGGATGACTACTGTGGATGAGGATTCTTCTTCCCTCGGGTTGACTAAGCCTAAGTCGGCAGTTCTCCCGATGTCGGTAGTTGAGTCTATGGTGGGCCTGTCCCGAGAGATGCTGGGTATGTTATCTCTCGCGGACCATGTTGTCGCTGCTCTGGCTGAATATTTTCCACCAGGGGAGTTTGATGACGCTCAGGCGCCTTTTCGCGTTTTGTCACAGGCTCTTATGAACTTGACTCACGCTCACGCCTGTAACACGGCCAATTTGGAGCTGGCACGCCGGGATGCGGTTTTGGATTCTTTACCATCCCTTCCTTCTGAGCAACATGCTGTTCTGAGGTCTGCCTCTTTGGTAGGACCTCAGTTGTTCCATGGTTCCGTGGAAGCTGTTCGTGGCGAAGTTCTTCGTCATTCGAAGGACCAGCTTTTGCTGAGACAG
Source organism: Pictodentalium vernedei (assembly GCA_031216915.1). Classification (NCBI taxonomy): domain Eukaryota; kingdom Metazoa; phylum Mollusca; class Scaphopoda; order Dentaliida; family Dentaliidae; genus Pictodentalium; species Pictodentalium vernedei. The sequence goes on along the minus strand of CM062291.1, from coordinate 153,179,662 downwards.
CTTGACCCACCTGCTGCTGCGGGTGGGGGTCGTTCCAGGCCCGCCAAGCGTGCTGCTGCGTCTGCCTCGTCGGCGACGTCGGCTACGTCTGCTCCTTCTGCTCATAAGAAGCGCCGACGTGGCCAGGCCCGCTGGCAGCCTCAGGCTGGAAAGTCTCAGGACTCTGTCACTTCCCGAGGTGGTTTCTCCTCTCGGGGGCCTCGTCGAGGCCGCAAGTGAAGGTTCTCACCTCGATTCGCCTCCAGTCGGAGGAAGGCTGTCGCTGTTTTACGACCGTTGGACAGAGATAACGTCGGACTCTTGGGTCCTCGACGTCATTCATTCCGGTCTGCGACTGTCCTTCCATCGGCACCCCAGTTTATCTCGGGTGCCCCTTCCGACTCAGGTCCCTTCAGATTCTCTGCGTCGGGACCTTCTGGTGCAGGAGATCGACAATCTCCTCACCAAAGGGGCGATCGAGGTGGTCAGGAACACCCTTTCACCGGGGTTTTACTCGAGACTTTTCTTGGTGCCGAAGAAAAACGGCCAATTTCGTCCTGTCATCGATCTGAGTACCCTGAACGAGTACATAATTGCTCCTCGTTTCAGTATGGAGACTTTCCGGTCGGTTCGACGTTCAGTTCATCAGGGCGATTTTGCGGCCAGTATCGACCTGAAGGATGCCTACTTCCATGTACCCATTCATCTGGCGTCACGGAAATACCTTCGGTTCTCGTTTCGGGATCGAGTTTTTCAATTCAGAGCTCTCCCGTTCGGTGTGAACCTGGCTCCTTGGGCCTTCACCCGACTGATGTCACATGTGCTTGCTTTCCATCGCACTCAGTCGGCGGTGACTTCGTCCACCTACCTAGACGACATCCTCCAACGGCACCACGATGCTGCTGTTCTGGAGTTCGATGTCCGGCAGTTTCTTTGCCTTCTAGCGTCGCTGGGTTTCAGAGTCAATCGCGAGAAGTCGGATCTTCTTCCTTCTCAGCGATTCCGTCATTTGGGGATGGATTTCGACACTCTTCACAATGTAGTGTCGGTTCCCCAGGCTCGGGCGACGATTCTTTCCGCCTTGACTCGGGACCTGCTTCAATCTTCCTCGGTCTCGGCCAGGACTTTCCTTCGGATGCTGGGCCTTTGCGGTTCGGTGACCGATCTCATTCCGCTCGGTCGCTTGTTTGTCCGACCTCTCCAACACTTCCTGTTGGATCATTGGCGTCCGAATGTAGATCCGCTGGACCTGGAACTCACTATTCCTCGGTCTCTGCTTTGTCACCTCCGCCCTTGGGCAAATATTCCCTGGCTGACACAGGGTGTTCCGTTGGATCTTCCTTTGGCCGATCGCATCCTTACTGCGGATGCCAGCGATCGGGGCTGGGGTGCGACGTTGGACCCTCTCGGTCTGTCTACTCACGGAGAGTGGGACAGCGAGCAGGTGGACCTTCATATCAACCAGAAGGAGCTCCTTGCTCTTCTGTTGAGTTTTCGGCTTTGGATCCCTCATCTGTCGGACCATGTTGTCCTACTTCTTTCGGACAATTCGACAGTAGTGGCCTACATACGGAATCAGGGAGGCACTCATTCGATTCCTATGTATCGGCTGTCTCGGGATCTTCTTCTGTTGGCACGGGATGTGAACGCTCGGGTGTCCATTCGACACATTCCCGGGCGTCTCAACGTCCTAGCAGACTCCCTGTCCCGACGCGACAGTGTCCTTCCAACCGAATGGATGCTACATCGGTCGGTGTTTCAGGCGATTTGCGAGCAGTGGGGTCGTCCTCAGGTCGACCTTTTCGCTACTCGCTGGAATCATCAGGTAGAGACTTTTGTCTCCCCTTGTCCAGATCCTCTGGCATTTGCAGTAGACGCTCTGTCTCTGGACTGGACAGGCTGGGTCGGCTATGCCTTTCCTCCTGCACCGATTCTTCCTCAAGTTTTAGCGAAGATTCGTGCTTGCAGTTGCAGGATCATTCTGATCACACCCCTGTCTCCACAGAGGGTGTGGATCAATCTGCTGCGGCCTCTATTGGCCGATCGACCGATTCGTCTACCTCTACGTCGCGATCTTCTTTCACAGGGTCGTCCCAGGAAGTATCACAACAACCTGGCGAGCCTGTCCCTTCACGCCTGTCTTTTATCAGGTCCAGTCTCCGACGTAGAGGTTTTTCGAGACGATCAGTGGAGTGCATTTCTGCATCGCGGCGACCTTCCACTGGAATGACTTATGCCGCCAAGTGGAAGGTTTTCTGCCGCTGGTGTTCAGATCACAATGTGAATTACCGTGATCCGTCTATCGCTCAAATTGCGGATTTTCTGGTTTTTCTTTTTGACTCCAAGGGCCTCCAGCCTATTACGATTAAGGGCTATCGGTCTATGCTGTCTGATACTTTCTCTTATGTGGGAAAGCGGTGTATCGGTCGTAATCTTTTCCTCTCCAAACTTATTCGGCACTTTTCTTTGAAGAGGCCTCGAGTTTTGCGTCTTACACCCAAGTGGAACTTGGCATGGGTGTTGCACTGTTTGGAGGGGGCGCCTTTCGAGCCTTTATCTGAGACCGACATGCGTTTTCTCACCTATAAGACGGCTTTTCTTCTAGCGTTTGCTTCTGCTCGTCGAGTCAGTGAGCTTCATGCGCTATCTGTTGATTCTGCCTTCTTCCGAAATGAGGCTAACAGTGTCACATTCACTACTGATTGCTCTTTTCTGGCTAAGAATCAACTCCCCGATTCGGTACCTCCTCCCATCTGCATTCGGGCTCTCCCTGCTGTAGATGGACGGAGGCCTCTTCTTTGTCCTGTTCGTGCGGTCAAGACTTACATTACTCGCACTCAGTTCATTAGGAGGGATCAGAAGAGATTTTTTCTGTCTCTCATTCCTAAGCGGCAGTCTATCTCTTCCCATTCTATTTCCAGGTGGATCTGTCTTGCAATCAAGCTGGCTTATTCTCGCTTGTCTGCATCGGATCTTGTTTCGAACCGGCTTAATGCTCACGAGGTTCGTGCCATTTCTACATCATGGGCGTTCTCCAATTCTGTTTCGCTCCGTGATGTTATGAATGCGGCTTACTGGAGGAATGCTTCTACCTTCTCCTCCTTTTATCTCCGCCACCTTCAGCAGCAATCTGAGGACCTTTATTCTTTAGGCCCTCTCGTTGCTGCTCAGGCTGTGGTGCACCCTCGTTAAATTGTTTTTGTCGAGGTTGCGCTTCTCTCAGCCTTGTTCTTTTCAGGTGCCTTCTCTCTTTCTTCATTACAGGTTTTAGTTTTTGTTCTCTGCCATCCTTGCTTTCGTTACTGCTACTCTTGTTGGTATTGGTTATGTGATTCACCTCCTCCTATTGTTTATTCAGCCAATTGTAAACAATTGTGAGTAGGTTGAAAAGAAATTAAAATTTTTTAGTAAATTTTGTTTCTTAACATACCTACCACAATTGTTTACCGGAGGCCCACCCTCCTTGGGGATATCTTTGATATCGATGCCTCCCCGCTAAATCACAAACTTCTCGTTGGCGGAAATACGGAATTGACGTCACGGTTTGTTGCGCATGCGCTCGGTAAACGCAAGAGGTGTGCAGAGAGAGTACCTGTAATTTCGAGCGCTGGTCTCGCTCGACCCTTTTTTCGATCTTTTTCGTGCTTTTGCACTCTAGTACTTTTCCAACTCGTTTGGAAAAGATTCTAAAAGCTTGAGTTAGTTCCGAAGTAGGGCTTGCACTTATGTTACAGCCAATTGTAAACAATTGTGGTAGGTATGTTAAGAAACAAAATTTACTAAAAAATTTTAATTTCTAGGCAAGTCTTGGCTGCCTATATAGGCAGCCAAGACTTGTCTAGAAACAACTTCAAAGCCACCGAATGTAGGCTGTCAAAGAGTTGTCATAATATATAAAAATATCCAGGCCTTTCAGGGTTCAGTTGTGGCACCTGCATTTTAGAATGAAGTCCACATATTGGCTTCCATCACTCTACCAGCAGCCAAGACTTGTCTAGAAACAACTTCAAAGCCACAGAATGTAGTCTGTCAAAGAGTTGTCATAATGTATAAAAATATCCAGGCCATTCAGGGTTCAGTTGTGGCACCTGCATTTTAGAATGAAGTCCACATATGGGCTTCCATCACTCTACCAGGTAAAATAGGAAATATTGAGAACAAATGCCATCGGCTTACTATGTGTACCCCGGTGGAGGTAGCTTCTTTGTTTTTTTATGCAAGCAGCTTTGAAAATCCTTGACTTCCTCATCTTTAACTCCTTGAAAAATGTTGAAACTAAATCTGGAAACTCCTGTAATAGACCGCTAATTCAAGTACAGGAACACTGAGTTGGGACAGAGCATATTTTTGCTACATTTAAAATTATTTTCTCTATTACCTGACTCTGTAATATATTAATTATTTCTAAATCTTACCGAGGGCATGAACTTTACCATGTTTACATCAACAAAATATTCTTTATGTAAATATAATCAAAATTATCAATAGATCATTGAATTTCCAAATGAATTGAGGGGTTTTTTTTATCTATATTTTTATACTGTACCAATGACCCAGACATAGCTGGTGCTAACTCTTAAAATATAGGGCCAAACACAAATTTTGCCCCCCCAATCCCCAAAATTTGCATCTAAAACCAAAGAAAACATGTCCTGAATGGCCCTCCACACTTCACCTCTACCGCGCATGCGCAGTGTCAAGGACGTTCCGAAATTGGCGCCATTAATCATTCTAAGTTTGGCCCTTCATCAGTTAACATCTGACTGATCTTTGTGCTTGTAAATCTCAGTTTAAATGATGCCAGACACATAAATATTAGTGAAATGGTGATTCTAAGGAGGATAGAGAAGGAGGAGAGGAAAAATGTGTGACAGAATATTATCAGGGCTGTAACTTAAAATTTTTTCATGAAATTATGTTAAGTTACCTATTTTCGAGGCAGCAGCCATTTTGTTGTCATTCTGATTATTTAGTTACACTGATTTTTTAGTGTTTTCCTCTCTCCCTGTCCTTTAAGTCCCCCCTTGCTATTCTCCCATGCTTTTGGCATAGTTTTTGTAATTATTATTACTAAATTTTCTTGGGAGTTTTAGCTGAATAACAGAATGAATTCTGTTCTTTTCCCCATGTTTACGTCTTCACCTACGGGTGGTTAGGCGTTGTGTTCTGCATCTACCATCTGATGTTCTGCAGTTTCTTCCCTGGAAGTCTCTGTTTTGCATCAGATAGTGTATTTTTGGTAACTGATTCCGGGCCTGGGTGCCTGGAGTCTTATTTGGTGTTTTTACATTCATTGTTTACATTTACAACATCCCTCTGTGTGAGGGGGGGATTTCTTGAAAATAATATCTTGATGTTATTTTAATCATAACTAGATACATTATTATTGTTTGTAAGTGTTGAATAAATTGTTTAAAATATTTTTTAAATTTTTGTCCACTCTTAGGCTTGGGATCCATTGGGGCTCAACGTTACTTTTCAGAAACTTGGGCTGTTCTGAAAAAATATTTTTTCAAAATATTTTGATTTCAATTATTTTTTCTATATTAATGGATCATATTATTATTATGTATTTTGATTGCCAGGGGTTGGTGCGAGTACCAGGACTTATTTTCTTTTCACATTGAAAGGATTTTGATCAATTGTAATAAGAGGAAGTCTTCCTCTGACTTTTATATTCATTCTATATGTGGTCAGTGTACTCGCATTAACTCCTGTTCTGTATCGTATGATTTCGATGACAACATGGGAAGCGTATGTCACGGTATGTTAGTGGGGAATTGGACACTCCGGTCCTTTCCCCGCAGGGTCACTCTACTTTATCAATTTCTATTTCAGACGATCAAGATTAGGGTGATGTATCTGTGATGTCTTCCAACAGTGTGCCTCCGTTGTCACAATTAATGAAGGGCTAGCAGAAAAGTGCTCATGTAAATATGCCAATTGCCTAAGAGGACCCTAGTAGGTTCGACGGCCTTTGACGTCCGCTAGCTCGCCCGGTGTAGCGTCCATTCATCGAATGGTTCGGCAGCCGGGTTCGTCCGTTGTGTTCTAGAAGGAGTTTTGGGGTGATGCGAGCACTATAAATCAACCAAATGCACACCCAGTGACGGCGGATTAGAGGGAGAACGGAGGAAGCCTTTTAGTCCAGTTCATAGCTCGTTCTGGTCCATCCGGATGGCGAGCGAGAGAGGCCCCTCTCTCGTACAACAACATCTGGCCCCAGATGTTGTGGTACAAAATGTTTCGCATTCGGAGCATACGTCCGTCGCTCGGGACGCTCCGACATATAGTCAGTCCGGAGTAGACTGTCAATAAGGCTTCCTCATTCTCATGGTAGCGCACACGACCGCTCTTGGCTACGTGACCTCGGATATCCAGTCAGCTTCGCCAGTCAGAGAATCATCGGCGACCAGGTCACACCATCCGGTAGCCAGGGACACGAGGCCTGCAGACTCCGGACGTTCGCATAGGAAGTGTGCGGGAGTCAACGTACACGGAGCTTCCAGCGGCAATGCATCGTAAGACCGCTACTGCACAGGCCTCGGGAACGGACGTGCTTCCTAAATAGCACAGTTTATCGCAGCATCCCAGCATCAACTGAATCTGTCGCATTTTTTTTATCCGACGATGCTGGGTCGGGACGCTCCGCGGAAGCGGGTACGGCCGTCCGAAAATTTCAGAATGCTGCGATGCCGGATAAGAAACTGATAGCGTCGGTGGACTTAGAAATTTTTGGTTCGGTTCAGGGACATCGTCCCTCAGTTCCGACATAGTCCAATAATGTCACACAACTTTCGAATTATTGAACGACGCTATATATATTATTATTATATGCTTGCTATAACCAAGCATTTCTGGTTTCTTGTTCGCAAAGTTACGGAGATGTCTTTCAAAAGTGTGCCTCTGTCGTCATAGTTAATGAAGAGCTAGCGGCAATTAGTGCTCATGGAATATGTCTATCGCCTAAGAGATCCCTTGTAGGATCGACGGAGTGACATTCGCTAGCTCAACCGGTGTAGCGTGCATTCATCGAATGGTTCGGCTGCCGGGTTCGTCCGTTGCGGTCTAGGAAGGAGATTTGGGTGATGCGAGCACTATAATTACTTTAGTACTCACCCAGTGACGGCAGATTGAGGACAGATCGGAGGAAGCCTGTTAGTCCGGTTCCTGGCTTGTCCAGGTCCGTCCGGGCTGTGAGCGAGAGAGGTCCCTCTCTCGTCCAACAACATAGGGGACCGCATGTTGTGGTTCAGATATTTTACATTCGGAGCATATGTCTGTCGGTCGGGACGCTCCGTTATATTGACAGTCTGAGAGACTGTCGATAATGCTTCCTCATCCTCACAGCAGGGCGCACGACCGCACATTGGCTACGTGACCTCGAGTATCCGATCAGTTTCGTCATTCATTGATTCCACGGCGAATAGGTCACGCCATCCGGTAGCCAAGGGACACGAGGCCTATATACTCCGTTCGCTCGCATATTGGTAGTATGCACGGGGTAACGATCACGGAGCTTCCAGCGGCAATGCATTGTAGGACCGCTTCTCCTCAGGCCTCAGTGACGGACGTGCTATCCGAGTTAGCACAGTTGTTTCGCAGCATCCCAGCAATCGACAGTTTCTTACTCGAATCGGGAATTATCTGACGGCGCTGGGTCGGTGCGGTCCGCGGTTGCATCAGGTATGGACGACCGAACACTTTATAGAGTCCGACAGGATGGCGAAAGGGATTCGAAAGATTTCGAGTTTTCCCTTTCGTAGCATCGGAAGCTGCCATTCATATCTTCTGGCATTATCTTCCAGTGATTGTTATTTCGGACTACATTGCTGCGATGTTGGATAAGAGACTTATAGCGTCATTGGACACGGAATTTTGGATCGGTTCAGGGACATTGTCCCTGACTTACCGACGCAGTCCAATAATGTCATTACAACATGTGTTTTATTTTTCGACGCTATATATGGATAAGCCTGCTACCAAGCATGATAGTTTAGTTTCTTGTCCGCAATGCTCATTTCTGCCATTTTATCATTTATACGAATAATTTATTTTGGCAGAGCAGGGCATACCGAGAGTTCATATGCGTCTAGACGGCGTGGTTAAAGACTGGAAATATTCTTTTTCGCCGTCTATGTCTTTTCCAACCACAATGTTGGAAACGACAATGATGTCTAGTAGACTTAACTTAGACGCTTTATCATACGTAATCCACCTTACTCAGGCGTTATCATTACGTCTTCAAGAAAAGATTTACGGGATATTATTCTCAATGTGATTTCTTTTGAGGGCAGTAGTTTGTTCACGTATAACTCCGCCCTTCAGTGGCTGATTGGAGTTCGTTAGACGTGACGAAGCCCTAGCTACATCCACGCGCGTGGATAGTAAGGTAAAGAACTCTCTCAGAGTCGCTTCGTTCTCGGAGAAGCCTCTCTTCGACGGCAATTTTTCAGCAATCCAGGAATTGCTCGATTTACACGTTCTCTTGTCTATCTAGTGTTACAAGAGATTCAGACTGGGGCAAACATTCGGTGGTTGACTCAGAGAGTGCCACTGCAGTTGCCGGATCCGAGTGTTATAGTTATGACGGTTGCCAGTCAAACAGATTGGGATATAATATTGATCCCAACGGATTCGAAGTGCCAGGGTCTTTGGGTTCCGCAGTCTCTAAGCAAGCAATTATCTTCCGCGGAATAATGTTTTTTTAGGCTTGCTTTATGTCATTGCATGAACATTATTCAGAAACGCATGTCCAAATCCTGTCCGTTAATTCGACAGTAGTGGCGTATCTCCGGAACCAGGGAGGCACTCATTCGTTTCCGTTATTCTATTTAATGGAAAGAATCCGTTTGTTGGTTATAGTACACCAAGGTCTGTTTCGGACCGTCATATTCCGGGTCGTCTGATTGTTTTACCGGACTCCCGTTCACTTAGGGGTCGCTTGTTGCCGTCAGAATGGACTCTCAACAAACAAGTATTCAATCAGATTTGCTATCTATGGGAGCGCCCAATGATAATTTATTTACGACACAGCTTGCTAATCAATTGCAGACATATGTGTTGGCCTGTCCGGATCTCTGAGCTAATGTTGTTAACGCTCTATTGATCTAGTAGGACGGAATGATAGGATACGCGTATCCTCCGGCGCTGTTGTTTCAGCAGGTATTGCTAAGATAAACAACCACAATACATTTCTGTTGATAGCATCTCTATCTTCACAGAGACCGTGGGTAATTTACTCTGATGTCTACTGTGGGACTTAACGCGAAATCTTCCTCAATGTGAGGATCTTTTTTCGCTGGGTAAATCGTGTCATCTTTATCACAACCCGCAAGGTCGCAACCTTCACGTATTCCGTTGTGTGGTCTGTATTGCATTGTATGCATTGTAGTGGACGAGCTTTGGACGCGATTTCTTACTATAGGAGATCCTCTTCTTCGCTATTCTATGCGGCTAAAGTGGAGGCTCTTCCGTCGTTGGTGTAGGGATCACTATGTTCATATTGTTGATCCCTCCATACTATTCATTGCAACTTTTTAGTATACTTGTTTGACAAGATCTACTGCAGCCTCTTATTATTAAGGTTATAGGTTTATGTTACCTCATACCTATGCACTCTATGATAGTTTACAATTGAGTCTTATGTCCCTTTATCTAACTCAGTTAGTAACTTTTTGATAAATAGACTTAGAATCTTTAGATTAAATTCCTATATGGAATTTAACTTCGGTTCTTATTTAGCTAAGTAATCATTTGAGCCTCTGGAAACAGTAGTTTTCAAATTCTGACCTTTTAGACAGTAATTCTGTTGGCTTCTCTTTTACTGAAGAGTCAGTGAGTTTCTTGCACTATCGATGGATGATTTTCACTTTCGTAGTTTCGGAATCACTACTTCCTTTACTATTTAGGTTGGAATTTTGCATAAGAGTTAGGCTCCTAATATCCGGAACCTATTGTTATTAAGGTCTTTCCGTCTTCCTACAGGCATAGGCCTTTACTCTGTCCGGTTAGAGTTTATGTATTTATAAACAGATATCTGTTTATTACTACGGGCGTAAGCTTCTTCTGTCTTTGATACCTAATAGAAGGCCGTTTCGCTCCATTCTATTGCTAATGGATTCACTTAACTATCGGTACTGCTTATGGTATATCATTGACTCAGCAGTTGTGCTTAAGATTTTGGCTCATGAAGTAAGAGTTCTTCTACATCTTGGGCTTACATTAATAGTGTCGCTATTATGGATTTTTGAAGGCTGCTCATTGCGCTCAGCCATCCACATTCATGAATTTTTATCTCAGAAATATCGAGTCCATTTCTGGAGGCCTCTATTGTTAGGTCTATTATCTACTGCTCAGAATGTCATTCACTTAACAGTTGCTACTATAGCTAGGTAGGCTGTCTGTTTCGGCAGTGACTCCGTTCTGCTGCCCTCTTCGCTCTGGGCTATTTGACCCAGGGCAAGAAAAAGGGGGGGGGGGGGGGGAGGGTGTTCCCTTGGGTCACCTGTTTTACTATGAAAACAAGGGGATACCTCCTCCGGAGTTAGTAATTCTGAGCTGTTATTGGGATGGTTGTTTAGTGAGAAGTTTATGTTTTAAAAATTCATTCAAGTCTTAGTTTTTAAAGTATAGCTTTTGAATATAGCACATGTCAACGGACATGATTATGCAATCCTCAGACACTTTTAAGGAGTATAAGAGCCTCTATTCTCTGGACTTACTTTATTTATTGGCTTACTTTAAAAATTATTAGTATAAGGATTATATTGGATATTAATAGAGTACATGGATGTATGATGCTCAATTTTGGAAGGTGTTGTATCTTTCTAATTTATCACAAATAAGAAAGATACATGTAAGGCCTATTACTTCTTTTTCCCTAGAGGGGATGACTCTATTTTATGTTATTGAGCGTATTCCATCTTGCTCTATGTCCTTGGCCCTCCAGCCTTTTTACTATTCAGCTATGTCTGGGTCATTGGTACAGTATAAAAATGTTAAAAAATTTATAGTAATTTCTATATTTTTTATACTTACCAATGACCCAGACGGGGATGGCCCTCCCAGGAGTTGGGAACTCTTGCCTCCCCGCTGAGTACATAGCGCTTACCAGGCACTGGTTATTAGAATGATTAATGGCGCCAATTTCGGAACGTCCTTGATACTGCGCATGCGCAGTAGAGGTGAAGTGTGGAGGGCCATTCAGGACATGTTTTCTTTGGTTTTAGATGCAAATTTTGGGGATTGGGGGGCAAAATTTGTGTTTGGCCCTATATTTTAAGAGTTAGCACCAGCTATGTCTGGGTCATTGGTAAGTATAAAAAATATAGAAATTACTATATATTTTTTAACTTTCCAGGAAAATGATCATTCCTGCAGCACTATCGAAGAGGATGAAGACTCTTCATGTTCCTCTCCAAGAACATCTGAGCAGTCAGAAGGTAAAATCTCTCAGAATGTTTGAAATGTACTTTATACCTTTGGGTCACTATTGTTCCGTATATTTGAAAATAGATGCTATCCCAGGTGGTACAGAGTGTGAGATTGTGTGTTGATTTGGTTTTTGTTACAGCACTGCAGGCTAAATCAATATGGATTTGTAGTAGTTTCCAGGCAAGTCTTTGCTGCCTTTATCCAAAAATTATATAAAGGCAACTAAAACTAACTGGAGAGCAAACATGGCCAAGAGACTTTAACCCTTTACTCAACACTCATGCTATCAAAATTTATTATTTTAAATATTAATTTTCCAAATTTTTCAAATGATGAGCTTATTCCAATGAAGGGTCACATGATATGCTTTTGTTTCAATTTTTAAATAATATGTTTTTTTAACTGCACAATTTGGAAATTACGTGGGCCAGTGTGACTGATTTGATCGGTAAAAGGTTAAATGTAATTTGTATGTTTACCTAAAGGCTGTAGGTTAGGGCATCTGTACTAAAATAAATAATAAATAAACAGTAAGGAAAATTAGATCTCAATGTATTATTTGATTTTAAAAAGAAAATCTGATAACCGATACTTTCTTTTGTAATATTGGCCGATATTGATAAATATAAGATGCTGAATTTGAATGACCATCAGTATTGTTTGCACCCAAGGGGAAATATATTAAAGACTTTCTATCTGTGTTCACACAAGCAGTTTGTAAACTGTTAAGTATGCCTATTTGGCTATCATTTTTCGACATCTGTGCCTTTCAGTAGTAAATTATTTTTACAAAATATGTTACAGGGAATGTTTGGTACAGTGGGTTAACCCTAAAGTCACCATACAGCCACAAATTGTCACTTTTATATTGTCTTGAAAAAATTGCTCCTCCCCTCCAAGTGTGGTGTTCCTTGAGAAATCAACCAGTAAGCTGCATGTATCTTAATAGTGTTTTATATCATTGTTGACTGCCTGTAAAGGCAGCCAACAATGATGTGATGTAGAAACTCTTTTAGGTCATCAGCAGCAGTGTACATTTATTTATTTCTTTATTTATTTATTGGGGTTTAAGAACACTATTGACAGCCATGGTTAGCTCGTGTCAGACAGTTTTATGGGTTGAAGAAGCCAGAGTACCCGGAGAGAACTACCGAGCAATGGCGAGCAACTGTCAGACTCCCCAACGTACTAACTCCACACAAGCATGGTTAGCATTGGTTGAACGCAAGTGCATCATGAGCGTGCAGTATGCCTTAGTACACAACGCCACTGTGCCCCCACGTGGGCAAGTGGGATTAAGTGTTTTGCCCAAGGAGACAACGCTGTTGCATCAGGTGGGATTCGAACCGAGGACTCTTCACTTGCAGCTGCATCTCTACGTACTGAGCCTGTGGCTTCTCATTTTATCCTTCTGTGCTTGCACTCGTGCCATATCGATTAACCCATTCACATGTGTGCGTCATTCTGTGTATTTACCAAACATGAATAGCAGGTGACACTCACTCACGTGGGCAAGTGGGATTAAGTGTTTTGCCCAAGGAGACAACGCTGTTGCATCAGGTGGGATTCGAACCGAGGACTCTTCGCTTGCAGCTGCATCTCTACGTACTGAGCCTGTGGCTTCTCATTTTATCCTTCTGTGCTTGCACTCGTGCCATATCGATTAACCCATTCACATGTGTGCGTCATTCTGTGTATTTACCAAACATGAATAGCAGGTGACACTCACTAAAATATGATTGAATAAGTCAAAATTTATAATATTTTTGCCTCCAAAACAGCTTGTGCCCTCTCATAGTAATGAGCATGTTAACCCATTCCACTGAGAGAGTCATTTGCTGTGTTTTGTGGCAAAAATTTAACAAAAATAATAAAATCTAATGACCTTTCTTATAAATGGCTCTTGCTAGATATAACCATTATGTTAGGTAAAGGGTTAACTGTCTGTGTGCTGCATGTCACTATGAGGACTCTGTTTGAAAGTCTGGTATAGAAATATGGGCATCATATTTTTGGGATTTGCTTCATGTTCAGTAAGAAACAAATGGATTGGTTTGTGACAGTTTGTTTTTGTGTTGCAATAAATACTGTATTAAATTTTTTTTTTTTATAAAACTCTGACAGCCAAGCTTTATTTAGTGCTCTGTCTTTTGAAAACTCATATATAAAAAATAGTCAAATGGTTTTTCTTTAATTTCTGAAACAATTTAGGATCCATTATTGAAATGATGATGACAAATATACCACATGCATCACGTTAATTCCTTGTGGAGAATGTATCTTGATATTAGTTACAATGAAAACAGGCATTGGACACAATGAAGGTGCATATATTTGCAGTGTTCACTTGGAACAGGTATTAAATAGCCATGGTTTATACGTAGTAGAAGTTTGAACAAGTTACAAGAGCTTTGAATTTTTTATCAAGTTACAGTGAGAATTGAATGGCATTCATTGCCTAGAGTTTGTATCTTGTTGTATTGTGACACACAGATAAGTACTTAAGATGTGTACATGATTAAACATTGTACTGTGAGTTATGTGTAAACATCAAGAGGTTCATAAGCAATGATTTGAAAGAAAAGCCCTGATTTGGAAATTAATATGCTAATTTTACTTTGTTTTGTAATTTTCTTAATTACAGATCATTGCCATTTAACCTGCGATGTAAAAGATCTTGAAAAGAATGTCAGAGAAACTTGCAAGCTATTGGGAGAAAGATTACAACACAAAAAAGGAAGACACGGTGTGTAACAACAAATTGAACAGAAAAAGATACCACAGATTAGCCATAACCCCTTATTTGAGGGTTGTTTTGAGCTACACAAAATAAGTTACTGTAAGACCCCACAAAGTAGATTGTCTGTTTCTCAGGCCATTTTTTGTAAAATTGCATGTGGGCGGGCGGTTTTTTAGCTCAACTTTGGCGAAGCCAAATTTGAGCTTTTGTCATGGCCCGTCGTCCGTCGGCCATCTGTCCGTCCATCTGGTCCGTCTGTCCGTACGTCAACAATTGGATACGGCTCGGGCTAGAGGCCGTATTTATGAACCGATCTTTACGAAACTTCTTGGGTACCTTTGTTATGACCGTGGGACGAGAACGAATGTTTTTGGGTGCGGTCCGAAATTCAAGATGGCTGCCAGTCGTCATTTTGTACCGACGATGCAGAAATCTGTTTTTTGTACAGAACTTCCATATGAAAGCTCTGATTTGAATAATTTTATGTATGAATGTTTAGTACCATGGGATACATCACATAAAATACGGGTTTTTTTCTCGTGCGTAAATTGTGCAAATTAGACTAATTTTGATGTTTTTTGGTGTTACTTTCAGCACTGTAAGTGCAAATGCCAATACGGCTCGGGCTAGAGGCCGTATTTATGAACCGATCTTTACGAAACTTCTTGGGTACCTTTGGTATCACCGTGGGACGAGAACGAGTGTTTTGGGGTCCGGTCCGAAATTCAAGATGGCCGATGGCAGCAATTTTGTACAAAATTAGGTGCAATCAGATTTTTGCACAGAACTTCCATATGAAAGCGCTGATTTGAATAATTTTTTGTGTGATATTGTTTAGTACCATGGGATACATCACATATAATACGGGTTTTTTTCTCGTACAAAAATTATGCAAATTAGATGAACTTTGATTTTTTCAGTGCAACTTACACAAAGTAGGTACACATGTCAATACGGCTCAGACAAGAGTCTGAATTTATGAACTGATCTTCACAAAATGTCTTGGGTACCTTTGTTATCACCTTGGGACGAGAACGAGTGTTTCTGGGTGCAATCTAAAATTCAAGATGGCTGCCAGTGGCCATTTTGTACCGAAATTAGGTCTAATCAGTTTTTTGTACACAGCTTCTATACAGCTCAGACTAGAGGCCATATTTATGAACCAATCTTTACGAAACTTCTTGGGTACCTTTGTTATCGCCGTGGGATGAGAGTGAGTGTTTTTGGGTGTGGTCCGAAATCCAAGATGGCCACCAGCAGCCATTTTGTACCAAAATTAGTGCAATCAGTCTTTTGTACAGAACTTCTGTATGAAAGTTCTGATTTGAATAAATTTTTGTATGAATGTTTAGTAACATGGAATACATCACATATTGTAAGGGTTTTGTTTTCGTGCAGAAATTATGCAAATTAGATGAACTTTGATTTATTCAGTGCTAATTACACAATGTAAGCACACATGTCAATTCGGCTCAGGGTAGAGGCTGTATTTATGAATTGATCTTCACAAAACTTCTTGGGTACCTTTGTTATCACCTTGGGACGAGAATGAGTGTTTCTGGGTACGGTCCAAAATTCAAGATGGCTGCCAGTGGCCATTTTGTACCGAAATTAGGTCCAATCAGTTTTTTGTCACAAATTCTATACAGCTCGTATTTATGAACTGATCTTCACAAAACTTCTTGGGTACCTTTGTTTTCACCTTGGGACAGGAACAGGTGTGTTTTGGGGTGCCTTTGTTATCACTGTGCTATGAGAACAAATATTTTGGGGTTCAGTCAGACCCACTCTGGGACTCAAAGATTTCTTTTCTAGTTTAGCATCTGACTGTCACCCACCTTTACAATACTTTATCTATACATTTGTTACAGGCAACGGTCAGTATTTATGTACAGACTGTTACAATACTTTATATGTACCTTTGTTATCAGGTCATTACCTAGATGTTTGTCATTGCTGTGTCACATACTATACATGTACATGTCTTTGTCTTGACAAGTTGAGCTACAGTGTCATTGACACTTTCATTATTTTATTTTTTATAGTTATTTCTTTGACACCAAAAGTTCATATTCTTGTTTTGTTTAATGTTTTAGGCCTCATAATCAACAGAATAGCATGGGTGGTTGTGTATTTCAGCGTTGGAAAGCCTTCTTGCACTTAAGGGACAAATTTATCAATTTTATTAACTTTTGTAAAATATTTTCGCTTTTTCAAGTTTGCATTGGTTATTAAAAGAGAGCATGCGGCAGCCAAAAGGATTATGTGGGAGGGCCTGAGAAACATATTTTTAATTTTTTTTTAGGCCTAATGGCTCCAATTGGGCATTACTGAATGGTGCAAATTATTGTGTCATATTCTTGCTCAACCTCTTGAACCCTTTACCCTTGAAGTCTTAGGTCCAACTGTTGTCAGTTTTTCTACTTCAGTACAGCTGGCTCAGTTCACAGGTTGTTGTGTCAGCTTCCTGGTTATATTCAAAGATTACTGGCAGTGGTTTCTAGTGAAGTCTTGGGTGTCTTTAGAGGCAGCTAAGACCTAACAAGAAAGCACTAAAATTCCATTAGACACAGCTTGTTATGTTTGGTAATAAATGTGGAAATTGTCCAGTCCTTTGAAGATTAAAGACCCAATTCCAACACCGATAGACTTTCTGACTCTAGCAGATGACCTAACTTGCAATCATGGGGAAGTTCTGAATACAAAAGTTTTGTTTTTACCTTAAACACCAATAAATAAATAAATAAATAAATTATTAAAAAAGAAAATGTATATGCTACATGTATTCAGCTTTACAGCTACAAATGTAGGTCCTTGAAATTTGTGATTCAGTGCCTTCAAAGTACTGGAAAAGTCCTTGAATTTCAAACTAAATTTGGTGTCCAAACCCTGAAAACATGTTTATTGTAAAAAAAAATTGACCAAGTCCTTTGGTGATTTCAAACATAAAATTCTATTCAATATGTTTAGACAGTGATCTAAGAATTACAAGAATCATTTAGAAAGATTTTATGAAGTCTTACTATTAACAAGAAGCTCTTGACACCATATTTTCCATGAGTCTGCCATTACTTGAATAAAATCTTCATTTAGGTATGTATTAGCATTAGTTCTGGCAGCAAAATAATAATCTGTTACCTAATTTCAGTATTTAGCTTATCTTGTTTTATTTTTTAGAATTGAAAGCAGCTGTTGAGAAGAATATTTCTCCCATCAAAAGAAGGCATTCTTCTGCTGGTCTCCTGATATCCGCTCCAAAGAATGATGAGAAGCTTGCCACCATTAAGCAACAAGTAGAACTTTATAAACAAATCATACAGCAGCAAGAAGAACTTTTGAGAGTATGTACACCGAAATCTTAGTACAGTGGAACTCTCTCAATTGAAAAGTCACTTTGCAGGTGAAAAATATTCAGTTAACAGGAATATTCAATAAATAGACAGAACGCGATGTGAGTTTGAATTGATGGGTGTTTTACACAACAAGTTGGAATGGCGTAGTCATATTTCACGAAATATGACTACGCCATTCCAATGAGTTTTGTAAAACACCCACCGATTCAAACACACATCCTCTTCTGTGTTTATTACACATCCCCATGCAGTAAAATTCATTTAAAAAAACAAATTTTAATTCCGATGTTTAAGCCCAGATGAAGAGTCCGTTATTTTTGTTTGAAGCGGTACTGATCAAATTGGATCAATAAAAAATCAAAACAACCTTTAGGGAACCAGTCTGAATTACATTCGTTATCCTTTCTATTGGGCGTGTTTGTTGAAATTCGTATTGCTGTTTCTTTCCGGCTTGTGTCCATTCATGCCTAACCATTTTGGTGTCTATTACTGATAGTAAAAATATAAGTACAAATTTGGGCCGATTTGCAAAACATCTGGGAGAAACACAGACGATCGATAATTGTATAACAAAATTTAGAAACCTTTTGAAGTGTAACTAATGACTCTATGGGAAAGGAACTAGTCTGAATGGTGCAGGGTAAAAAAGTTCCAGCTTGTAGATCACTAGTTAAATACAGAAACATTTATGTCATAGTGGCGATTCTGTTAAATTCAAGGGTTTAAAGTTCAGTGGATGTGTAATAAATAGAATATGTCCATTTTTAGCTTAACTTGACATAGTCAAGATAAGCTATTGCCATCACGCATGCGGAAGTCTGTTAGTCTGTGATGTCTGTTCACATTTTCCTTTAGCACGGGCTACACCCCGCAGTTCTTGTCTGATCGTCATGAAATTTCATATGCAGGTTTGGGGTCATGTCTAGATGAGAACGTCCCCTTTTGGTTGCGATCGGGCAACCGGTATGGCTGCGCGAGCCCAAAACCATTAGCACAGTCTACAGGTCGTATTTATGAAGGGATTTCATTGTAACTTGGTAGGATGCCTCTGTATAATGCCTAGATGAGAACGTCCCCTTTTGGGCATGATCTATCAACCGTGATGGCTGCCCAAGCCCGAAACCCAAAAACTTTTAGCACAGTCTGCAGGTCATGTTTAATGTGGAGGGATTTTATTGTAACTTGGTAGGATGACTCCTTATGATGTCTGGATGAGAATTTCCCCATTTGGGCATGATCTGCCAACCGTGACGACTGCCCGAGCCCAAAACCCGAAAACCTTTAGCACAGTCTACAGGTCATATTTATTGAGGAATTTCATTGTAACTTGGTGGGTTGACTTCATACAATGTCTAGATGAGAAAGTCCCCTTTTGGACGTGATTGGG
Source organism: Pictodentalium vernedei (assembly GCA_031216915.1). Taxonomy (NCBI): domain Eukaryota; kingdom Metazoa; phylum Mollusca; class Scaphopoda; order Dentaliida; family Dentaliidae; genus Pictodentalium; species Pictodentalium vernedei. The sequence continues at coordinate 153,160,767 of CM062291.1, read as the reverse complement.
CAACTGTGACGGCTACAGGGGCCCGAAGACCGAAAACCTTTAGCACAGTCTGGAGGTCATATTTATGAAGGGATTTCATTGTAATTTGGTAGGATGACTCCAAATAATGTCTAGATGAGAACATCCCATTTTGATCGCGATCATGCAGCCTTGATGGGTGCCCGAGCCCAAAAACCTTTAGCATAGGCAAAAGGTCATATTTATGGAAGGATTTCATTGTAACCTGTTAGGTTGACTCCATATAATGCCTAGGTCCCCTTTTGACATCCCCTTTTGGTTGTGATTGGTCAGTTGTGATGGCTACAAGTGCCCGAAGCCCGAAAACCTTGAGCACAGTCTACAGGTCATATTTATGAAGGGATTTCATTGTAACTTCATAGGATCACTCCAGATGATGCCCAGATGAGATTGTCCCCTATGGTTGTGATCATTCAGCCATGATGGCTGCCCGAGCCTGAAGCCCGAAAAACCTTTAGCACAGTCTACAGGTCATATTTATGAAGGGATTTCATTGTAACTTGGTAGGTTAACTTCATATAATATCTAGATGAGAACGTCCCCTTTTGGACATAATTGGGCAATTGTGACGGCTAAAGGTGCCCAAAGCCCGAAAACCTTTAGCACAGTCTACAGGTCATATTTATGAGGGGATTTCATTGTAACTTGGTAGGATGACTCCAAATAATGTCTAGATGAGAACGTCCCATTTTGATCGCGATCATTCAGCCTTGATGGGTGCCCGAGCCCAAAAACCTTTAGCATAGATAAAAGGTCATATTTATGGAAGGATTTCATTGTAACCTATTAGGTTGACTCCATATAATGCCTAGATGATGACATCCCCTTTTGGTCGTGATTGGTCAGCTGTGATGGCTACAAGTGCCCGAAAACCGTGAACACAGTCTACAGGTCATATTTATGAAGGGATTTCATTGTAACTTCGTAGGATCACTCCAGATGATGCCCAGATGAGATTGTCCCCTTTGGTTGCGATCATTCAACCATGATGGCTGCCCGAGCCCGAAGCCCGAAAACCTTTAGCACAGTCTACAGGTCATATTTATGAAGGAATTTCATTGTAACTTGGTAGGTTGACTTCATATAATGTCTAGATGAGAACGTCCCCTTTTGGACATGATTGGGCAACTTAGACGGCTAAAGGTGCCCAAAGCCCGAAAACCTTTAGCACAGACTACAGGTCAGATTTATGAAGGGATTTTATTGTAACTTGGTAGGATGACTCCAAATAATGTCTAGATGAGAACGTCCCATTTTGGTCGTGATGATTCAGCCTTGATGGATGCCCGAGCCCAAAAACCTTTAGCATAGGCAAAAAGTTATATTTATAGAAGGTTTTCATTGTAACCTGTTAGGTTGACTCCATATAATGCCTAGATGATGACATCCCTTTTTGGTCGTGATTGGTCAACTGTGATGGCTACAGGTGCCCGAAGCCCAAAAACCTTGAGCACAGTCTACAGGTCATATTTATGAAGGGATTTCATTGTAACTTTGCAGGATCACTTCAGATGATGCCCAGATGAGATTGTCCCCTTTGGTTGTGATCATTCAACCATGATGGCTGCCCGAGCCCGAAGCCCGAAAACCTTTATCACAGTCTACAGGTCATATTTATGAAGGGATTTCATTGTAACTTGGTAGGTTGACTTCATATAATGTCTAGATGAGAACGTCCCCTTTTGGACACGATTGGGCAACTGTGACAGCTTCAGGGGCCCAAAGCCCAAAAACCTTTAGAACAATCTACAGGTCATAATTATGAAGGAATTTCATTGTAGCTTGGTAGGATGACTCCAAATAGTGTCCAGATGAGAACGTCCCCTTTTGGTCACAATCATTCAGCCTTGATGGCTGCCCGAGCGCAAAAACCTTTAGCATGTCTGTAGGTCATATTTATTGAAGGATTTCATTGTAACTTGTTAGGTTGACTCCATATAATGCCTAGATGATGACATCGCCTTTTGGTCGTGGTTGGTCAACTGTGATGGCTACAGGTGCCTGAAGCGCGAAAATCTTGAGAACAGTCTACAGGTCATATTTATGAAGGGATTTCATTGTAACTTCATAGGATCACTCCAGATGATGTCCAGATGAGGATGTCCCCTTTTGGTTGCGATCATTCAACCATGATGGCTGCCCAAGCCTAAAGCCCGAAAACCTTTAGCACAGTCTTCAGATCATATTTATGAAGGGATTTCATTGTAACTTGGTAGGTTGACTTCATATAATGTCTAGATGAGAACAGCCCCTTTTGGACACCAATAGGCAACTGTGTTGGCTACAGCGGCCCAAAGCCCGAAAATCTTTAGCACAGTCTACAGGTGATTTATATGAAGGGATTTCATTGTACCTTGGTAGGATGACTATAAATAATGTCTAGATGAGAACGTCCCCTTTTGGTTGCAATCATTCAGCCTTGATGGCTGGCCGAACCCAAAACCCCAAAACCTTTAGCATAGTCTATTGGTCATATTTATGGAAGGACTTCATTGTAACCCGTAAGTTTGACTCCATATAATGCCTAAATGATGACATCCCCTTTTGGTCGTGATTGGTCAACTGTGACGGCTTCAGGGGCCCAAAGCCCCAAAACCTTGAGCACAGTCTACAGGTCATATTTATGAAGGGATTTCATTGTAACTTTGTAGGATCACTCCAGATGATGCCCAGATGAGAATGTCCCCTTTTGGTTGCGATCATTCAACCATGATGGCTGCCAGAGCCCAAAGCCCAAAAACCTTTATCACAGTCTACAGGTCATATTTATTAACAGATTTCTTTGTAACTTGGTAGGTTGACTTCATATAATGTCTAGATGAGAACGTCCCCTTTGGACGCAATTGGGAAACTGACGGCTACAGGGGCCCGAAGCTCGAAAACCTTTAGCACAGTCCACAGGCCATATTTATGAAGGGATTTTAATGTAACTTGATAGGATGACTCGTTTTGGAATAATTTCACTGTAACTTGGTAACTTTTGTTGATATACGTTAACTGTGAGGGCCACATACATTAACTGTGAGGTCATATTAACCCACCCCTCAGCTCTTTAGTACAGTGTACACCTCATATTATTTTTATCATAAACATAGCATACAGGGAACAGAAATGAACATATTCCCAATTATCACAATTCTTGTCTTATTTCATAATCCTTTCATAAACATTGAACATTATCCTTTTCATCAAACACAACACACAAGTTAAGCTACAGTGTCATTGACACTTTCATCTTACATTCTTGTGATAGATTGGCATTTATTCTTTTATATCTTGTTTGACAGAGTTCACAGTTCTATGTCAAGTAATAAGTTTTAATAGATTAAATGCTCATATTGGATGAACAGATGCCAAAATTGTTAGAAAAGCTGGGCAGTTTAGGAGCAGTCAGTATAATATTTTTCAATCTTTCAGTGGGGATTTTCTCTCTGACTAAAGACAAATTTGTACCAAATGTATGTCAATGGTTTTGTGATTGAAGGGAAGGGTATATGCAATTAACATGGTTATTGTATTAAGCAGTATCCAGTTGAGTTGATTCTACGGCAACTAAATGATCATTTTGATAACTGCAAAATTCAAATTAATGCGCTGAGTATTTTCTAAATATTTTTCCTCATATTTAGTCATGGCTGCTGTAAATTAGCCATGACTGGATTTGATGAAAAATTCATCTAAATTTAACTCCAGGAATTACTGGTGAAAAACTCCATACAGTTTACAGATTTGCAGGAATATCTGCCAGCAGCATGCTTGGAGTTAAATAAGATCAATTATTATGATCCATTTTCTAATGGGATGCTGAGAGTCTTATTCCATCTTGTTTGTCATTTCTTGGAGGGGGGGTGGGGGGGTTGAAAAAATGTAATAAAATAAATACTGTAAAGCTTGCTTAATTGGATATTTCTTGACTCTCTTGGAGAGATTGGCCAAATTTGGCTGGTGAAATACATATTGTATTAAAGCCACATGCTGATATATTTATCTTTCATGCTCTGTATGGTCTAAGGGAGATAACTCTGTTAGATCTGCACAGTATACCGGTAAGTATTGGTATTGAGAATGATACCGAATGAATACCGGTATTGTTTTAAAAGTACCGGTATATCGTAAGAAACGGTATTGGATCAAATTATCGAAGTTGAAGTCGATATATTAGGCCCTATTAGGGAAAAACTGACAACTCCTGTGATAAAGTACATGTCAATCAATCTTCATTCGACCATTGAAAACACAGTTTGCAGCACACTTGAGCTGCGAAAGTTACAAGTAAGTATACACATACCAACAATTTGAAACTGAAACTGAAAGCTGATTATTTCGGGAGTGAGTCAAATTCAGAGAATGAATACTTTGACACATTTGTGTATGTATTCTCACATTTCCCCGTGTGGATAATTAAATTACTCACAAAATTATTACAGGGACTGTTTGTTTTATTTATTCTATTCCTCTCCAAAACAGATAAAACCTGAAGCCATGTTGATCAACATTTCCATCAACACTCTCATTGTGAACTTTGAACTTAATGAATATTAATAAGCTGTTCAATGGCAATGGAGGCGTGGGTTGGACGTCCCTGTCACTTTTCGTCCCAGTTTTAAAACGACAACCAGCAATCTAAAACTTAACTATTTCTTTTCAACCTACTCACAATTGTTTACAATTGGCTGTAACGTAAGTGCAAGCCCTACTTCAGAACTAACTCAAGCTTTTAAGAAACTTTTCCAAACAAGCTGGAAAAGTAATAGAGTGCAAAAGCACAAAAAAGATCGAAAAAGGGTCGAGCGAGACCAGCGCTCGAAATTACAGGTACTCACTCTGCACACCTCTTGCGTTTACCGATGCATGCACAACAACCGTGATGTCAATTCCTTCTATTTCCGCCATTGTACATGGTCGGAAATTTTTGTGACTCCTGCTATTCTTAGCTGTTATCTTCGTGAACAACTTATTTGTATGTGCAATCTTCATCTGATTGTGTCCAAGTGGATTGTATCCTTTTCAAGCTTTTCAAAATTATTACTATTTAATGCTATTTTTGATAATTTTTGCTTGCTTTTTCACACATAGTCTTGTTTTTCCCCCACATGTGAACACAACTATTGTTCTGTTTTCCGTTGGCGGGAAGCTTGATTTCATATATCATTTTCATATTATGCCTAAGACTATTCCTTGTTCCTCTTGCTTGCAGGTGAAACATGTGGACGACTCTCATTCCACCTGTGTCACTTGCAACAATTGTACTTAGGCCCAATCATGTGGTATTTGTGGGGTTTGATCCTCAAAATTCTGGGCTTCTGTTAACAAGGTGGTTCTATCTAGAGCTAGAACCCCTCGTTCTCAGGGTAAGGGTAGCCGTGCCTTATCAGATATTTCTGTGAGTGCACGTAGTGACTCTGTCACACAGGATGCTGATCTGTCTTTTTCTGTGGCGAGTTCCTCTGCAACTGTTGACGGTGCTAGTGCGGTGATATCTGACGTGGAGACCGTGGTCTCTTTGTCTTCTGATGTCACTCTTGAGGCGTCTGTTTTCGTAGAGAGCTTCTCCAAGGTCAGATTTGCCTCCTATGCCGTCGACAGTTGCTGAGGAAATTGTTACTACAGATCCTATTCTGTATGATGGTGGCTCTTCCATCTCCGCTGGGGATGGTATACAGTCTCGGGGGACCGAGACTGTATCTGCTGGCATGTTTGTGAGCTCTCAGCTTCCCCTGGCTTCGCGGCGAAGCTGTGCGGGTTTGCTGTCTGCTCCGTCTCATCTGGCTAGGTTTGCTCCTAGTCGGTTGAGCCGTTTGGTCGCTTCGGCAGCGATTCCTCGCCCCCCACCCCCACCCCTGAGCGAATCGTTTATTGTTCCTCTTCCCCCTGCTAGTGTGCCGACTAGCAGGATGGGGTTGGGACATTGGCATCCAGGGCCTGCTGTTCGGCAGAGGTCAGTGACAGCCCCAGTTAGCTGTCACTCTCGGAACCTTCCTCCGGTGATTCCTCACTGTGTTCCGAGTCTGGATGTCAATCGATGTTTGCCATCGGTCTCAGAGGATAGACAGTTGGGGCCTTCTGTCGCGCAGAGGCCAATGGCAGGATCCTGTCATTCTTGGGACAATCCTCTGGTGTCTTCACACCGTGTCCCAGGTCCAGCTACTGATCGACGTACGCCGTCGGTCTCTTTAAAGGATTTGCAGTCAGGACCTTCTGTTCTGCAGAGGTCAGTGATTGCCCCTGGGCATCACAATCGGGACTATCCTCCACTGTCTTCTTACCGTCTCCCTATTCTGTCTGCCGATCGACGTTCATCGCCGGTCTCTTCTGAGGATTTGGGTTCTTCTACCAGAAGGGTCAATTGGGAGTATACTCCGCCGGGCGATGCTGCTGCGACGGATTCTCAGGGTGACCTGCGTCAGGCCGTTTTGGAGCTCACCTGGTTTCTTTCTGGCAACCCTCAAGTTGGCCTCCCTTTGCCTTCTGAGGCACAACCTCCTTTGTTCGGTCGCCAAGATGTCTCGCCTGGCTTGGATACTGCACAGTATTCACAGGAGGTTTCTGCTGGTCAGCCCGAGTTGGGCTATGTCTCCTCTGCAACAGAGGATGACAATTTTCTTGAAGGTGATAGGGCCCCCCTCGTCAGTGTTGGGGCAGGCTTTGGATTTGGTCTTTGGCTTATTCCCGGACATTCAGCCTTCAGACCAGCCATCTGTGACCGTCCGGCCGCGGTCCTCTGTGGAGCACCGTAACCCTGTTGAGCCTTCTAGCTCTGTTGCTTTACGCCCTCTGCAATCGGCTCAGGTTGTTGAGTCCTTCCAGGGCTTAGATGCCAAAATGCTTTCTAAGGCCCTCAAGGGTTCTTTCCTTTCTAGAGCTGATGCCTTTCTGCCTCCATCGCGGTTTCGTGTTTACAATTCCGTCTGTCCACAGTCTTCCAAGGGATGACTACTGTGGATGAGGATTCTTCTTCCCTCGGGTTAACTAAGCCTAAGTCGGCAGTTCTCCCGATGTCGGTAGTTGAATCTATGATGGGTCTGTCCCGAGAGATGCTGGGTATGTTATCTCTCGTGGACCATGTCGTCGCTGCCCTGGCTGAATATTTTCCACCAGGGGAGTTTGATGATGCTCAGGCACCTTTTCGCATTTTGTCACAGGCTCTCATGAACTTGACACACGCTCACGCCTGTAACATGGCTAATTTGATGCTGGTGTGCCGGGATGCGGTGTTGGATTCTTCTCCATCCCTTCCTTCTGAGCAGCGTGCAGTTCTGAGGTCTGCCTCTTTGGTTGGACCTCAGTTGTTCCATGGTTCCGTGGAAGCTGTCCGTGGCGAGGTTCTACGTCATTCGAAGGACCAGCTTTTGTTGCGACAGCTCGACCAACCTGCTGCTGCGGGTGGTGGTCGTTCCAGGCCCGCCAAGCGTCCTGCTGCGTCTGCCTCGTCGGCTACTTCTGCTCAGAAGAAGCGCCGATGCGGCCAGGCTCGCTGGCAGCCTCAGGCAGGAAAGTCTCAGGACTCTGTCACTTCCCGAGGTGGTGGTTTCCTCCTCTCGGGGGCCTCGTTGAGGCCCCAAGTGAAGGTTCTCACCTCAATTCGCCTCCAGATGGGGGAAGGCTGTCGCTGTTTTATGACCGTTGGACAGAGATAATGTCGGACACTTGGGTCCTCTACGTCATACAATCCGGTCTGCGACTGTCCTTCCATCGGCACCCCAGTTAATCTCGGGTGCCCCTCCCGACTTGGGCCCCTTCCAATTCTCTATGTCGGGACCTTCTGCTGAAGGAGATCAACAATCTCCTCTCCAAAGGGGTGATCAAGGTGGTCAGGAACACCCTTTCACCAGGGTTTTACTCAAGACGTTTCTTGGTGCTGAAGAAAAACAGCAAATTTTGTCCTGTCATCGATCTGAGTATCCTGAACGAGTACATAATAGCTCCTTGTTTCAGTATGGAGACTTTCCAGTCGGTTCGACGTTCAGTTCATCAGGGCGACTTTGCTGCCAGTATCGACCTGAAGGATACCTACTTCCATGTACCCATTCATCTGGCATCACGGAAATACCTTCGGTTCTCATTTCGGGATCGAGTCTATCAATTCAGAGCTCTCCCGTTCGGTTTGAACCTGGCTCCTTGAGCCTTCACCCGACTGATGTCACATGTGCTTGCTTTCCACCGTACTCAGTCGGCTGTAACTTTGTCAGCCTACCTGGACGACATCCTCCAACGGCACCACGATGCTGCTGCTCTGGAGTTAGATGTCCGGCAGTTTCTTTGCCTAGTAGCGTCGCTTGGTTTCAGAGTCCATCGCGAGAAGTCGGATCTCCTTCCTTCTCAGCAATTTCGTCATTTGGGGATGGATTTCGACACTCTTCACAATGTGGTGTCAGTCTGCAATGCTCGGGCGACGAGTCTTTCCACCTTGACTCGGAACCTGCTTCAATCTTCCTCGGTCTCGGTCAGGACTTTCCTTCGGATGCTGGGCCTTTGTGGTTCGGTGACAGATCTCATTCCGCTCAGTCGCTTGTTTGTCCAAATGTAGATCCCATGGACCTGGAACTTCCTATTCCTTGGTCCCTGCTTTGTCACCTCCACCCTTGGGCCGATGTTCCCTGGCTGACACAGGGTGTTCTGTTGGATCATCCTTACTGTGGATGCCAGCGATCGGGGCTGGGGTATAACGTTGGATCCTCTCGATCTGTCCACTCACGGCGAGTGGGACAGTGAGCAGGTGGGCCTTCATATCAACCAGAAGGAGCTCCTTGCTCTTCTGTTGAGTTTTCGGCTTTGGATCCCTAACCTGTCGGACCATATTGTCCTACTTCTTTCGGACAATTCGACAGTAGTGGCCTACATACGGAATCAAGGAGGCACACATTCGATTCCCATGTATCGGCTATCTCGGGATCTTCTTCTGTTGGCGCGAGATGTAAATGCTGTCCATTCGACACATTCCCGGGCGTCTCATCGTCCTAGCAGACTCCCTGTCCTGACGCGACAGTGTCCTTCCAACCAAATAGATGCTATATCGGTCGGTGTTTCAGGCGATTTGCGAGCGGTGGGGGGCCGTCCTCAGGTCGACCTTTTCGCCACTCGCTGGAATCATCAGGTAGAGACCTTTGTCTCCCCTTTTCCCGATCCTCTGGCATTTGCGGTAGATGCTCTGTCTCTGGACTGGACAGGTTGGATCGGCTATGCCTTCTCTCCTGCACCGATTCTTCCTCAAGTATTAGCGAAGATTCGTGCTTGCAGTTGCAGGATCATTCTGATCGCACCTCGGTCTCCACAGAGGGTGTGGATCAATCTGCTGCGGCCTCTGTTGGCAGATCGGCTGATTCGTCTACCTCCACATTGCGATCTTCTTTCCCAGAGTCAACCCAGGAAGTATCACAACAACCTGGCAAGCCTGTCCCTTCACGCCTGTCTTTTATCAGATCCTGTCTCCGACGTAGAGGTTTTACGAAACGAATAGTGGAGTGCATTTCTGCATTGCGGCGACATTCCACTGGCATGAGTTATGCTGCAAATTGGAAGGTTTTCTGCTGCTGGTGTGCAGATCACAATGTGGATTACCGTGATCCGTCAATCGCTCAAATTGCGGATTTTCTGGTATATCTTTTTGATTCCAAGGGCCTCCAGCCTATTACGATTAAGGGCTATCGGTCTATGCTGTCTGATACTTTCTCTTATGTGGGAAAGCGGTGCATCGGCCGTAATCTTTTTCTCTCCAAACTCATTCGACACTTTTCTTTGAAGAGGCCTCGAGTTTTGCGTCTTTCACCCAAGTGGAACTTGGCATGGGTGTTGCACTGTTTGGAGGGTGCGCCATTCGAGCCTTTATCTGAGACCAATATGCATTTTCTCACCTATAAGACTGCTTTCCTTCTAGTGTTTGCTTCTGCTCGACGAGTCAGTGAGCTTCATGCGCTATCTGTTGATTCTGCTTTCTTCACTACTGTCACCTTCACTACTGATTGCTCTTTTCCGGCTAAGAATCAGCTTTCTGATTCGGTACCTCTTCCCATCTGCATTTCGGGCTCTCCCCGCTGTCGATGGTCAGAGACCTCTTCTGTGTCCTGTTAGTGCAATCAAGACTTACATTAATCGCTCTCAGTTCATTAGGAGGGGTCGGAAGAGATTCTTTCTGTCTCTCATTCCTAAGAGGCAGTCTATCTCTTCCCATTCTATTTCCAGGTGGATCTGTCTTGCAATCAAGCTGGCTTATTCCCGCTTGTCTGCTTCGGATCTTGTTTCGAACCGGTTTAATGCTCATGAGGTTCGTGCCATTTCTACATCCTGGTCGTTCTCCTATTCTGTTTTGCTCCGGGATGTTATGAATGCGGCTTACTGGAGGAATGCTTCTACCTTCACCTCCTTTTATCTCCGCCACCTACAGCAGCAATCTGAGGACCTTTATTCTTTAGGCCCTCTCGTTGCTGCTCAGGCTGTTGTGCACCCTCGTTAAAATTGTTTTTATCAAGGTTGTGCTTTGCTCAGCCTTGTTCTTTTCAGGTGCCTTCCCTCTATCTTCATTACAGGTTTCACTATTGTTCTCTGCCCTCCTTGCTTTTCTTTCTGCTGCTCTTGTTGGTATTGGTTATGTGATTCACCTCCTCCTATTGTTTATTCAGCCAATTGTAAACAATTGTGAGCAGGTTGAAAAACTGTTTACAGTGAGGGCTACAGGAATGACTTTTGTCCGTCTGTCCATCCATCCGTCCGTCTGTCCGTCTGTTAACTTTTAGAGTTTTGGTTAAAGTTTGTGGTTAAAGTTTTTTACTGAAGGTTCAAGTGGTTTTTTTTTTCTTCTTCTTCTTTCTTTTCCTGTTCAGTTGACATTTGGAGTTTTGGTTAAAGTTTGTGGTTAAAGTTTTTTATTCAACCTTCAAGTACAGGCTATACCCACTAGTTCTTGTCTGATCATCACAAAATTTCATATGCAGGTTTTAGGTCATGTCTACATGAGAACGTCCCCTTTTGGTCGTGATCGGTCAACCGGTATGGCTGCCCGAGCCCAAAACCCGAAAACCATTAGCACAGTCTACAGGTCGTATTTATGAAGGGATTTCATTGCAACTTCATAGCATGCCTCTGTATAATGCCTAAATGAGAACCTCTCCGTTTGGGCATGATCTGTCAACCGTGATGGCTGCCCAAGCCCGAAACCCAAAAACTTTTAGCACAGTCTGCAGGTCATGTTTAATATGGACGGATTTCATTGTAACTTGATACGATGACTCCGTATGATGTCTACATGAGAATTTCCCCATTTGGGCATGCTCTATCAACCGTGACGACTGCCCGAGCCCCAAACCCGAAAACCTTTAGCACAGTCTACAGGTCATATTTATGGAGGGATTCCATTGTAACTTGATAGGTTGACTTCATATAATTTCTACATGAGAAAGTCCCCTTTTGGACGTGATTGAGCAGCTGTGACAGCTACAGGTGCCCGAAGCCCGAAAACCTTCAGCACAGTCAACAGGTCATATTTATGAAGGGATTTCATTGTAACTTTGTAGGATCAATCCACATGATGCCCAGATGAGAATGTCCCTTTTTGGTTGCGATCATTCAACCATGATGGCTGCCTGAGCCCGAAGCCCTAAAACCTTTAGCACAGTCTACACGTCATATTTGTGAGGGGGATTTCATTGTAATTTGATAGGTTGACTTCATATAATGTCTAGATGAGAACATCCCCTTTTGGGCAACTTTGACGGCAAGAGGGGCCCGAAGCCCGAATACCTTTAGCACAGTCTATAGGTCATATTTATGGAGGGATTTCATTGTAACTTGATAGGTTGACTTCATATAATGTCTAGATGAGAACGTTCCCTTTTGGGCAACTGTGATGGCAACAGAGGCCCGAAGCCCGAAAACCTTTAGAATATTCCACAGGCCAATAATAAAGGGATTTCATTGTAGCTTGGTAGGATGACTCCAAGTTTGTGGTTAAAAACCCAGACAAACACCACCACCCCCTACACCCCTCCCAACCCCCACCCCCACCCCCACCCCTCTCTCCCCCTCCCACCCCCAATTAGGCTTCTTTTTTTTTCCTTTTTTCTCCAATATGCATTTTGAACTATTTACAGTCACTACATGTGGAACCTTTTTTTAAACTTACGTACCAAACCCCACCCCACCCCACCCCCATCCCACCCCCACCCTGGAGGCCAATTAGGCACTTTTTTTTTCATCAAAAATTCTGGTTTACAGTTTTGGTTAAAAACCCAGACAAACACCACCCCCCTCCCCCCCCCCCCCCCCCCCACCCTCCCCCAAATTAGGTTTTTGTTTTTTTTTATTTCCCCCAATATGCATTTTGAACTATTTACAGTCACTACATGCAGAACCTTTTTTTTCCTTTTGTCAAAAATGCTTTTTTACAGTTTTGGTTAAACTTTGTGGTTAAAAATCCAGACAGAAATTATCCCCCCCCCCCACCCCCCACCCCCCTCAATTAGGCTTTTTTTTTTCTTTCCTCGAATATGCATTTTGAACTATTTACAGTCACTACATGCAGATCCTTTTTTTAAACTCATGTAACACCTCTGCCCCCGGGGGGTGGGGGTCGGGGCAATTACGCACCTTTTTTTTGTTTCGTCAAAAATGCTTTTTTATAGTTTTGGTTAAAGTTTGTGGTTAAAAACCCAGACAAACACCACCCCCAGGTAATAGGTCATGAGGTATGTTTTGAAGTAGAGAAATGAAAAAATAAAATTTGAATAGCAAATTTTGTATATTACGAGTGCAGATATGGCAGATTCGTTAGGTAAACTGTTAACAAAAAATGGCTCCGACTATTTTGCGTCTAAGCATTGCCATTCCTGGGAAAGTCGGGCTGCATGTGTGACATCACTCTAGTTTTAAAACATCAAATATTTTTTTACAGATGTTATCCCAGAAATTAATAATGAATTCAAATAAATTATTCATATCTTAACCCTTTAAGAACTGTGCTAACCACACATCACATCAGGTGAAGTTTTGGGGATATGAACATACACGGTACAGAAACAGAAACAAAGGGAAAGGGAAGCCTACGCAATAATAATCCATTCAGACATTAATAATTGCCGCTCACATGGACATTAACTGCTTACACAAACACACCACTGACCATATCTATCAACACTTAAAATAGAAAAGGTCACAAGAAGAACCAAACAATGGAGAGGAAAATGCAGGGTGCGAAATGCTCCCACTCCATAAAACAGCTGTATTAATTAGTATTCATGAACAAAGGAAAAATAAGCACTACAGCCAGCTTCAGTGGCGAATTATGGGATATTCTTTTCGAACAAAAAAGTCATGGCACTTTATTGTTTTCCCTCATGTCTGAGCTGTCTCTGTGATGTGATTTTAAATCAAAATAAAATAACACTGTGCAAGTATGTAAAAAAAGTGCTTTCTTAAAGATATTGGGTTCAGGTGAACATAAGGTACCGATTACATTAAATTTTATTCAATTGTTAACCACCCAAAATATAACTGTGTTGTCAACTGTTTACGAACTCAATTCCCCAGAACATTGCCCAAGTTTTTCACCCTCTGAACTGGTCTACGATATACCGATATATCACAATATTTTTTTCAATACCGATACCAGTATTGAAATTTGAATTCCGTGCAGCCCTAAACTCTGTTCAATACATAAAAAAGTTTACACAGGAACAATCTGTTTGTTGTCATTTTCTTGTATTGCATTGTTTAGCAAGTATAGGTAAGTTGTTACGGCTATGAAACAGAAATTCCTTATTATTGATGAAGTGGTATACGCAGTTATGGATTCAGATCATGAATTTGATGGTGACTTACAACTCGACGCAGAAGAATCTTTTTCCTTTTTTTTTTTATTTTGGTGTGGGTAGGAGGGCAGCATAACATGCTGCTGGCATATGTCAGAGGCTTGAGTTGTGTATGGAAGAGGGTATCCCTCAGCCATTGGTTGGGGTCTGAGAGGCCAACTTCAAGAGCATTTTTTTTTAAAATACAGCTCAAATGAGTCATCTTTGGACATTTTCAGGCTCAATAGGACATCAGTTTTACAGAAAATGTGGGGTGTTACCTGTATTTACATTAGTTACTCGGGAATACTGGGTTAAACCTTCCTGTCTATACTTCCTCCAGATACAATTATTACCTGGTTTGCAGTGAAAAAATAAGTAGGAGTGGAATTTCTTGTACAACAGGAGAGTTTGTGGGCAGTTTTTTCCAGTTGTGATAGATTATCATGTGAGCAAAGGATATAAAACAAACATGTTGACAGGAATTTTTTTACTTGCAAGTATTTGGAAAATGTAAGGTTTAATTCTGCCATTGTACCCTATCTTTAAGAGAAGGCTAAAAAATAAACCAAGTTGATAAATTAACTTGTAAATACTTTTAACCTTTAAGTTTGTAATTTCCCTGTGGAAACTCTAGGAAGTGAATTAATCCTTGTTTACTGTGGTAAACAAGCTCTGTTTTATGTGTGAAATAGAACCCGGCCCCAATGCCTGGGGTAGAAGTCCTCTAAAATGGGCAACATGGTTGTAAACGATTGGCTGAACTTGTCTTTATATCCATGTTGCAGTCACTTGCAGCCAGTGTACCAAAATGTGTGACCTTAAACACCAATAAATAATTAAATAAATAAATTTTATCTTACAGAAAAGGATTAATAGATTAAGTTAACTGGAATCTGGTTGTGTTCTTGTGATAAATTGAGGATTTGATCTATTATATCTGATTTAACAGAGCTTATGGAGCTCTGTCACACAAGATATAACTGATTAAATGCTTATGTTAGGACTCATGATTTTTGACAAATCATCAGTATTTTTATACTGTACCAATGACCCAGACTTAGCTGGTGCTAACTCTTAAAAATTCAGGGCCAAACACAAATTTTGCCCCCCCCCCCCCCAATCCCCAAAATTTGCATCCAAATCCAAAAAATCAATGTCCTATATGGTCCTCCATACTTTTGTCCACTGCGCATGCACAGTGTCAAGGAAGTACCAAAATTGGAGCGAAATCTTCATTCTTTGTTTGGCCCTTCAATCAGTAACATCTCACTGATATCTGTGCTTATAATCTCAGTTAAAATGATGCCAGACACAAAATCATGAAGGAAATGGTGGATCCAAGGATGAAATAAGAGGATGAGAGGAAGAAACAGTGGAAGGATGTGTTCAGGGCTGTAACTTATAATTTTTATGTAAAATTATTTTATGTTCCCTAATTTCGGGTCATGGGCCTGATGTTTTCATTCTTGCTATGAAATCTCCACTGTTTGTTCAGTGTTTCCTCTCCCCTTTCCTTGATACCCCCTTTGCTAATCTCCCATGCTTTTGGTATAATTTTTTAAATTTTTTTATTGAAATTTCTTGGGAGTTTTAGCATAGTTACAGAATGTTTATTCTGTTATCCCCATGGTTAAGTCCTCACCCTAGGGGTGTTTAGGCGTTTTGGTCATGCATCTACCATCCGATGTACTGCAGCTTCTTCTCTGGAAGATTCTGTTTTACATCGGATAGTGTTTTAAATTGGTTACTGATTTCGGGCCATGTTTTTCAGTGCCTGGAGTCTTGTTTCCAGTTTTTATTGACTTTTGTTTATGTTGACAAGGGTGACTTCTGTCATTGATTCCTTGTTTTCTGTAAGGTTCATTATATAGCCAGATACATTAATATTGTCTGTAAGTGTAACATTAATTTTTAGAAATGTTTTAAAATTTTTGTCCACACTTAGGCTTTTTTGGATCCATTTGGGCTCATCGTTCCCTTTGGGAACTTGGGCTCATGTAAAAAAAATTTCGAAAATGTTTTCTTTTGAATTATTTTTCAAAATTTTTGTAATGGATTATATTATTATTATGTATCTTTGTATTTTCAAGGGTTAGTGCGAGTACTAGGCTGTTTAATATTGTGGATTCTAAGCTGAAAAACTCTCTTCGAGTCGCTCCAGTTTCAGGAGAACTTCTCTTCGATGGTAACCTTTCACTAATCTATGATCAGATTACCAAGAAAGCTTCAGACTCTCTGCTTTTTAAGTCCGCTTCGAAAAAAACGGACTCAGCAGAGAAGAGTAAGACAGGGACTTCTGGGGCAAGTACGTCCAAGGGAAGTTCCTATAGAGGATGTAAGAAAGCCTCTACATCTTACTCCAGAGACCGTCGGAGTAGCAACTCAGGTAGGGGATGTAATGCTGGTCGAGACAACCGGTCAGATGCCCCTAGGTCGACTGGTCGAGGTGTGGGTAGGGGAGCATGTAGTTTCTCCTCCCGCAAGCCTCGCAGGTACAGGAGGTGAAGGTCAGAACCTCTATTGCGCGCCAGTGGGCGGAAGGCTGTTGAGATTCTTAACCAATTGGTTGTCAATTACAGATGACCGATGGGTTCAGGAGGTTATTTCGGTCGGAAGGTCTAAAACTGTCCTTCAGAGAAAAACCTCCGTTAACACGAAGTCCACGATGGAATCAGCTTCCATCAAACCTTCAGAAGAGAGATTCGCTTCTATCAAAGGTGCAATCTCTTCCGGAGAAGAACGCAATAGAGGTCGTAGAAAACCAGCAATCTCTTGGTTTTTACAGTCACCTGTTCCTGGTACCAAAACCAGATGGCTCGTTCCGTCCAGTTATAGATCTAAGCTGGATAAACAAGCTGATCGTGGATCCGAAATTTTATATGGAGACCATACGATCAGTGAGAGCGAGCATTCGAGTGAACGACTATGCTGCGAGCATAGATCTCAAGGATGCGTACTTTCACGTCATGGTACATCCGGCGTTCAGAAAGTACCTTCGCTTCACTGTCCTAGGAGTCGTTTATCAGTTCCGAGCAATGTGCTTCGGACTGAATCTAGCGCCCTGGGCCTTCACTCGAATAATGAACTCGGTGATGACTCATTTCCGAGCTCATTCGTCTGTGGTAACGTCGGCCTACTTGGACGACATTCTTCAGAGGTACGGCGACAGATTAACGCTTCAGAACATTGTTCAGAGTCTGCTTCAATTGCTCCGACGTCTCAGTTTCATAGTAAACGAAAAGAAGTCGGATCTAGTTCCGTCCAAGTCACTTGGGAATGAGCTTCGAGACGCACAACAATCTGGTTCATCTGCCATTACCCAGAGCGAAATTAGTCAGTTGTTACGCACGCTTTTGTCTACACTCGGATGTAGTAACAGCGAGAGAATTTATACGACTGATAGGTTTGTGCGGAGCTGCCGCGGACCTTATTCCGATGGGGCGTCTACACACTCGTCCACTCCAGATATTTTTTACTCAGAATTGGAGTGTGAAGATTCATTTGCTCGAAACGAACATCATCTTGTCCAACCAAGTAAAACAAGAGATTCAGACTTGGGCAGATATTCTGTGGTTAACTCAGGGAGTTCCACTGCAACTGCCGGATCCAATTTTTTCAATTATGGCGGATGCGAATCAAACAGGTTGGGGCACGACATTGAGCCCAACAGATTTGAGGTGCCAGGGTCTTTGGGATCCACAATTCCTGAACAAGCACATAAACATCAAAGAGATGATGTTAATTTGGCTTGCACTGCGTCATTGGATGAACATTATTCAGAATTCACATGTTCAAATACTGTCTGACAATTCAATAGTAGTAGCGTATATTCGGAACCAGGGAGGCACTCATTCTATTCCGTCGTTCAACTTAACGGAAAGAATCCTTCTGTTTGTCTTAGAGCATCAGGTTCTTCTGTCGGTCTGTCATATTCCGGGTCGTCTGAACATTTTAGCGGACTCCCTTTCTCAGAAAGGTTGTATGTTACTGTCAGAATGGACTCTCAACAAACGAGTATTCAATCAGATCTGCTACCAATGGGATCGTCTGATGATAGACTTGTTTGCGATGCATCTCAACAATCAGTTGCAGACGTATGTGTCGCCATGCCCAGATCCTCGAGCGTTCGCAGTAGACTCTCTCTAGATCTCTTGGGACGAATGATAGGATACTCGTATCCTCCAGCTCCGTTGATTCAACAGATATTGCTAAAAATCAAGCAATCTCACTGCAAGATTCTGTTGGTAGCATCTCTGTCACCCCACAGACCATGGATAAATCTACTCAGGTGTCTGTTATGGGACATTTCTCGGAAGCTTCCTCCGTGGGAGGACCTTCTTTCGCAGGGAAATCGCGCACACTGCATCATAACCCGCAAGGTCTCAACCTTCACGTATTTCCATTGTGCAGTCCTTCTTGCACAGCAAGCAATTTACAGGACGAGTAGTGGACGCAATTTCTAACTGTAGGAGGACCGACCTCCTCTTCGCTAAATTATGCTGCTAAGCAGAAGGTTTTCTCTCGTTGGTGTAGGGATCATTCTATTGATATTTATGATCCCCTCCATTCCAGACATTGCTAATTTTTTGGTCTACTTGTTTGACGTGATCAAACTGTAGCTAATAACTATTAAGGGTTATAGGTCTATGCTATCGGATACTCATTCTCATCATGATAGCTTACAAATTGGATTTAATATCTCTTTATCAAAGTTAGTTAAAAACTTTTCGATAAATAGACCTAGAGCCCTTAGGTTAATTCCTAAGTGGAATTTAGCTTGGGTTCTTCTGAAGCTAAAAGAAGTGCCATTTGAACCCCTTGATATGGTAGACTTCAAATACTTATCTTATAAGACAGCTTTTCTCTTAGCCTTCTCTTCTGCTGGAAGAGTTAGTGAGCTTCATGCTCTATCTGTTGATGATTCTCACTATCGTAGTGTTGGTAATACTATTACTTTGACTACCAATGTAGGATTTTTGGCTAAGAATCAGGCTCCTAATAAGTACCCTGAACCTATTGTTATTAAGGCTCTTCCATCCTCAGGCGGTCATAGGCCTTTGCTGTGTCCAGTTAGAGCCATGCGTATTTACAAACGTAGATCTGAGTTTATCAGAAAGGGACAAAAATGTTTCTTTCTGTCTCTGCTGCCTAATAGAAGGGACATCATGGTCCATTCTATTTCAAGGTGGATTCATTTGACTATTCGTACTGTTTATGAAAGATTATCTTCTACTCAGCAGTCTGTGCCTAAGATTTCAGCGCATGAAGTTAGAGCGCTGTCTACATCTTGGGCTTATGCTAATAGTATTGCTATTTCTGATTTGATGAAGGCTGCATACTGGTCTCAGCCTTCTATGTTCACAAATTTTTACCTTAGAAATATTGAGTCTATTTCTGGCAACCTTCGTTATTTAGGTCCGTTATCTGTTGCTCACAATGTCGTCCACTAAACAGTTGCAACTATAGTTATGCAGGCTTTCTGTTCCAGCAGTGACTCTGTCCTGCTGCCCCCTTCGTTCTGGGGTGATTGACCCAGAGCAAGGGGAGAGGGGGGGGGGGGGGGAGGGGGTTTGCTTATATCACCTGCTTTATAGTGAAAAGCAAGGGAATACCTCCTCTGGAGTCAGTAATTCTGAGTCGGTGCTGGGATGGTTTTAAAGTGTAAAGCTAATGTTTATCTCATTTATGTAATATTTTTAAAGTGTAGCTCGATGTAAAGCATTTGTATATGTCACGTGTCATACGAGCGTTAATATACGATCCTCTGACACTTTTAAATGAGTATAAAGTCTCATTCTCTGGACTATCTTTATTTATTGGCTTTCCTTTAAAAAATTAGTATAAAGGATTATACTGGATGTCAATAGAGATCATTGATGTTATTGTGCTCAATTACGAATTGGTAATATGTCTTTTTTATTTTCGTATAAACAAGAAAGATACATGTAAATCCTGTTTCTCCTTTTCTCCTTGAGGGGATAATTCTGTTTATATGTAATTGAGCCTATTGGATTTTCCTTTATGTCCTAGGCCCTCCAGCCTTTTTTCTATTCAGCTAAGTCTGGGTCATTAGTACAGTATAAAAATATGAAAAAATTTATAGTAATTTATATATTTTTTATACTTACCAATGACCTAGACGGGGATGGCCCTCCCATGAGTTGGGAACTCATACCTCCCTGCTGATTATATAACATTTACCAGGCACTGGTTGTAAGAATGAAGATTTGGCGCCAATTTCGGTACTTCCTTGACACTGCACATGCGCAGTGGACAAAAGTATGGAGGACCATATAGGATATTGATTTTTTGGATTTTTGGATTTGGATGCAAATTTTGGGAATGGGGGGGGGGGGGGCAAAATTTGTGTTTGGCCCTGAATTTTTAAGAGTTAGCACCAGCTATGTCTGGGTCATTGGTAAGTATAAAAAATATATAAATTACTATAAATTTTTTCATTTTTATACGCCCGTTTTGAAAAAACGGGTCGTATTATGGTATACCGCTGTCAGTCTGTCTGTCTGTCCGTCCGGTCACATGTCGTACGATAACTCAAGAACGCTTTGAGAGATTTTCGTGATTTTTGGGTAGGTGGTGTATATCGATGGAGGGAAGCTCCCTTTCGTTTAGTGTCGCCGTTCGATTAGTCTTTCCAGAGTTATGGGACTTTATTACTTAGAAAATTGTTGATTTTTTACACGTCGTACGATAACTCGAGAACGCTTCAAGAGATTTTCACGATTTTTTGGTAGGTGGTTTATGTTGATGGAGGGAAGCTCCCTTTCGTTTAGTGTCGCCGTTCAATTAGTCATTCCAGAGTTATGGGACTTTATTACTTAGAAAATTGTTGATTTTTTACACGTCGTACGATAACTTGAGAACGCTTCAAGAGATTTTCACGATTTTTTGGTAGGTGTTTATGTTGATGGAAGGAAGCTACCTTTCGGTTGGTGTCGCTGTTCGATTAATCATTCCAGAGTTATGGGACTTTATGTTTCACATGTCGAACAATAACTTGAAAATGCTTAGAGCAATTTTCATGATTTTTTGGTTGCAAGTATATGTTGATAGAAGGAATCTGCCTTTCGATTTGTGTCACTGTCCGATTTGTCATTCCAGAGTTATGGGACTTTATTCATCAAAATATAGGCAATTTTCCACATGTTGGACTTTGAGCAATTTTCATGATTTTTTGGTGGCAAGTATATGTAACCTGACAAGTACACATGTATACTCATATTGTGTGGTTCCCTCTTGTAATTAATAACAGGCGTATCATGGCTCATGGCGCAGCTGTTTATTATTCAATTTCCGGGGCTTTACTTTATAATATCTATGCAATGAACATGTCGAAATTACACTGAATGTGTCGTCAAAGATTTGGTGTTTTATGTTATAGTCAATTAACAGAGTTATTCTGTGTAGGGATTTTCACTAGAAGGAATACCCTGTATTTTTAGTCAAATTTTCAAAATAAGCACGACTAGTCAGTCACCGGGTGGGTGGGTGGGCAGCCCTTTTGTTTATAACTGAGTTGTTTCTGGATGGATTTTGATATTTGGTATGTGAGTTTATATGCATATTCAGCACCTGATGATGCAAAATAGGGCGTGTCCTTGCTTTTTCACCAGAGTTATGGCCCTTTGTTAAAATTGACTAATTTTGAGCATGATAGTGCAATAACTTCAACAAATGTCAACTGATTTGACTGATATTTGGCACATGGGTTTCAAGGAACAATGTCTTGATTGAGTTCGAAAACAGGCTCAGTCTGATGTATGGCAGCAGAACTATTGGGCTGACATTTTCATTTTTTGCAGATTTTGTGCTTGATAGTGCGATAACTTAAACAAACATCAACCAATTCAATTAATTTTTGTGATATGGTTTTCTAAGAAGATTGTCTCAATCGAGTTTGAAATCGGGCTTGGGTCAATATACGACAGCAAAATTATTGGTCTGTCTTTGTCATTTTTTTACAAATTTTGTGCTCGATAGCATGATAACTTGAACAAACGTCAACCGATCCAATTCATTTTCATTATGTGGGTTTCCAGGAACATTTTCTTGATCGAGTTCAACAATGGGCTTGGTCCGATATATACACAGCAGAATTATTGCGCTGACTTTGTCATCTTTTGCGGATTTTGTGCTTGATAGTACCATAACTTAAACAAATGTTAACCGATTTGATTCTTTTTTTATTATATGGGTTTCCAGGAAAATTGTCTGAAACAAGTTCGAAAATGGGCTCGGGCAGATATACTGCAGCAGAATTATTGGGCTGACTTAGTCATTTTTTGCAAACTAGTTATTTAGAAAAAGTACTCTGATGTTTTTTAGTTGATAGCCACCACTGCATTAGCCACAAAAACCTGACCCCCACATCAGCGATGCAAACCCTTGTTGTAATTACTTTACACTGTACTTTTATTTATAATTCATTGTCTCTCAAATGACATCATGCTAGTGTTTGTTTACTTCAGAAGATTCTTTTTTGTATTTATAGCAATCTATGCACACTACCCCTCACATACTGGCACAGAGTTTTGCCAACATAGAAGAAAAAGAGAATCTGTCAGCAAAACAAAAAGAATTAATTGAAGAAAAACAGAGATTTCTGGAAGAGGGAAAGAAACTTACCGATGCAACAATCAGACTTGCAGAAGAAGTAAGAGTTATTTTGTTACATTCTATTATTTTTAACATTTTTCATCTTTTTTTTTTTTATAAAAATAAAACCTTTTCTACTGCATTTTATTACTGCCTATCCTATGGATGGAAAAAATTGAAAATTAACTTTGAGATATCCAACCGGAATTAAAGTTGACAGAAACCTCCATGGTAGTCTTGATTGATCAAAAAAGTAATTGATTTATTAACCGTTACTTTCAGGCCTGAAAATAAGCAGTCTGACATTTGCAGAATGAGGTCCCCAGAGGGTGAAATTGATGATGCTGTCCCATACAGTGGACCAATTTATCCTCTGGGTACCTTTTCTGTTTAGATTTGAGACCCTGATTCAGATTGACATTCACAGAGGGTAAATTGTGTGATGCTACCCTGCTGTGCAGGGTAGCATCTCAAAATTCACCCTCTGAAGACCTTATTTTGCAGATGACCGTCTGCTTATTTTCTGGCTTGGTTACTTTTGAACTAATGTATTATATGGGTTAACAAAGGAACAAACTTGCTCCAAAACAGGCAAACATTGTCACACTGACTCCCTTATATGAGACAGAGTAAAGCTTGCAAGCAAAGACTGACCTGTGCATTTAAAAATAAGAGCCAGACCTGGAGCCTACTTTTGAAATCTAGAAGCCAAATTTACTCCTCAATCGGTAAAGTGTTTACTCATCAATTGGTAGAGTGCTAAATTATTGCTGATTGTCAGATTTTTTCATGTGTTTGCCTTGTTACAGTTTATGGGAGAGTGCCTAAAAAGGCTCTCTCCCATCGATTGTAACAAAGCAAATCCACACAAATGATATAATTTCTCTTCAAAGAAAACATGAAGTCCTTTTACAGAACATGAAGCCTTCAAGTTGCAACACCTGCACACCAGCATAAAGCCCAATATGGTCTCTTCAAGCACTCTACCAGTTAACTATGTTCAGTTAACTGTGTTTATGTCACTTTTGCATTTCATTACATTCTTTTCTTGACATAATTAAAGTAGTTTCTCAAATGATTGAAAAATATTTTTATATCACATAAAAACATTTCATTTTCACAGTAGTTCCCAGACAAGTCTTGGCTGACTAAGTGACCAATGGCAGAATTGGGTCTTATAATTACAATCCAACTTAGAAGCCAATGATTAAGATATGGGAGCCAAATCAGAATTTTAGGGGTCAAATTCACACTGGCTACTTACTAGGTCGGTCCCTGCTTACAAGTTACGCGCAGACATACCTGTTCACTTGCATGATCATTATACTCTGTCCATAGCTGGAAATGGTCATTCTTTTCATTTACCTACTGTGGGTAGCAGACGATACTTGCAAAATAAATTCTTGACTTACTAAAAAAAATTCAATTTTTTGTCTAAAAAACGTAGCTTATGACCCCTCACTGGAACGAGCTCGACAAGCTCATTCCAATGAGGGGGCATAAGCAATGTTTTTGAGACAAAAATTGAAAACATATTAAAATTTGAATGGAGATTCTTGTATACAGCACTGGCCGATAGGTTTGGCGAAGGGTTAATGCTGTCAATCATCAATGGTACGGGAATTATTCAGCTACCTGTCAGGGCAAGTGATTAATCGGTTAACCAAGGTTAATCCATGTGATTAATCAATCAATAAAACCCTTTAACCATTTCAGCTCTACTTCATGGTACCAAGCCTGCAAATAAGCAACTTGTCCTGATCACTGACAGATATCAATTTTCTTGTGCCTGACATAATAACAAATACAATTTTTTTTTTAATTGAATATAAATCTGCAACTTAACCCTTTACGTATCAAACCAGTTGCATCCATCCAAGTAATTAACAAATTTTAGCATGTGGTTCCGGATGATATCCCTCAAATCCTTTGACTCCTACTGTTCCAACTTCACTAAACCAGACCCCTACTCAGGAAATGGGACATCTCGTCAAGTAATTTTATCAGGAGAGACAACACAAATTACTAGCACACCTGGACAAAGAAACCAGACAATCGGAATAAACACAAAAAAAGCATTAAAATATATCGCAAAAAGCAAACAGCCCCAAAACACCAGATGCAGCAGCAGGGACAACAGCAAAAACTGCAATTGTCTCTCCCTCACAGACCACTTCTCCAAAAAATAATCCATGAGATGCAAGTACTGCTGAGTACTTTGATCTTTTGCTCCTTTGTCTCTTCCAGGCATGATTCAAAACACTATACAATAAGAGAGGGCTTAAGGTTGGGCCTGCCCACACTGTCTCTTATTAAAAAACATTCTCTTGTACTATTTCCATATCATTTTGTACTTTAATGGGTAGCAGCTCCCTTTCAGGTTTACACTTTCATTCTTTCTAAATTCAAGTTGAAGGTCATTTCTGAGATGTTGCTGAGTTTCATGTTTCTTCAAACCTACTAAATCAACACTTGTTCTTAAGATTTCCTTGATGTTTTGTATGAACATTTCATGTGCTCCCCCATATCCTCTTAAATTTAGACTGAAGGTCAATTGTAGCAATTTGTTAAGTTATAGCTTAATCATTTTCACCTCCAAAGACTTGAGCTTATGACCTCACATTGGAACAAGCTCATTAAGCTCATTCTAATGATGGGTTATAAGCTATGTTTTGGAGGCAAAAGTTAAACATATAATAAATGTGAATGGCAATATTTTTATACTGTACCAATGACCCAGACATAGCTGGTGCTAACTCTTAAAATATAGGGCCAAACACAAATTTTGCCCCCCAATCCCCAAAATTTGCATCTAAAACCAAAGAAAACATGTCCTGAATGGCCCTCCACACTTCACCTCTACTGCGCATGTGCAGTGTCAAGGACGTTCCGAAATTGGCGCCATTAATCATTCTTAGTTTGGCCCTTCATCAGTTAACATCTGACTGTAAATCTCAGTTTAAATGATGCCAGGCACATAAATATTAGAGAAATGGTGATTCTAAGGAGGATATAGAAGGAGGAGAGGAAAAATGAGTGACAGAAAATTATCAGGGCTGTAACTTAAAATTTTTTAATGAAATTATGTTAAGTTATCTATTTTCGAGGCAACAGCCATTTTGTTGTCATTCTTGTTATCAAGTTACACTGCTTGTTCAGTGTTTTCCTCTCTCCCTTTCCTTTAAGTCCCCTCTTGCTATTCTCCCATGCTTTTGGCATATTTTCTGTAATTTTATTACTAAAATTTCTTGGGAGTTTTAGCTGAATAACAGAATGAATTCTGTTCTTTTCCCCATGTTTACGTCTTCATCTATGGGTTGTTAGGCGTAGTGTTCTGCATCTACCATCTGATGTTCTACAGTTTCTTCCCTGGAAGTCTCTGTTTTGCATCAGATAGTGTATTATTGGTAACTGATTTCGGGCCAGGGTGCCTGGAGTCTTATTTGGTGTTTTTACATTCATTGTTTACATTTACAACAGCCCTCTGTGTGAGGGGGGATTTCTTGAAAATAATATCTTGATGTTAATTTAATCATAACTAGATACATTATTATTGTTCGTAAGTATTGCATAAATTGTTTAAAATATTTTTAAAATTTTTGTCCACACTTATGCTTGGGATCCATTGGGGCTCAACGTTACTTTTCAGAAACTTGGGCTGTTCTGAAAAAATATTTTTTCAAAATTTTTTGATTTCAATTATTTTTTCTATGTTAATGGATCATATTATTATGTATTTTGATTGTCAGGGGTTGGTGCGAGGACTAGGACTTTGTTTTCTTTTCACATTGAAAGGATTTTGGTCAATTGTATAAGAGGAAATCTTCCTCTGACTTTTATAATCATTGTATATGTAGTCAGTGTACTCTCACTAACTCCTGTTCTGTATGTGATAATTTCGATGACAACATGGGAAGCGTGTGTCACGGTATATTAGTGGGGAATTGGACATTCCGGTCCTTTCCCCGCAGGGTCACTCTACTTTATCAATTTCTATTTCAGACGATCAAGATTAGGGTGATGTATTCGTGATGTCTTCCAAAGGTGTGCCTCCGTCGTCACAATTAATGAAGAGCTAGCGGAAAAGTGCTCATGTAAATACGCCAATTGCCTAAGAGGACCCTAGTAGGTTCGACGGCCTTTGACGTCCGCTAGCTCGCCCGGTGTAGCGTCCATTCATCGAATGGTTCGGCAGCCGGGTTCGTCCGTTGCGGTCTAGAAGGAGTTTTGGGGTGATGCGAGCACTATAAATCAACCAAAAGCACACCCAGTGACGGCGGATTAGAGGGAGAACGGAGGAAGCCTTTTAGTCTGGTTCCTAGCTCGTCCAGGTCCATCCGGACGGCGAGCGAGAGAGGCCCCTCTCTCGTACAACAACATCTGGCCCCAGATGTTGTGGTACAAAATGTTTCGCATTCGGAGCATACGTCCGCCGCTCGGGACGCTCCGACATATAGTCAGTCCGGAGAGACTGTCAATAAGGCTTCCTTATTCTCATGGTAGCACACACGACCGCTCTTGGCTACGTGACCTCGGATATCCAGTCAGCTTCGCCAATCAGAGAATCATCGGCGACCAGGTCACACCATCCGGTAGCCAGGGACACGAGGCCTGCAGACTCCGGTCGTTCGCATAAGAAAGTGTGCGGGAGTCAACGTACACGGAGCTTCCAGTGGCAATGCATCGTAAGACCGCTACTGCACAGGCCTCGGTGACGGACGTGCTATCCCAAATAGCACAGCTTATCACAGCATCCCAGCAACGACTGAATCTGTCGCATCATGTAATATCCGACGATGCTGGGTCGGGACGCTCCGCGCAAGCAGGTACAGACGTCCGAAAATTTCATCCGGTCCGACGGGATGCCGAAAGGGATTCAGAGGATTTCGAGCTTTCCCTTTCGGAACAACATATGCTGTTGTGTATGTCATCTGACTTTATTTTCTACAGGTTCTTTCGTCGGACCAGAATGCTGCGATGCCGGATAGAAACTGATAGCGTCGGTGGACTTAGAAATTATTGGTTCGGTTCAGGGACATCGTCCGACATAGTCCAATAATGTCACACAAACTTTCGAATTATTGAACGACGCTATATATATTATTATATGCTTGATATTACCAAGCATTTCTGGTTTCTTGTTCGCAAAGTTACGGAGATGTCTTTCAAAGTGTGCCTCTGTCGTCATAGTTAATGAAGAGCTAGCGGCAATAAGTGCTCATGGAATATGTCTATCGCCTACGAGGTCCCTTGTAGGATCGACGGAGTGACATTCGCTAGCTCACCCGGTGTAGCGTCCATTCATCGAATGGTTCGACAGCCGGGTTCGTCCGTTGCGGTCTAGGAAGGAGATTTGGGTGATGCGAGCACTATAATAGACTTTAGTACACACCCAGTGACGATGGATTAGAGGAGAGATCGGAGGAAGCCTGTTAGTCCGGTTCCTGGCTCGTCCAGGTCCGTCCGGGCTGTGAGCAAGAGAGGTCCCTCTCTCGTACAACAACATAGGGGACCGCATGTTGTGGTTCAGATATTTCGCATTCGGAGCATATGTCTGTCGCTCGGGACGCTCCGTTATATTGACAGTCTGAGAGACTGTCGATAATGCTTCCTCATCCTCACAGCAGCACACACGACTGCACATTGGCTACGTGACCTCGAGTATCCGACCAGTTTCGTCATTCAGTGATTCCACGACGAACAGATCACGCCATCCGATAGCCAAGGGACACGAGGCCTATACACTCCGTTCGCTCGCATAATAGAATTATGCACTGGGTAACGATCACGGAGCTTCCAGCGGCAATGCATCGTAAGACCGCTTCTCCACAGGCCTCAGTGACGGACGTGCTATCCAAGTTAGCACAGTTTATCGCAGCATCCTAGCAATCGACAGATTCTCGGTCGGATCAGGAATTATCCGACGGCGCTGGGTCGGTGCGCTCCGCTGTTGCATCAGGTTCGGACGACCGAACGCTTTATAGGGTCCGACAGGATGGTGAAAGGGATTCGGACGATTTCGAGCTTTCCCTTTCGGAACAACGGAAGCTGCCATACATTTCTTCCGGCATTATCTTCCAGAGGTTGTTCCTTCGGACTACATTGCTGCGATGTTGGATAAGAGACTTATTGGACACGGAATTTTGGATCGGTTCAGGGACATTGTCCCTGACTTACCGACACAGTCCAATAATGTCATTAGAACATGTGTATTATTTATCGACGCTATATATATATAAGCCTGCTACCAAGCATGATAGTTTAGTTTCTTGTCCGCAATGCTCAATTCTGCCTTTTATCATTTCTAGGAATAATTTATTTTGGCAGAACAGGGCATACCGAGAGTTCATATGCGTCTAGACGGCGTGGTTAAAGACTGGAAATTATCTTTTTCGCCGTCTATGTCTTTTCCAACCACAATGTTGGAAACGACAATGATGTCTAATAGACTTAACTTAGACGCTTTATCATACGTAATCCACCTTACTGAGGCGTTATCATTACGTCTTCAAGAGAAAGAATTCCAGGATATGATCCTCAATGTGATTTCTTTTGAGGGCAGTAGTTTGTCCACGTATAACTCTGCCCTTCAGTGGCTACCTGGAGTTGGTTAGACGTGACGCAGCCCTAGCTACATCCACGCGCGTGGATAGTAAGGTGAAGAACTCTCTCAGAGTCGCTTTGGTCTCGGAGAAGCTTCTCTTCGACAGCAACTTTTCAGCAATCCATGAATTGCTCGATTTACACGTTCTCTGGTCTATCTAGTGTAGCAAGAGATTCAGCCTGGGGCAAACATTCGGTGGTTGACTCAGAGAGTGCCACTGCAGTTGCCGGATCCGAGTTTTATAATTATGACGGTTGCCAGTCAAACAGGTTGGGATACAATATTGATCCCAACGGATTCGAAGTGCCAGGGTCTTTGGGTTCCGCAGTCTCTAGGCAAGCACTTATCTTCCACGGAATAATGTTTTTTAGGCTTGCTTTATGTCATTGGATGAACATTATTCAGAAACGCATGTCCAAATCCTGTCCGATAATACGACAGTAGTTGCGTATCTCCGGAACCAGGGATACACTCATTCGTTTCCGTTATTCAATTTAATGGAAAGAATCCTTCTGTTTGTTATAGTACACCAAGTTCTGCTTCGGTCCGTCATATTCCGGGTCGTCTGATTGTATTACCGGACTCCCTTTCACTTATGGGTCGCTTGTTGCCGTCAGAATGGACTCTCAACAAACAAGTATTCAATCAGATTTGCTATCAATGGGAGCGCCCAATGATAATTTATTTACGACACAACTTGCTAATCAATTGCAGACATATGTGTTTACATGTCCGGATCTCTGAGCTTATGTTGTTAACGCTCTATTGATCTAATAGGACGGAATGATAGGATATGCGTATCCTCCTGCGCTGTTGTTTCAGCAAGTATTGCTAAGATAAACAACCAAAATACATTTCTGTTGATAGCATCTCTGTCTTCTCAGAGACCGTGGGTAAATTTACTCAGATGTCTACTGTGGGACTTAACGCGAAAACTTCCTCCATGAGAGGATCTTCTTTCGCTGGGGAAAATCGTGTCATCTTCATCACAACCTGCAAGGTCTCAACCTTCACGTATTCCGTTGTGTGGTCCTTATTGCATTGTAAGCATTGTACTGGACGAGCTTTGGACGTGATTTCTTACTGTAGGAGAACCTCTTCTTCGCTATACTATGCGGCTAAAGTGGAGGCTCTTCCGTCGTTGGTGTAGGGATCACTATGTTGATATTGTTGATCCCTCCATACTAGTCATTGCAACTTTCTAGTATACTTGTTTGACAAGATCTACTGCAGCCTGTTACTATTAAGGTTATAGGTTTATGTTATCTCATACCTATGCACTCTATGATAGTTTACAATTGAGTCTTATGTCTCTTTATCTAAGTCAGTTAATAACTTTTCGATAAATAGACTTAGAATCATTAGATTAAATTTCTATACGGAATTTAACTTCGGTTCTTATTTAGCTAAGTAATCATTTGAGCCTCTGGAAACAGTAGTTTTCAAATTCTGACCTTTTAGACAGTAATTCTGTTGGCTTCTCTTTTACTGAAGAGTCAGTGAGCTTCATGCACTATCGGTGGATGATTCTCACTTTCGTAGTTTCGGAATCACTACTTCCTTTACTATTTAGGTTGGATTTTTGCATAAGAGTCAGGCTCCTAATAAATATCCGGAACCTATTGTTATTAAGGTCCTTCCGTCTTCGTACGGGCATAGGCCTTTACTCTGTCCGGTTAGAGTTTACGTATTTATAAACAGATATCTGTTTATTACTACGGGCGTAAGCTTCTTCTGTCTTTGATGCCTAATAGAAGGACGTTATGCTCCATTCTATTGCTAATGGATTCAATTAACTATCGATACTGCTTATGGTATATCATTGACTCAGCAGTTGTGCTTGAGATTTCGGCTCATGAAGTAAGAGTTCTTCTGCATCTTGGGCTTACATTAATAGTGTCGCTATTATAGATTTTTTAAGGCTGCCCATTGCGCTCAGCCATCCACATTCATGAATTTTTATCTCAGAAATATTGAGTCCATTTCTGGAGGCCTCTATTGTTAGGTCTATTATCTGCTGCTCAGAATGTCATTCACTTAACAGTTGCTACTATAGCTAGGTAGGCTGTCTGTTTCGGCAGTGACTCCGTTCTGCTGCCCTCTTCGCTCTGGGCTATTTGACCCAGGGCAAGAAAAAAGGGGGGGGGGGGGAGGGTGTTCCCTTGGGTCACCTGTTTTACTATGAAAACAAGGGGATACCTCCTCCGGAGTTAATAATTCTGAGCTGTTATTGGGATGGCTTTTTAGTGAGAAGTTTATGTTTTAAAAATTCATTCAGGTCTTAGTTTTTAAAGTATAGCTTTTGAATATAGCACGTGTCAAACGGACGTTATTGTACAATCCTCAGAGTCTCTAAAAGAGTCTCTATTCTCTAGACTTACTTTATTTATTGGCTTACTTTAAAAATTATTAGTATAAGGATTATACTAGATATTAATAGAGTACATGGATGTATGATGCTCAATTTTGGAAGGTGTTGTATCTTTCTAATTTATCATAAATAAGAAAGATACATGTAAGGCCTAATACTTCTTTTTCCCTAGAGGGGATGACTCTATTTTATATAATTGAGCGTATTCCATCTTGCTCTATGTCCTAGGCCCTCCAGCCTTTTTACTATTCAGCTATGTCTGGGTCATTGGTACAGTATAAAAATGTTAAAAAATTTATAGTAATTTATATATTTTTTATACTTACCAATGACCCAGACGGGGATGGCCCTCCCAGGAGTTGGGAACTCATACCTCCCCGCTGAGTACATAGCGCTTACCAGGCACTGGTTATAAGAATGATTAATGGCGCCAATTTCGGAACGTCCTTGACACTGCGCATGAGCAGAAGAGGTGAAGTGTGGAGGGCCATTCAGGACATGTTTTCTTTGGTTTTAGATGCAAATTTTGGGGATTGGGAGGCAAAATTTGTGTTTGGCCCTATATTTTAAGAGTTAGCACCAGCTATGTCTGGGTCATTGGTAAGTATAAAAAATATATAAATTACTATAAATTTTTTAACTTTTTGAATATCGCTGGAACAGATTTGTTGTTGCATTAGGTACGGACAGTGTTCAAGTTATTTCAATCCCTACAGTCATCAAAAGTTCATGGGATTTCAACCATGTTTGTTATGTACCATCATCAGGTAACAGACTTTCATATTCATAAACCCATTTTCTCCTAATTGAATAGAGAGGCATTTTGGGGGAGTTTAAGTTTGGAGGTAATTTGTTTGTTTTGGGATTTGAATTTGAAAGGTTCTCTGAACAACATCTGTCTGGAATGACACACATAAGATGCACATCTGTTGAGATGTGTTACAGACACAAAAAGAAGAATAGAGTGCATTATTCTTATTTATTGTTCATTTCAGCAGGCAATGTTTCAGAGTGAAAGATTAAACTTGCTGAAAAATGATTTTCCTCAGACAACACCATACAAGGAGACATCCAATAATACTGCCAAGAAAGGTAACTTTTGTCATTTTCATTCTGTGACCAAATTTGTGAAAATAATGAACACAAACTGATAGGGTTGCGGACCGTACCGCTTTGGACCGGTACGGTACGTGGTCTGGGGGTGTACCAGACCATGGACCAGACTGCCGGCAGTGGACCAGCCTGTACCGGTACACTACCCCCAGACCGGATTTTTTTTTTTTGTGGTCCGGTCCACCTCATCAATTGAATCCTTGATAACAGAAAGGCAGAATTGTTTTTATTCATCAAGTTAACTGGCTTTCATAATATTGTCACATTTTTATTTTTGTGTGCACGTTGGCTTTTGATGACGTTGTTGTCGTCTGTCAAGAATCTTTCTCATCGTGACTGCATTTGACCTGAAAAGGATGAGAAGCGTCTGTCCCTGCAAGGTGTTGGTCACATCTGAGGGATTTGATAGTCTCTAACGTTTTTTAAGATTCCATTTCCACCTTTACTTGGAATTATCTTACTGGTAATTGGGCATAATCTTTTTCGTTACCTGCACCTTCTTTTGGCCAAAAAAGAACAATGAAAACTTTATCGCCGTCTATTTCTTGCATAAAGGTGCGTTCACAACTTCACATTTGTCTGATTATGCGTCAACGGCAATGCAACAACAACGAAAAAATCAATTATGTGGTATACTGGTATTGATCTGGTGTGTGCACATGTATACGGAAACAACAACGATAATGGTATCATTACCGTTTCTGTATACATGTGAATAATCCCGTTTAATAATTAATACCACATAACCGATTTTTCACTGTTATCGCATTGTTGTCATCACATTGCCATTGCCCTAAAATCGGAGAAATGTGAATTGTGAATGCTCCTTAAGAGTTGCTGAAGTGTGACAGTGTCTTTTTGAGTTTCTGATTATTAAAAACGCTCAATTTACTTAAATTTAGATTATTCTTAAATTTGTGTGGACCAGTCCACCAACGAAAACTGGACCATGAAGAGCTGGACTGGACTGGATTGGACCACCCCGACACTGGGCCGGACCACCCTGGGCGGTCCGGTCCGCATCTCTACAAACTGAATAGTTTTAAAAACCAATGCCTTGGGTTGAAATCCTATAAAGTGGTCAGCATAGATATAAACAATTGACTGAATTTGACTCTCTACTTGAGGTACAGTCATGATGTCACCACAAATGCTGACCTTAAACAATAATACATAAATTAAAAAAATGAATAAATGAGTTATACAGGGTTCCTGCAGGGTCATGTATTTGTCTTAAGGGCATTTCAAGGCATTGAAATCCTAGAAAATTGGCCAGGAGGCCCTGAAAAGCCTTGAATATTTATTCACAAAATAAAAATGTCAACGAAGTATGTAATCATCACTACATAGTTTTATATGTCATAGTTCATGGAGGGATCGTCTTTACTGGGACCCTCCATTACCCACTTCCCTAAAGGGAAGTAGGAGGGGGGTGGAGTGGGTAATGACTAAAGGGTCCTAGTTAGGACCAGTGAAAGGGGGGGGGGGGCCTTAAAATCTTTAAATTTGTCTTTTGTATGGTCTTGAAAGATGTTGAGAAACAGCTCGGCATAGTCTTGAATTTCATCAGTCCTTGCCTGCAGGAACCCTGCTCTTATCAGTGAATAATAATGATAAAGGCATTATATCATTATATCAAAGTTGAGCTTTTGCCATGGCCCGTTGTCCGTCTGTCCATCTGGCCGTTTGTCCGTCAACAATTGGATACGGCTCGGGCTAAAGGCCGTATTTATGAACCGATCTTTACGAAGCTTCTTGGGTACCTTTGTTATCACAGTGGGACGAGAACGAGTGTTTTTGGGTGCAGTCCGAAATTCAAGATGGCTGCCAGCCACCATTTTGTACCAACAATGCAGAAATCTGTTTTTTGTACAGAACTTTCACATGAAAGCTCTGATTTGAATAATTTTTTGTATGAATGTTAAGTACCATGGGATACATCACATATAATACAGGTTTTTATCTCGTGCATAAACTATGCAAATTAGACTAACTTTGATGTTTTTTGGTGTTACTTTCAGCACTGTAAGTGCAAATGCCAATACGGCTCGGGCTAGAGGCCGTATTTATGAACCGATCTTTACGAAACTCCTTGGGTACCTTTGTTATCACCGTGGGACGAGAACGAGTGTTTTGGAGTCCGGTCCAAAATTCAAGATGGCCGATGGCAGCCATTTTGTACAAAATTTGGTGCAATCAGATTTTTGCTCAGAACTTCCATATGAAAGCGCTGATTTGAATAATTTTTTGTGTGAATGTTTAGTACCATGGGATACATCACATATAATACAGGTTTTTTTCTCGTGCAGAAGTTATGCAAATTAGATGAACTTTGATTTTTTCAGTGCTACTTACACACAGTAAGTACATATGTCAATACGGCTCGGGCTAGAGTCTGTATTTATGAACCGATCTTCACGAAACGTCTTGGGTACCTTTGTTATCACCTTGGGACGAGAACGAGTGTTTCTGGGTGCGGTCCAAAATTCAAGATGGCTGCCAGTGGCCATTTTGTACCGAAATTAGGTCTAATCAGTTTTTTGTACACAACTTCTATACGGCTCAGGCTAGAGGCCGTATTTATGAACCGATCTTTACGAAACTTCTTGGGTACCCTTGTTATCACCGTGGGTTGAGAACGAGTGTTTTTGGGTGTGGTCCGAAATTCAAGATGGCCACCAGCAGCCATTTTGTACCAAAATTAGTGCAATCAGTCTTTTGTATAGAACTTCTGTATGAAAGTTCTGATTTGAATAAATTTTTGTATGAATGTTTAGTAACATGGAATACATCACATATAGTATGGGTTTTTTTTCTCGTGCAGAAATTATGCACATTAGATGAACTTTGATTTATTCAGTGCTACTTATACACTGTAAGTTCACATGTCAAAACGGCTCGGGCTAGAGGCTGTATTCATGAACCGATCTTCACAAAACTTCTTGGGTACCTTTGTTATCACGTTGGGACGAGAACGAGTGTTTCTGGGTGTGGTCCAAAATTCAAGATGGCTGCCAGCAGCCATTTTGTATCGAAATTAGGTCCAATCAGTTTTTTAGCTCACCTGACTTTCAGTCAGGAGAGCTATAGTGATCACTCACCGTCCGTCGTCCGTCGTCTGGCATCCGTTGTCCGTCGTCCGTCGTCCGTGAACATGGTGTTTGCGTCTTCTCCTCCCAAACCGCTGAACCAATTTAATTGATATTTGAGATAATAGTTTGTTATGACATCGCAATTTGATTTTGTTCAAATCAAGTTGCCCCGCCCGTGGGTAGGGCCAACCCAAAAAGTGAGCTGAAATCTTAAAAAATCTTCTTCTCATGAACCAGCAGTAGCAGAGACTTGATATTTGGTGTGCAGCTTCCTTTTGAGGTGTAGACTCAGATTTGTTCAAGAGAAGTTTGTGGGGCTATACTTGGCATCGTTATGGGAGGGGCAAAATTTTTGGCCCCGCCCGAAATTTCTATATTTTTATACTGTACCAATGACCCAGACATAGCTGCTGGTGCTAACTCTTAAAATATAGGGCCAAACACAAATTTTGCCCCCCAATCCCCAAAATTTGCATCTAAAACCAAAGAAAACATGTCCTGAATGGCCCTCCACACTTCACCTCTACTGCGCATGCGCAGTGTCAAGGACGTTCTGAAATTGGCGCCATTAATCATTCTAAGTTTGGCCCTTCATCAGTTAACATCTGACTGATCTTTGTGCTTGTAAATCTCAGTTTAAATGATGCCAGACACATAAATATTAGTGAAATGGTGATTCTAAGGAGGATAGAGAAGGAGGAGAGGAAAAATGTGTGACAGAATATTATCAGGGCTGTAACTTAAAATTTTTTAATGAAATTATGTTAAGTTACCTATTTTCGAGGCAGCAGCCATTTTGTTGTTATTCTGATTATTTAGTTACACTGATTTTTCAGTGTTTTCCTCTCTCCCTGTCCTTTAAGTCCCCCCTTGCTATTCTCCCATGCTTTTGGCATAGTTTTTGTAATTATTATTACTAAATTTTCTTGGGAGTTTTAGCTGAATAACAGAATGAATTCTGTTCTTTTCCCCATGTTTACGTCTTCACCTACGGGTGGTTAGGCGTTGTGTTCTGCATCTACCATCTGATGTTCTGCAGTTTCTTCCCTGGAAGTCTCTGTTTTGCATCAGATAGTGTATTTTTGGTAACTGATTCCGGGCCTGGGTGCCTGGAGTCTCATTTTGTGTTTTTACACTCATTGTTTACATTTTCAACAGCCCTCTGTGTGAGGGGGGGATTTCTGGAAAATAATATCTTGATGTTATTTTAATCATAACTAGATACATTATTATTGTTCGTAAGTGTTGAATAAATTGTTTAAAATATTTTTAAAATTTTTGTCCACACTTAGGCTTGGGATCCATTGGGGCTCAACGTTACTTTTCAGAAACTTGGGCTGTTCTGAAAAAATATTTTTTCAAAATATTTTGATTTCAATTATTTTTTCTATATTAATGGATCATATTATTATTATGTATTTTGATTGCCAGGGGTTAGTGCGAGTACCAGGACTTGTTTTCTTTTCACATTGAAAGGATATTGATCAATTGTAATAAGAGGAAGTCTTCCTCTGACTTTTATAATCATGCTATATGTGGTCAGTGTACTCGCATTAACTCCTGTTCTGTATCGTATGATTTCAATGACAATATGGAAAGCGTATGTCACGGTATGTTAGTGGGGAATTGGACACTCCGGTCCTTTCCCCGCAGGGTCACTCTACTTTATCAATTTCTATTTCAGACGATCAAGATTAGGGTGATGTATCTGTGATGTCTTCCAACAGTGTGCCTCCGTCGTCACAATTAATGAAGGGCTAGCGGAAAAGTGCTCATGTGAATACGCCAATTGCCTAAGAGGACCCTAGTAGGTTCGACGGCCTTTGACGTCCGCTAGCTCGCCCGGTGTAGCATCCATTCATCGAATGGTTCGGCAGCCAGGTTCGTCCTTTGCAGTCTAGAAGGAATTTTGGGGTGATGCGAGCACTATAAATCAACCAAATGCACACCCAGTGACGGCGGATCAGAGGGAGAACGGAGGAAGCCTTTTAGTCCGGTTCATAGCTCGTTCTGGTCCATCCGGACGGCGAGCGAGAGAGGCCCCTCTCTCGTACAACAACATTTGGCCCCAGATGTTGTGGTACAAAATGTTTCGCATTCGGAGCATACGTCCGTCGCTCGGGACGCTCCAACATATAGTCAGTCCGGAGTAGACTGTCAATAAGGCTTCCTCATTCTCATGGTTGCGCACACGACCGCTCTTGGCTACGTGACCTCAGATATCCAGTCAGCTTCGCCAGTCAGAGAATCATCGGCGACCAGGTCACACCATCCGGTAGCCAGGGACACGAGGCCTGCAGACTCCAGACGTTCGCATAGGAAGTGTGCGGGAGTCAACGTACACGGAGCTTCCGGCGGCAATGCATCGTAATACCGCTACTGCACAGGCCTCGGGAATGGACGTGCTTTCCTAAATAGCACAGTTTATCGCAGCATCCCAGCATCAACTGAATCTGTCGCATATTTTTTATCCGACGATGCTGGGTCGGGACGCTCCGCGGAAGCGGGTACGGATGTCCGAAAATTTCATGCGGTCCGACGGGATACCGAAAGGGATTTGGAGGATTTCGAGCTTTCCCTTTCGGAACAACATATGCTGTTGTGTATGTCATGTGACTTGGTCTTCTACAGCTTCTTTCGTCGGACCAGAATGCTGCGATGCCGGATAAGAAACTGATAGCGTCGGTGGACTTAGAAATTTTTGGTTCGGTTCAGGGACATCGTCCCTCAGTTCCGACATAGTCCAATAATGTCACACAAACTTTCGAATTATTGAACGACGCTATATATATTATTATTATATGCTTGCTATAACCAAGCATTTCTGGTTTCTTGTTCGCAAAGTTACGGAGATGTCTTTCAAAAGTGTGCCTCTGTCGTCATAGTTAATGAAGAGCTAGCGGCAATAAGTGCTCATGGAATATGTCTTTCGCCTAAGAGATCCCTTGTAGGATCGACGGAGTGACATTCGCTAGCTCACCCGGTGTAGCGTGCATTCATCGAATGGTTCGGCTGCCGGGTTCGTCCGTTGCGGTCTAGGAAGGAGATTTGGGTGATGCGAGCACTTTAATTACTTTAGTACTCACCCAGTGACGGCAGATTGAGGACAGATCGGAGGAAGCCTGTTAGTCCGGTT
The DNA here is from genome assembly GCA_031216915.1 of Pictodentalium vernedei. Taxonomy (NCBI): domain Eukaryota; kingdom Metazoa; phylum Mollusca; class Scaphopoda; order Dentaliida; family Dentaliidae; genus Pictodentalium; species Pictodentalium vernedei. The sequence goes on along the minus strand of CM062291.1, from coordinate 153,122,039 downwards.
CCTGGCTTGTCCAGGTCCGTCCGGGCTGTGAGCGAGAGAGGTCCCTCTCTCGTCCAACAACATAGGGGACCGCATGTTGTGGTTCAGATATTTTACATTCGGAGCATATGTCTGTCGGTCGGGACGCTCCGTTATATTGACAGTCCGAGAGACTGTCCATAATGCTTCCTCATCCTCACAGCAGGGCACACGACCGCACATTGGCTACGTGACCTCGAGTATCCGATCAGTTTCGTCATTCATTGATTCCACGGCGAATAGGTCACGCCATCCGGTAGCCAAGGGACACGAGGCCTATACACTCCGTTCGCTCGCATATTGGTGGTATGCACGGGGTAACGATCACGGAGCTTCCAGCGGCAATGCATTGTAGGACCGCTTCTCCTCAGGCCTCAGTGACGGACGTGCTATCCGAGTTAGCACAGTTGTTTCGCAGCATCCCAGCAATCGACAGTTTCTTGGACGAATCAGGAATTTGGGTCGGTGCGGTCCGCGGTTGCATGAGGTACGGACGACCGAACGCTTTATAGGATCCGACAGGATGGCGAAAGGGATTCGAAAGATTTCGAGTTTTCCCTTTCGTAGTATCGGAAGCTGCCATTCATATCTTCTGGCATTATCTTCCAGTGATTGTTATTTCGGACTACATTGCTGCGATGTTGGATAAGAGACTTATAGCGTCATTGGACACGGAATTTTGGATCGGTTCAGGGACATTGTCCCTGACTTACCGACGCAGTCCAATAATTTCATTACAACATGTGTTTTATTTTTCGACGCTATATATGCATACAAGCCTGCTACCAAGCATGATAGTTTAGTTTCTTGTCCGCGTTGCTCATTTCTGCTGTTTTATCATTTATACGAATAGTTTATTTTGGCAGAGCAGGGCATACCGAGAGTTCATATGCGTCTAGGCGGCGTGGTTAAAGACTGGAAATATTCTTTTTCGCCGTCTATGTCTTTTCCAACCTCAATGTTGGAAACGAAAATGATGTCTAGTAGACTTAACTTAGACGCTTTATCATACGTAATCCACCTTACTGAGGCGTTATCATTACGTCTTCAAGAAAAGATTTACGGGATATTATTCTCAATGTGATTTCTTTTGAGGGCAGTAGTTTGTTCACGTATAACTCCGCCCTTCAGTGGCTGATTGGAGTTGATTAGACGTGACACAGCCCTAGCTACATCCACGCGCGTGGATAGTAAGGTTAAGAACTCTCTCAGAGTTGCTTCGTTCTCGGAGAAGCTTCTCTTCGACGGCAACTTTTCAGCAATCCATGAATTGCTCGATTTACACGTTCTCTTGTCTATCTAGTGTTACAAGAGATTCAGACTGGGGCAACATTCGGTGGTTGACTCAGAGAGTGCCACTGCAGTTGCCGGACCCGAGTGTTGCAGGGTCTTTGGGTTCCGCAGTCTCTAAGCAACCAATTATCTTCCGCGGAATAATGTTTTTTTAGGCTTGCTTTGTGTCATTGCATGAACATTATTCAGAAACGCATGTCCAAATCCTGTCCGTTAATTCGACAGTAGTGGCGTATCTTCGGAACCAGGGAGGCACTCATTCGTTTCCGTTATTCAATTTAATGGAAAGAATCCGTCTGTTGGTTATAGTACACCAAGTTCTGTTTCGGTCCGTCATATTCCGGGTCGTCTGATTGTTTTACCGGACTCCCATTCACTTAGGGGTCGCTTGTTGCCGTCAGTATGGACTCTCAACAAACAAGTATTCAATCAGATTTGCTATCTATGGGAGCGCCCAATGATGATTTATTTACGACACAGCTTGCTAATCAATTGCAGACGTATGTGTTGGCTTGTCCGGATCTCTGAGCTAATGTTGTTAACGCTCTATTGATCTAATAGGACGGAATGATAGGATACGCGTATCCTCCGGCGCTGTTGTTTCAGCAGGTATTGCAAAGATAAACAACCACAATACATTTCTGTTGATAGCATCTCTATCTTCACAGAGACCGTGGGTAATTTACTCTGTTGTCTACTGTGGGACTTAACGTGAAATCTTCCTCAATGAGAGGATCTTTTTTCGCTGGGTAAATCGTGTCATCTTTATCACAACCCGAAATGTCGCAACCTTCACGTATTCCGTTGTGTGGTCCGTATTGCATTGTAAGCATTGTACTGGACGAGCTTTGGACGCGATTTCTTACTATAGGAGATCCTCTTCTTCGCTATTCTATGCGGCTTAAGTGGAGGCTCTTCCGTCGTTGGTGTAGGGATCATTATGTTCATATTGTTGATCCCTCCATACTACTCATTGCAACTTTGTAGTATACTTGTTTGACAAGATCTACTGCAGCCTGTTATTATTAAGGTTATAGGTTTATGTTACCTCATACCTATGCACTCTAGGATAGTTTACAGTTGAGTCTTATGTCTCTTTATCTAAGTCAGTTAGTAACTTTTTGATAAATAGACTTAGAATCTTTAGATTAAATTCCTATATGGAATTTAATTTCGGTTCTTATTTAGCTAAGTAATCATTTGAGCCTCTGGAAACAGTAGTTTTCAAATTCTGACCTTTTAGACAGTAATTCTGTTGGTTTCTCTTTTACTGAAGAGTCAGTGAGTTTCATGCACTATCGATGGATGATTTTCACTTTCGTAGTTTCGGAATCACTACTTCCTTTACTATTTAGGTTGGATTTTTCCTAATATCCGGAACCTATTGTTATTAAGGTCCTTCCGTCTTCGTACGGGCATAGGCCTTTACTCTCTCCGGTTAGAGTTTATGTATTTATAAACAGATATCTGTTTATTACTACGGGCGTAAGCTTCTTCTGTCTTTGATGCCTAATAGAAGGACGTTACGCTCCATTCTATTGCTAATGGATTCTATTAACTATCGGTACTGCTTATGGTATATCATTGACTCAGCAGTTGTGCTTAAGTTTTCGGCTCATGAAGTAAGAGTTCTTCTACATCTTGGGCTTACATTAATAGTGTCGCCATTATAGATTTTTGAAGGCTGCTCATTGCGCTCAGCCATCCACATTCATGAATTTTTATCTCAGAAATATCGAGTCCATTTCTGGAGACCTCTGTTGTTAGGTCTATTATCTACTGCTCAGAATGTCATTCACTTAACAGTTGCTACTATAGCTAGGTAGGCTGTCTGTTTCGGCAGTGACTCAGTTCTGCTGCCCTCTTCGCTCTGGGCTATTTGACCCAGGGCAAGAAAAAGGGGGGGGGGGAGGGTGTTCCCTTGGGTCACCTGTTTTACTATGAAAACAAGGGGATACCTCCTCCGGAGTTAGTAATTCTGAGCTGTTATTGGGATGGTTGTTTAGTGAGAAGTTTATGTTTTAAAAATTCATTCAAGTCTTAGTTTTTAAAGTATAGCTTTTGAATATTGCATGTGTCAACGGACATGATTATGCAATCCTCAGACACTTTTAAGGAGTATAAGAGTCTCTATTCTCTAGACTTACTTTATTTATTGGCTTACTTTAAAAATTATTAGTATAAGGATTATATTGGATATTAATAGAGTACATGGATGTATGATGCTCAATTTTGGAAGGTGTTGTATCTTTCTAATTTATCATAAATAAGAAAGATACATGTAAGGCCTATTACTTGTTTTTCCCTAGAGGGGATGACTCTATTTTATATTATTGAGCGTATTCCATCTTGCTCTATGTCCTTGGCCCTCCAGCCTTTTTACTATTCAGCTATGTCTGGGTCATTGGTACAGTATAAAAATGTTAAAAAATTTATAGTAATTTCTATATTTTTTATACTTACCAATGACCCAGACGGGGATGGCCCTCCCAGGAGTTGGGAACTCTTGCCTCCCCGCTGAGTACATAGCGCTTACCAGGCACTGGTTATTAGAATGATTAATGGCGCCAATTTCGGAACGTCCTTGACACTGCGCATGCGCAGTAGAGGTGAAGTGTGGAGGGCCATTCAGGACATGTTTTCTTTGGTTTTAGATGCAAATTTTGGGGATTGGGGGGCAAAATTTGTGTTTGGCCCTATATTTTAAGAGTTAGCACCAGCAGCTATGTCTGGGTCATTGGTAAGTATAAAAAATATAGAAATTACTATAAATTTTTTAACTTTCCAAACCGAGAGGCTGATTTGAACCAAATTTTATGTGAGGGCTTATTGGGTCATAAGTACCTAATTTATGCTGATTTTTTTTTTCCTGTAGCCCCATGGGAACCGCAGGAGCTAAAAATAGAAAAAAATTAAAACGCCCATATCTCCAAAACTGCACGGCACCAAGAATTTTTATTTGGTGTGAAGCTTCCTTAGGACCAACAGAAAGAACTGGTAAAAAAAATTGTCATCGGTTTTATCATAGGGTACAGTTTCGGGACTTTGAAAAAGTGCTGAGTCAGCACTTTTTAACACTGTGGGCAATGGGAAAAACATTAAAAAATCTTCTTCTCCAGATCCAGCAGGCAGAATCTTTTGATATTTGGTATGCAACATTGGAGGGTGGATCTGATTCAAGTTTGTTCAAATCGGCCCCCTGGGTTCATATTTGGGCTCAGTATAGGAGCCCGATTTTGAACTTAGTGCATTTCAGGCAAATTTCTTAAAAAATCTTCTTCTCCAGATCCAGCAGGCAGAATCTTTTGATATTTGGTATGCAACATTGGAGGGTGGATCTGATTCAAGTTTGTTCAAATCGGCCCCCTGGGTTTATATTTGGGCTCAGTATAGGAGCCCAAATTTGAACTTACTGCATTTCAGACAAATTTCTTTGAAAATCTTCTTCTCCAGATCCAGCAGGCAGAATCTTTTGATATTTGGTATGCAACATTGTGGGGTGGATCTGATTCAAGTTTATTCAAATCGGCCCCTTGGGTTTATATTTGGGCTCAGTATAGGAGCCCAAATTTGAACTTAGTGCATTTCAGGCAAATTTCTTCAAAAATCTTCTTCTCCAGATCCTGCAGGCAGAATCTTTTGATATTTGGTATGCAACATTGTGGGGTGGATCTGATTCCAGTTTGTTCAAATCAGCCACCTGGATTCATATTTGGGCTCACGATAGAAGCCCAAATTCGAACTTAGTGCATTTCAGGCAAATTTCTTTGAAAATCTTCTTCTCAAGATCCAGTAGGCAGAATCTTGTGATATTTGGTATGCAGCATCCTTAGGGGGGTGAGATTCAAGTTTGTTCAAGCCATGTCCCTAGGTCCATATTTGGGCTCACTGTGGGAGCTTGAATTGTAACTTTGTTCGAAATGAGGAATTTTCTTAAAAAATCTTCTTCAGATCCAGCAGTCCGAATGGTTTGATATGTGGTGAGTAGCATCCTTGGGGGGAGGGGGGGGGGGGGGGGATTCAAGTGTGTTAAAGCCAAGTCCATGGGTCCATATATGGGCTCCCTGTGGGAGCCCAAATTATAACTTAGTCAATATGAGGAATTTTTCTTTAAAAATCTTCTTCTTCAGATTCAGCAGTTGGAATGTTTTGATATTTGGCATGGATCAACCTTGGGGGCTGAGATTCAAGTTTGTTTAAGCCAAGTCCCTTGGTTCATATTTGGGCTCACTATGGGAGCCTGAATGACAACTTAGTTCAAAATGAGGAATTTTCTTTAAAAATCTTCAGATCCAGCAGATGAATGCTTTTGATAGTTTTTATGCAGCATCCTTAGGGGGGTAAGATTCAAGTTTGTTCAAGCCATGTCCCTAGGTCCATATTTGGGCTGAGTGTGGGAGCTCGAATTGTAACTTGGTTCAAAATGACGAATTTTCTTTAAAAATCTTCTTCTTCAGATCCAGCAGTCGGAATGTTTTGATATTTGGTGTGCAGAATCCTTAGGGGTGTGAGATTCAGGTTTGTTAAAGCCAAGTCCCTGGGTTCATATATGGGCTCTCTGTGGGAGCCCGAATTATGACTTAGTTCAGTATGAGGAATATTCTTTAAAAATCTTTTTTTAGATCCACTGGTCAGAATATTTGGATATTTGGTTTCAGCTTTTCTTAGGAGGAGCAGATGCAACTTGTGGAAATCAATTCTCTGGGTTGATATTTAGGCTACCATGTCAGGTGAGTGCCCTCAGGCCCCCTGGGGCCTCTTGTTGTCACAACTTTTACACAGCTCATATTTGTGAACTGATCTTCACAAAACTTCTTGGGTACCTTTGTTTTCACCTTGGGACAGGAATGAGTGTATTTTAGGGTGCCTTTGTTATCACTGTGCTATGAGAACAAATATTTTGGGGTTCAGTCAGACCCACTCTGGGACTCAAAGATTTCTTTTCTAGTTTAGCATCTGACTGTTACCCACCTTTACAATACTTTACCTATACATTTGTTACAGGCAACAGTCAGTATTTATGTACAGACCATTACAATACTTTATATGTACCTTTGTTATCAGATCATTACCTAGATGTTTGTCATTGCTGTGTCACATACTATACATGTATATGTCTTTGTCTTGACAAGTTAAGCTACAGTGTCATTGACACTTTCATTTTTAAATACTTATAGACGACAGATCAGTACTGACTTCATATCAAACAAATTGTTGAAATTGATTATAAAAAGAGTTGGAAGTCTCTCCCTGTTTGCTGAAGTGATAAAAATTGATACTACATTTTGATTCACTAAAACATTTGAGCAGATTAGAGTGCTCATCAGAGCAACAACATTTAGGGCAAAAAGTCTGTGATGGCCGTGTTGTATGTTTTCGCCTAATATACTGATTTTTTGTTCTTACAGACAGACTCCTGCCATCTACGCCGTCCACTGCAAATACAACACAGTCCAAACCAAAAATGCCTTCTACTGTTGAATTATATAGAGCTCTTGGTTTAACACCAAAAGTGAAATTAAAGTGAGCTGTGATTGCAATGACATTGATTGAATTTCTGTCCAGTTTTATTTGTTTATTTCAGAACTGTTATTTACTCTTTTTGAATAGTGCTGAAGTGATAAGAACATTTAAAGGGCTATTTTATTGTACTGCCTAAAGGCAAGGGGGTATTATGTGTTTTTCATGTCTGTATTTCTGGCCATGTGTTTGTAAGTCTGTACAGATCACCATTTCCACACAATAACTGGTTTCCTTGGGCAGAAAGAAAGATTTGTTATTTTATCTATAATCATGAAATAAAGTCTAAGTTTCATTTACAGGTTTTTAATGCATGTGATGTCATATCTATGGGCCTTGATCATGCAGAAATATTTTTATTGTTTGGCTTGGCACAGTAACTTTTGTTTTTGATAAAATGAGTTGAAATTCTGAAGTTTTACTTTCAATCACAATGTGGTTGCCAAGTTAGATTTTCAGGATTTTAGTATTAGTAATTCCCTATGTATGGCCCATGTTTGAAAAAAGTTTCAGTATATTTTGGTTTCTTATAAGAACTCCAATTTCCACTGGTAAAATAATTTTAAATTTTCAAGTTTTACTAATGATAACAAAGCCATGTCCAAGTTAAGCATTGTTTAGTACAAGTAATTCTATTGTATGACCCTTGATTGGGCAAAAACTTTAAAAGTATACCATCAATGTGTTTTATGCTTTGCATTCCATGTCACTGTACTACTACTTGCACAATTGGGATTAAGTGCCTTGCCTAAGTACACAACTTAGATGATGCTGGTCAGGATCCAACATGGTACCTTTCAATCCAATGTCCAGTTTGCAACCAAAGAGCCACATTTGGGGAGGGAGAAGAAAGAGTCTGTTCAGTGTAAAATTTCAAATTTTACTTCTGCTTTGGACATATTTTCTGAATGGTTAGGCAACTGGCTATTCATGTGAAGTAAGTAATGTCCATGCACAGGCTGCGACTCATTGGATAGAGCATTGTACTTTAAACTTAAAGGTTGACGATTTAATCCTGAACCTCGCCATCTGCTCTATGTCCTTGGACAAGACATGTGGGAGCAGTGGCACTGTGTACTAAAGGTTTACTGTACATCAATGGTGCACTTGCTATCAATCACTGCTAACCCTGCTTATGTCAGATTAGTAAGCTGGAGGGTTTGGCAGTTGCTTGCCACAACCTGGTGGTTCTTTGGCTTCCTCCACCTGTAAAACTGTCCAACATGATGTGACAGTGGCTGTTGAATGTGTTAACCCTTTTCCTAACACAGCTTTTTTTAAAATGAAATAAATTTCACATTTTTTGAAAAAAAATTCTCACAATTTTTCAATAAAACCATACAAATATGGATATCATTAGAACCAGCCCATTGTGCCGGTTCTAATGATATCCATATTTATATGGTTTTATCAAGACATTTGTTACATATTCCAGGCTCAGTTAGGCTTATTTTGGTCAATTTCCTGGACATTTTTGGCTGCTATCTTAGGTGAAGGGTTAAAATCCCAGTAAATAAACAAACAAGCAAACAATTTTCATATGGACACCTTCATATAAATTATAACAGGACAAATCTATATAAAAAAAACATTTTTGCAACTAATTGAATATGAAGCACATCCATAGAAATCTGAAGCCTTTTGACTGCAGAACCATAACTTTTTCATCAACTCTAAAATGGGCTTTTAGCACTTGACCGTGTAAAGAATACTCAATAAAGTGGTCACTTTTTTTTTATTCAAATGAACTCAATATCTGCTTCAAACCTGTAAAATAATGATACTGTCATACTGTTGGAACTGATTTATCTGGAAAATGTAGCAGCCAAATTCCTAACCCTTAGGGGCCAACTCCCAACTACTTTAATCAGTTTTTACTGTATTAAGAACAGATGTCCCAACTTGTAGTCTTTGAGTTTGTTGTTGATTGGGGTTTACTGACACTTTCAGTGTTGCATCATGTTGGACAGTTTTATGGGTGGAGGAAGCTGAAGTACCCAGAGAAAACCACCAAACAGCAATGAGCAACTGCCAGACTCTCCAACTTACTAACCTGGCACACACAGAGTTAGCATCAGTTTTTGAGTAAACTTGCAAGGTACATTCTAACTTGCAGTTTTTTGTGTACACATTCTTTTCTAAGGTACATTCTAAGTACCTTGGCAGTTGTTTTTAGACAAGTCTTGGCTGCCTATATCGGCAACCAAGCCTATCCTGGACACAACTGCAAAGTCACAGAGCATTAACCATCATAGTGTGGAAAAATGTTTAAAAAATCTACATGCCTAAGGGTTAACTGGTTGAGTGCTGGAAGTTCAAGTTTGGGCTATATTGAAATGTGATAGTGCCTCTGTTAAAAGACTTCATATTCAGTGAATGTGTTTCAGACAAAAACAATAATATTCCATTCACATGGCTCAAAGCAGATGATTCACTGTGCTTTTATGAGTAATACTTTCAGAAAATTATCAAATTGTCCTGGCATTTAAATCTAGTTAAATATTTGTTGCCTCTCTAGGTAGCCAAGACTTTACTACAAATGATTGCTGAGCCTTTAGATTTACAAGTCATGATATTGTGAAAAACTTAACACTTAAAGTCTCACTTCCAACGTTACAAACTTTGTTACCATTAAAAGATGAATTCTCTAGGGTATAATTATAAACAGCTGTCTAATCTTGACTTCATACATATGTTGTGGTTGTGATGTATCCATAGTTGCAGGATGCAACCCTTAACCATAAAAAAACTGAACTGAACATGAATAGCACTCAACTTGCAATATTTTTACTTTTTTGAATTAACCCTTAAAGGACTGGAGATTTTTAAAATATTTTTCCCTGTGGAAACCCTGGGAAGTGAAGCATTGCTTGTTTACTGTGATAAACAAGCTCTGTTTTACTGGTAAAATAGGACCCATTCACCAATGCTTGGGGTGGAAGTCCTCTAAAATGGGCAACATGGGTATGAATTATTGACTAAACTTGGCTTTATCTCCATGTTATGGTCACGATTAGGCATTGTGAAGAAATATGTGACCTTAAACACCAATAAATAAATAAATTTTGAAATATTTTTGCTACACAACACCAGCTCATATTCTGTGACTTTGCAGTTGTTGTTAGACAAATCTTGGCTGCCTCTATAGGCAGCCAAGACTTGTCTACAAACAACTGCCCACATACTTAAAATGTATGTTGCAAGTTTAGCCAAAGACAGCATGTTAGGGCTTGTGTTCGAAAGTAGTAAAATTTCTCAAAAGTTGGAAATAGGCCTTTTGTTGTATTGAAACACAGTTTTTGACCCTTCATTAGAATAAGTTTAATGAAATCATTCAAATAAGGGGGTCGAAAGGTACATTTTGAAAGTGAATGTTGATGAAAGGTGTAATTTTAATGCCATAATTTGTTTAGCACACTGCACAGATTTAATGAATATATGTAATTAATGGGTTAATGCCCAGTACAGGTTGTTAGCTCTTTTCATGAGAGGTCATTTAAGGTTTCTAGTATTGCCTCATTAACTGGTACAGTGCTAAATAATTTGTTGGTCCTCAAAATTTGTTCACATGTCTTTGCCATTTGATAATATATGGAAGAGCACCTGTAAGCACTCCCCCATAAATTGTAACAAGACCCATCCATACAGACTAAATAATTTCACATTTAAGATAAAATGATGCATATCCACAGAACAAGATGCCTTCAAGTTGCAGTACCTGCACTCAAGACAAAGCCCCTTTATGGGCTTCAGCACTTAATCAATTAAATCTTCATTGAAATATTTAAAAGTGTTAAGTTGTGCTCAGGGGTATCAGATGAATTTTTCTTAAAAATGCTCTCATTTGTTATCGATTATTATCTAGACCAAAGTTTGTAATGTATTCCATTTTTTTCCTTAGGTATTGTCTGCATATTGTGTATTTTCATTATGGTGTGTGCTTGGTATGTATGTTTTGAGTGTGCATGTGTTTGTTCATGTTTGTGTCATGGAAGATGCTTTTGCCTTTAACTTTATCAAATTTCATCCTTGCATCATTGACAACCATTACTGATTTGACTGGATTTATCAGCAAATCAGTGCACATTTTACAATAAGTCTGAGTATGATCATTTTTATGCCTCTCATGAGGACAGGTACTAACAGTTTTGAGTATGTCATTCCAAACTTAATACCTGTCTCATGGATTACAACCCTAAAGTATGGTGCATGTGAAGCAAGCCTTATGCCATGATTGCAATGTGAATTCCAAAGGCCTGGCATTCTAGAAAATCGAGGAGTGCAAAAAATCCCCCCCCCCCCAGATTGCCTAAATTGCAATGCATGTGCAGGAATGCTATTTTGGTTTATATACTCTTGGAAGTTATTACTAAGGTGAGTAGCCATTGTACCAACTAAAATGTGTCCAAATAATTGCTTGTACTAATGATTATGTACTAATGATTAGTAACTATTTGGACACATACAAGTTATCTCATTATTATTCATGGCGGAATATGAGTCATTTAATTAATATGTGACTGTCTTCAGCACAGTCACAGTGCCAGACATCTGCGGAAAAATGCAGGCATGTGAAAAATCACACTCGCAGTCAGTTTCCATTTCACGAGTGTGAAAAATTGTAGGAGTGTGATTTTTTCCAAAACTCAGAAATAGTTGCTCACATTCTTTTCTTTATTGCCCAATGCTAATCGTAATCAGAAAGAAATAGACTGTCATTTGATAATTTTTCCTGTTGTTTATTCAAAGCCCACGGGTGTGACTTAGAATATGACATGGTAGTGCTCAAAATACAGATGCCATATCCATTAAATGTACAGCATGAAGTGAAAAATAAACAACCTCTAAAACTGTTCCATATCAAAATAAGTTCTGGTCTGTAGGCTGCAGTGTGCATGGATTCCCAAGTGTTAACTTCCCAACTGGAACTTTTTATTCTCTGAATCAATACGAGGTTCTGAAGAGAACACCATTTAGCAGTGTTGTCTTTCTTGGGAGAAAAAATCACTGTTGAAATAAGTTCCGGAAAACACACTGCAGTATTCATGTTGTGACTTCAATTCAGTGGCAAGCAGACCTTTTTTGTTTATTATGTCAATGAGTGATAAAGGGGGCACCGTTTTACATGGGTGTGTTTGATTGTCTGACCTGATTGTGTTTGGGAGATGAATTCAGCCGAAATGGATTTCATAATTCATAATAAGAAACTGACTGTTTCCAATAATAATATGCGATGTCAACTCATCAGATCGTGTGACAATCTTCCAGGCATGCAATAAATTGCCCACCTTGATTTTTTTTAGGCGTGCTGTAGGCAGGCCTGATTCAACATTACCCGATGGATTACCCTTGTTGAAAAATTTGATAGGAAACCATGGATGGAATACAGCTTCCAGGATGTAAGACTCTATCTGATTAGTCATTATGCATCTGATTGGCATTTTGGGAATGCAATGCTTAGACAGAATCAAAAGTGTCATTCAAGAAACCAAATGAACTACCAGTAGTCATATATTTTTATACTGTACCAATGACCCAGACATAGCTGGTGCTAACTCTTAAAATATAGGGCCAAACACAAATTTTGCCCCCCAATCCCCAAAATTTGCATCTAAAACTAAAGAAAACATGTCCTGAGAGGCCCTCCACACTTCGCCCCTACTGCGCATGCGCAGTGTCAAGGACGTTCCGAAATTGGCGCCATTTATCATTCTAAGTTTGGCCCTTCATCAGTTAACATCTGACTGATCTTTGTGCTTTTAAATCTCAGTTAAATGATGCCAGACACATAAATATTAGTGAAATGGTGATTCTAAGGAGGATAGAAAAGGAGGAGAGGAAAAGAATGTGTGACAGAATATTATCAGGGCTGTAACTTAAAATTTTTTAATGAAATTATGTTAAGTTACCTATTTTCAAGGCAGCAGCCATTTTGTTGTCATTCTGATTATTTAGTTACACTGTTTTTTCAAGTGTTTTTCCTCTCTCCCTGTCCTTTAAGTTCCCCCTTGCTATTCTCCCATGCTTTTGGCATAATTTCTGTAATTATTATTACTAAAATTTCTTGGGAGTTTAGCTGAATAACAGAATGAATTCTGTTCTTTCCCCATGTTTACGTCTTCACCTACGGGTGGTTAGGCGTTGTGTTCTGCATCTGCCATCTGATGTTCTGCAGTTTCTTCCCTGGAAGTCTCTGTTTTGCATCAGATGGTGTATTTTTGGTAACTGATTTCGGGCCTGGGTGCCTGGAGTCTTATTTTAGTGTTTTTACACTCATTGTTTACATTTACAACAGCCCTCTGTGTGAGGGGGGGATTTCTAAATAATAATATCTTTATGTTATTTCAATCATAACTAGATACATTATTATTGTTCGTAAGTGTTGAATAAATTGTTTAAAATATTTTTAAAATTTTTGTCCACACTTAGGCTTGGGATCCATTGGGGCTCAACGTTACTTTTCAGAAACTTGGGCTGTTCTGAAAAAATATTTTTTCAAAATATTTTGATTTCAATTATTTTTTCTATATTAATGGATCATATTATTATTATGTATTTTGATTGCCAGGGGTTAGTGCGAGTACCAGGACTTGTTTTCTTTTCACATTGAAAGGATATTGATCAATTGTTTTAAGAGGAAGTCTTCCTCTGACCTTATTTTCATTCTATATGTGGTCAGTGTACTCGCATTAACTCCGGTTCTGTATCGTATGATTTCGATGACAATATGGGAAGCGTATGTCACGGTATGTTGTTGGGGATTTGGACACTCCGGTCCTTTCCCCGCAGGGTCACTCTACTTTATCAATTTCTATTTCAGACGATCAAGATTAGGGTGATGTATCTGTGATGTCTTCCAACAGTGTGCCTCCGTCGTCACAATTAATGAAGGGCTAGCGGAAAAGTGCTCATGTAATACGCCAATTGCCTAAGAGGACCCTAGTAGGTTCGACGGCCTTTGACGTCCGCTAGCTCGCCCGGTGTAGCGTCCATTCACCGAATGGTTCGGCAGCCGGGTTCGTCCGTTGCGGTCTAGAAGGAATTTTGGGGTGATGCGAGCACTATAAAATTAACTTAATACACACCCAGTGACGGCGGATCGGAGGGAGAACGGAGGAAGCCTTTTAGTCCGGTTCATAGCTCGTTCCGGTCCATCCGGACGGCAAGCGAGAGAGGCCCCTCTCTCGTTCAACAACATCTGGCCCCAGATGTTGTGGTACAAATGTGTCGTTAGCGGAGCATACGTCCGTCGCTCGGGACGCTCCGTTGTATAGGCAGTCCGCTGAGACTGCTAAGGCTTCCTCTTCTCGTCAGCGCACACGACCGCACCTTGGCTGCGTGACCGCCGATATATTACCAGCTTCGCCGATCAAGGATTCTTCGGCGACCAGGTCACACCATCCGGCAGCCAGGGATTCGAGACCGATGGACTCCGGACGTTCGCATAGGAAAAGTATGCGGGAGCCATCTGATGCGGAGCTGCCCTCGGCGAAGCAGCGATAGACTACGCCTCCGCAGGTCTCGACGCCGGACATTCTTGTGCACATAGCACAGCTTACAGCTTATCGCAGCATCCCAGCAGCCGACAGAAACGGTGTCGGATCGAGAATTATCCGACAGCGCTGGGTCGGTAGACGGGGACTCGAGGCCTGCAGACTCCGGACGTTCGCATAGGAAGTATGCGGGAGTCAACGTACACGGAGCTTCCAGCGGCAATGCATCGTAAGTCCGCTACTGCACAGGCCTCGGGAACGGACGTGCTTTCCTTAATAGCACAGTTTATCGCAGCATCCCAGCATCAACTGAATCTGTCGCATATATTTTATCCGACGATGCTGGGTCGGGACGCTCCGCGGAAGCGGGTACGGACGTCCGAAAGTTTCATCCGGTCCGACGGGATACCGAAAGGGATTCGGTGGATTTCAAGCTTTCCCTTTTGGAACAACATATGCTGCGATGCCGGATAAGAAACTGATAGCGTCGGTGGACTTAGAAATTTTTGGTTCGGTTCAGGGACATCGTCCCTCAGTTCCGACATAGTCCAATAATGTCACACAAACTTTCGAATTATTGAACGACGCTATATATATTATTATTTTATGCTTGCTATCCAAGCATTTCTGGTTTCTTGTTCGAAGAGTTATGGAGATGTCTTTCAAAAGTGTGCCTCTGTCGTCATAGTTAATGAAGAGTTAGCGGCAATAAGTGCTCATGGAATATGTCTATCGCTTACGGAGTGACATTCGCTAGCTCACCCGGTGTAGCGTACATTCATCGAATGGTTCGGCTGCCGGGTTCGTCCGTTGCGGTCTAGGAAGGAGATTTGGGTGATGCGAGCACTTTAATTACTTTAGTACTCACCCAGTGACGGCAGATTGAGGACAGATCGGAGGAAGCCAACAACATAGGGGACCGCATGTTGTGGTTCAGATATTTTACATTCGGAGCATATGTCCGTTGCTCGGGACGCTCCGTTATATTGACAGTCCGAGAGACTGTCTTTAATGCTTCCTCATCCTCACAGCAGGGCACACGACCGCACATTGGCTACGTGACCTCGAGTATCCGATCAGTTTCGGCATTCAGTGATTCCACAGCGAATAGGTCGCGCCATCCGGTAGCCAAGGGACACGAGGCCTATACACTCCGTTCGCTCGCATATTGGAAGTATGCACGGGGTAACGATCTCGGAGCTTCCTGCGGCAATGCATCGTAAGACCGCTGCTCCTCAGGCCTCAGTGACGGACGTGCTATCCGAGTTAGCACAGTTGTTTCGCAGCATCCCAGCAATTGACGGTTTCTCGGTCGAATCAGGAATTATCCGACGGCGCTGGGTCGGTGCGGTCCGCGGTTGCATCAAGCTACGGACGACCGAACGCTTTATAGGGTCCGACAGGATGGCGAAAGGGATTCGAAGGGATTCGAAAGATTTTCGAGTTTTCCCTTTAGTAGTATCGGAAGATGCCTTTCATATCTTCTGGCATTTCTTCCAGTGATTATTTTTCATTGCTGCGATCTTGGATAAGAGACTTATAGCGTCATTGGACTCGGATTTTTCGATCGGTACAGGGACTTTGTCCCTGACTTACCGACGCAGTCCAATATTGTCATTACAACATGTGTTTTATTTTTCGACGCTATATATTTATATATATATACAAGCCTGCTACTAAGCATGATAGTTTAGTTTCTTGTCCGCGTGGCTCATTTCTGCCATTTTATCTTTTTTACATATAGTTTATTTTGGCAGAGCAGGGCATACCGAGAGTTCATATGCGTCTAGACGGTGTGATTAAAGACTGCATATATTCTTTTTCACCGTTTATGTCTTTTTCAATTTCAATGTTGGGAACGACATTATGTATAGTAGACTTAACTTAGACGCTTTATTATACGTAATCCGCCTTACTGAGGCGTTATCATTACGTCTTCAAGAAAAGATTTACGGGATATTATTCTCAATGTAATTTCTTTTGAGGGCAGTAGTTTGTTCACGTATAACTCCGCCCTTCAGTGGCTGATTGGAGTTGGTTAGACGTGATGCAGCCCTAGCTACATCCACGCGTGGATAGTAGGTTAAGAACTCTCTCAGAGTCGCTTCGTTCTCGGAGGAGCTTCTCTTCGACGGCAACTTTCCGGCAATCCATGAATTGCTTGATTTATACATTCTCTTGTCTATCTAGTGTTACAAGAGATTCAGACTGGGGCAAACATTCGGTGGTTGACTCAGAGAGTGCCGCCGCAGTTGCCGGACCCGAGTGTGGCTGTTATGACGGTTGCCAGTCAAACAGATTGGGATATATACTGATCCCTACGGATTCGAAGTGCCAGGGTCTTTGGGTTCCGCAGTCTTTTAGCTATCAGTTAACTTCTGCGGAATAATGTTTTTTAGGCTTGCTTTATGTCATTGCATGAACATTATTCAGAAACGCATGCCCAAATTCCTGTCCTTTAATTCGACAGTAGTGGCGTATCTCCGGAACCAGGGAGGCACTCTTTCGTTTCCGTTATTCAATTTAATGGAAAGAATCCGTCTATTGGTTATAGTACACCAAGTTCAGTTTTGGTCCGTCATATTCTGGGTCGTCTGATTGTTTTATCGCACTCCCGTTCTCTTACGGGTCGCTTGTTGCTGTCAGAATGGACTCTCAACAAACAAGTATTCAATCAGATTTGCTATCTATGGGAGCGCCCAATGATGTTTTATTTATGACACAGCTGGCTAATCAATTGCAGACGTATGTGTTGGCTTGTCCAGATCTCTGAGCTAATACTGTTAACGCTCTATTGATCTATAGGACGGAATGATAGGATACGCGTATCCTCCGGCGCTGTTGTTTTTAGCAGGTATTGCTAAGATAAACAACCACAATACATTTCTGTTGATAGCATCTCTATCTTCACAGAGATCATGAGTAATTTACTCTCTTGTCTACTGTGGATCTTAACGTGAAATCTTCCTCTATGTGAGGATCTTTTTTCACTGGGTAAATCGTGTCATCTTTATCACAACCAGCAAGGTCGCAACCTTCATGTATTCCGTTGTGTGGTCCGTATTGCATTGTGAGCACTGTACTGGACGAGCTTTGGACGCGATTTCTTACTATAGGAGATCCTCTTCTTCGCTATTCTATGCGACTAAAGTGGAGGCTCTTCCGTCGTGGTGTAGGGATCATTATGTTCATATGGTTGATCCCTCCATACTACTCATTGCTATTTTTTAGTATACTTGTTTCACAAGATCTACTGCAGCCTGTTGTTATTTAGGTTATAGGTTTATGTTACCTCATACCTATGCACTCTACGATAGTTTACAATTGAGTCTTTTGTCTCTCTATCTAAGTCAGTTAGTAACTTTTTGATAAATAGACTTAGAATCTTTAGATTAAATTCCTATACGGATTTTAACTTCAGGTTCTTATTTAGCTAAGTAATCATTTGAGCCTCTGGAAACAGTAGTTTTCAAATTCTGACCTTTTAGACAGTAATTCTGTTGGTTTCTCTTTTACTGTAGAGTCTGTGAGTTTCATGCACTATCGATGGATGATTTTCACTTTCATAGTTTCGGAATCAATACTTCCGTTACTATTTAGGTTGGATTGTTGCATAAGAGTTAGGCTCCTATTATCCGGAACCTATTATTTTAAGGTCCTTCCGTCTTCGTATGGGCATAGGCCTTTACTCTTTCCGGGTACAGTTTATGTATTTATAAACAGATATCTGTTTATTACTATGGGCGTAAGCTTCTTCTGTCTTTGATGTCTAGTAGAAGGACGTTACGCTCCATTTTATTGTTAATGGATTCTATTAACTAGCGTACTGCTTATGGTATATCATTGGCTTAGCAGTCGTGCTTAAGATTTCGGCTCATGAAGTAAGAGTTCTTCTACTTCTTGGGCTTACATTAATAGTGTTGCTATTATAGATTTTTGAAGGCTGCTCATTGCGCTCAGCCATCCATTCATGAATTTTATCTCAGAAATATCGAGTCCATTTCTGGAGGCCTCTATTGTTAGGTCTATTATCTACTGCTCAGAATGTCATTCACTTAACAGTTGCTACTATAGCTAGGTAGGCTGTCTGTTTCGGCAGTGTCTCCGTTCGGCTGCCCTCTTCGCTCTGGGCTATTTGACCCAGGGCAAGAAAAAAGGGGGGGGGGGGGAGGGTGTTCCCTTGGGTCACCTGTTTTTACTATGAAAACAAGGGGATACCTCCTCCGGAGTTAGTAATTCTGAGCTGTTATTGGGATGGTTGTTTAGTGAGAAGTTTAAGTTTATAAAATTCATTCAAGTCTTAGTTTTTAAAGTATAGCTTTTGAATATTGCATATGTCAACGGACATGATTATGCAATTCTCACACACTTTTAGGAGTATAAGAGTCTCTATTCTCTAGACTTACTTTATTATTGGCTTACTTTAAAAATTATTAGTATAAGGATTATTGGATATTAATAGAGTACATGGATGTATGAAGCTCAATTTTTGGAAGGTGTTGTATCTTTCTAATTTATCATAAATAAGAAAGATACATGTAAGGCCTATTACTTCTTTTCCCTACAGGGGATGACTCTATTTTATTTTATTGAGCATATTCCATTTTGCTCTATGTCCTTGGCCCTCCAGCCTTTTTACTATTCAGCTATGTCTGGGTCATTGGTACAGTATAAAAATGTTAAAAAATTTATAGTAATTTATATATTTTTTATACTTACCAATGACCCAGACGGGGATGGCCCTCCCAGGAGTTGGGAACTCTTGCCTCCCCGCTGAGTACATAGCGCTTACCAGGCACTGGTTATTAGAATGATAAATGGCGCCAATTTCGGAACGTCCTTGACACTGCGCATGCGCAGTAGGGGCGAAGTGTGGAGGGCCTCTCAGGACATGTTTTCTTTAGTTTTAGATGCAAATTTTGGGGATTGGGGGGCAAAATTTGTGTTTGGCCCTATATTTTAAGAGTTAGCACCAGCTATGTCTGGGTCATTGGTAAGTATAAAAAATATATAAATTACTATAAATTTTTTAACTTTTCTTTGAAAATCCAAGCTACATTCACTTAATTCAAGTTTAACTTTCAACCCGCTGAGTATTTTTTATGACATTTTTCATCAAATCTAGTCCTGGCTGCTGTAAAGCAGTCATGACTAGATCTGATGAAAAATTCATCTAAACTTAATTCAAGAAATCATTGCAAAAACATTTGTTCAATTTACAGGGTGGAAATTTTATTAAATATGCCTAAATTATACATATTTTAGTGACAATAGAAATCCTGTCCTGGGCAGGAATATCCGCCAGCAGCATGCAGAGTTAAACATGGTATAAATAAAGAACGCAGGATAGGAATAAACTACCATTATTTATGGCTCAAGTGAATTGATTGCTTGTTACAAATCTTGCCTGTCAATAGCCATGACAGAGTGATTATTTGTAGACTTGCAAGCCTGGATGTATAGAGCTTACATCATAACTTGTTGGCAAGTTACACTACATAACATGGTGGTAACCTATAAGAAAAAAAGTGCTGTGATGCCTTTCTGTCTTTTCTACTCTTACTAGGCCAACCATGCTGTATACATCTTAACTGGTTGGGTGCTAGATTATTTTTGGTGGTCCAAATTTGTTATTCAATATTTGTTTTAATACAAATGATTGGAGAGTGCCTGCAGGCACTCTCCAATAATTCGTAATAAAACAAATTTATATAAACAAATATTTTATTTATGTTTGACTGAAATTGAAACATGAGCAAGGAAAATGTTGGCTTTTGCTCTGGTACCCTCATTTTTAGCTTAACTTGACGAAGTCAAGATAAGCTATTACCATCACGTGTGTGGAAGTCTGTTAGTCTGTGAGTCTGTTCACATTTTCCTTTAGCACAGGCTACACCCCGTAGTTTTTATCTGTTCGTCACAAAATTTCATATGCAGGTTTGAGGTCATGGCTAGATGAGAACTTGGGAGCGCGGTGGCTCAGTAGGTAGAGGTGCAGGCTGCAAGCCGAGAGGTTCTCGGTTCGAATCCCACCTGAGGCAACCGCGTTGTGTCCTTGGGCAAGACACTTCATCTCCATTGCCCACGTGGGGGCACGATGACGCTGTGTACTAAGGCATACTGCACGTCGATGGTACGCATGTCTTCAACCAATCTAACCCTGCCTGTGCTGCAGTGCGGAGTTACGATGTTGGGGAGCTGGCAGCTGCTCGTCATTGCTCGGTGGTTCTGTCCGGGTACTCCGGCTTCCTCCACCATTAAAACTGTCACGGTCATGATTAGCCATTGTGCATAAGTATGTGACCTTAAAACACCAATAAATAAATAAATAGATGAGAACTTCCCCTTTTTGTCGCTATCGCTCAACTGTGATGGCTGCCCAAGCCCAAAAGCAAAAACCATTAGCACAGTCTACAGGTCGTATTTATGAAGGGATTTCATTGTAACTTGGAAGGATGCCTCTGTATAATATCTAGATGAGAATGTCCACTTTTGGTCATGATCTGTCAACCGTGATGGCTGCCCAAGCCCAAAACCCCAAAACTTTTAGCACAGTCTACAGGTCATATTTAATATGGAGGGATTTCATTGTAACTTGGTAGGATGACTCCGTATGATCTCCAGATGAGAATTTCCACATTTGGTCATGATCTATCAACAGTGACGACTGCCTGAGCCCAAAACCCCAAAACCTTTAGCACAGTCTACAGGTCGTATTTATGGAGGGATTTCATTGTAACTTGGTAGGTTGACTCCATATAATGTCTAGATGAGAACATGCCCTTTTGGTCACGATTGGTCAACTGTGATGGCTACAGGGGCCCGAAGCTCGAAAACCTTTAGCACAGTCTATAGGTCATATATATGAAGGGATTTCCTTGTAACTTGGTAGGATGACTCCAGATGATGCCTAGATGAGAACGTCCCCTTTTGGTCACGATCATTCAACCATGATGGTTGCCCAAGCCCAAAACCAGAAAAACTTTAGCACAGACTACAGGGCATATTTATGAAGGGATTTCATTGTAACTTGGTAGGATAACTCAGTACATTGTCTAGATGAGAACATCCCCTTTTGGTTGCTATCGGTCAACCGTGATGGCTACACAGGCCAGAAGCCCAAAAACCTCTACAGGACATATTTATGAAGGGATTTCATTGTTACTTGATAGGATGACTCGTTTTGGAATAATTTCACTGTAACTTGGTAACTTTCGTTGAGATACATCAACTGTCAGGGCCACATACATTAACTGTGAGGGCCACATTAACCCACCCCTCAGTTCTTTAGTACAGTCTACACCTCATATTATTTTTATTGAAAACATAGCATACAGGGAACAGAAATTAACATATTCCCAATTATCACAATTCTTGTCTTATTTCATAATCCTTTCATAAACATTTAACATTATCATTTTCATCAAACATAACACAAAGACAAGTTAAGCTACAGTGTCATTGACACTTTCATTTTTTAAAGCCCTGATAGTGGTTAATAGAATTTCTGCCAAAATAAATAACGACTAATGCATGATCTCACCAAATGACAAGATTGCATCTTAGTTGTTGCTACTTTTTGTAGTAGAAATTTTGTGAAGATGTTAATGGTATGCCTGTCTATTCATATGTGAATGCAGTGCACAACCTTTGTGTCGAGTTAGTCCCCAAAAATTGTCAAGTTTGACTTACAGAAACATGCAGGGTTAGGAATTTAATATATGTTGTATTATTTCGATGTAACCCGTACTTTGCATATTTTACAAATGAAGTAACCCACACATAATCTAAATGATCGTTCACAGGTTATTTCCAGGCCTGGATTTTGTTTACAACAGTTTTGACATAATAGAAGATTAACTCTGTGGACTCTGATGACATGTTCAGTCATCATCTGGAATACATTACACCCTGAAGTGAGTAGAGAATATCAACATTTTTTAACCCTCAACCCAGTGTAATGACAGTATCCAGAATCTGAGATGACACAATATTATTACCTAAATAACTAAAAAGTTTTCATTTTCCATCTGAAACATAGATTTCATGAAAAATTTAAAAATTAAATTTGAATGGTGATTTCTGTGAATAATGCTAAATGGATTTGACCAGTATGTTCCGTAAAGGGTTATTTGAATACTTGTAAACTGAAAAACCAAGTTTTTAGAAAAATCAGAACCAAAAGCAAGATAAAATTTCAAAATTGCTCACCTCTAGTTGATGTATAAAATTGTAAATAGTTATCCCTGTTAATTGAATAGTTTTTGCTGCATTTTTGCAATACAATTGGCAGGATGTCTCTGTATAAATTTGCAGCATTTCAGATATGTGAATCAATGGAAAAGGAATTATAAGTGTGTTTATTTGTTGTAGATAAGTTGTATATCAAATCAAATTTTCTGACAATGTCCTCCTTTTACTTGGTGAAGATTGAAAGATCATAAGAAACAACTTTATGAAAATTTCAAGTGAAATAATCTCACAGAATTGCTTTTGATCAAATGCAATTGTAAAGTTATTGAATAGGATATTATAAAAACGTTTATTGTTTCTCAGGCCACACCCTCGTTATTGAAAATCTGCCTTGTCACTTTTTTAACCTGAAATTTGATTAAACTATTTTCCACTTGTATGACTAAAAATTTCACCAACTATATCTTGTTTCACAGAGCTCACTGAGCTCTGTCAAACAAGATATTGTTGGTTACATTTGCAACTGCATTATAGGAAATTTTAACTGCTGAGTAAAAGTTTTTCCCCATAATACTGAAAGGAGTTACGTTTCTAATTCATGTTCAGAACTGTTTTGGAGATTAACAAAAAAAGGCTCCCACCCTTATCATAAAATTGAGACAAAATTGCCTGAGGACAAAGGTGTTTATATGCCTTATTATGAATGTTTTGTGAATATGGGCTCTTGAAATTTCTATACATATCACATTATTTTTTATATTGTATTTACACATCATGTAGAAAACATTCATTTGGAAATAATGAAATATTATTACTGTTATCTTTGTTGTACAATTTATGGGATTGTCTTTCAATGTTTTGCTTACTTCTTCCCTGATATTGCAATGGTGTGTTTGCAAAAAGCTGTTGCTTGTTGTAATGGATATTATAACACAATTCATACTTGTTGTATTCAATGACATTCAAATAATCAGGTCTTGTGTCACGTAAACTCTCTCAATTTAATTGTGCGATATTGCCTAAAAAAGATACAAATCGGTTTCTCAGGCCCTCCTGCATGGTCATTTAGGCTGCCAAGTGCTCTTTTTTTTATTACCAATGCAAACTAAAAAAAATGATAAAAATTAATTGTTTTTTGTCAAGTAAATTAACCCAAGTTAATAAAAAGGATAATATATACTGCTGCCCATATCAGTATGTAGATTATGAGGCCTAAAACCTAGAACAAACTAAGTATATGAACCTCTTAGGGTAAAGAAATGATAATTACAAAAATAAAAAAGAAAAGAAAATACCACCTGTCTGAGGCATTTTTTTTTTTTTAAATGGCCTGAGAATCAGAAGAGCTACTTTGTGTGGTCCAGATCCAATCAATTCTTAGCCTGAATGTCATTGATAACACATTTATGCAATATAATTTATATGATTGGTAACTTTTTTCAGAGTCAATGCTCTTGAGTTGTAACAATTTAAGTTTTCTTAGAATAAAGGGTAGTTTCTGCATTGGCTTTTTAAAAAGAAATATATGTACCATGAAACATTACAGTTCCTGTGAAGGCAGGTTTACAATAAATACTTTTAACCCTTTTCCTAACATAAAAAGCAGACGACAATTGCAAACAAAATATTTTTATACTGTATACCAATGGCCCAGACTAGCTGGTGCTAACCCAAAAATATCTAGAGCTAAACACAAATTTTGCCTCCCAATCCCCAAAATTTGCATGCAAAACCGAAAATTAGAAGTCCTATCTGGCCCTCCATACATTTACCCTCCCTCCACGCATGCGCAGATGCCGACACCAGGAAGTCACCGAATTTGGCGCCAACATCATTCTTTGTTTGGCCCTTGTCAGATAACAACAAACTGACATTTGTGCTTTTTAAATCTCAATTAATAATGATGCCAGACACAAATCAATGGTTAAATTGGTGGTTCCAAGAACACAATTGGATGAAGGAAGGAAGAAACGGTGGTTTGAAATGTTCAGGGCTGTAATTTTATAATATTTATAAAAATTAGTTCATGTTCCCCAATTTTGGGATATGGGCTTGATGTCATCATTCATTGATAATGATTTGTCCTCTGTTTGTTTAGTATTCCTTCCTTTCCTTCCCTTGATCCCCCCAGTTAAACTCCCAAGCTTTTTGGCTTGTTTTATTGAATTTTTTTTATAAAATTTCTTGGGAGTTTAACGTATTATACAGAAGATTACGTCCTCACCCTTGGGTTGTTTGGGCATTTTGGTCACGCATCATACATCCGATGTATCGTTTTTTCTTCTGATTAAGATCTTGCTTTACATCAGATAGTCTTGTTTCTGTTACTGACTTCAGGCCAAGTTGCATGGGGTCTTGTTTTCATTTTTTGTTTACATTGACAATGCTCTAGGTAGTTTCCTATTATTTTTATGAACGACGAGTGGACACTATTGGTCCTATCGCGACAAGGGGACACTGCTGGTCCTCTCGCCAAAATGTCACTATAGTTTTTTAGTTTCTATTTACAGAGGAACAAGAACATGGTGTGGTTTCGTGACGCCGTCAGGGAGTGTGCTTCCGTCGTCACATTATACTATTAGAGCTAGCGGAAAAGTGCTCAATGATATTAGACAAGGGCTAGGCTTTTGAACTAAGGTTTACGTCCCTTGTCTCCAGCTAGCTCAACCGGCAGATCTATCACGTAGACTAGTGGTGTGACGCCGGGTATGTCCGTAGTAGCGGTCGAGAAGAGGAATATGGGTGTAGCGAGTAAGGCTTCCACGTTTAGACAAAATTGTAAACATTTAAATGACTGTCTGTAAACGAAACGGAAACGTTTACACGTACTAACAATGCAAGTAGTCAATATTTGATAGAAGTGTGTAATAATACACAGTAAGTTCATCATATCTTTGCGTACAAGGCATACAATTTATGTTATTGAGACAGCCGATTTACAGTTCGTCCAAAAACGACGTAGACAAACGATCACAGCATGCAGATGCAGAAGGCAAAGTTGCTCGGTCTATGGGGGGGGGGGGGGGGGGGGGGGGGTGGGGCTGGGGGATTCTCCCCCAGGTAAATTTTGAAATTTATGGCGGTCTCTGAGCTCATTCTGGTGGGTTCGGGATGAAATTCCTTGTGTTTTTTCAAACAGTAATGTTGGAGCGAGTTGCCATGGCACACAATAGTGACAATACCGGACTTGAGAGTGGAATGCAATGTCGCAAAAATAAACAAAGTCTACAAACCATGCAGGGGAATCCAAATTTTCAAACACCGCAAGTGCCAGTCTGTCTCTCAAACTCCATAAATCGATCCTAAGATCATCCCATGTGTGAATAATAAATTAATAATCCATGTCAGGTGAACGAAATCATCGAGAACAATTGTGTATCACTTTGGGAATATACATGTAAATCCGAATAAACTAAAACATCCCACACATGTTTCAAAGGAAACACCAAAGATAAGCACGTGCCATAGGGCTCACGTGACTGTGTCACATATGATATCACATGATTTGAAGATGATTTCGTTCGGTTACTGTGGCGGCGGCGCCAGTCGGAACCAGTACACAGTTTTTCTGAAGCATTACCAAAATATTGCATTGCAAAGTTGGAAATTTTTTTTTTTGTTTCTTTGACTTTCTGCATTAATCTGCAATTTTGAAATTACTCTATTAAAACTTCATTCCGTGTACATGTTTACCAGAACTGTAAACGTTTAATGCCCATAAACAAAACGTTCATGTTTACACGTGTAAACGTGGAAGCCTTAGTAGCGAGCACTATAAAAAATACGAACATGCTCACCTTGCGACGACGGAAAGGAGGAAACACGGGTAGAAGCAGACAAGTTCTGAGGTATGCTCGTCCAGGTCTACCGTGATCGCGAGCAAGAGAGAGGCCCCTCTCTCTTATAACAACATCTGGGGTTAGAGGTTGTTGGTAGGAACTTGTGTCAGTTGGAGCTTACGTCCATGCCTTCCTGTCCGGGACACTCCTTCTAATAGGCTGTCGGGGTCGGCTTGTCTTATAGCTTCCTCTACATTCGAAAAGCACACACGACTGCACAAAGTCTGTTGTCGCCAGCTAGCTCGACCAGTGAAGTGGTTACTCAGACTTCTGAGAACTGTGACATCGGGTGTATCCACTCCGGCTAGGAGATGATATAGGGTGGAGCGAGCACTCTGATATACAACCATGCTCACCCAGCGACGACGGAAGGAGGAAGCCAGCAAGTTCTGAGGTACTCTCATCCAGGTCACACAGGACCGCGAGCAAGAGAGAGGCTCCTCTCTCTTACAGCATCATCTGGGGACAAATGTTGGTAGGAACTTGCATCAATCGGAGTATCTGTCCAAGCCTCCTGTCCGGGACGTCCGTCTCATAGGCAGCCGGGGTCAGCTAGTCTTACGGTTTCCTCTACATAACAGACAAAGTGCTCTTATATTGCACAGGGCTGTAAACCGCGATGAGTGGTTTCAGTTCCCTGATGCCGGTGAAGTGGTTAAGATTGAATATGATGACCGGGACACCAGATGTGTCGCATGTGCATTGTATTCAGAGCTAGCGGAAAAGTGCTCAATGATATTAGACAAGGGCTAGGCTTCTGAACTAAGGTTTACGTCCCTTGTCTCCAGCTAGCTCAACCGGCAGATCTATCACGTAGAATAGTGGTGTGACGCCGGGTATGTCCATAGCGGTCGACAGAGAATGAGGGTGTAGCAAGCACTATTTAATCCAATCATGCTCACCCTGTGTTGATGGAAGGAAGAAGCCGGCAAGTTCTGAGGTACGCTCGGTTAGGTCTCCCCGGACCGCGAGCAAGAGGGAGACCCCTCTCTCTCTTTTAACAACATCTGGGGCCGGGTGTTGTTGGTAGGAACTTGTGTCAATTAGAGCTTACGTACATAGCTATTGTCTGGTACGCTTAATTCAGTTCTTAGCCGAGGATGGCTACAGTTTGGCTTCTTTAGCATCTACCAAGCACTCCCGACCGCACCTTGGCTAAGTGACTTAG
Source organism: Pictodentalium vernedei (assembly GCA_031216915.1). Classification (NCBI taxonomy): domain Eukaryota; kingdom Metazoa; phylum Mollusca; class Scaphopoda; order Dentaliida; family Dentaliidae; genus Pictodentalium; species Pictodentalium vernedei. The sequence continues at coordinate 153,094,515 of CM062291.1, read as the reverse complement.
GATATCTTGTCTGCATCATCAAAAGGTCCATCTTTTGTGAAGAAAGTCGCACCATCCAGTAGCCAAGGAGATGAGGCTTCATTCATCGGGACGTCCGCAGTAGTAGCAGGGGTCAGCCTGGCAGCTGATTTTAGGGAGAAGTGACTTCTCTCTCCAGAGACTTTAGGGAGAAGTCAGGGGCCAGGAGGGAGAAGTCAGTGGACATGAGGGAGAAGTCAGAAAAAAACAAAACTTATATGACATTGTGACAAAATAAATGTACGTAGAGGACACAATTGTGGAGAAAAATAATAAATAAAAGTTATACAAACATACTTACACACACAAAACTAAGTCATGTAGGTTAAAATCCCCCCCCCCCCCCCCCACTCCCCTACAAAAAATTGTGTCGTTCAAGATTTCTGAATACTCTCTTTCCCTAACACTGATGACTAGGGTTACCATGCAGTTGATTTTGTATTTGTCTCAGTGCAGTGGATTTCAAATTTAGCATCACCCATGGTGAGTGTGTGTTCTTCTCTGTAATAGAAGGTATATTCTTTTAAAAAAAATATTTAAAGTATTTAAAATAAATTTCAAGTTCACATAAGAAGCTGGGTCATTCATGGTTTCTGAATGTCCTAATTGAATTGAAAAGCGTAGTTAAAAAAGTTTTCGACATCCTTCGTAAATTAAGCGTCATTAACAATTTGAGCTAATTTATTTCTAAGGTAAATGACAAAATATTTCAGTTGTCTCCCTTACCTGCTGCTCTGGGTAATAATACTCGGTTCAGAAGAATGACAATTTCTGCCATCCATCTTGCATTGACACGTGCGATTCGTGCTATAAGGCCTGCCATTCTTATCCATCCTAATATGTGTTATTTCTATCGTAGCCTTATTACATTTAACTCCCTTCCAACACAAGTTTTCAAAGAAAAGAAAATTGCGGGGCGAATTTCAATGCAACCAATTTTTCAGTGGAACAGAGCGTAACCGTAAGCAATTTCGACGTTTTTATGGATGAACTGTCCCCTGCACATTTTTGGCGTTTTGAAACGGTGATTACCTACATAACTTTAATAAATTCTAATAAACTTGATGCATGTCTTGTGAAGTTGTGTGATTCGATGTTTTTGCTGACACTTTTGGTTTAAAATAGCATTTTGTGCTGGTTGCTATCAGTTTGGGCATGTTGTTCGAACGACTACGCCATTACAACTCTTTTCAGAAATATAAAATTGAGCTCATTTAGGCTATTTTCAGAGCCGTATGACGGATTTTAACAGCAGCCGTCGTGTTTACATTTTTGTGAATGCAGAAGCATTGGGGTTTTTTTTTTTAAATAAAACATAAGAAAATACAGTAAACTGCCATGTCTTCCAAGGAAGTTTTGGAGGGCGACTTGAATTTCGCCCCCAATGTATGCCAAGGCGACTTGAGGAATGACAAGGCGACTTCTTCGCCCTAGTCGCCCACGCGGCTGTCCCCTGAGTAGTAGCCCTCTCGGACACACTGTCCCAGGAGCAGCCGGCGGACAAGCAATTCATGACTGCTGCTCCTCAGGCCTCCGAAACGGACTTGCTGTCGCAAATTGCGCAGCTAATCGCAGTATTCCTGCTAAGGCAGAAGCACTCAACGTCAGTCTCAAAACTTTAGCTGTTGAATGGTGCTTGATCGGTCCAGTCATCTGCCTGTTCAGATGCCGGTGTCCGTGATTCTAACTGATTTTGACGAATGATGAAAGGGATACGAAAGAGGATAACTTTCCCTTTCGGAACAACTCATGGATGTTATGGATTCTATACATTATCGTTTCTTTGTGAATCACAATGCTGCGAGTAATTGTGAGAAACTGCCAGCGTTGTTAGACGCTGACTTCATCCAGACAAAGAGCAGGATAATAAGATCTCTTTTCGGTTAAGTCTACACAGGTGTCACAGGTCTTCGATTGTGTAGACGTCACCATATTTAACTTCCTGCGGGAAAAAGTAATACGGTTTCTTATCATCTTTTGTATTTTTAACCATTTGATTGTTCACATACTTTTAAAAAAACGACAGGGGAAGATGTGTTGAGAGTTTCTCTGCGTTGAATGAGCAGGCTAAGATCTTAATTGTAGCCTTACCTTCATCATTTAGCTGTTCGCTCAGACACAATTGAGAAGATAATTTCTAATTCAGAGCGAATTTAGACTCATGGTCTTATGTACTTCAATTTTTAAGTACTACGTCTATATGGAATGGAATTTTGTGATCGTTTGTACCTTTTAAAAATTCTTTCCAGACGTATTATATATATATATCTCTGTCTTAACAAATGTTAAGTGGGAGTTATTCTCATGTGACGAAGCCTTGTGTCTTCATATTTAACATTTGACTAGGTGGAAAACTTGCTACAGATTGCTTTAGTTTTTCAGACTCTAGTCTTTGAGGGTAAGCTTTCATTAATGTAGGATTAAGCTACAATAAAGCATCAATACTCGACTTTTTAAGTTGGGGTCTAATCGACCACACCAACAGAAAGAGGTTGTCCTAGACTCAGATCGTCTATAAGGACTCATGGCGACAGTATAGGTATCTCTCCTATATATTTCTTTAAGGATTGTCTATACAGCCACTTGGATAGGGGGTTTTCATCTGTTTGAGTTACTGATCAGACACCCCTAAGCCGGTGGCTCGAGGCTCTTATAGAGCTCGGTCCGACCGATTTTGACTGGAACTGGATAATTAGGTTATTTATGATAATCTTTCAGTCGAAAAGCAAGCGATCGGCGATGTAGCAAGTATAGTTCTTTAGATCACTTGAATTGTGAACTAGATAATGTCTCATGGGATTAATGATAGGATACACGTATCCCACAATTCAATTTCAACAGGCTGGTTTGTCTGTTGTTTCACAGAGAAAATTAGCCAGCTGTTTGGCTCGCTTTTATCTGTTATCTGCTGCATTAACAGCGGAAAATTCTATGCGCCGGATGGGGTTGTGGGGAGTGGCTATGAATGTTATTTTGATGGGTCGCTTACGCACATGTCCCCTCCAGTCATTCTTAACTGGAGTGGTAGATGTTTTTCGCTCTAGACCTGTTTTGTTTTAGAGAATCTCTTAACATAAGGTCAAGTTTGGGCATATATTTAACGGTTTTCTCAGTTATGACGGACGTGACTTCATATATTGGGTTGCAATCCTGAGTCCGATGGTCTCTCTATGCAGGGATCTTGGGACCCTCGGTTCTTGGAAACCACATATTCAGAAATGATGTCTCATTGTTTACGCTACATCATTGAATTATATTATAACTGATCATGCATTTATAGACGCAGATCAGAGTTTATCAGAAGAGAAGAAAGGCTTCTTTTGTCATTAATTTCCAATAGAAGGGACATTTAGGTTCATTCCATTGTCAAATGAAGTCAGTTAGCTATTCGTACTGCTTAGGTAAATTTATTTTCCAATCAGCAGTCAGTGCTTAAGATTTCAGCGCATGAAGTAAAGCGCTGGCTACATCTTGGGCTTATTCTAACTGTATGGCTATTACATGATCTTATATAGGATCTTTTCAGGATAGTTAAGTTTGCGGCGCACCGGAATAATAGTTTCCATTATTTGTGTCGCCAGTATTATGCTTTTGAGCACATACATTTGATGCTCAGCCATTTTCAAGAGAATGAATGATAGGATATGTGTATCCTTCAATTCATTTGTTTCTATTCATTACATTGAGGTTATGGTGTCTATTATTGAACATTCGCCAGAAGCTTCCCCCACTAGAGGGTTTTCTTCTTCAAGGGAAGTTTTGTTCTTCACGTCATTCTCCGCTCTCAGTGGCATTATGGAGTATGTCAGATGTGAGAGAGCTTTGTGGTCACTATATTATTGCTGTCTGGACCAGCAATGATTAATAATGTGAGTGAGGAGGTTTCGACATATATTCAAATTTCCCCCCCCCCCCCACCCCACACTCACACACTATTGCGTATACATATCTTAAATACATACATACTATGTGTTTGGGTCGTGTTGCATGGTGCCCTCATAGGGATATATACGCAGTTCTGTTGCATTAGTTTCCGGTGTTTATTTTCTGATTTCTAATATACAAGAACTTATTTAATCATATTATTTGCTGCTATTTGAGTTCATAGGTGACTTCATAGCCATTTAGTGGTTTTTAGATGATTACTGGCTGGATTTTTATGCACTTGCGCAATATTTTATTACGCTATCACTTTGATGGACCTAGAAATTATTTTATATTTCAGGGGTGGTCTGTGTTGGAGCCGGATAATCATACCTACCACCATTTCTAGATCCTGGTCTCTATTTTGTCAGTTCTCAAATCACATATTCTCACGTGTTTGTAATTATAGATACCAAATAGTACACGTTGGAGAGTGTTCTTACAGGATTTAATTGTACAGAGGCCTGCTGTGAATGATCTTTGAAGCGTGTTTATCTGCAGAGATTGTTCATCGTATCTCGCTTTTGTATGTGTATGTTATATTATTACTTCACTGATTTTGTCGAACCTGCAGTGCATTTTTTTGTAGTGAATAATGTTATTCATCAAATTGTCACTATAGCCTTGGCTTGTGAAGTGGTGTTAAGCACCATTTATTATTCATGAATTAATTTTTGAGTGCCTGATCGATGATTATTTATATCGTTTCCGGATACCGCTTATTGATTCCAGAGCTCTCCCCTCTTTCTTTGGAAGATATGTTCAAAAAAAGTGGAGGGGATGGGGGGGGGGGGGGTCATTTTGTCCATTTCTCTGGCTTATTGGGTATGTAACTATGAAGGAAGCTGTTTTTGTCCGTACTATATTCGGCGTTCAGCTGTAGTGTTATTGTATGGTGTAGGTTTATGGGCAATTTTCTCTCATTCTCAAATATGCCATCCTAATTTTTAGGGCTTAGTCCAGACTAGCCTTAAAAATTTGTGAACTTGTTACATCCTATTTAGCATGATTTCATGCTCAGGTTTAGGATTTGCATAAATGGGATCCATATTAGGATATGTCTCTTCTATTATGGTATAAAGAGACATTCATGTAAATTCTAATTATTCTAATTTTCTTCATCATGAATTGAAGGATTTGATCTATGTTGATCTACTATTTCGGAAGTTCTAGGCACTCCACCTTTTTACGATTCAGCTAGTCTGGGCCATTGGTATACAGTATAAAAATATGAAAAAATTTAAAGTAATTTATGTATTTTTTATACTTACCAATGGCCCAGATGGGAATGGCCCTCCCATGAGTGGGCTCTACTGGGCACTCATACCTCCCTGCTGAATTATTATATTATAATCTTTTTACAAAGAATGATGTTGGTGCCAGTTTCGGTGACTTCCTGGCATCTGCGCATATGCAGAGGGTAAATGTATGGAGGACCAGATAGGACTTCTAATTTTCGGTTTTGCATGCAAATTTTGGAGATCGGGGGCAAAATTTGTGTTTGGCCCTTGATATTTTTGGGTTAGCACCAGCTAGTCTGGGCCATTGGTAAGTATAAAAAGTATATAAATTACTTTAAATTTTTTCACTTTTGAACAAATAATTTTTTTCATTTTTTGTCTCAAAAACATAGGTTGTGACCCCTCATTGGAACGAGATCGTTGAGTCCGTTCCAATGAGGATTCATAACCTATGTTTTTGAGACAAAAAATTAAAAAATAATGAAAATTAACTGACAATTTTTTTAGATTAGCTCTGGCCGGTTTCGGCCGTTACGTTGGGTAAAGGGTTAAAGTTGCACACTATTAATTCATAAATTCAGGAGGAAAAATGAGATGGAAATCAGTTGAGTATGATCACAAGAGACACACAAATTAATACCAAGGATCATACATTTTTAACATTCCATTTAAGAAATATTGTGTGTTGATTTTTTTGTTTTGATAATTCCATTGCATTTAATTTTTGTTTTTGTGCTTATTCATTTCATTTGGCTGTGTTTTCCCATTTTTATTGTCACATAATTGATGATTTATGCACTTGATTTTGTTCACATTCCAAGTTTAATATATTTTCTTGTAATTATTATTATTCCACATATACTGTGTTGATTGTTGAATAACAGAAGTATGCAATTGAGTTGTGCTGGGGTTTTTTTATCATTTGTAAATACTTTCTTTTTATTTCATGTTTATCACAATGTATCTTTGTTCTCATGCCACATGCAAACACAGGTCATGCAGTTTGTGTTCTACTTTTGGAGTAACCCTGATGTACATGTATCTAACCTTTGCAATGGGTTTCACTTAACATTGTTTTTTTTTTCTTTGCTCTCCAGAAAATATCAGGAGATCTTCATTTCCATTCATTTGGGATATAGTGATCTGGATCCCTCTCACTTCTCCAGTTTCGGATGCTGGTAGGAGCAGGAGAGAAGAGGAAATTACTCTCTGAATCTTGAAAACCCTGTGGGATAACCAGAAAAACTCTTTGGTTCCCCTACCCGGAGCCCAGAAGAAGAGAGCAATAAAGTGCACCCCTGAATATCTCTTAATTCAATAACCCTGTTGATTGAATATAACTTCCAAATATAAAACCATTTACCATACCTTCAGTACAAATTTGACTGATTAATTGCAAATGGGTTACAGAGTGAACTCCTATTAATTTATTAAAAAATCTTGTCATATGAGGGGATGTCAAAACGTTTTGAGCCTAACATAAATAAAGCTGGAATATTGGTACAGAACATTTATTTTTCAACATAGTCCCCTTGTAATTCCTTTGTTCCACCTGGTCTGCCAGTCGTTGATGCCGCATCTGTATAAGTCCATATCTTGGTCCTGTAACCAAGCCTCCACTGCATCAGTAAATTCCTCATCATCTTGAGATCTTTGACCACGCATGTGTTTCTTCAGATTTGGAAAGAGATGGTAGTCACTTGACCACATAAGTGTTTCTTCAAATTTGGAAAGAGATGGTAGTCACGATGTTTAAAAATAAATATGTTCTGTACCGATATTCCATCTTTATTTGTGTTAGGCTCAAAACTTTTTGACACCCCTCGTATATCCAGAAACTACCCTGACAATCACTGCCTTCCCTTTGTAGATAGACATATTTTGCTTCAGTAGCGTATGAGACTCCATTGAAAAATTTTGTCAAAAGCTATATAAGAAACTTGTCTGTTTGATAAAAGAAATATGAGTTATTTCACATCGGAACCCTGTGAAGTGAGACAGTGCTTGTTTGGTAAACAAGTTACGTTTTACTGGTAAAATAGGACCTGGTAGCCAATGCCTGGGGTGAAAGTCCTCTAAAATGGGTAACATGGATATAAACGATTAAGTAAACTTGATTTTATCTCTATGTTGTGGTCACGATTAGGAACAGTGCAGAAATATGTGACCTTAAATAAATAAAGAAAGAAATATAAATAAATACAGAAATAAATAGTATTTAATCCTCCATCTAAATAAAAGAGCGTTTGACCACCCATTAGAATGAATTGGATGACCTTGTTCCAGTAAAGATCATAAATTATGTTTAGGAAGTGCAGAAATATGTGACCTTAAATAAATAAATAAATAAATAAATAAATAAATAGTATCTAATCCTCCATCTAATAGAAGTTTGAGATGTGACTTTATGTTCCTAAACTGAAAACTTTCACTTTTTTCACATCCACTAAAATAAAAGAGCATATGACCACCCATTAGAAAGAATTGGATGACTTTGTTCCAGTAAAGATCATAAATTATGTTTAGGAAGTAAATGTGAAAATGAAAACCCACTCTTCTCCCCATGAAGCCAACATGTGGAGCAGTCCTTGATTACTGTTCTAAATAAGTTCTATTTTACAAATATATTAGGTCAGAAAGAATCCTTAACCCTTATGGACCTAATTCTGACTTTGATCACATCTCACTGCAACAGAACAGGTGCCCCAACATGCAGTTTTGGGGTTAACTCACAAGTTACATTCTGTGTACCTTGGCAGTTGTTTTTAGGTAAGTCTTTGCTGTCAGTGTGGGCACCCAGGACTTGTCTAAAAAATAACTGCAAAGCCACAGGATAAAGACTGTCAAAGTATAACAAAAATGAATACAAACCTCCATGTCCTTAACTTGTAGAGTGCTGGAAGCCCATATTTGGGCTTTATTCTAAAGGGTGGGTACTGTTATATAAAATCTTCATATGCTGTGGATGTACTCCATATTATCTTGAAAGTGGAATTATTTAGTCTGTGTGGATTTGCCGTGTAACAATTTATGGGAGAGTGCCCACTGGCACTCTCCCATAAATCGTAACATGGCAAAGACGTGAACAAATTCTGACGACGAAAAATAACTTTGCATTCAACCAGTTAAAGGATAAACAGCAATAATAAATAAAAAACTTCAAATCAGAATAGCAGTTTAACTGGTTTGGATGTCTTGGTTGATATATTAAGCAAAACATTAACTTACTCATTGTCAAAGAGTCTTTTCCAACAATGTGTGACATAATAGTGTTTCACTAAGATGTTCCCATTCTTGTTCATGGCATTAGAACATAGCGGTCATGCAGGTCCTTAAAGAGCTGAAAAGTCCTTGAATTTTACAAGTAGAATTTCTTACGCTTAACACTAATCCTCAGATTAATTTGCGATAATAGCTACCGAATATACATGTACACAGCTGCAGATGACTTAACAGTGTTTCTACATCATTGTTTGTTGCCTGTACAGGCAGCCACCAATGATGTAAAAACGTTGCCAAGACAAAGCCAGGCCACAGGTTGAGTGCTCAAGAAAGAATATTCTTGGGGACAACTTTTTCAAAGTATTATAAAAGTGGAAGTTTGTGGCTGTATCTGTTCTTAAGGGTTTAGGTAAATTCCAGATCTGTGACTATGCAATTTGAGTAAAGAGTGTCATTTGTCTAAGGTCAAGTAGTATAGTTGGTTGGAAAATGGGTCGCCTTATTTCTTTTGAGGCAAAAGATAGGTTAACAAAAAAAATGTGTGCCCAATTTGTACAGGCCTGTGAAGTTATACTCCACTGGAAAGAAGTCTTACTGTCCTTCCTTTCTGTCAGTATATCATATTCCTGAGTATAATTGGTTCATTGCGGGAACCTTTGAGAATAATCAGATTGGCTTTGGCACTCACTCAGTTAAAACCTAGATATTAGCTTCCAGTGCTTTTCAGCCGTGCTTAAATACAGACATTCTGCTCTGAAACAATAGAGTGCTTCACACAAGAGAAAAAAAAGTCTCACTTTTTTTCTGCTGATGTGACATATTCTAACAATGATTTCTCATTTTGATCTCTTGAGAAAGCTGTAGAAGGCATGCTGCCAGTTTGAAATGAGTCCATTCAGTTTGTGGCTGTATGAGGACTTGAGGTTTAAAGGTGCTTAAAAATCGGGTTTTCTTGGAAAAGTCATGAGTTGTCCTTGAAAAATATAGTTCAGTAATTGCTTGCCTCATTTTGATGAAAATATATATTTATAACCGTTGGTGTTGGTGCATTTTTGTCCACTGCAATAATACCTGAACATAGAACTAATCTATAAGAAATCATTGGCAGCTGAGGTATTATTTGTTTCAAAAAAATGTACAAGAATTGTTGACTGGCATGTGGACAAAACAGCAGGAATGATTAATTTTAGGTGAAGGTCCCTGAACAGGCTTTAAATATTTCCATAAAAAATACCACGAAAGTTCTTGATATTACTTATAGCTGCAACAAGCAGCTCTGTATGTGGCAATGTCGGTTGGTCTGTCTGTCTGTCTGTCCATCTTTCAGTCGGTCCTTCGGTTGGTCTGTCAGTCTTTGACCAACAAGTTTTGAAATGCAATAACATTTAAAATACTTGGTATGCAAGTGTATGTTATTGATGTCTAGTCCCATCTTCAATGCAGGTTTTATTCAGATAATTTTGGGTGAGTATTGCCCTTGATGGACTTAGAATTTCTTTTACTTTTACCATCCATCACAGATTAGGTGCGCAACTCGCAATGTTTTTTCAAATGTGTGGGAACCTAGAAACAGTTGAGTGTGATATTGTGTCAGTGCTGTTATTTCATTGTAACCGATGCTGTAAGTGCTATTATTTTTTGCTTATAGTTTTCTCTACATAATTGTATAGTGATTTGTAGAATAGTCTTGTTATTCTCATCTATAGTTCAAGCAGTTTCTTTACATTCCACTGAAATGTTATGTCTTATTAACCTTTGACCCAACACAGTGACATCCAAATATGGCCTTTACTATTCATAAAAAAATCCGTTCAAATTTTATTATTTTTTTTATTTTTTGGCTCACCAACGTTAGTTGTGTGAGCCTATGGCATAGCCCTCATGTCGGCGTCGGCGTCCACTCTCAAATATTTTGAACTTTTGCGTACAGGTTTTGATTTTTTGGCTTTTCAAATTTTTTTTTAGTTTCAGCATATTGCTATAGTGGTTCACTATAACTTTTAACTCTTTTCCAGGGTATTTTGTCGTAATTTTAACCCTTTGAATCAAATTTTAGACTTATTTTGATGTTTGCGTGCAGGTTTTGATGGGTTTTTTTTCCTTTCTTTCAAGTGGAGATTTACCTCGCAGCATATGTCCATGCTTTCTATTGTATGTAAACATGCATCTTAGGGCTATGTTTGTATTATTTAACCCTTTTCCTGCTGAATTACTTTAATTTTGGACTTTTATGTACAGCTTTTGGACTTAGGCTTACAGCTTCTTACTTTTATGTACAGGTTGTGATAAAAAAAAACAATTTCAAGTGAGGTTGATCTCACTGCATATTGCAGTGGTGGTTATTATAACATTGATATCTTTCCAGTGCATTTTTAAAAAAATTTTAACCCCTTGAATAGATTTTTAGACTTATTTTGACGTTTGCGTGCAGGTTTTCATGGGTTTTTTTTTTTTCCTTTCTTCCAAGTGTAGAGTTTCTGCATATTGCTATGGTGGTTCACTATAACATTTAACTCTTTTCCAGGGTATTTTGTCTTAATTTTAACCCTTTGAATCAAATTTTAGACTTATTTTGATGTTTGCGTGCAGGTTTTGATGTTTTTTTTTTCCTTTCTTCCAAGTGGAGATTTACCTTGCAGCATATGTCCATGCTTTCTATTGTGTGTATACATGCATCTTAGGGCTATGTTTGTATTATTTAACCCTTTTCCTGCTGAATTACTTCAATTTTGGACTTTTATGTACAGCTTTTGGACTTAGGCTTACAGCTTCTTACTTTTATGTACAGGTTGTGATAAAAAAAAACAATTTCAAGTGAGGTTGACCTCACTGCATATTGCAGTGGCGGTTATTATAACATTGATATCTATCCAGTGCATTTTAAAAAAATTTTTAACCCTTTGAATAGATTTTTAGACTTATTTTGACGTTTGCGTGCAGGTTTTCATGGGTTTTTTTCTTTCTTTCTTCCAAGTGTAGATTTACCTTGTAGCATATGTCCATGCTTTCTATTGTATGTAAACATGCAACTTAGGGCTACGTTGTATTCTTTAACCCTTTTCCTGCTTAATTACTTCAGTTTTGGACTTCTTTTGTTTACAGGATTGGATTTTTGTGCTTTTAAAAAAAAATTTTTCTTCTTTACATATAGCTGTTGGGGTTCATGTTAACATTTAACTCTTTTCCAGGGTATTTCATCTTAATTTTAACCCTTTGAATCAAATTTTGGACTTATTTTGACGTTTGTGTGCAGGTTTTGATGCTTTTTTTACTTTTATGTGCAGGTTTTGAGGTTTGTCTTTCTTCTCTTCCAAGTGGCAACTTACCTTGTAGCATATTGTCATGGTTCCTATTTTATGTTAGGATACTTCTTGGGGCTATTATTATATTATTTAACCCTTTAGCTGCTTATTTACTTTAATTTTGGACTTTTGTGTGCAGGTTTTGTACTTTTGTGTGGAGGTTTTGATATTTTTTTTTTAAGTGGAGTTTTACCTCACTGTCATATTGCCATGGTGGTTACTGTAACATTTTCAGGGTATTTTTCTAAATTTTAACCCTTTGATACAAATGGATACTTTTATGTGCAGGTTTTGAGGTTTGTCTTTCTTTTCTTCCAAGTGGATATTTTTCAAGTAGACTTTCACCTTACTGGCATATTGCCATTGTGGTTACTGTGACAGGGTATTTTTCTCAATTTTAACCCCTTGAAACAAATGTGATCCTTTTTTTTAGTTTTATGTGCAGGTTTTGAGGTTTGTCTTTCTTTTCTTCCAAGTGGTGACTTACCTTGTAGCATATTGCCATGGTTCCTATTTTATGTTAGGTTGCTTCTTGGGTTATTTTTATATTATTTAACCCTTTAGCTGCTTATTTACTTTAATTTTTGTACTTTTGTGTGCAGGTTTTGTACTTTTGTGTGCAGGTTTTGTACTTTTGTGTGCAGGTTTTGATATTTTTTTTAAGTGGAGTTTTATCTCACTGGCATATTGCCACGCTGGTTATTGTAATATTTTCAGGGTATTTTTCTAAATTTTAACCCTTTGAAACAAATGTGATACTTTTTTTACCTTTATGTGCAGGTTTTAAGGTTTGTCTTTCTTTTTTTCAAAGTGGAGACTTACCTTGTAGCATATTGCCATGGTTCCTATTTTATGTTAGCATGCTTCTTAGGGGTTATTATATTATTTAACCCTTTAACTGCTTATTTTCTTTAATTTTGGACTTTTGTGTGCAAGTTTTGAACATTTTTTTTTTTACTCCAACCACCCCTTTTACATTGGCCACCTGTTGGTGAGCCACGGGGTACTGATACCCCCTCTAGTTACTAAAAAGCATAGCTTTTGACCCTCCCCCAAACAAGCATGTTCAGCTCATTCCAATGAGGGGTTATTAAGCTGAGGAAAAAATATGAAAGGATTCATGTTTTGTTTTCAGGTTAAAACATTATCTGAAGATCGCTACAGGCCTAACTTGAAATACATCTACACTGTGAATATAGATTGTACATTTTACCCTTGACCCAATCCGAATTGTTCAATAACTAAAAATAAATTAACTTTTTTTTCTTGGCCTCAAAAACATAGCTTATGACCCATTATTGGAACAGGCTCATTGAGCTTGTTCCAATGAAGGTCTTAATCTATGTTTTTGCAACAAAACCTTGGAAAAATAATGTAATTTGATTCACGAATTTTATGAATAGCTTTTTTGAAGTTATGTTGGATGAAAGAGTTGAGCATCTGTGATGATAAAAACCAGCAAAAACATATTTTTAAAAATCCCAACAGGGTTAATCCTTTACCTTATATAGATCCTGGTAGGAACTGGAATTTGATGGAATGCGAGATTCTACAGGTAGAAAACTGAAATCTGACAAGTATGTTTTCTGTGATAATTGTGCTAATTGTTAAAAATAATATTATTAAATGTTTTTCTGTTGTGTACATGTATCTGGGTTCCACATAGACAATCCATGACATGTTTCTCATGTTTTTTGTAAACTGGAATACTTCATTGACATGACAGACTTGTAATATTTTGTCTTTCCTATTCTGCTGGTAGAAACTAGAAGTTCATATTCTAGTGGAGAAAAATGAAATTATATCAGTGAAAACTAGAACCTTACCAGTCAAAAATCGAAACCAGCATTCTATTTTCTACCAGTGGGAACATATTTCAGTTTCAACCACAACATTTATGAGGGTGGATCAAAAGGTTTGTAGCCTCCCACAGATAGCCCTGCTGGATCAAAATGTTTTCCACATTACTATTCAGTAATGATAGCACTGTTTTAAAATGTTCCTGTGGGAAGACCCCTCTCATCAATGCACAAACTCCCTAAGACAGCCGACGCCCCTTGTGTCCCAGTGTTTATTGGTAGAAATTTTACTGGGTGTCATAGTGGATCATCTCTGGATTATATGCATAGAGAGATGACAACCCATAGATTTTGACCCGTCCACGATGGCCCTACTGTATGAAAGTTCATAGATTTCGAAAGCATCTGCGACAAACACAAGGGGTGTTGGCTGTCTTAGGGAGTTTGTGCATTGAAGCTCAGAGGGGTCTTCCCACAGGAACATTTTAAAACAGTGCTATCAAATAAGGTGATAAGACACAACCTTTTGATGAACTGTTTGTAGTTCCAGACAAACAACTTTTCGGTTATCTGTTTTTTTATTTAGATAACCACCAGAAGAACGATAAAATCGTTCCTCTCAAATTTTATGTCCTGGTTATGACACCTTGAAAAAAGCGTCCACATCACCAAATGCCTCATTATCATCAGCAAAAAGTGTCCAAATTTTAACTTGAGTTTGGGGGAATTGATCATAACCAAATTTGGTATATGGCTTACTTGGGAGGTAATGCAAATTAAGTTTGAAAATGGACATGGTCAGTTTATTTTCACCAGAGTTATGGTCCTTTTTCGACTTAGGAAACATGTTTTTGTATTGTCCAAATTTTAACTTGAGTTTGGGTGAATTGATTGCAACCAAATTTGATATACATCTTACTGGGGAGGAAATACATCACCTTCAGGTGGCTGAATGGCAAAGGGGAATGGCGAATGTATTTCTCGTGAGCCCCCGCTCACTTTGTTTTTATTTTTAAAAGTAATGTGGAAAACATTTTTTAATCCACCATGAGTATCTACGTGAGGCCACAAACCTTTTTGATCTACCCTCATATGTTGCAGACAGCACCATTATCTGTGTCTGATATCTCGCCCTGAATGAGCCTGCAATGTATTTTTCCTGTGTATAGCTTATGAATTTTCATTGAAAAGAGTTAAGCATGTATTTTTTCTTACTTGGGAATAATAAGCTGTATGTTAACAAGAGAAAGTCAAAACAGCCAGTGCTGTCCACAAAAATTGCTATTCATATTTTATTATTGTTCAGTTTTTGCCTCCAAAACATAGCTGATGACCCTCGCTGGAATGAGCTCTGAGTTCCAGTGATGGTAAAAAGGTATCTTTTTGAGCAAAAAATGGAAATTTACAGTCATTCAAGTATTTTTTTTTTTTGCATGTATTTGCCTTTAGTTGTGTAAAGCATTACACTCCATCCAATCAGTGATGTGTATATTTTGTTCACCAGTGTACATTTATAAATCATTCCTTTCATAAGGTTGTGCTTTGCAATTTGAAAGTTAAATGCAAAATATTTATTGACAGCATATTTTATACTCATGATCTCAGTGAAATATCCTACCAAATATTTTGTAGAATTATTATTTTCATTTACACATTAAAAAATTTACATGTAATTTTCTATGTCTTAACTTTTTGTATGCAATAAAAGTGGAACATTGCCGTATGTGTGATATTAGATGAATTGATAGATTAATATTTAATAAATATATATCCTGAGTGGTCATCCAAAGAAACATTATATGTCAACTTTTGAAGTCGCAGACAAGATAGATGTTTGCAAGTGGAATCACTGGAAGTGGAGCATCATTTGTTTATTGTTGCAGATTAAGTTGTGCCTTTCTTTCTACAGGCTTTCAGACAGTCATTATCCTCCCCCCCCCCCCCCCCCCTCCACCACCACCTGTTTTCAATCACCTCTAATTTTCCAACCAGAAAAGATTAGTAACAAGCTAAATTTGGTGTTGTTGGAGAGAGGAGTATTCCTTGGGTGACATATCCCAAATCTGCTTTGGGGGAAATACGTTCACATCACTTTGAATTTGGGTGGAGTGTGTTTGGCAGTATGCTTCAATCCAATGCGTGAGATCTCTTTTGGAGAAGTGGCACATTGTCTGCTGTTGCAGACGAAGTTGTGCCTTACTACAGGCTTTCACGCAGCCATTATCCTTCCCCCACCACATGCTGTTTTCAGTTATCCCTAACTTCCCAAGTAGAAGCTCTGAATCCCCCCTCTCCCTATAAAAGAAAATTATAAAAACAATATTGAAAAGCGATGCCAACAAGTTTCGAGTATCTGCAGTCTAGTCGTTGTAGGCAAAAAAAGACCCAACCAGAAAAGATTAGTAACAAGTTAAATTTGGTGTCCTTGGAAACCCAATGCGGGTAATCTCTTTGAGAACCATATGTGATGTCAGTGTATTGTGGGTACCACTTGATCTCACCAAAGCCACAAAAAAAGTTTAATGTTATTACCATGGTGATATTCGATGTCACTGCACATACGCAACACAAACTCTTGTTGTTTGGGCAATACGTGTTTCTTTCATCTCTTTGGAATGATGGTGGCCACAGTCTTCATTTCTAGGTGGCTCATGGTTAGTATGAACGTGGATGGGCTCGGATAAAGTTGAGAGGGTGTTTGATTGAATGCGAACATATCTAATTACCGAAAGGACCAGGCAGCTACCATAAATGACTCAAATGGATCTTTCCATTATGTGGCCGTTCAGCTAATAGAGTATTCCAAGGTCCGTTTAATGAGTCCAGATTGTACTCCGATAGACAGGAGCTCCTAAACTGCCAAGTAGAACCGCTGGTGTTTGGGTTGTTTTTGTTTTTTTTGTGGGGGGGGGGTTACTATTTTTTTTTTGGGGGGGGGGGGGGGGTATGCTCTGGCTTCTCTTGACCCCCCCCCCCCCCTCCCCCATTTTAGTCTAGCTATCCGGTGTATACTTTTGTCCTCGACTGACTTTTAGTAGATGCAGTCAGATCGCTCCATTCTACTTAGCACATATCTGTCTATACAGTTCCCTGGCCAAGTTGTTGCGAGGATGATCTTTGCCAACTAACTGTCTCTTACGCACCTGTCATACTAAATACCGAGGGGTACAGATGTGAAGGAAAATAGGGGTGGGAATAGGGTGAAAAGGGTATGGGGTGGTGTGTTATGAGTAAAAAAGAGATTTAAGCAGTATGTGCATGGTTTTATAGTCATTTTTGAGAATGACGGGCGCTAAAGTAATAGCGTTCGCTGAAAAATCTTCACCTGGGCATTTAGTAGTTAGCTTGGTAATTAGTATTTACATCGGCTGCACATCAGTAAGCGAAAGTGTGAATTGTTAATCACAATGTGACTTGTTAATTAGTTCTCTTTGTGGCTGTCGGCAATTGTTTTCTTTGGTATGACAGTAGAATTGTTATGGACTAATATCGTGAAATCAGGAATTGTATTTTCGGGTGTGGTAACTTTTCACTCGCCAAAGATGTACAAAAAACTTGCCGTAAGACAAGAGACGTGGCCAGCACTCGCGACTGACTAACAGGTTCGACGAATTAATTTTTA
The DNA here is from genome assembly GCA_031216915.1 of Pictodentalium vernedei. NCBI lineage: Eukaryota > Metazoa > Mollusca > Scaphopoda > Dentaliida > Dentaliidae > Pictodentalium > Pictodentalium vernedei. The sequence goes on along the minus strand of CM062291.1, from coordinate 153,077,387 downwards.
GGTTACTGACATACGTTTCCGACAATTCTAAAAATCAAACTTCGACTGACGGACGTTTGACTATACATAAAACGGAGGCAATTCCCCAAAAAACCCTGATCAGGTGAAGAGGGTGAAAACCTCGAAAACAAAAAGTGTCAACAAAAAACCAAGGCTAAATTAAAGCCGTTGACACTGAGCCAAAATGGCTAAAAGATATACTGTACATATGGGTGTAGTGTATCCCCCCCCCCCCCCCCCCGGAAATTTGCCCTCCGTAACTATGCCCCGGTGATTTGCACTCCTGGACACTTGGCACCTCGGAAATTTGCCCTCATGAAAGTATGCCCCCCATTCCCTTACATTTGGCCACCTTTTACTTCAAGACATTATCTGTGTTATCCGAACGAAATTTACAATTGACAACAACAAGAAAAATGTATTTTCTTATTTTTATTTCATCAGTCAGGTACAACATTGTTTATAATATCATATATCGGCTGGATGGCATTGCCCCCCCCCCCCCCCCCCCTGGAAGTTTGTCCTGGAAATATGCCCCCTTTCCCTAACATTTGGCCACCTTTCACTTCAAGACATTATCTGTGTTATCGTTACAAATTTACAATTGACCTTATTTTTAGCTCAACTTTGGCGAAGCCAAATTTGAGCTTTTGCCATGGCCCGTCGTCCGTCTGCCCGTACGTCAACAATTGGATACGGCTCGGGCTAGAGGCCGTATTTATGAACCGATCTTTACGAAACTTCTTGGGTACCTTTGTTATCACTGTGGAACGAGAACGAGTGTTTTTGGGTGCGGTCCGAATTTCAAGATGGCTGCCAGCCGCCATTTTGTACCGACGATGCAGAAATCTGTTTTCTGTACAGAACTTCCATATGAAAGCTCTGATTTGAATATTTTTTTGTATGAATGTTTAGTACCACGAGATACATTACATATCGTACGGGTTTTTTTTTCTCGTGCTTAAACTATGCAAATCAGACTAACTTTGATTTATTTAGTGTTACTTTCAGCACTGTCAGTGCAAATGCCAATACGGCTCGGGCTAGAGGCCGCATTTATGAACCGATCTTTACGAAACTTCTTGGGTAGCTTTGTTATCACCGTGGGATGAGAACGAATGTTTTTGGGTGCGGTCCGAAATTCAAGATGGCCGATGGCAGCCATTTTGTACAAAATTAGGTGCAATCAGATTTTTGCGCAGAACTTCCATATGAAAGCGCTGATTTGAAAATTTTTGTGTGTGAATGTTTAGTACCATGGGATACATCACATATAATACGGGGTTTTTTTTCGTGCAGAAATTATGCAAATTAGATGAACTTTGATTTTTTCAGTGCTACTTATTTATGAACCGATCTTTACGAAACTTCATGGGTACCTTTGTTATCACCGTGGGATGAGAACGAGTGTTTTTGGGTGTGGTCCGAAATTCAAGATGGCCACCAGCAGCCATTTTGTACCAAAATTAGTGCAATCAGTCTTTTGTACAGAACTTCTGTATGAAAGTTCTGATTTGAATAAATTTTTGTATGAATGTTTAGTAAAATGGAATACATCACATACAGTTCGGGTTTTTTTTCTCGTGCAGAAATTATGCAAATTAGATGAATTTTGATTTATTTAGTGCTACTTATACACTGTTAGGCTTGTCAATACGGCACGGGCTAGAGGCTGTATTTATCAACCGATCTTCACGAAATTTCTTTGGTACCTTTGTTATCATCTTGGGACGAGAACGAGTGTTTCTGAGTGCGGTCCAAAATTCAAGATGGCTGCCAGTGGCCATTTTGTACCGAAATTAGGTCCAATCAGTTTTTTGTCACAACTTCTATACAGCTCGTATTTATGAACTGATCTTCACGAAACTTCTTAGGTACCTTTGTTTTCACTTGGGACAGGAATGAGTGTGTTTTGGGGTGCCTTTGTTATCACTGTGCTATGAGAACAAATATTTTTGGGTTCAGTCAGACCCACTCTGGGACTCAAAGTTTTCTTTTCTAGTTTAGCATCTGACTGTCACCCACCTTTACAATATTTTACCTATACATTTGTTACAGGCTACGGTCAGTATTTATGTACAGACCGTTACAATACTTTATATGTACCTTTGTTATCAGGTCATTACCTAGATGTTTGTCATTGCTGTGTCACATACTATACATATACATGTCTTGACAAGTTGAGCTACAGTGTCATTGACACTTTCATTATTTCATCAGTCAGGTTCAACATTGTTTATAGTATATCGGGTATAGGGCATTGCCCCCCCCCCCCTGGAAATTTGTCCTCCAGAAATATTCACCTACCCCCCCCCCCCCCCCCCCCCCCGGGTGCTTTGCCCTCCTCAGGCCTCCTGGACCCTTCGCACGTCGGATATTTATCCTCCTGGAAATATGCCCCCTTCCCTAACATTTGGCCACCTTTTGCGTAAAGACATTATCTGTGTTATCCTTACCAAATATACAATTGACAGAAAAGAATATCCTGGGAGGCATATTTTCAGGTGGCATAATTCCTGGATGCAACTTTCAGGGAGGGCAAAATTCCGGAATCCTGTATATATACATATACTGAATACAAGCTGTAGCTTTGGATGTAACGGACACAGCCGAGCGATACTTATAACACACACACTTATCACACACAAAATCCCAATAACGGCACAAAGCCAATAATGGCAAAAAACTCCAACTTTTGAGCTGCCAGAACTGAAAAGTTCTGCCGGCCCAAAGCCCGGATAAAAGCTGATGGGAGTTTTATTTTTATCAAATATTACAGTGATCTGTGTTGTGATATCCAATTAGCACTTACGCACTCCATCCACACACCGAGGTGACTTGTTAATCACAAAGCTACCTTCTAAATACTGAGGGGCAGTTTTCGGCGACGGCTCGGTCTATAATATCTTGCGTTTACACGAATAAATCAACAGTTATATCACATATATTGCTTCAAATGACTAAATTAGATGTTTTTACATATATTTAAACCCTTTAAACGACCCTCACATACTTATTTTCCTTCACCTCGGTATCCCTTGGTGTTTAGTAGGACCCCTCACGCACAGCACATGTGGCATAAAGACGGCAATGTACTGATGAGATAGGTCGCATTGTGCCTAAAAAACAGTACATGGCCGCGTGGACATTTGGGGAGTTTTGGGGTTTGAATACCGGTTGTTTGGAGACTTGGAAACAGTTGTGTACCAGTTGGAGTGGTGGGGGACTATTGGGGTCCAACTCCCAGTAAACCACACCGCGGCTCCTAGCTGCTAGATAGTCGGTGATTTCTGTACCACTGACACCGTCAGCTATACCTCTCGCCATCTCCTAATTATACTTATGCCTTCTTCCTTTGTCACTACTTTATACTACGCTACTGCACTCTCTGGTGAGTATTACAGTTCTCATTGTTATCATTATCTTTTCTCACTACTGTCGGCTCTACAGTGACATTACGGTCTTCGATTCTATCAATGCAGTTGATAGACCCCCACCTCTACTAATCTGCTATCTGCTAAGGTACGAAGTACTATCTCTTATCCTTGCCACTGGTAAGTTGTATCAGTCCTAATCTGTGCATGGCGTCTACTGCCGTTTCTAACAACTCTACCCTCTTCTATTGATGGTAATACGAACACGGCTACGAGGTACCGATGTCTATACTGCAATACTACATCGCCATGCCATAAGTATCCACCAATATCCAAATGAGGTTATAGGTTATCCCTCTATGAGGTCTAACCCCATAACCTCCTCCAATACCTATCCTCAAATACTACAACAGTATGTCATATCACAAGTATCCTCCAATACCTAGAAGAGGTTATAGGTTATCCTTCATTGAGGTCTGATCTTAAGACCCCCGATAAAGATCTTCCAGGAGTACACCAAACATGTCATAAGTATCCTCAAATGCCCAGATGAGTTGAAGAATGTAAGAGTAAGGTTTGATTCGAGTTTTAGCTCTTCCCAGTTTTAAGCTGTAGTGGAAGCCAACCATGGAACTCATAATGACAGTGTACATGTTGCATAGGGATGACAAGACTGGTAGGAGCAGTTAGAAGGTTCAACAGTGAGGATATGGCGAGTGCCTGTACTAAAGGTATAAGCCAGTCGCAGTTCTATAATCTGTCACTCTAGTGATGGGGGTAGATCGCAGTGGTGCTGCCACTAGTAAAGGGAGTAGATCACTAGTTATAGTCAAACGTAGTGGAACAGACCAGCGGAAGTGACTACTAACGGTTTTTGTAGGGAACAAGAGGGTATCTCAGCAGTGTCTGCAAAACTCGCCAGAGACAACTATCTGAAAAATACCTCCAGATAACTGTCCCGAGAATGCTATCCTCAAATAAGTATCCTCAAAGAGTCCATAACCCTGTCATAAGTACCCCCAACTACACGTGCAACATGTTTTTGAGGGAAGTTGCGTCCAATGACACTAGCAGACTTCGGTCTTTCAAACATCTGTCCATGTCTTGTACGTGTTACATTGTTAATTATCGCATAAACAGATCAGGGTACGATCAACAATCTCCCACTACGCTATGAACACCATCATACACTCTGCCAAGGGACTGTATAAACTGATCCGGGTTCAGACGAAAAGTGCAGGGTGTAATCTGACTGAGCCTACTACTTGGACTAAGACAAAGGTCTAGACAGTTCGGAGACGGCTAGCAAGCTTGTAGTAATGCTACAAGTCGGTAGTCATGTTGGACGACTCTTGCACATAACAAATTGTGCAGCCACAAGAAGTGTTGTAGTTATCGGAGATAGTGTACTGAGGGTAGAAAGTAGTAGCATAGGTATAAAACATTTGTACAACTATGAGATAATGAGGGGGGTAGTTGACAGCGGCAATTGTTTAGAAGCCATGGGTTCATCAGGCATCGGCTGTGTAGCAGCTATAAGCCACGGATAATCTACAAGCTAAGAGATAGTCCTCAATAGTCCCCATCAGTCCTTACTAGTACCCACAGTCCCCAAATACTAGTCCAGTAACCATCAGTCTGCAGTCCCCAGAGTCCCCAAATAGGGCACGATGATGCCGTGTACTAAGGCCTACTGCACGCCGATGGTGCTCATTTCTTCAACCGCTGTAACCATGCTTGAGCGGAGCTGGAACAGAGTTAGAATGTTGAGGAGATGACAGTTGCTCGTCGATGTTCGGTGGTTTTCTCCAGCTTCCTCCACCCGTAAAACTGTCACGATCACGATTAGCCATTGTGCATAAGTATGTGACGTTAAACACCAATAAATTAATAAACAAATGTGAACAATCTCATAAGCACATAGCGGTCTTTCAAGTATCTGACATGTGCTGTGCTGGATAGACAGTCAGTAGGTAAATGTCACAACGGCGCCAACTTTGTCGAGGGACTGTACAGAAAGATGTAGGTTAAGTAAAATGGAGCGATGGAAATGAATCTACAAAGACAGACTCGAGGGCAGGGATCAGCACCAAAGTTAGCTTGTAGCCAAGACAGAAAAGCTAAAAGTAGTAACACATACTTCTTACTTAATGCTTAATGGTGTTTCTAACAGCAGGCTACTGCCTCTTGTGTCAGCTCCACTTCGTCTGTCAAATCCATTAGTTGTGCGTTGTATTGGTACTTCTGCCTACTCTTCCTCGGTAATTTTTCGAGTCTGTTTTAAAGGCGCTCAGATTGTCTGCATTTACCACATTCGATGGGAGACTACCCCAGTTGTTTCCGACTCTCAGTGAGAAACGTTTCTCCCTCTTCTTCCCTCTGTGTGTTTTATGGAAATATGTTGAAGTTACGTTATGACAGCGACTTTGTGTCAGTTGTACATAATCAGATCTCATAGGCAGTAGTTTATTCTCCAGTAGTTTATTCTCTCTCTCTCTCTCTCTCTCTCTCTCTCTCTCTCTCTCTCTCTCTCTCTCTCTCTCTCTCTCTCTCTCTCTGAAACCGTCGACAAGGTCACCCCAGTCGTCTCGTCTGAGGGCTAAACCTGTCAGTTTAAAGTTCCCCAATCTCTGCTCGTACTTTAATAATTTCATTCCAAGAATTTGCTTGGTGGCTCTTTTCTGAACTTTCTCGATTTGTTTTATCCTGTCACCAATTATACTCCCAAGTCTAGGCTCTTTTTCTCTACCAGAGTACACTTCGGGCCAAGCAAACGGCCCCTACTTGGTTAACGACCCTATAGCACTACGTTCTACTCAAGATGGCAGTCTCGAAAAATTAATTTTGTCAATTCATGGTAGTTGTCGGGTCGTTTCTGGTAATTATATATACGCGCATTTATTCGGACATACCATCACAACACATCCATACATCATCCTAATCTTTCTATGGCCATACTAACCATAGAAACCAAGATGACGGCCTTCACATTACAAAATGGGAGACGACAATACGTATTACCCTAACAACGCGTGCTGTGCATGCGCACGCCATGTACCGACGCAACAACACGTCTGCTCATGTGGCCAGCCATTACAACACATGTGGCAACAACAATTCACTGCGACATGACCTCACATGAGATCCCCAGAACTGGGTTGAAGCTTGCGAACTGTACTACATGCGGCATACACCACCCAAATTTAAAGCACTGTAACAGATTTTCCACCAGGCGAATTTTGGCTATATTGTTCCCGGTTTCATTCCGCTTCGAATGACACCAAAAGTAGCTTGTTACTATTTTTCTGGGTCGAGCCCTTCAGCGACAAGACTACTCTTTACATTTTAACAATAACAGTTGGTAAAATTTGAAACTGATTTGACAAAACCCCATTCTGTTCAAGCAATAGCTATGGTAGTAAATGGGTATTATTTTATCAGTGAAACAGCCATGACAACACTTCAAATATAATTTTTAATTCCAATGTTTTTTCACCACGACCCACAGTAACTGTCCAGGAAAGAGCACACTTCACATCATTTACTGGTAGAGTGCTCAAATATTTTTGGTTGTTAAATTTTGTTTAGATGTCTCTACCTTATTAAAATTTATGGGAGATTGCACAAGGATCTTTATTGTAAACTGTATCAAGGCAAACCCATACAGTTGGAATAATTTCACTTCAAAGATATGAAGCACATCAGCAGAATATGAAACCCTTAAAATAGGTAACTGTACCTCAGAATGGGGCGCACATTTTTGTTTTCAGCACTCAACCAGCCAATGAAGGCATCTAAATCAGTGAACAATGACAACTGAAAAAAATTTGTAGACCGATTCCTCTTAATTGAAACAAAATACATGTAGTAAATGTTTTGCTACCAGATGCGCCATTAAGGTGGAGACCCCCGAACACTCTTAACCCTTTCAACACTGGCGCCCTGGAACGTATCATTTCAGTCAATACTGTCAACGGCGAAATGGGTGAAACCATCCTGGTTTGTTGGGGTGGGGGTTCAGTAATAATTTAATCCAACAGTTCTGTCGAGCTGTTGGATTAAATTATTGCTGAGCCTCGCTTCCTACTTTTTGCTATTTTTTATCGTATACATGTCCACTCCCGATTTTTTCTTCACGTAAAAAAATTATGCACACTGTGTTGAAAGGGTTAATGATAATGGTTTAGTGGGCTAAATGTTTTAACTCTGTTGAAAAGAACAATCCCCTTTCATTTGCTTGATATATTCTTAAGAACAATCCTCCTTCATTTGCTTGATATATTCTTAAGATCCGCCACAGGTCTTTGAAAATCCTTGAATTCTTAATTAAAAGCATCGGAAGTACATAAAAATGTCTTTTGAGCACAAAGTCGCTGGAAAGTTCTTGAAAACAATGGTACGGTACTTTTGGTTGGTAGCTTCATGGCCATTGTTGAAAACCTGCAACAGAAAAGAGAGGAATTCTCCAAATAAGGGCTTTTCCCAATGCTACCCAAGTTCGTGAGACGGTACTTGGTTACCGCGGTAAATAAGTTCTCTTTCCTAGTTGTATAAGATTTGCTCAACTTAAACGCCCGAGGTGTTAGTCCCCTTCAGTAAGCAGCATTGGTATACTCGACTGGCTTGACTTTACACTTGTGTTGCAGTCACGATATAGCCATAAATGCTGAAAGTAACCCTACTCGCCAATTAATAATAATAGTAGTGAATAAGGCATTCCTCCAGTGACTGACACTTTTGGTGATAGTTTAGTCTGATTTCTACTCGCTCCGAAAGCAAACTACCTTGACCATCAGCATCTCCAGCCACAAAATTATTAGAAATATAAGCTCAGTCAAACAAGAGTTTACAGTTGGTATATCTTATGATATTTGTGGTGAAGAATATTGCAGAAAATAGAATGAGCCTCAAGTTGAAAATCGTGGTCAGGGAGTTAAAGAAGGGAATGCCATCTTTTTTTAAATATTGATTTTGTTTTCTTTTTACCAAATTTGGCGAGTTGTAAGTTTGTAAATTTTATCTCAACACATCCCTTAAACTTATTTAATCCAGATTAAGTTCTCTAATTCAATTCCAGAAGTTGGAGGTTCGTACCCTCCATTAAAGGCAAAGAAAATTTTTAACGATCAAAATAAAACTCGAAAATAAGATAGTAGTTGTCATGAAAATTTGACAGAGCGTTTTCCTGTGGATGTCTATGGCTATCGCAGAAGACATGAGTAGTAGATGTCTTATGCCTTCGAATGAGATATTCATTGGTATTCATCTAAAAACGCCAACACCAAAACACAAATCAACTGATAGTTGGCTAACTGTTCCCCCATTGTCCTCAAGGCACTGTCGGTAATGCAACGTAATGTACCGGTTCGGATTCTGACATGCGTCCAGTTACTACGAGAGTTGAGATAACGTAAATGGTATAATTATTTATTTATTTATTGGTGTTTAAGGTCACATATTTCTGCACTATGGCTAAACATGACCACGGCAGTTTTACGGGTGGAAGAAGCTGGAGTACCCGGAGAGAACCACAGAGCAACTGTCAGCTCCCCAACAAACTAACTCCACACAAGCAGAGTTAGCATTGGTTGAAGACAAGTGCACCGTCGACGTGAAGTACACCTTAGTACACAACTCCCCCGCGTTGGCAAGTGGGGTGAAGTGTCTTGCCCAAGGACACAAACCGGTTGCCGCAGGAGGGATTCGAACCGCAGTCTGCGCCTCTTCCTACTGAGCCACAGCGCCCCCAAATGGTATAATACCAGTGTTCTATATATAACTGAATTGCTGGAAAGCAGCGAAAAAAACGCCGAAACTCAATCTACGGCGCCCCCACCCCTCCAACATAGAGTCAAGTCAATGAACATGTTAACTCCTGCTATCAATGATGTTTGATGTCATGAAAGTTGTTACGCTGCGATCGTAGGCACGCGTAAGAACGTTCACATCATCAAACATCAAAGGAAAGCCAAGCACGAAAACCACTAACAACACGGTATCAACTTACCAATGTCGCACTTGTTTTTGTCAATACAAACTATGATATAAATATTAAATTTGTATTGTCGCGAAAACTGTGCACATTATCAATATATTCATTTTTGACAGACATCAAAAAATATTATTTAAAAAGCGATCGTCTATCGCGAGGCCTTTGAAAATTAAAAACCACAAGGACTTTTTTAATTCAAGGAAACTTTTATCCGTGGAAATTTCACGTCACTTGCTAAAATTTTATGACGGCAGTAATTGCAACGGTATTGGCGAATGCCACCGCTAATTCCCAGGACTTCCCCAGAACACACTCTAATGGAAATATACTTCATTCTATGATGTTAAAACACACAAGTTGGGCATGCAAAATGTTGATATGTGTGTGTATGTATATCTATATATGTGTATATATTTTTCTCTCGAAAAAGAGCGTCAACTCGTATTACCGAGAACAGTGGTGGCGCCGGGAGGGGGAAAGGCTACAGCCACATGTCGTAGAGGCCATCTTGTGACTTCACCCCCATAGTGATACCTGATCCTAGTGCGCATGCGCAACGCATGTTGTTAGGATGATACGTGTTTCCGTCGGCCATTTTATATACTGGAGGTCGCCATTTTGATTTCTATGGTAGCACGTGGTAGTTATGTTACCCACAGGCCTACAATAGGACAGGGGTGTGTATGGAGGGTATGTTCACTTGAATAAGAGTAATTCCCGATTCGAAGAATTACCCAAATAAACCCGACAAGTTGTACTAGTTCGATTTCTTTCAGAATCCTCTGCTTCTATCTATCTATGCTATAGGTTTTGTCTACCCAACCCTGTTCGTTTGGGGGGGGGGGGGGGGGGGTTAGGGGACATTTGCCCCTGAACATAGCTTTTGACCCCCTATTCGCCCAACACCTGTCAACTACACACACATCCATTAACACACACATCCACCCTCATACACACCTCACATCTCTTTATTTTAACAAACTCAGATCCAGTGGTTGATGTATACTGCAGAGAGGAATATACAGCATGACGATCATAGGCGCCCTAGGTAGGGGGAGGGGGTCGACACTTCCACAAAAAATGAAGATTTACCCCCAAAAGCAACCAGATAGCTTCATTTCAAAGCACAATTCATTTTTTTTCTGGGATTAGAAACAATTAAAATGAATTACCTGTCGCTTTATTTGAGAATGTGGGATGGGCGTGTTAAGTTGTATGAATTGCGTAGCGGAATATTGCCTAAACTCGACTTTATGCTTGTATCCTGATCGTGATATAACCATAGATTCTTCAAATGGCTGTAAACCCCAACTATAAGATACTCAACCGAGTTGCACATCCACGCATATCTCTAATTTTGTAACTGTGACATTGACCTTTGATCTTTAAAAGTAAATAGCTTCGATATCAACTTCAAATTCAGTGGCTCTAGTTGAAACAGGTCAGTGGCTAGACCTGAGATGTATTTTAGTGAGGTTTCTAACCCCGCGAGCTTGACAGTTAACCCCCACAACGAATAGGTGTTCATATTTTATCAAGTGATATACCTATACATGGTTGTGTGAAGGAAGATGCGGACAGTTTTGTCACCGGATCGTACATGTTAAGTTGCTAACTCCGAGATACGCGAAAGGGAAGAAAATAAATACAAACGCTTGAAAAGTTCATATATTTATTAAATTATTTTCTTGAATAATCTACCAGTTGACCAACGCCTGAAAGAATGTTTTTTGTTCAACCTCTTTTGTATCCTGGTGGCTGTGTTTCATTGGTAGTACAGTCCCTGATACGATCCGCAATCATAGACTATACAACTTCAAATCGTTTTCGGCGAAGTTTTTGTCAACTCTCTCTTTAAACGATGCCAATTAAGGACTCGTCGTCATCTGGATCCAGAACAACAGTCAGATTTAGAAAGTGACCAGATAGATTAGGGCAGATATGTGACTTTGGGATGGAGAGGGCACCTTCCATCTCCTCTCCAACAGCTCCATGTCCTTCGGCTTCTTCGTGACATGGGCGGTGTCATATGGGTACTGGAGATGAGGTGGTTGTTGACGCTCTTTCCCGTTTCTCTTCCTCTGCCCTTCTCTCTCAAACCACACCGCCAGACGCCCGGCATTCCAGCGCGTAAGTAAAAAGTTTTTTCTCTTCAGACTTCTCTGCATATTATCTTTATAGCTACAGCCTATCTCTTATCCCAAATGTCTCATAACGGTATTTACACTCTCCGTAGAGTGTACCTGGTGGAACCTAATGATTGGCATGGATGTTCCTGTCCTTACGGGTGGTTGCGTTCAACACCACCAACGTAGCCTTGATATCGGCAATATATTCTCTAATTGATTGTTAATTAATCAGGAGAGTTCTTGAGGTGCGTCTACTCACTCTGGATTACCAAGTGAATCTAAGTGATAACGATGATGATCATGAAAAGTGAAAAACAAATTGGCCCGCTTAACTGGGATCTTTGGATTTTTATCGGCCATCTGTTGGGATATCTCAGGTCACTATGGCCTCAATTGCATTTCTCAAGACAAAACACAAACCTAGCTGATGTAATATCATTTTATTCATGCCTACTTCTGAGCAGGTCGTATACTGAGTAGGTCGTATACAAAGTTTCTTCCTGGAGAGAAAATGTTTTTTTTTTTTTGTCATTCCATTCAAAAGTCAAGTCACCGCATCACATTCCAGTTATTCTTCTCCACTCCTCTCTGGGTATCAATACCATATGCTGTAGCTGAAAGTAAACGCCATCGTTTTAATCCAAAAATTCAAAAGCAACAACTGAAAACAACATAAAATAATACCGGGTATCTGATAATAGGCGAAGAAATTACAAGTTTCCCTCCGCAAAAAAACAATGCTAAACTAAATCTGGAGTTAAATGATGTATTGATCCTTTCAACCCTGGCGACTGAATGGTATCATCTTTTACACTAATCTAACCCAAGAAATAGACGAGTCTATTTTGCATTTGTTTCGAGGTTCATTAATAATTTATCCTACAGCCCTATGGAATTGTGGGGTTAAATTATCACTGATCATCCTGTCCAGTTATGACTGCTAACGTTTGCTTCACACAACTTGAAAAATTGTGCGTAGCTAATCGAAAGTTTTGAACCCTTTCCTAACGACTCAACAGCATTTGCCCGCGTATAATACAAACTGAGCTTTTGAAAAAAAAATCTTTCAACTTATTTCAACAGAACCGTATCATGTGACTCATCATTGGAACGAGCTCATAGAGCTCGTTCCAATGTGGGTCAACTGATATGGTTTTATTGAACTTTTTTGAAAAAAAAAAATGAAAAAATAATATTTGAAATAATAAATATGATATAATGGGCGTTTTTAAAGAATTAAACCGTGCCATATAATTTCAACACATGACACTCGGAAACATGAATTTGCAATATCAGCAGTTACAAGTCGAAAAAAAATCCACAGTAAGGACAAAATTTTCCTTTATACTTTCCTGTTGATGATATCGAAGTTATCCTTGATTCCAGCAAGTGGTGGTCTAAAGAAGGGAGAGGCGACCGCCCCAAGCGGCATCTCTTGGAGCGGCAAAATATGTCAATAAAGCTATGAAATCCATAAGGTCTCGACGAAACCAGCCACCAAAAAAATACTTAGCGATGCAACGGGATAGGGCGGCAACAAAGGATTGTCCCCCGGGCGACAATCTATACTTGTCCGCCACTGTTCCTGGGGGTTCCCGCGGAGAATTCTCGAAGAATTCACCCTTCACTTATTGTGACGACAATATCCCACCAGTTCTACACACAGAAATCAATATTCAGATTTTATTATTATTACGTTTTTAATTTTGTCTCCCAAATATAGCTTATGATCCCTTATTTGAGCGAACCCGTTCCAATGAGGCACCATACACTATGTTTGTCAAACAAAAATAAATTAGTTTGTTATCCGAGACCGAAAGATGCAAGCGTCCTCCTCTATTCGTGTTTGATAAATTGTAATTCCATGTCCGGTACTATCAACCAAGTAACAGTTCGAACGAGTACCGTACACTACACACACCGGCGTTGCTAAAAGGTCTCGGATGGAGGGGGTGTTCACTTTTAGATTTCCAATTGCACCCCCGTCCCCGGTAGACAAAATTCCGACGACCACTATTTTTTTCCAACAAGTTGGAAATTCCATTAGCACCCCACCCCGTGTCAAAATGTTCCAACTGCAGGTTTTAAGATGCAGAATTATGTACACCCCTTCAACTGTAAATTATCCTACCGAGGTTGTCGATAGACACACATTTCAAACACAAATCAGTCTTCGAATGGGTTTATACTACTATTCAATTAATATTTGGAGGACGTTTTCTACTTTTCAGTCTAAGACTAAAATTCTCGAGCGCTCAGTGTGAAGTAGCCAACATTTTTTCCAATTTAGGGCTTCAAAATTTCCAACTATTGAAAATTTGACGAATGATTCCTCCCCCCCCCCCCCCCCCCCCCCACACACACACACACCAACGTGGCAATGTACCTAAAGAAACACTCGAGTAGCCGCTTATGGTTAGGTAACTTAATCGCGTCGTTTTCCAGTTCTAAAAACTAGACGGTAAGAATAAATTACAAAATATAGTTTCACCGTAGAATTTTGTAACACAGTACAGTTGGCGGGGTGTTAGTATTCTGGATTTTGCATCAAGCCAGAAAATAAGCAGACTGTCATCTGCAAAATGAGGCCGCCAGAGGGTGAATTTAGTGATGCACTAAATTTATCCTCTGAAACCTCAATCTGAATCAGGGTCTCGAAACTAAACAGAAAGAGGTACCCAGAGGATAAACTGGCCCACTGTATGGGATAGCACCAGCAAATTCACTCTCTGGGGACCTCATTCTGCAAATGACAGACTGCTTATTTTCAGGCCTGTTTTGCGTGGACTTTACAAATGATGATGAAAAAAAGGTAATTACTACTAAACTCCAATGGGGTTTAAACTAAAAAAAATATATTCAAATGACACAAGTAGTATGTAATGTGGTTTTGAGGTAAAGGTTGGGGGACCCCGGTGGGGGACCCCGGAAGTGACGTCATGTCACGTGACGTAGTGGCGCCATGTTGTGTTGTCATGGTAACCCGCGTGAGCGGCCATCTTGTGACGTCATCTCCATAGTGATACGTGATGTTAGTGCGCATGCGCAGCGCGTGTTGTTAGGGTGATACGTGTTTCCGTCGTCCATTTTGTATACTGGAAGCCGCCATCTTGGTTTCTATGGTAGCAGGTGATTGCTATGTTGCCTAAGGCCTACAATAAGACAGGGGTATGTTCGGGGGTGTGTTCCTTTGTAGAAGAGTAAATCTGATTACCACAAACAACCCGACAATCCCTCCAAATCACCAAAATCCACCCAAAATCACCGAAATTGACTTTATTTCCCCATTTTATCGGTTTAGCACGTAGTGCTATAGTACTAAGGGGATACCGGGTGTGCGTTCCTTTATAGAAGAGTAATGTTCTGGCTTAGAATTCTCCCAGAATCCCTTTTTGGATCCTTATCCCATGACGTTTTTTCCAATAAGAATAGCACGTAGTGCTATAGGACAAATTTACCCAGAATTCTCTGCTTCTATCTATATATGCAATAGTTATCGTCTATCTGGCCATGTTCCTTTGTTCTAGAGTATACTCCAGTAGCGTAGAAGAGCGTGGAACAGTATACCTTATTATTACTATATTTAGCAATTTCTGGTCTATTCTTGTTAGTTCTGATCCTATTCCAAGTACTCTTGTAGTTTCATATATCTAACTAACCAACCAGATTGCTTGATTTCCCATAATGCAGTTATCTCCCCTGTGTATAACAAAAGCCTATATCCAATGGCCATATCCAATGGAATTCCATTTTTGGGAAACACCTGTGGCTATGGAATCCCTTTTTGTCATATGTGCTTATGTGAAAAAGCACAACGTGACACAATGTGCCCTAGCACAAAGGCACATGTTTTATGTGCCGATATGTGCTTATGTGAAAAGGCACAATGTGACACAATGTGCCCTATCACATAGGCACATACGGGTATTTGAGGATACCTTTGGCCTGGTATTGTATTATTTGAGGATACCTATCGAGAATACCTACTGGAGAATCACTTTTTGTCATATGTGCTTATGTGAAAAGGCACAGTGTGACACAATGTGACCTATCACATAGGCACATGCTTTATGTGCCGATATGTGCTTATGTGAAAGGCACAATGTGACACAATATGCCCTATCACATAGGCACATACGGGTATTTGAGGATACCTATGGCCTGGTATTGTATTATTTGAGGATACCTATCGAGGATACCTACTGGAGAATCCCTTTTTGTCATATGTGCTTATGTGAAAAGGCACAATGTGACACAATATGCCCTATCACATAGGCACATACGGGTATTTGAGGATACCTATAGCCTAGTATTGTATTATTTGAGGATACCTATTGAGGATACCTATCGAGGATACCTTTTGGAGAATCCCTTTTTTGTCGCATTAGGCTATGTAAAAGCCCTCAATGGGTCTAATGTAGTCTTACCAACCGCTTCCATCTTGTCGCCAAAGCTCCCAGGCCATTACAGGTCTATGGCCTATCTGTCCTATCATTAGCTTCCACAACAGTCTTGTTCCATTGCGGCCTTGTACCAGTACTATTGGCTTCTGTTATTCTGCCCCGTATCTCATCCATTACTTCCTAGCTATACCTATCTCAGTCTCGACTATAACAATGATCAAGGTTGAATCAGATTTCCCCTGTATACATACAAGGCATTCCGTAAGTATCCCAGTCCGTAAAATTTGGATTCCGTGTTTTGACATCGACACTCGAGGGTATTCCACTTCCCTATTAAAAGAATTCAGTTTACTGGGTTGTAGTTCATTCAGTTAAAATTCAGATCACCTTTCGTTACATTTTCATTAAGTTTAAAAAATCGTTCAGTTCAAAGGGTGTTAATACCTTCATTACTGACATTAGGGATATAGTTAAAAATAGAGTTCATTCGAACAGTTCAAGGGGGTAACGCTGTGTTACATATGGGGGTTATAGTTCATTCAGTTGAAAACTTTGTTATGGTCAATTCACTTCGATACCTTCATCAGGGTTATATTAAAAAATATAGTTCATTCAGTTCAAGGGTGTTAATATTTATTTATATTATATATAGTTCATTCAGTTCAAAGGGTTCTTTCAGTTTGTTCAGTTCAAGAAGGTTAATTATATATACCTTCATTAGGGTTAGAGTTCATTCAGGTGAAAACTTTGTTATGGTCAATTCACTTCGAATCACGGAATCCAAATTTTACGGACTGGGCTACTTACGGAATGCCTTGTATGTATACAGGGGAAATCTGATTCAACCTTGATCATTGTTATAGTCGAGACTGAGATAGGTATAGCTAGGAAGTAATGGATGAGATATGGGGCAGAATAACAGAAGCCAATAGTACTGGTACAAAGGCCGCAATGGAACAAGACTGTTGTAGAAGCTAATGATAGGACAGATAGGCCATAAACCTGTAATGGCCTTGGAGCTTTGGCGACAAGATGGAAGCGGTTGGTAAGACTACATTAGACCCATTGAGGGCTTTTACATAGCCTAATGCGACAAAAAGGGATTCTCCAAAAGGTATCCTCGATAGGTATCCTCAATAGGTATCCTCAAATAATACAATACTAGGCTATAGGTATCCTCAAATACTCGTATGTGCCTATGTGATAGGCATATTGTGTCACATTGTCCCTTTTCATATAAGCACATATGACAAAAAAGGGATTCTCCAGTAGGTATCCTCGATAGGTATCCTCAAATAATACAATACCAGGCCATAGGTATCCTCAAATACCCGTATGTGCCTATGTGATAGGGCATATTGTGTCACATTGTGCCTTTTCACATAAGCACATATCGGCACATAAAGCATGTGCCTATGTGATAGGTCACATTGTGTCACATTGTGCCTTTTCACATAAGCACATATGACAAAAAGTGATTCTCCAGTAGGTATCCTCGATAGGTATCCTCAAATAATACAATACCAGGCCAAAGGTATCCTCAAATACCCGTATGTGCCTATGTGATAGGGCACATTGTGTCACATTGTGCCTTTTCACATAAGCACATATCGGCACATAAAACACGTGCCTTTGTGCTAGGGCACATTGTGTCACATTGTGCTTTTTCACATAAGCACATATGACAAAAAAGGGATTCCATAGCCATAGGTGTTTCCCAAAAATGGAATTCCATTGGATATGGCCATTGGATATAGGCTTTTGTTATACATAGGGGAGATAACTGCATTATGGGAAATCAAGCAATCTGATTGGTTAGTTAGATATATGAAACTACAAGAGTACTTGGAATAGGATCAGAACTAACAAGAATAGACCCAGAAATTGCTAAATATAGTAATAATAAGGTATACTGTTCCATATGATCGGCTCTTCTACGCTACTGGAGTATACTCTAGAACAAAGGAATATGGCCAGATAGACGATAACTATTGCATATATAGATAGAAGCAGAGAATTCTGGGTAAATTTGTCCTATAGCACTACGTGCTATTCTTATTGGAAAAAACGTCATGGGATAAGGATCCAAAAAGGGATTCTGGGAGAATTCTAAGCCAGAACATTACTCTTCTATAAAGGAACGCACCCCCGGTACCCCCTTAGTACTATAGCACTACGTGCTAAACCGATAAAAATGGGGAAATAAAGTCAATTTCGGTGATTTTGGGTGGATTTTGGTGATTTGGAGGGATTGTCGGGTTGTTTGTGGTAATCAGATTTACTCTTCTACAAAGGAACACACCCCCGAACATACCCCTGTCTTATTGTAGGCCTTAGGTAACATAGCAATCACCTGCTACCATAGAAACCAAGATGGCGGCTTCCAGTATACAAAATGGACGACGGAAACACGTATCACCCTAACAACACGCGCTGCGCATGCGCACATACATCATGTATCACTATGGAGATGACGTCACAAGATGGCCGCTCACGCGGGTTACCATGACAACAACAACATGGCGCCACTACGTCACGTGACATCACGTCACTTCCGGGGTCCCCCACCGGGGTCCCACAACCTTTACCTCAAAACCACATTACATACTACTGACACAATGCCGCGTGGGTTTGACTATTTCACATATAACAGTATATTTGTTCGTTTTCGTAGTCTAACCAGTTTATGTTGAAGAGCAGCACAATCGTCAGTTTTACATCTGAGGAAGAAATGGGATAAATCAACCTTCCTTGCCTTGCAATTTCTAGGTTTTGAGACATGAAAAGTTTTGTAACAAAAGTCATAGACAAAGTAAAGGAATGAAAAATATTTCGCCATGTAAAAAAAAACAAGTTTACTGTGCCCCTCTCCTAACTGTATCCACGACTTTCCCGAAGAAAGCACTTGGTAATATTGGCTTCGTTTGCGAACCAGTGACCAGCGATGCCTTCAATTCCCGAACTTCTTGCCGATTCTTCATCCAAGTGCGGAAAAGGTTGTCTATTGTAAACCAAGGGAGATAATCAATAGATTTGTAGAAGCAAATTAAGGGAAGTAATTAGAGTACAAATAACTTACAGGCGTTACCACCTGATTTGTCTGATAAAGTGCACATTTGCAAGGGGGGGGGGGGGGGGGGGGGGGGGGCTGTCGAACGTTTTATGGAAAGAGGACAATATTGAATCTGTATCACTAAAAACTGCAGTTTCAGTCTATCACAATAAACTTCGCTAAAACTTTTATTACACGTGTAAATTTTCTCTTTTTTACAGTCACAACAACGCCACTATACTGTTTCCAACGAGGACCAGGTCCATCCCTCCCCTCTGTGGCCCCCGGAGCCCCAGAGTGAAGGGATGGACCGGTCTCTTCGAAAAGTGTAGGGCATCAAATTGACACCTTGATAAAATATTCAGTTTATGCAACCTCATGCTGTATAAAGTGTAAATTGTTTGGGCTTAAATGACCAAAATCGATCGTTAGCCTGGTTATTTTCGTTATACATGAAGCTACACTCCTGAAATTTTGCACACTTCTCATAATCTCTCGAAAGACTTTGGTTTTTTTGTTTTGTTTTTGGGTTTTTTTTTTTTGGGGGGGGGGGGTTGTTTGGTTTTGTTATTGTTGTTGTTGTTGTTGTTTGTTTTGGGTTGTTTTTCTACCTTTATCCAAAACAATGCACAATTTACGCGTTTTTATACCTTTTATTATAAATCCCTTTATCAAGCCTGTCTCTTCCAAACACTGGATATCCAATCTCAAATAAAACACATATCTAAAAATGTGGTAACGACCTGGGAAATTCTCAATGGTAATAACTGATTTTTCGGGTCACCAATTTCACACCAACGTCACAAAAAAAAAATCCACTTCGTCCGATTTGTGTGCAATTTTACTTTTGTTGTACAACTCCAGAAATTAAATATACGTGCTTTGGGGGGGGGGGGGGGGGGGGGGGGTCGATTTAATATCATTTTCAACGTTTTTACGTCATTTCATATTTTGCCTTTGCACCTTCCCATTTGATGGCCGCTTATCCAAAACTCTCTGAGGGAGTGGAACTTGTTTGCCTCGGTCCTGGAAACAAACGCCCCGTGATTCTACAAAATCACACCGTCCAGTTAAATAATATTTCAGTTTTGTTTTCGGGAAAGAGACTGTATTTGTCAGGAAGGAGACTGTATTTGTCGGAAAGCAGACTGCATTTTGGCATTTTGATATGTTTTTATTCACAAATCACAAGATTTCAAACCAATGAGTTTGAGACCAGCAAGTTTACTTATGTGTACCAGCCGGGAGTGGTATAGCCAGATTGGCTGTCCTTCCTGCCTTCCCCTTAGTAAGGGAGGAAGGGAGTAACAGGTGGACGAAGTGCCATTGTTGACTTTTTAGGATAGATCAACTATTGCATTTTCAAATGGTGTGTGTGGTGGGAGGGACCTATTGAGTTGGACCCTTCTGGGTCGGCACCATCCTGTGCATTTAATACCGTAAGGTGCCAGAGCAAGAAATAGACTGGTCGTGCACAGCACATTTATCAAATGCAAGGACCAGGCGGAGCCCGATGGCCAGCCAAGACGAGATTACCAGACAAAGTTACATTGAAAATTAGTAATCTAAATATGCGAGGCTCGTCAGCAAACCTTGTCAGTTATTTTGTAATATCATGTTGGTGTTAGCTTTTGTAGGACTGCGTGGCATGAACAGTAGGGGCTACATGTCTGGGGATGTCTTGGAATGGAAGAAACTAGACAGCACAAACCAGGAAGTAAGGATTTGAGTCAATGTATATCATTGCAGTATACTGAAAGAAGCTTTGAAATCAACCTTTTCTTCAACTCTTTCCTATTGCTAATTGCTCTGATGCCCAGTTCTAGTTCATTTCATAGTTTAGTGAATGCAAAGACGGGTAGATTTGCCAAGGTTTTTGTCCTTGTTCTATATATGTGCAAGAAGCCGACTTGGCGTGTTATTATATTAGTTTGACTATTTACAGTGGAAAGGAAATTCGCAAAGGATACCGGAAGATTCCCGTTATGGCAATTCAAACGAAGAATAAGTAAGCGTGCAAGTATACAGGTCTTTTATCTTCAGAATACCATCTTTGATAAGCAGTGGGTCGGTATGAGCATCATATTTCTTATTATTAATGATTCGAATCGACCGTTTCTGAAGTTTAAAAAGTCCATTGCATGCTTTTGAGGTTCTCTTGGAATTCCGTAGGTGAAGTGACTCTGAACCAAAGTGAAATATAGGCTTTTCATGACTCATGGGGAGAATTTATTTTCTTAACTCTATTAAGACTGAATGTGGCATGAGCAACTTTTGAGCAAATTTGTGATATGTGTGCATTATAAGATAGATTTTCATCATTATCAATGCCAAGAAATTTTACAGATTTCTCATTTTGTCTATTACCAACCTTGTCAATAATCTGATTATTTATACGTATATCCGCATGAGTGTAGTTGGGTTCTTTATGGGTTGGATTGATAGGAATATATTTTGTTTTCTTGTGGTTCAGGACTAGGTAGTTGGCAGCGCACCAATCAAATACCTGTTGTAATTCCTTACTGAATTCTGAGACCAGCGGTTCCATCTCCGACCCGGATTTGTATCCTGTGGTGTCACCTGCATACAATAAGAGGTTTAGGGTTGAAGAATTTTGTATATCATATATGTAAAGAAGGAACAATATAGGTCCCAATATCGAGCCTTGTGGTACACCACATGCTATTTGAGATAAATTGGATTTATTCTCGCCGAACAAAACATATTGAGATCTGTTTTGAAGTTAGCTTTTGAACCAGTTACGAGCGTTACCTCTTATACCATAATACTCTAGTTTTTGAAGTAGTATCACATGGCTTATGGTATCAAAGGCTTTTGATAAGTCCAGGAATAACGCTAGGATAGTGTCTTTAGTAGGTTTATTGTTTTCTGTGGCTATGTATTTTAACAATTGCATAACAGGATGTAATGTACTATGATCTTTCCTGAATCCGTATTGATGTGAAAAAAGACATCAAATTTATTTAGAAACTTTAAGAGTCTTACAAGCATAAGTTTTTCTGGAATTTTAGAGAAAAAAAACAGGTAGAATACTGATTGGTCTATAATTCGTAAAATTCTTTTCATCGCTTGATTTGAAGACGGGTATTACCTTGGCAGTTTTCATTCTGTCCGGAACTATTCCCTGACTGAATGAGCTATTCATAATTTGGATTTCATTGAATTTACTCTAATTTTATTCTTATTGTTGGCTGAGATTAAAAGTCCTTTTGTCATCCATGGCTGTCGTTTTATAAATTTATTATTTGGCTTGATGCTCTTCAGGGGGAAAGCTGTTTCAAAAGCATTCAGGTAGATATCGAGGAAATTTTCGTAGTCTGCATTTAGACTGTTAGATTCCATAACAGTGGAAAAGTCACCCTGGGACAGTAGTGACTTAAAGTACTCAATACTTGTAGAATTTATTTTTCTTGTAAAGATCGGCTTCACATTTTCAGGCCGTTGATTTGATAATTCAAGTCTCAAAGTGGTCAGACACTTCGGTAAGAATTATTCCAGATTTCAAACAATTAGGCTTACAATGTTGGAAAAGATGTGATCAATGAGGGTAGCGGATCGATCCGTTGCTCTGGTTGTGCAGGCAAGAACCCTTCACTGAACACCAAGTCAATAAAAAAGTCTGTTTTGGAATGAGATCCTAATTTTAAAAGGTCGATGTTGAGATCGCCCATAATTACGGCCGTTTTCTTTTCCTTATTGATTATATCAGTTCAAGCCTGAAAATAAGCAATCTGTCATTTGCAGAATGAGGTTCCCAGAGGGTGAATTTGCTGATGCTATCCCATACAGTGTGCCAATTTATCCTCTGGGTACCACTTACTGTTTATGCTTGACTCAGATTGAGGTTCACAGAGGGAAAGGGTAGCATCACCAAATTCACCCTCTGGGGTCCTCATTCTGAAGATGACAGTCTGCTTATTTTCAGGCTTGTATCAGTTATGTAATTAATTTTTTGATAGAAATAGATCTATATCTGCTTTCGCTGCAGTATTTGATCTGCAGATTACGCCAACTATTCTCGGAGTATGTTTAAAATTTAATTCAACAAATACAGACTCAAGGACGTGTCGTATGAAGATGGAGAGATCTTGACGAACACTGAAGATAATATGATTTTTTTATGAACAGACCAACTCCTCCGCGCCCATCGTCGACACTAGATCGCGTGTTTTTCAATAATGGATGGTAACCTTCAAGAATA
Source organism: Pictodentalium vernedei (assembly GCA_031216915.1). Taxonomy (NCBI): domain Eukaryota; kingdom Metazoa; phylum Mollusca; class Scaphopoda; order Dentaliida; family Dentaliidae; genus Pictodentalium; species Pictodentalium vernedei. Next base: position 153,054,215 of record CM062291.1, on the reverse strand, counting down.
TAACACGTGTTGGAAGGGATTTGAAACACTTCCGTAAGACCGATGCCATCGATCAAGTTCTCGTCGCCATTTAGGTCTGAAAGCAGCAGGTGGTGTAGAGATTCGCAGTGCGCATTGAGACTTTGGCACTTAAAGTGAAATGCGGAGATGGATCTATGCACATCGATGAGCTCAGTTCCCAGCTCACAGGGAAGAAGATATTTGCTTCCGATATTGCTAAATATAAAAGAGGAGGCGTTGTCTTCTGATATCACCCCTGTTTTATCATTTAGTAGATTACTGAAATCGTATTCAGGATTGGTCTGGATCTCGTCCAGCGTAGTTCTACCCGCCATGATAATCAAATCGCCCACCAGCACAACCATCGCAGAAGCAGAATAGAAAGGTCACTACGGTAGGTACCTCATCATAAGGAACATGTCTTATAGTTATAGACATTGAAATCAATATATTCTCTCTTATACGATAGAAGCTGGAATTCCAGTTTTTGGTCCAGCGGTAAGAGGGTTGGAACCGGAAAAAAATTAGTAACATGCTAAGTTTGGTATCATTAGTAACAAGCTAAGATTGATCCATGATGGACATATCCAAAATCTGCTAAAATCCGCCTTGGGGACATTTTTTTAGTCATTTTTCAAAATGGCGTCCAATTCACTTGCTGAAATTGAGTAAATCCAATTTAGGAACGAATGTAGTCAACTTGTATGTTCAAATTTCACCGAAACCGTCGATATTTGGTCAATAGAATATTTCCAAAGGTACACAAGATGAAATAACTTGATATCCCGGAATGGCTGGCAATACTGCTAACAAGAAACACAAATGGTATTGAGGTGGTCAAATGTCGAATATTATACAGAGAGCAAATCCACATAACAAATACAAGAGACCGACAGGAAAACACAAAAGCAGACAAATTTTCTGCTCTCATCGTCGGACTATTTCTACCAGTAGATACTAAGACTGAGTATCATAAATGTCTGCTCCCGGTTTCTAGCAGTTTCTTCCTCTATGGGAAACCCAGGAAGGGGGCAGTGCTTGTTTAATGTGGTAATCAAGCTCTGTTTTACTGTAAAGTAGGACCCAGGCACCAATGTTTGGGAAACATGGGCATACATAATTGTGGTCACGATTAGCACTTGTGTAGAAATATGTGACCTTAAACATCAATAAATAAATAAATACTAGCAGTTTCTTATGTTTTTCAGTTAGGTCTATGTTCTGAAACAGCATGAATATGAATAGTGCATTTAACCCCAGCGGAAAAATATATACAAGTTTTTATTAACCCTTTCGTCCTCATATTACTTTTACGTTAATAACTACCGTAGAAACATTAGCATAACTGCGTGTGACTTAACGGTGTTTCTACATTATTGTTAGCTGCCTCTGCAGGTATCCAAAATGATGTAAAAACACTATCAAGATAAATGCACCCTACCAGTAGAATTCTCAAGAAAGAATACAATTGGAACAACTTTTTCAGAGCCATCTATGAGGGGTAGTTAATGTCTGGATGGGGAAATAAGAGTTAAAAACGTTTTCCTTTTTATGTTTAAAATGGCTCAAAAGCTATCGAGAACTTTTGGGTGTTAAATTGCTCAGTTTACATGGTATGGCTCTCAAATATTGAACGTCTTGATTCTTTTCCTTCAAAGCATTTTCATATTAGAGAGTAGTTTGCTGTATATGCGCAGACGCCTAAACAATGCATGCTTCGCCCTTTATCACTCAACCACACGTCTTTCTCATTTATGACAAAAAGCAGAACAGCTTGGGACAGGGGGTTTCTCACTTTACATTTGGAGAGCCAACACATAGCATTTAGTTTTATAATAAATATTTTGTGTGTTGTTGTTCTTTTGAAACGTTGTGTTTTTTTACCGAAAATTGAATAATGGTGAATTATAGGTTAGTTGTAATCACAAACAAAAGAAATATTTGGGCTTGTTTTTTCGTTTTTAAAAATGGGAAAAATTTATTTAACCCTTTACCTAACATGAAAAGCAGACGACACTTGCCAAAAAAATTCTTGAGTAACTTATTTTTTTTATTTTTTTGTCTCAAAAACATAGGTTATGACTCCTTATTGGAACGAACTCGGCGAGGGGGTCATAATCTATGTTTTTGAGACAAAAACTGAAAAAATAATTAAAATTAATTGGCAATTTTTGGCCGTCACGTTGGGTAAAGGGTTAATGCATTTATTTACCGAGAGAGAAAATTGATAGGATAGAAAAAAGGAAAAAATATATACATCAAAGTAATCAAGATGTTGATTGCTCTCTTTGGTATCACGTTAAAATTATATCGAGTTAAAAACAGAACAGTACGGCAGCAAGAGGTAAGACTGGATGACACCTTAGTAAGACTTTGATTTGCTGAAATGCTTTGTTTAATCGGCAAATATTTGACGAATCTGTCACAGAAGCGAACACTGCCAATTGGGAAACAGGTGGCTTTATGTTGTTGATAAGGTATGGGCCGATCAAAACTCTTCCACACAACAGAACTACGAAGGAATTAAATTTCGATAAGAACTTGAAACATTTTAACCAAACGAAAAACTTCAACCAATTTAACACACGCCTGCATACGTACGGTACTGCAGGAAATACAATCCCCAATCGGCTAATCATGGGTATCAGTTCTCAGTGGAGAACCTATCTGTATTCTGATACATCAGTACAAAAATGGTCTATTGATCATTTTTATTTTTACTGTTTCACTATTATCTTTTTTTTTCAACTAAAAGATATAAGAAATAGTGAGACAAAAAATTTCATCTCTAAGGTTGAGGAGCAATTCACTTCAAAAGTTCTTTGGATCTTCAAATTTGCCAAATTGTCTAGTTGTCTGTGTTCCAAAGCTGCTGCATGTTTCATTATGTCCGTATCTCTGGTAAGTAAAAGTGGTCTTCGGCATCATATGATCGTATTGTATCGTCAAATGTTACTCTACCTATAGAACAAAATTAACTTACAGGAATTATGCAACAGGTCTCGAACTCGACAATAATATTCTAAATAAATAGATAAGTCCAGGGGCGGCGGAAGCTCAATAAAAGTGGAGGGGCACAGATTTACATTGCTACCATGGTTCGACCCAATGTGAGAACGGTTTCAATCGTATATCGGTAAATGTACCATGATTAGCTGTACTCTCCCGTTTAGATGAGTATGCCGCTGTGTGGCCACTGTCCTGTCCGTTTCGTCTACTTCAACCATCTTCCGATCCGAAGGCCAACCTTCGGGTTGGAATATGGTTGAAGTAAAAGAAACAGACCGAAGCGACCGAAAGTGGGATTCTTTGGCTAAATATTGTTTGGATTTGCAAATAACGTTACAGGAATGCCAGTATATTGACACGTTTGCATGCGCCCATTTTAACTCTTTGTGTAACTGCGAAACATATCTGTGGAAAAAAGTCGAGGGCCACGTGCCCACTGTGCCCCTTGGCTCCGCCGCCTCTGGATAATTATATCTTTGAATACGCCTATTAGAATATTATTAGTATAATATTTCGTTTATCCACCCACTTGCCTAGAACTGAGATAGCCTACTATCAGCGTATTACAATCTACATACAATGATTAGGTAGTTGGCCATACCCTTCCTTGTTAGCCCTTTACCCAACGTAGCGGCCAAAACCAACCCGCGCTATTCACAAAATCACCATTCAATTTATATTATTTTTTCATTTTTTTTCTCAAAACAGCTTATGACCCCTCATTGGAACGAGCTCTTTGAGCTCGTTCCAATGAGAGCCATACATTAGCTACGTTTTTGAGGCAGAAAATAAAAAAAATATACTTATTCAAGGATTTGCTTTCAAGTGTCGTCTGCCTTTCGTGTCAGGTAAAGGGTTAAATCCTTACCTAAAATGAGATGCTAATTGTCCTCCTGAGTAATTTTGGGGGAAAAAATATTTTTTGCTTCAAAAACATAGCTTAAGATCCCGTCAATGGGGCGACATCAACGAGCTCGTTCTTTGTTTTGGGTTGAAAAAATATTAAAATTTTAATAGCGATTTTCTGAATAGTGTTGACCGGATACTTTACGTTAGACAAATTGTTAATACAGTAGAAATTTGAGGATCCAACTAACAAATTTGAAGTTTAAGCAATATCGGGTGTACTATTCGGCGGTCCATGTAGTTGAAATTTGCTACTTGGGTCATCAACGTTTCACTAGACTGTACATGCATGTACGCGAATAGGTAGATTTGCACTGAGTGGCGGAATATCAAATCACCCGGTTCAAGCATTACATTAGGACATTTGAACATTTTCACCACACAAACTTAACTCTTTACATAACACGAAAGGCAGACGACACATGGAAACAACATTCGTGAATGGCTTATTTTTTTCATTTTTTGCGTTAAAACATAGCCCATGACCCCTCATTGGAACGAGCTCAAGGAGCTCGTTATAATGAGTGGTCCTAGGCTATGTTTTTAAGAAGAAAAAAAAGAAAGAAAAAATAATGAACATTGAATGGTGATGGTGAAAAGGCCCCTCGTAATCAATATTACGAGGGTAGATCCGTGAGTTTGTGGTCTCACTTAGATGACAATGTTTCCAACTTTACAGTTCATCTCGTGGGACTTCTGTACACTTATTCCAGCGATGCCCCAGCATAATAATTCCCTGTCTGTAGAAGTCTTCATTTGCCCACTAGAAGGCATCCACATCACCAATGCCCTCATTATCAGAAGCAAAAACTTTCCCTAGCTGGTCTGAGTTGAGTTCTGGGAATAAACCAAAGTGAGAGGAGGGGTGAGATCAGGCGAGTAAAGGAGATGAATGATTATTTCAAAGCTGCATCTGCTGCTTCAGTTTATTTATTTATTTATTTATTTATTTATTTATTTATTTATTTATTTATTTATTTATTACCATGTGTGAGGTGTGGCAATGTCATGAAGCAGAAACACCCCTGCACGGAGTTTTCCTCCGGGGGGGGGGGGGGCGAAGCTGTGGTAAACAGACTCAACTCTGTTTTGCTGGTAACAAAAGGACCCATTCACAAATGCAAAGGGTCAAAATCCACTAAAATGGACAACATGGGTATAATCAATTGACTAAACGTGACTTTAGAACCATGCTGTGGCCACGATTATCCATTGTGCAGAAATATGTGACTTTAAACAACAACAACAATAAATAAATAAATAAATAAATAAATAAATAAATAAATAAATAAATAAATAAATAAATAAATGGGAGTTTTCCACGCCGTTTTTCGTTCATAGTCTTTTCCCACTGGCATAATTACGGTATAATATTGTCCATTTTAATATGGTGTGACCTTTTTTTCAGGGAGTCCCTCATGGTTGCACCTTTGCTGTTCCAGAACCTCGAGGCTGATCCCATCACCTTACCAAAACAGGCACCTTCGTCTTGAATATCCTTGATCGAAGTGAACCAGGGTGCATCAACTGCTTTCTTTGCAAGTTTGACTGTGGATCAAAGTAATGGACGCATGTCTCATCCTGAGTTGCAATTCTCCAAATGAAGACTCGAACATTCCCTTGAAATTGTGTGAAAAGCTCTGTAAATATTCAGTCCTGTCAGCTACTTGCCAGGCGTCAATGATCAAGGGACTCATCCTACAGAGATCTTAAAGGGAAGGCTTCTACAGAGAGGACATTACCAAGCTGGAGTACCGTTGGAATGGGTGTATGTAAGTTCGAAGAGATTATACTGTAAAGTAATGCCGAAAACATTTCGATCCAGCACGACTGTCTATGTGACGCCGCGAACTGTTCCATTCACCCTCGTATCTCTTGATAAATTTCCAAATAATGATTAAAATGGGGCATTCTGGGGCTTGTGAGCCTACTTCGAGCTTCTTCCATAATGTCTGACTGGCAATATTAAGATGTGCAAATGTTGAAAATTCAGCATTATCCAAACAAAATATCATCGAGGGATATCAAGCCCACAATCAGCTTTTCAAAAGGCCGTTTGTTATCGACATTACATCGATCATGATTCGGAGCGCATCAATTAAGCCTTCTAGTGGTGCATTGGAAAGTGTGCGAAAGGGTGTGGTGCCCCATCCCCCGTCGCCAGTCCGGCGCCCTTTGATTTGTCCAAATCATAATCACCCAGTGAGCATTTGTGTTCGTTTTTTCACCATCGCTCAGATTTGTTCCATGTATTTTCTTATACGCTAAGCAATAGATTATCGAAAAAATTGCGGAAAGATAGAAATCGTATCCTCCACTGTGAAGATATAGAAATTTTCACATTCACTGTATCAATAAAAATGGCGGCTTTCAAAGCATCACTTTGAGGTGAATACGAGTCAAATTATCACTGGAAATGATCAATTTGTTCTAAAAACGTATAATGAAAAGAAAATCTAGTGTTTTTGAGTGGATATCGATCGTTTCCGGCAATAATTCAACACGTATTCACCTTGAATTGATACATGAAACTCGCCAGCTGAATCAGATCGCAAGACGCTACCTGTTCGGAGTATCGATCGAATCACTTCCGCGTATCAATGCGCATCAGCTGTTAACTTTCATGCATCAATTCAAGGTTGAAAGGTGTGGAATTATCGACAGGAATAATCAGATTCTTATAAAAAGCGTATAATAAAAAGAAAATCTAGTGTTTATGAATGTATATCGAAATTGTCTCACCCATGACCGAGACAAATGGTTATTTTCGCTCGCGCAAGCGGTCGCGAAAAATAAACATTTGTCTCGGGCACTCATGAGATAATTACTCATTAAGTACTGCGAAGAGAGAAAATCGTTATCGTTTTATCGCATTGCGCGCCATGTTCGCATCGCTTGATTCGCGTCTGGGTTGTAAAGGCCACAGCAAGGCAGCATCACTAAATTTACCTTCTGTGAACCTCAATCTGAATCAGGGTCTCAAACCTAAACAAAAAGAGGAACCCAGAGGGTAAAATGACCCACTGTATGGGATAGCATAAGCAAATTCACTCTCTGGGGGCCTCCTTCTGCAAATGACAGATTGCTTTTTTCAGGCTTGTTTCCAATACACCCACAACCGCTAATTTAGTTATTTCCAAATGCCAGTTTGGGATGAAGATATTGCACTTTTGACTACCACTTTTCAAAATTATTTCATGTTACGGGAGGGCAGTCCATTTCTCTAGCAGAAATTAGCGATGTGAAGTATCGATGCGTGCCCTATGCGCTACGATGCGATACTTTGCATAAGTAGTTCTGCTGGAAATTTTATGTCCTGGTACCAAAAACGAAATAGACCCATCTACACCACTGAATGCTATTAAAATCACAAGCGGTGCAAGCAAAGTTTTAGCAATGCTATTATTAATGGAACTCCTTGTTGAACCCTGAGATCTGATACCTGAAACATTGTATTCTGATGCTTTTATTTTTCAAAATTTGAGTGTTATTCGGGTGTACAGTTTTCCCGGTACACTGATTAGTACTAGCAAACAACAAGGCTGAAACAGTTCAGTTCGACAACTGTACAAACAACTTTTACAAACAACACCACACTTCCAGATGCAAATAAATTATTTTATAATCATTATACACACTCCACCACGCACCAGAAGAACACGACTGAAACTATTCTGGTTTCCCATTTTAGCTCATGGTTTCTTTGAAAGGTGCAAATTTTGGTTGAGACAAAAATGAACAAGGTTACAGAAGATATCTACATTAACCCTTTACCTAACGTAACGGCCAAAACCGGCCAACGCTATTCTCAAAAATCGCCAATTAATTTTCATTATTTTTTTTCATTTTTTGTCTCAAAAATATAGGTTATGACCCCTCGTTGGAACGAGCTCGTTCCAACGAGGGGTCATAACCTATGTTTTTGAGACAAAAAATGAAAACAATAAGTTATTCAAGAATTATTTTTGCAAGTGTCGTCTGCTTTTCAGGTTAGGTAAAGGGTTAAATTGTTCTCCATAAACTCAGCATTCATGATTTGATGGGCGATCCGTGAAAATACACTCGCCTGGACTGACTTGTATTATCAGTTATTTATTTATTTATTTATTTATTGGTGTTTTAGATCACATGTTTCTGCACAATGGCTAACCATGACCGTGACAGTTTTACGGGTGGAGGAAGCCGGAGTACCCGGAGAGAACCACCGAGCAACTGTCAGCTCCCCAACATACCAACTACACACAAGCAGGGTTAGCATTGGTTGAAGACAGGTGCACCATCGACGTGCAGTACGCCTTAGTACACAGCGTCACCGTGCCCCCACGTGGGCAATGGGGGTGAAGTGTCTTGCCCAAGGACACAACGCGGTTGCCGCAGGTGGGATTCGAACCGAGGACCTCTCGGCTTGCAGCCTGCACCTCTACCAACTGAGCCACCGCACCCCCTGTATTATCAATTACCTTGTCATCCGATCGCATCGTTTAGGATAACACTGACAGATTCAAAATTCTCAAAAAGACAGACTACCTTACAAACAACGACGTCATTTTGACGCAACAGATAAGACCTTTAATGACACCGAAGTGCAAGCTAATAACACCGAAGTGCGAGCTCTAAAGCCACTAGCCTAATTCTGTTAGGAATTCGACGTTGTTATAGGCTGGAACCAGTTAAGCCCTTAGTTATCGCCCGTGTTTAGATTTAATCATCTGGAATATTTTAGTTGGTCGGAAAAGCGAACCTACGGTTCGCTTTTCCGATCAACTGGAATTTCCAGATGATTGATATAAAAATACCACAAACATTCGTTTCCTTTGATTCAGCGCCAGAAATGTTTCTCAATCGAGACGTGATTTGAACGAATATTTGATGATATTATCATTATGAATGATGATTTACCAAAGCTGAAGTTGTATGGTTACACCGTGTAGTTCCATCAATTGTGTTAACCCTTTACCCAACGAATCGGCCGCATCCGCCCGCGTAATATGCAAATTCTGCAGTTGAAAAAATATTATTTTTCAAACAATTTCAACAAAACCATATCATGTGACCCCTCGTTGGAACGCGCTCGTTCCAACGAGGGGTCACATGATATAGTTTTGTAGAATTTTGAAATAATAAATTTTGATATCGTCTGCGTTGGGTAAAGGGTTAATATCAAGTTTTCAATGCGAATTAAATACTTATTGATTGGATATCTATAACAGGTGCACGAAATAATATCTGTATATCCTTCTGCGTGAAGAGACGCCACATTACATAAACGACCGCAAGCTCGCAAACTCCACGAAAAGTGAGTAAACAAACAGCCCATTACAGCGTCGGATTCTTTATATACAGAATTAGACTGGTGACCTGAGTGCTTGATTGAAGGGATAAAAATGATTGAAAAGGATTTTATACTTTATATTCATTCATTCTGGCATCCACATAGATAAGCATAGCACTCAATTCATAATATAGACAATAGTTCACTGCCCGGATTCCACTGAGTACGATTTTTATCCTAGAGTGGGGATTATTTCACGAGGCCACGCGGCCGACGAGAGAATAAAATCGTACTCGAATCCATGTGGTGAACTTTTGTATACATCTTATTTTCTCCTTATTTGTTTTCCCAAAACATCCATTTATAATTGATTCCGTGGGTATTTTAAAAACATTGCCGAAAAATAGTCTGTCATCGCTGAGAGTGGAATACAATGCTGGGGGTGGACTACCATTTTCGGCGAGTGGGAGTGGGAATACGATAATAAAATAAAATTATTTAATACAGTTTATTGGACAGTGGTTCTCGCATTCTCCAATAAATTGCAACGGTACAGTTATTAAACTTCATCTCCAATACATTTCTCAGAATTTCATTGGATTTTAGACGCCACAAGCAAGCTGTGGTTTCAACTATACGCGGTTAGTTAAAATCTTTACACAGCTTACAACTGGAGTGATCTTCCTTTTGTTGCAAATGAAATGAATAAGTAAAAATCCCATTATTTGTTAAGCTTTCATTTTTTCTAATTCGATATATAGAAAAACAACCGACTAGTGACGAGAAGTTGATTATGGAAAGTGAAGTTGTTTTAATATAAAAGGTGTGATTTTCAAAATACTTCGAATCAAAGGAGGTATGGCACTAAATACGACTAATGGCTAGTTATGTATTAACTCTGGCATACTCAGTGACCAGCAGGGAGATTACTGACACACCACTGTTAGTAGAATGTCAAGCATTAGTGTTAAGAGGGTTGTGACAACCGTTACTTATTCCCAGTTCCTTATTCGACATTCGTTATCAACCGATCTTATCGGTTGATAACGAATGTCGAATAATGAACTGGGAATAAGTATCGGTTGTCACATCCATTCGTGTTAAGATATTGGCCACTGTTATCCTTTCTTGAGAGACAAATGACAAAATAATACACCTTACTTTGTTTGGTGGAGCTACAAATAACTGCCTGTTTTACCAATACATATATTTATGATTTTTAAAACAAATTCAAACCAATAAGTCAGCACAGTGGTTAATGCACTGCACAACACGCATATTACGACGTTTGAAGCAGCCACTCACTTCTAAGTTGCTTTTGTTCTTTATATTTGCGAAGCAGTTCTTCAGTTTCCATATTGTAATCAATTTCGTCTTTATAGGCTTGAGTTGTTTCAGCATCGGGTAGAATAAGATGTCCTCCTGGTATATCATCTAATCGGTTTGTATCATCTAAACTAACTCTACCTGAAAAAAGGGGTGGTGGATAAGATCGCAATGTTTCAAATACAAAGCAGATAAATATATTTTAAGGCGGTGTACCTTAACTGGCCTTCGGTGACATGCCTTGATGATGCAGTTGGAATATTTGTCATTGGGGTTTATAATTTGAACCTTTACCCAACGTAACAGCAAAAGCCTGTCAGCGCTATTCATGCCCCCGCCCCATTGGAACGAGCTCGTTGAGCGGTCATAAGCTATGTTTTTGAAGCAAAAAATTAAAAACAAATTAGTTATTCAAGAATTTTATTTGCAAGCTGGGATGTGGCTAGAGGTTTCCGATTTGCGGGAGGGGGGGGGGGGGGGGGTAGGGTAGTGAATTTCCAACTAGGGGAGGGACCGGGAGGGGGTTCCCCGTAGTTGGAAATTCACTACCGAAAACTCAGGAAATTTGTTTGTGGATATAGTAGTCGTGATGCATGGGCTTCCCAACTTCTTATCTAACCCTTCACATAACATGAAAAGCAGACGACACTTGTAAAAAAAAAAACAAATTCGTTAATAACTAATTTTTTTTTCATTTTTGGTCTCAGAAACTTATGTTATGACCCCTCTTTGGAACGAGCTCAACGAGCTGGTTCCAAAGAGGGGTCATAACCTATGTTTTTGAGACAAAAAATGAAAAAAATAATGAAAATTAAATGGCGATTTTTGTGAATGGCAATGGCCGGTTTTGACCGTTACGGTGGGTAAAGTGTTCATTCGCATGTACCGGACTGGAGAGTGCATGGTCATGCTGGGATTCCAACATCCCCAATTAGCCACAGACCTCGATTTGCATGAGACCGATTGCGTGTGTGTGTGACATACGTCCAAGAAGCAAATCTATTTCCGTAAGGAAGGAAGAGCTAATCTATATCTGAAACACCAATAGAGATGAAAATGTCCCGACTCAAAAATTATTGGGTTGGCGGGGGTGGGGGGGACACCCCCTTACACCTTCCATAGTTATGTCCCTTCCTAGGGACTATATTTAAATGGTTGTTTAAAGATATATTTTCTTTGATTCTGACTTTTAGAACTCACTTTTTTTTTTTTTGGCATTCAGCGTGGCAAATGGATTATTACGAAGGCAATGAAACTCCAAGAGGATTCCAAATTTTCCAACAAAATTTTTGGTTGGAGCTGTCGCCTTCCCCCTTTTCCAAGTAAATCACTACACCTGCTTCTTCTTCTTCTCTCTCTCTCTCTCTCTCTCTCTCTCTCTCCATGTACAGAGACAAACAAAAATACGACTCCTTCGCTCTCACATAAAGGCTCAAACATATAAAATGAGAATAAATGGGTATGTTACTCTCACAATCAGCACACACTCAGTTACTCAGCTCGGCCTCACCCCTCCTCCCCACCATCTCTACCCAGCTCCCACCCCACACATACCTACAGACTGACTCAAATGAAATATTTTTCTTGAATGCGACTTACCATCAACAAATATGTGTCTTGACCCACCGGCTTGAAGAACCTCCTTCACATGCCTCCAGTTTCCACCTGCTCTGCCATACCGCAACCTAAGAAAACAAATTATTTATGTATCTTATTTCCGTTCAGACATCACTGTTTCATAAATTTTTTAAAATAATTACCTACCCTCTGACACCAACTTGTTCATTAATAACAACCAATCAAGTAAAAGAAAAATAATATAACGACAGAAAAACGTGTGCAAATCTCAGCTTGAAAATTTGGGAGTATAGTATTCTCTTGACCATTTGGCTAGTCATCAGGCATGAGAAATTTCATTCAAATCGGTTCATTTACTAGGGCAGCGTATATTACCTGGTCGATGTCTTTTATGTTAAATTGTTATAACAATTTAGCACCGTCGATGTATTTTATGTTAAATTGTTATAACAGTTTAACATAAAATACACCGAGGGTGCTAAATTGTAATAACAATTTTACTTAAAATACATCGACCAAGCCAATACGCCATCGCACATTACCTTCATCCTCGAGGACCTGTACACATAGAAATAAAAAATAAATCCAGTTCAAGGGATTATAATTTAGTTGCAAAATGTCGCTACTTGAAAATTAGAGAGCCGATCATTTCCCCACCATTAATTGTATCGGAAATTGAGAGTTTTGTTGGAATATGTCACTTACACGACCGGTCCTTTTCAAGGTAAGAATATTCCCAATATTATACAATTATAGAATCAAGGAGATTGCACCTTTTAAACAACCAGTTTTGCTTTGAGAGGCGAACAGCGAATCCCATCCCCCGCTCCTGGGTACGAGGGATCGCGCCTATAAAATTACTGGCAGAAATTATAGAGATGGAAAATACGCACGTGGCAATACTTGCTTCGATGTTTTTGTCAGACATTCCAGGGCCTCGTCCCCAGCGAGAAAAACATTTACGCCGCAGTACCTGAATGCGTTTTGGGAGAGCTGAATACAACAATGAGAACAGGTATCGAAGGGGCACCGGAGACCCAATTCCCAGTGTGGGCGCCGACCCCTGTCCCCGTGTCCTTGGTCTGTAGGGGCAGGCGGGGTGGGGGCAGAAAAATGACTTTTGATATAAAACAATAAAAGTAACCGGTATCTTCACATAGCTTGAGCCCGATCTGACAAACATCGTTTTGTAAAAATCTGTCGCGCAAAAGGCTATTTAACAGTTTGGACCCAGAATTGCCGATCAAGATCGTCGTGCATATAGCCGGGAACGGACACCGGATACTGTGATCGTTGAGGTGGAAAATTCGTATATGCACGTTAAAATCAGTTGAGTTAAAAATCACCCCGGGTTGATTTTTTAACCCAACTGATTTTAGAGTGTAGTTAATGGTTCCCAATTAGCCGTATACTAACATATCATTTAGCCATACACCTCAACGTTTCCATTCCTCTCAAATTGTTTCACAGTTCGAGACTTTTGTTATAAAACAGAAAAAGTAACCGATATCTTCACATAGCTTGAGCCCGATCTGACAAACATCGTTTTGTAAAAATCTGTCGTGCAAAGGGATATATAACAGTTTGAATATAGAGTTCCCGAAGAGATCGTCGTATGTAACCACTTTGGGGAACCGGCATCGGATATTGTGATAGTCAAGGTGGAGAATTCGTATTTGCAAGCTAAAATCAACTGGGTTAAAAATCAACCCAAATCAACTGGACAGATTTTAACCCAACTGATTTTAGAGTGGGGTCAATGATTCCCAATTAGCCGTACACTAACATATCATTTAACAATACACCGCAACGTTTTCATTCCTATCAAATTGTCTCGCAGTTCGGTATATTTTATAAATCTGTTAATTACTGGAAATTTATACATATATGTCCATAAACATTTCCAAACTACTGGAAAATTCCAGAAATATGATAAATATGTAAATATAAACATTGTTGATCTTGGTGTTTTTTTCCATAGTGTTTAGGAGCTAATTTTCGCCCACGCATGCATGTTTGGGGTCAGGAATATCGTTTTAATCGGTTTGTGGAGACGGAGGGGGGGGGGGGGGGGTCTTTATAAGTACGTACATATGAATATCAGATCAGGCAAAAATACAATACGCGCAAAACATGGATACCGGGCTGAAAGGGTGAATCGACAAGCAAAAGCAGTCACAAATAAACTCAGGAAAATCAACATTTGTAACTTCAAGCTTCAGTTGAAATTTCAATTTTAAATGGGGATGGGATTGGGTGGGTGGGTGTGTGTGTGTGTGTGTGGGTGGGTGTTTTCTCTCTTTTTGGGGGGGGGGGTGGAAGGGGGAGTAATGTTTCAACCCCAAACATGACCAAGGCCCCGTTATATTTCTTGTCCTGTCGCGCAGATTTACTTGCGGTGCCCCTGCGGTGTTGATAAGATAAGATAAGATTTGTTTAGCAAATTAGCCAGAACAAAGGCATATTGTTTTGTACATACAAAATGAACATAGACAGAAACACAAAACAACACTAATTCCAAATAACAGACGTAAATATCAAGGGTTATAGTGGATATGACATAATATACTACTCAAAGTTTGATAAGCACCAAGTACATCCAACTACCTGTTTTACGTTTTGGTTGAAATATTGTAATGAAAAGCGTGTATATTTTTTATTTAATTATATCTTTAATGATTTAAGTACAGAAATTAACATTTTATTTCTGTTTGACATTATTTTTTAGCTTTTGAATACGATAACCATGGAAAATGGATATTACTGGTAAAAGAGGAAATTTTTCAATATGCCAAAAAGTTGACGGAGCGAACTGGTATGGCTTCAGTATCGAGTATGAGACCCATTACTGTTAATTACAGTTTGACAACGCCTTCTCATGCTTCCAATTAGGTTCCTGGTGGTCCTTTGTGGGATGTTGTTCCATTCTTGAACCAGCATGGCACCAAGCTCCTGGACTCTTCTTGGCTGGACTGGACGGGCTGAAATTGCAAGCTGCAACTCATTCCAGACATGTTCGATTGGATTGAGGTCAGGGAATCTTGCTGGCCAGTCCATACGCTCAATCCCCTCCCTCTGTCGGTACTCCCTGACAGCATGGGCAACATGAGGACGGGCATTATCGTCCATCAGAATGAATCTATCACTCACTGCACCTGCATACAAACTGACGTGGACATTCGGGATCTCATCAATATACCGTTGTGCAGTCAATGTACCATGTTTAAGGACACAGAGCTCTGTACGTCCATCCCAGCTGATGCCGCCCCAGACCATGATTGACCCTCCACCAGAGCGGTCATGCTCAGCAATGTTGGCTGCATGGAATCGCTCTCCTGGTCTTCTCCACACCATAGAACGCCTATCTGTGTTGTCTAGGCAGTACCTTGACTCATCTGTAAAAAGGACAGGTCGCCAATCTTCTATGGTCCACCCAACGTGGTCCGTGGCCCACTCATATCGTGCCTGACGGTGGTTCTGGGACAGCGGAATGCGAATACATGGTCTTCACGATCGGATACCACCTTCGTGCAACCTTGCCCGGATAGTCTGCGTCGAAACATTTACCCCGGATACAATCTGTAGGTCACTGCGAAGCTGGATTGCTGTGGCAAAACGGTTCCTACGAGCCTGAATGATCAAAAACCGGTCTTCAGCTGCAGATGTTGCCCTGTCTCTGCCATCACCATGTCGTCTGACTGGTGTGCCATACTTCTGAAATCTTGCCCAGGCTCTGGTGATCACCGTGTGGTGCACACCAAGGGCATCACCAATCTGACGATGGGTAGCCCCTTGCTCCACCATCCCTACAGCCAGCCACATTTCTGCTTCAGATAAATGTCTTCTTACATTTGCATTTGCCATATTTAATCATTAAATCACAAGGGTTTGTGTTGAAATGAAGACTGAATACCCTACACATGCCATGTACATGTAGACAGCACACGAAAACATCATGAAAACCAAGGAGTACATGCTTTCCATGACTGTCACGAAAAGTCTGCCTGTCAAGAGAGCTAATGTAAACTGGGGACCAT
The DNA here is from genome assembly GCA_031216915.1 of Pictodentalium vernedei. Taxonomy (NCBI): domain Eukaryota; kingdom Metazoa; phylum Mollusca; class Scaphopoda; order Dentaliida; family Dentaliidae; genus Pictodentalium; species Pictodentalium vernedei. Next base: position 153,038,087 of record CM062291.1, on the reverse strand, counting down.
CTCAATACAATCCTCAATCATATCCACCAAAAATATCGCAAATATGTCACAAGCAAATTTCACAATGATGTGTCAAATATTTGGTGCTTTGCATACTTTGAGTAGTATATTATTAATGTCACCTCTTGGTGCCAGATTGGCAGAACTTGTTCTCGTTGTTTTAGGAATTGCTGGATCAAATTACAGATGATACCGCACAGCTGTGGCACATTGTTTCTCATCAGGAATATGAATATCTCGGATGTGTCATCTCAGCAAACTCTTGGTATTCACGTTCAAATTTGTAAAATGCATAATATGTCTGAGTCGTTTGGGCTATACTCGTATTTTTTCTTTATGGATAATACACCAGCAGTAATGGTGACGAGATAGTTAAAATTATGATTGAGCAGGAATCAAATAAGGAGTAATTAATGACATTCACCCTTTACCCAACGTAACGGCCAAAAACGGCCAGCGCTATTCTCAAAACTCGCCAATTAATTTTCATTATTTTTTCATCTTTTGTCTCTAAAACATAGGTTATGACCCCTCATTGGAACGATCTCGTCGAGCTCGTTCCAACGAGGGGTCATAACCTATGTTTTTGAGACAAAAAATGAAAATAATAGTTATTCAAAAAATTTTTTTGCATGTGTCGTCTGCTTTTCATGTTAGGTAAAGGGTTCAACAGAATATCGGTCTGCGTTGTTCAAGTGGTAAAATAGTGTATACATCTTGCTTACATTGGTGGTCCGAATACTGGATAATTAGCCATCGGCCAGTTCTGGGACAGAGATCTTGAGGCTCGATGAAAATCGTCATAACCACAATCATTTGTAAATCTCATGTGAACGGGAAGGCTTTGATCAACCTGAAAATGGAATCAAATGGTTATTTAAAGACGGTTAACCGGATTTATTTTGGATACAGGCAACAAATCCGTCAAAGCAACATTATCTTACAATTTTGTCTCAGTGAACACTTCAGCTTAACCTCAGAACAATTAATAATCAAACATTCAAGTCAAAACAGTGCAATACATGGTACCGACGTGGATGATAACGTCTTGCATGACGTCGACAGTGAAAAATATATACAAAGTTTAAGTCCACATTTTGTGAAATTCCTGGTTTCATAATAAACTAAAACATCATACCCTTCGTGAAAGTATAACTGAACAGACAAAACCTGAAGCAAGTTATATTGAATCGGTGGCCTTGGCTGGCCCATTGGGAAGTTTCCCGGTTTTCCGGTGGGTCAGTCCACTTCGTGCTGAATGTACTAAAAACTTCTAAATCTCTCAATGTTCCTGGGCTGGTGACCCCGTTAAAATAAGCGCGCAATTAACATGCAGTCCCAGCACTTACTCAACTTCTTCAATATGATGTTGGATAGGTAATTTTTTTCTCTTCGATGGCATGTTATTTCTTTTATGAGCAAGGCGATAGACAGTTGATGTATCTTACCCCCCCCCCTCCCCCCACCCCCACCCCCATTCCTTTTCTTATCTGGGTGTTTAAAAAAAAAAGATGTTTTCTTTAAAGGCTTCTATTTTATGAACACTAGCATACTCCTTGTCCCCTCTGAGCTCGACTCCTACCATTTGTCCTGCTGATAATTAATAATCAACACGTTTCAATTGTTCAATTCTGGGTCTGCCGCCAGTGTGACAATGATAACAGGTCTGGAAATAAAGAGCTTACGCTGTAAAAGTTAGCAGGTGCTATTATTTTAGCATGGTGTTTTGTTAAGTCGCTTCTGTTCCGTTCAGTAACTCGGTATTTTTATGGGTGGTCAGAGCGGTAGGATGATTTTGCCAGCAAGTGGTAACCATGCAGACACAATGGATGGTCTGACTTCCATGGGAAGAGTTCTTGTGGAAGTGTGGAGTTTGTGGCACATGTTGGGAGATTCTTCGTTATTTGATGCGTGTACCGGGTTTGGGAAACTAAAGAGAAAATGAGGAAAACGGGATTGATGGGGATTCCTCCAGCGGCTACTCGAATTCAAATAGCATTAAATGGGTGAAAAGTAGTTGGCATATGAAATGGAAGACTGTGACGAAAATGCGACTTTTGGTGTAGATGTGAAGATCGACCAGGATGTCGATTATAGAGTGAAGGATTTAAGGAAGAAAAAAGAGGTGGTGAGAAGCCATCTGATAACGTTTTCACTCTCTTTTTTTACGTTCTATAATTTTTCCGTCCTTCCATTGAGTTGTCTAAATTGTGTACACGTCGTGGAAATATATATACAATGTCCTCTCAAGTAATGTACAAATTGATAAACTATTCTTTCAAACTTTTCCTCTTGAGAATAAAAACTGGGAAATGGCCGTAAAAAGAAGCTCCGGCAAAAGAGGGATGCAACCGGTACAATTAGGCTACAGCAGGGTCCTCGAGTTCCCCAGACGCCCATGAAAGCCATGTACAGAATGCACTTTATCAAGAAAAAAATCCGTAAAAACAAAATGACCAATATTTAGCTATTCTCTGGGACTTGATTTTCAAAGTTTTCACTGCATTAATGATTAATTGATTGATTGATTGACTGATTTACTGATCAATGTTTAAAGACATTTTTAACGGATATGGAAATATATTATGGTATTAATATCTTTAACGGATATCAAATTAAGTCAAAACATGACATATTATAAGTTATCTCCGCCAACACGTATGGTATATGGATATTTAATACCTGGATGTCAGTTTTTAAACATCCAGCCGCAGGCGAGGTTTTTAAATGAGACATCCAGGTATTAAATCTCCATATACCATGTATGTTGGCGGAGATAACGTTTTCGTCCCGTTTGAAACACAATAAAAACATAGTGGAAACAAATTTGTGGGCGCGTTTAGCACGCTCCGCAATCAGTTGGACCAAATTCGTGGATAATTGTTTTGTTTTTACAAACGCAGAAGACAACAGATAGAGTTGCATCCCCTGGTTCGTTATTGGAAACTCGCAAACATATCGGGAGTAGGGGGGGGGGGGGGGTATTTTGTTGACAGATTTGCCCTTATTTTATTTTTCTCAGGTTGTTTGATTTAATTATCCGACTATTTAACTTATAACAGCAAAATATGATCGAATTGTCAGAAATCTGATGATATTTGTGACTTTTCAGGTTTTGGGTTCAATTTTCATATCGAGGCGAGCGAAAGTGAAAAGCTTTCATTTAAACCATATTCCCCTGATGTTTCGCGTGCCCTTATACCCTGTATGTTGCACGCTCTCATATACCTTGGATGTTAAGTGCTCCCTTTGCCTTGGCTATTGGTCCCAGCCATTCTGACTAATCGGAAGACATAATTAATCGGGATATAGGGACAATACCTATTAACGATCAGTAAGATTTTTTTGCAAAATCACAAAAAATCACAAAACAAGGCAAACTGCACACAACGTGTATCAGAAATACAGCAAACAACAAAGACGGTATTATGTGATTAGTATGACATAAATAATTCTAAATTTTTGACAATCATAGCTATAAAAGTTACATTTCGCAGTAAGAGACTGCTCTCTGTCAAAATATTTGAAGATCATATTATAGATGATACTACGAAATGACAGAATTTCATTCTTCATCTGGTATGCTTTTTTCGAACTGCCCGAAGTGGCCGATGATGACACTTTAAACTGTAATGCTAATTATCACGTTTATATAATCAGCGTGCTTGTCGTCCTAAGGTTCCAATAGAGCTCGGAACAGCAAGCGCGCCAATATCTTATAAAACGATGTTGGTAAGTGTATAGACATTTGATCCTAATATCTAGGAAACTGCCCCATTCAGATTTACTAATTGAATACCAGGGGCGTCGCGAAGATGGCCGATTAGGGGAGGTGTAAACCTGATTTGTCCTAACTGTAGTGGCTCAAGTCCTGACTAAGTAAACTTCGAACTACATCATAACGGCATGCCTTCGTCGAAGGCATGCCGTGGTGATGTAGTCGAGATATTGGTCAGTTGGGATTATAGAGTCGTGAAACAACTTCTTATTCAATTAACACCTGCATACCGGTACTCCAAATTGGTCATACTGCCACACCCTCAACACTTCGAATCAGGTACCAGAGGCCTCCAATTCTATGGCTCACTGTGCGTGACACAAGTCCAACTAGACTTTTAAAGTACATGATTACTAGCAAAATAGGATCGATACGTGAGACTCCAATCCTGGGGAATATGTCTCGACTGAAAAATTATTGGGGGTGTCTCTCCACAACCCCCTTTCGCGATGCCCCTGTTGAATACGTGTCGACATCGATAGGGAGAAACGCCCTCTTGTTTCTTGAGCTCTCCCGCGGAATGATACAGACATATAGGGTCTATATTATTATTGCACGGGGGGGGGGGGGGGGGGGGGGGGGAGGAGGGCACAATTTATCTCGGTGGTCTGTCTACAAATACGCACAACCGACTACTAGCGTCATTTTTTAATACTGCTAATCTCAGTAACGTATTTGGGAGACTTATTCTTCCCGCACATAAGAAAACATTAAAGGATGCTTTGCTTTATATCAATTCGTGTTGTTGGTCTAATAATCGCAGTACGCGATTAGTCGTATCACACGATGATGATGATGATGATGATGATGATGATGATGATGATGATGATGATGATGATGATGATGATGAACAATTTCTATACCACGTTTTACAAGTAGAAACTTACAGCAGCCTGCTTGACTAGATATCCTGGTTTCTGATCAGCCAATGATTTCGTTACGTATGGTCCTGGAGCTCCACTTTTGTTGACTGGGTTCCTCCTGCTCTTTGCAAACGCGGGACTTCTATTTTCGTTAGCAACTATGGCATTGGAAATCTTTGGTCGTCTGCTCTGGTTGAATTCCGTCATCCATTGTGACATTACCCCATAACTTGTTCTGTGGAATACCGGTTTAAAATGTACATGTCATATGCCAGTTTGAACATATTTGGCTGATTTTGGAAAATGATACTCTAGTTCCTCTTAGTATTCGTTTGTTAACATCCCCATCTCCTATCAATCAAATGAACGATAAATAGAGGATATGGAATGAGTATTTTTCTCATATAATATTTATGAAACGAGTGTAAGAATTTTCCGTTTTGGCGAGCTCCTGGCGAGCCCAAACGGAAAATTCGGACGAGTTTCATAAATATTATATGAGAAAAAACACTCATTTCATATTCTATTTATCATATGACACACACGCACAAATTAGCCACTTAGTAGGACTTTTTAACCCATCACAGACGGCACTTAGAAAAAAAACATCCTCGTATAACTAAAAATTTTGATTTTTCGCTTCCAAAACATAGGTTATGACCCCTCATTGGAACGAGCTCGTTCCAATGAGGGGTCATAACCTATGTTTTGGAAGAAAAAAGTGAAAATATAAAAAAAAATGAATGCGTTTTTCTTGAAGGTAAAAGATTAATACACTATAACCCACCCCAAATAGGACAGATAACGTAAAATCTCCCTACTGAAATTATGCAAATGTCACCCAGTTGTATTTTGTTTAGCCAATCAAATTGTCCAGTTTTGAAAATGATCAATGAAAGCTTCCAACTCTTACTATGCAAATTATGGAAATGTGGCCCACTTTTATTTTGTTCAGCCAATCAAATTGTCTAGTTTTGAAACTGACCAATTAAATTGACGGGAGGCTTTTATTTATCACTGATTAATATGAAAACAAAATATCAAATGTTTTTAAAGTGAACAAAACGGACGAGTCATATGATAATTGATTTTTATCACACAGCTATTAATGTAAAAAACGGGATTTCCACTATTCTACCTGTACGATAAAATGATGGAGTGTGCTAAACGTATTACCATTTAAAACTTTTTGTTGTGCTACTCCCCGCAGTTTAGTCAATATTTGAGGTTCGATCATCGTGACCGTGACACTGGTCGGTGTCAATTGATTTCAACCAATCGAATGCCGTAAAAATAAAAGCAAATTAGGGTTGGTACCCTACCAACTAACAGTGATGCCTTGTTGGCAACGAAGGAAACGCGGCAATCATCCAGTGAAAAGTGCCTTTAGTTCAATTTTCGTGTAGACTGGTTGTTACATGGGAGGTGCGTGATAAATACAGAACCGTACGTACGTTTGAATGGGTTAAAAATTATCAAACTCGATTGCTTTGGCCCAGGATATCGCTCGAGCCTTCGGCTCTCGTGATATCCTGGGCCAAGCAATATCGTGCAATAATTTTTAACCCATTCAAACATATGTGTGGTTCTGTATATTGGTTTCTCACCCACAACGCCCAACTGAATGGCAGTCCTTGCCATTCCAGTTATTTACCCTTCCCAGGCCAACTCCCCACCATGTTCTTTGTTATCTATTTTAGCTCTTTACCGAACACAATTTGACAGTGGCATCTGCAAAGAGGCTTCTTAAACAACTTGAACAATTCACTTTTTTCCTTCAGGTAGACAGATAGAATGTGATACAATATAATTGCGGTCCATTCAGATACATTTTTATAACTTGCACTTGAGATACATTTTAAAACAGAACAGAATCAATATCTACACCGTAGGAAGTACATGTAGCTACGAATATTATAACCTACACTGAAAAATTACTTGGGATAAAAAGTAATCCAAATCAACTGGGTTGAGTGTATATGAACTCAATTGGGTTCATTTTCAATCAACCCAGTTGATTTGGGTTGGTTTTAACCCCAACTGATTTTAGAGTGTATGTGTTTAAAAAAAATCAGGAATTTTCTTTTCTTTTTTCTAGTGAAGTACTTATAGCTATCTGTCTTGAAGTTCCTTTTTAATGAATTTCTTTTTTTTTGGGGGGGGGGGTGCGGGTGGGGTGGGGTGGGGTTCTCTAACAGCAGTTTGAAGTAGAGGATCGGGTCCTCTGAAATTACTTATTGTTTTTCTGCCTTCCTTATACAATTTACCACACTGATTGGTTACCGATCAATACAAAACAAAACATGGATAAAAACATGGAAATCTTGAATAAAGGCAAGGCCTAATCACAAAATGACATTATGTGTTAATCGATATCTTTTGTTTTACAAAAGAATTGGCTTTATATTTTTAATGTGATAGGTTTTCTTCTACCACTACAAATTTGGTGAGGGGTTTTGTCGTGAGTTCTGTTACTGTATACATCATTAACTCATATATCATCAACTCAACACAAAGGATCGCTGTCGGTTTGTAGAACCAACAGGAGGCAAGTGAAAATGTCGAGTTTATTTCCTAAGTTCAGTGGCGGTGCCAGATTTTGGTTCTCCACCTTGGGAGGGAGGTGGGGCAGGTTTATAATTCATTTTAACATTTCACCCAACACCAATAGCGGACGGCACTTGCAAAAAAATCTTGAATAAGTAAAATCTGTCATTGTTTGCCCCAAAACACAGCTACTTTCGATGGGGAAGAGGGGTGGGGGCGCATAAGCTATGCTTTTGAGGCAAAAATTGAAAAAAATACAATTTGAAAAGCAACTTTTGTGAATAGCGCTGGCCGGATGTGACGTTACCTTATATGTAACGCATAAAAATTAATTTTGAACACGAACTAGAGTAAATTAAAAGAGAAAGCTTACAAATAGAGGCTGAATATCTTTTTTAAAAATATAAAAATTAAACAATTAATAAAAATAGATTTGTACATATCTACTTACGTGTAAGGTACGATGTCAATCATTGTACGGGTATGCCCAGTTTTCTTTCAAAACGTATTCATCTATAACATATATAACTGTATTTGTGGAGTTATATCAGTATCGCGTGATCTCAGCAGCTTCAGAACTATCCTAAGCCTCCGTAACCTAAGCGAGGTATTACCCAGGTCTCCAATCCTATACTTAGCCAGTCGTTTCAATATATCATCAGATGTTGGCCTCACACATAGTACCTTAACACTTTAAAACCTTTTGCTTTCTGAAACAACTATTATTTTGCCAGAAAGGTTTCCGAAGTTGTGATTTTTGTTTGACCCTTTGCCTAACACGAAAAGCAGACGACACTTGCCAAAAAAATTCTTGAATAACTATTTTTTTTCATTTTTTATCTCAAAAACATAGTTTATGACCCCTCTTTGGAACGAGCTCTTCTCTTTATTATTATTTTTCATAACCTATGATTTTGAGACAAAATCTTTTAAAAATAATGAAAATTAATTGGCGATTTTTGTGAATATCGCTGGCCGGTTTTGGCCGTTACGTTGGGTAAAGGGTTAACCCTTCACCCAACGCAGACGATATCAAAATTTATTATTTTAATTACTATTTTTTAAAAATTAAAAAACAAGTTGAACAAAACTATATCATCTGACCCCTCATTGGAACGAGCTCGATGAGCTCGTTCCAATGAGAGGTCACATGATATGGTTTTGTTGAAGTGTTTTTAAAAATTTCTTTCTTTCAACTGCTGAATTTGCAAATTACGCGGGCGGTTGCGGGCGATTCGTTAGGTAAAGGGTTAATTTACTGAAGGATAAACCTTATTATTATTATTATTTTTCTTTAGAGTGAACCCGCAATGTAGTCTGATGTGTTGCCTGGGTGTTGAAATGTTCCTTTTTATTATACCTCTGTTACAGGCTCTCATACTTTTTAACTGACAATGGGGGACTCACAAAATAGATCACCCCAGGTGGGAGATGCACCCTAACTATAAAAATAGATGTGCTAATATTTTGTAGCCCATGGAAGCTTCCATTTTTTAAAGAAATTTCTTAAGATCACCAATTCTATATGCTGGTATTAGTGGAGAAGAAAAGCAACCAGAGTTAAGACATAATTCCGAGAGCTCTCCAAGAATGCATGGCAGAGGCCAGAATTATCAGGAAGAAAAAATAATGAAGATATGTTCAAGCAATTGTCAGACAACTTATTATTAAATTGATGATACTTTACTTCACACAAATTTCATTAAATGTATTGCTCACAACCCACCCAATTGCGATGTCATTATTTTTTTTAAATTGTGAAAAACAATTAGAGTGGCGTCCCCTAATTCACGATCCTATTCGCTGTCTCGCACTTTGCTCCTTTATGATGAAACCAACGAGCGTATCCTCCACCCCATTGATATCCACCTCTCAATAACAAAATTTCATTGTGCTTTTGCCAATTTGATTAACATTCAAGTCATTCACGCATTGCAAAATGATAAACTGCACATCCTTGAAAAATGAAAAAAAGAATGTTGACAAGGGAGATAGACAATTTTTAGTACGTGTGTTGTGTGTGCCCTGAACACGGTGTCTGCGAAGTCCCCAAATATGCCGCGGAGTTGTGTTACAAACCAATTACCTGTATCGTTTAGAATTTATTCGTCCGTACAATGGCAATCGAACCTGGATGACTGTAAACTAATATTTATTTTATTATACTTTTTTTTTTATTGGCGCCAGAGAACCAGGCACTGATTCTTGGAAAGGTGTCTGGGAAAGCATTTTAAGAATCAGTATGTGGCAGTATCACTTCTGTGGGAACAATTCCTTGTATGCTCTTGCTGTGTCAAAAAATCTGTATCAAACATGCAGGGACTGCAGAGCGACTTTGAAAGTGGAGGGGCTGAAATGTAACCGAGGGATCCGGGATCTTCTTCTAGAAAAGTATGTGAAAAATGTAATCTAAGAAGTAATCTATGTGATTTTAGGGGACTAGTGGACAAGCGGTGCCGATTCAGTACAAGTCAGAAAATAAGCAGACTGTCATCTGCAAAAAGAGGTCCCCGGAGGGTGAATTTGGTGATGCTACCCTGCAAAGCAAGGTAGCATCACCAAATTTACCCTCTGTGAACTTCAATCTGAATACAGGTCTCAAACCTAAACAGAAAGAGGTACCCAGAGGGTAAATTGGTTCACTGCATGGGATAGCAATCATAGCATCAGCAAATTCACCCCCGAGATCCTCATTCTGCAAATGACAGATTGCTTATTTTCAGACTTGATTTGGTTCCTCTAGTCCAGTAATTCGCCCAAAAAGCCGTGATCGCACAATAACCCTACATTGTGTACTCTGACACACCAAGTCAAGACAGGGTAGTAAGAAACTCGCCGTCGATCTCGACTGGGATAATCGGCGACTCAGAAGTAAGTTCTTTGGTATTAAGGATGACAAGCAGAATAACAAGCAAATAAGCACATTTCGTTTACCATTTTCAAATGTTGGGAGCATCGTTGGCCACAAAGTAGCAACAAACCCTGCTGAAGCCCCCCCCCCCCCCCCCCCCCCCCCCCCCAGTTGAGTTCAACGGCCCCTGTCAACAAATTACAGAACAGATTAATTTTAAATGGCGTGATTTGACAACATGGCGACAAATGTCAGGGGATTAATAAGACAGTTACTTTTAGGTATAGTTATTGTTCATAGCGTGTTGTGAGAAAAGGACGCTGTAAATGGAAAATTACCGTTGGAAGATATTTTTATATAAAAACTGAGTTGCTAATCTCAATCGGGTCATTTAACTGGTAGAGTGCTAGAAGCCCATATTTGGGCTTTACTCTGAAGTGCAGATACCATAACTTAAAGGCTATATTTTCAGTGGATATGCTTCATATTATCTTTGAAATGAAATTATTTTATCTTTATGATTTGCCTTGTTTTAATTTATGGGAGAGTGCCACCCATAAATTGTAACAAGGCAAAGATATATGAACAAATTCTGGTGATCAAAAATAATTTAGCACTCTACCAGTTAAAAAGTAGAGACCACAAAACAGACTTGATAAAGAATTAGAATAGAGTCTTCCGTTATATATGAAGCCAAGATCCCACATTCCATACTAAAAAGTTTCGGTAATTTGACTGAACAGCAACAGCTCGATATTGTGCCACGGGGACACAGGTTATGGGTTCTGTCAAATGGTATTTATATGACAATGTTAAATCACCGAATATTTGGAATGACATCTGAAGCAAATAATGTGTCTCGTGGAATGACCTTCTTTCTAATGCAAACAGTATTTGTGACAATCCCAGATCACCAATATTTTCACTCGAGGTGCTTATTCGGAATGACCTCCGAAACTAATAATGTATCTCACAGAAATGCCCTCTTTCTAATGGGAAGGTAGAGGCCTTCTACTCATACCATGCCTTATGATTGGAAATGTAGATTGCAGTGAACTCGTGCTACCTAGGTTTGGTAAGAGCCGATTTTCTGGATCCTCCAGCCCATTAACCAAACAACCCATATCTCTCACCTCCCTATGTCTGCTGGTCTACTTATCCTATATAACGATTAGACTGTTGAAACCAGTATTAGAACTATGAATACGCCTTTACTGTAGAAAACAGCCGGAAGCGTCATACTGCAACAAAAAGAAAATTTTTCTTTTTTACGTCACAATATAGGAATGACGTTTCAATTAAGTTTAGACAAACGTAGACAGCAAAAACTTTTTACCCATTACAGCGGCTAGCCAATACCTGCCCTCGCTGTACACTAAACTCACAACTCAAATTTGATATTTCTTTTTAATTTTTGACCTGAAACATAACTTATGACCCTTCACTGGAACGCACTCACCGAACACGCTGCAATAGGGGCACAACCTGTTATTAAAAAAAACAAAAAACAAATTGTTAGATATTCAAGGAAAAGATTGCAAGTTAAGTCTACTCAGGGTTAGGCAAATGGGTGACAACGTAATGAAGTAAAGAGTTTCATGAGAAGCGTGTCCTCATGACTGTTGAATGGCAAGACCTATAATTTGCTTACACGCCCACCTATCATGCTCTTATAATATTTAAACTCGGATGTTATATTTCACACATTGAGTTCATTCTACACCTCATTTAAAGTGTTTTTGACACCCACGGAAATGTCTCTTAGACCAAGAATTACAAAGAGTAATAAAAGTACAAGTCCACCATTAGTTACGCCTTTCTGCAGGAAAATGTAACATATAAACAAGTACAACAGCCCAATGCGCCTCCCACCTTTACCCTTTGAGCCCTAGCGGCCGCTTTTCCGGCCAGGAACATGATACGTCATAACGTCATTATATAGGATGGCTGTTCAATAAATGTGTGGGGTAGACCAACCAATATTTTCAACGTGCAGCCCCGAGGCTGCACGTTGAAAATATTGATTGGTCGGGTAGACCAACCAATATTTTCAACGTGCAGCCCCGAGGCTGCTCGTTGAAAATATTGATTGGTCTACCCCCAAATAATGAATACGGACTCTTCTAATTCCTGCCAATGAACTGGCGTGGAATATACCACTAGAGTTCAAAGGGTTAACCAGTCTGTTGAAGTAAACAAAATTAAATGTTTCAGGAAGGGAAGGGAAGGAGTCACATATATCTGGAATCGAGACCATCGATGGTATTTCTATTCGAGGACTTGGATAAGTGAGTAAGCCCACTCTCTGAACTTGGACAAAAATATACACTATCGCGCCATCCGTACCACCCCAACACTTGAGTTGCATCTGAACGTCTGTCCGCGTCTTGATATGTTAGTGTTTAACTCCTTGAATCTAAAAAGGCCGCTTTTCCGGACCAGGAATATGATACGTCATAATTTCATTAAGTAGGATGGCTACTAAGTGAATATGTGGGGTAGGTCAATCAATATTTTCAACGTGCAGTCCCAAGACTGCACGTTGAAAATATTAATTGGACTACCCCAAATTAATGATCTACGGACTCTTCCAATTGCTGCCATTAAACTGACATGAAAGAACCACTAGAGTCCAAATGATTAAAGACATTTTGTCACTAGGCCTATATTTTAACAAATTACCTTAATTATGCTCACCTTGTGTTCTGCTGGCTTTGTTAGCCACATCAGGGCGCGTATTAATTTATGAAAACATTCACGAAAAGGAATGGAAAATTGGCCCAATATTGAGTGATCAGCTTCACCGGAGGTTGATATAATATTACATAAGGGAATGTTACATTAAAGAAACACTAGTTTAAGTTAAAAAAAAAAACGCCGACACCCCATACCAAAAATGGGATATATAGTCTCATAGATACATCCTCCTGAGGGCGACAGCCTCTAACCAACAAGGATTTTGCTGAAAATTTAAAGATATGTTTTTTTTCTTCTTTTTTGACCACACGACGTCCTCTTCTTTATATATAGAGGATAGGTCAAGGATGTGAAGAAATCATAAAGCTTTCCAGACAGAATTAGTTTGTGAATCGTCGCCGCATTCCATTTGTCTGTAAAGAAATTCAGTCAAAACCCATCCCCACGAAAGCCATCCTCGAAAGCACGCTCAGCGTCACTGCAGCATGGACAACTACCACAATTTTTTGCCGATTTGATGTGTTGTGATCAAATAACTGGTTTTCATGTGGCGATGGTCAGTTATACATTTTGGCGACAACCCAATACGTAACGACATATTCTCAAATGCGATTGTGGGAACACCAACAGTTGAACTTCGGAATACCGGTAGTCGTTGTAAGAGCGAACATCTTCACTTTCAAACTTAATGTTTAATACTAGTTTACCCACTCCGCGATACCCACCCACCCCACCCCACCCCACCCCATCCTCGCTTTCTGGTTCACTTGTAAAAAAAATATAGCGATTAATCGTTGATAATATACAGGAGTGAATACGAGGTTGGGATTGAATGAGGAGGTATAGTTGCGTAGTTCTTGAGCAACGTGTCACTTTTGTGCGCTAAATTGGGCCTAAAATGGTTTAAAATGCATTTTCGAGAACGACGTTTTAAAAAAAAATGGCACAGGATGCCCCGTACCGCTAGTCCTAATTAACACTTTGAGCCCGACAGGCCACTTTTCCGGACTGGGAACATGTTACGTCATTATTTTATTATGTAGGATGGCTGCTAAGTGAATAAGTAGGGTAGACCAATAAATATTTTCAACGTGCAGCCCCGTTGAAAATATTGATTGGTCTACCCCCCCCCCCCCCCAATAATGATTATGGACTCTTCCAATTGCTGCCATTGAACTGACATGGAATATACCACCAGTGTTCAAAGGGTTAAAACTTTTCGGTCGTAACCCCACCTCCATAGCCTACATATGCACACGCCTGCAAGCGGTAGAAAGTACTCATCATATGCTTCAGGCCGCGGCACCTGACCGACTGTTGGTCAGATTGCCGATGAACGCCGTTTTATGGCAGACCATTACACGAGCAATATCACTTAGCTTCTCTTTGCCATCCGTTTCTCATTCGCAGTAGTGGCAGTTGAACTTAAATAAAAGTTGGAGTGGACACCATTTTTAGCTGCGACTAGCAGCCCTATAAGTGGCAATGTCGGTCTGTCTGTCTGTTTGTCTGTCTGTCTGTCTGTCTGTCTGTCTGTCTGTCTGTCTGTCTGTCTGTCTGTCTGTCTGTCTGTCTGTCTGTCGGTCTGTCTGTCTGTCTGTCTGTCTGTCTGTCGGTTGGTCGGTCGATCGATCGGTCGGTCTGTCTGTGACCAACGAGTTTCAAAACTCAATAACTTTTGAAATACTTGATGGAATGACTTTATATTTGGCATGTAAGTGTATCTTATTGATGTCTAGCCACTGTTCAATGCATGAGTTGTTCCAAATATTTTTCTTGGAGTTATGGCCCGTCTGTCGGTCGGTCGGTCGGTCGGTCGGTCTGTCTGTGACCAACGAGTTTCAAAACTCAATAACTTTTGAAATACTTGATGGAATGACTTTATATTTGGCATATAAGTGTATCTTATTGATGTCTAGCCACTGTTCAATGCATGAGTTGTTCCAAATATTTTTCTTGGAGTTATGGCCCGTCTGTCGGTCGGTCGGTCGGCCTGTCGGTCTGTCTGTGACCAACGAGTTTCAAAACTCAATAACTTTTGAAATACTTGATGGAATGACTTTATATTTGGCATATAAGTGTATCTTATTGATGTCTAGCCACTATTCAAGGCATGTGTTGTTCCAAATATTTTTCTGGGAGTTATGGCCCTTGATGAACTTAGAATTTTTTGAGATTGCACCACCCGTCGCAGCTGCGGCGTCGATGTCGCGATTTTTTTTTCAGATGATCGCATCGAAAACATAGCCTATAACTCTTCAATGTAACGAGCTCATTGTGCTATTTCAAATAAGGGATCATAAGAAATAGTTTTGAGTAAAAAATGATTTTTTTTTAGTTACTCCGGATCCTTTTGTGCAAGTATCGTCTGCTACTCGTGTTAGGCAGAGGCTAAAAAATCATTAAATGCTTTTATAGTGTTGCGGGTGGCGTCTTGTTCCACCCAGGGGACGAAATGTTGATTCCAAACTCCATTTGGGCAAGTTTTCATTCTCCACTATTGGGTATAGAGTAGGGAGTAAAATATTGGATCTGAATGAATTGAGGTCATGCCCCTACCCCCCCCCCCCCCCCCCCCCACACACACACACACACACTTGTGTTCCACCCATTTCGCTACCACTGATTCCTATTCTAGGATGAGGCACCCTGTTTCCACTACTTACCGTTTCTGTGTTTCCTCCCTTTTAGGTACGTATGGCTTCAAAGAGAAATCCAGTGCCATTTTTTTTCAAAAAGATGCACATATGCCAGAAATAATATTTACAATATGCATAGGCATTTAATATTCGATGTGGATGTCCTTTCGATAAAAATGGATCTCTTTTTACATCTGCAACCTCCTCCGTCAGCTTGAAAATCTCCGTTCACTTTTCTCTTTTTATCGTGAAACACACGAGACACTTCAACATTAACACAAGAGAATATGCTCAACTATAATATAATCCGAACGCCGGGCCACAATTGCAGGCAATGTTATAGTTTCTTTCGGAAATTCACAGAAAAAAAATACCTTGCGTTTTATATTTCGGAAACTATCTGCAAAAACTGTCCGGAAACATCATTATACCTAAAGCCTCCTGTAATTCTATGTTCATTGGCTCTATGAAATGTGATTACTCTCCGATTGCCCAAAGTCCGAACAGCATTCAGATTATTCACCTTAGCAACAACTCACCCTGGAAGTGCGAACATTCGTAAGCAGTTGCACATGAGGAGTGCTGTCCTGGTTAGAACAAATTTATCAGTATTGTTAGTGCATGAACATAAAATTCGATATGAAATATGTTGGTGATATAAACTGATATGTTTAAATTTTTATTTGAATTAAATAGACTACAGCGAGCACTTCACCCTTAATCCCACAAATGAGCTAGCTCTCGGAGTTCACCTTTCAAACGCAGTGTTTAAAGAATAACATTTTTGCCTATCCTGGTTTTGTGTCTGGAGCCAATAAGTGGGTCATAAACTACAATATTCTTGGAAGCAAAGGAAAGAATTTATCTTGTATTTATTGGTGAATTTTGCCTGTTTCGTCTGCAAATCGTGCTGAGTAGAGGGTTATAATGTAAAGCCGATCATTCAAATCGTATACAGTCGGACAATAAAGTTTCAGTACGCCAAATACAATCATTGTATGTATTAAATACGTAAGGTGATCACAGTTTAAGTGTACACAGATAAGGGCTTATGCACACAAGACTGGCGCTATTCTTCTGATTGCATGTAACTTGTCACACATATTAGGAATTTTATTTGAAATAGTCTAAGCACTACGCAGCGGCGAGACCACATGGGGATTGGATGGGAACAAGTAGCACCGGGGAGATAACTGATTGGGTTGGGTGGGTGTGGGTGGGTCGTTTAAAGCTGATTTGTCCTGACGGTGATGGCTCAATTCCCGACTGACTGCTATTCCAACTTCATCATCAAGACATGCCTTCGTCGAAGGCATGCCTTGATAATGCAGTAGGAATATTAGTCAGTTAGGATTATAGTTTACCCCCCCCCCCCCCACACACACACACACAAAATTAGTCATCAAATAAAACACAATGCAGTGGTAGTAACACAACTTTCTATTCAATTAACACTACCGTACCGGTACTCCTAATTGGTCATGCAGGGCTCCCAACAGTCCCAATCAGGTCCTACAGATCTCCGTTTGTATGGCCGACAGCCGAGTGTTTGTGACCCAATACCAGATATCAAATCTGGTAGAAGTATATCATATTAAGGTTTATCACCACGAGGGCATCGAAAGCAGTGTATATATAGTGTGTATCGTAGGTAGCGCATGGAATTTTTGCCAGAAGTAGCCTACCCTAGTGGAAAATAGTTTAGGCCTACTTACCGAGAACTGTAGACCCTAACTGAAAAACTCTTGAATATTCGTATCCAATAAACCCTATATCTCTACACAGGGCCACCGAGAGTGAGGGCGGTTCCCGGGGCAATGTGTAGACAGGCGTTAAGGGCCCGCCGAATTCAGGCGCGAAGCGATAAGTAATATTATTTAAATTAGTGCCAGGATAAGCATTCTCCTGCGTTTTCAAGTTCTTGACAATATCTAGGCCAACTCAATTATTTCACCTTACAATTTGGGTAATTTATTACGTTTATTTCGTTGTGTATGGTGCATTTTTTTCTCCTCACATAGGTTAATCGTGACTTTCTCGACGCAGGAAAGACCGGTCGAAAACCAACAAACTGAAACAAGTGGGGTCAGTTTTTTTTCTTTCTGTTATATGAATGGAACCTGGTCAGTAATGCAACTACGTATTCTTGCCACCTCCACCAGCGTCGTAGGCCCGTACCAAAAGCCTTCCCACGACTTTCAGCTCAGGCGTATCGATAGGTCAACCTGTGCCTACACTTTTTTAAAACACCAAGTTTCCGGGGCTAATGCTCCTTTACCCCCCCCCCCCCCCCCGCGCGCTAGTGCGACAACAAGCACTTAAACGAATTGAGAAAATTGACAGCTGTCGCGAATTAGGATCATAGGGGATTAAGCAGCATCTTTTCGTCCATTCTTCACAATAGCTTCTGAGAATTTAAGTTCAGAGGCGTATACATAAGTAAAGATCGCACTCGGGATCTATCTGAGGCGCCGCCCTGTCCTCATGCATCGCAAAGTTGTACAACAGTAGTTGGCAGTCATTTTTGGTGGCTTGTCTCACACATAGCATCTGGATTTCTAGGTTTTAAGCACGGTATTGACATATCTTGACATTTTACCGCCCCAAAACAGATGCCATTCAGGGCGGCGGCGGTCGCCCATCCCTCCTCTTGACCGCCACCCCTGATTAAAAAAGAGCTCTAAAGTAGTTTCTCGCCTTCCAGTTCCACATGAAAGCGAAAATTTTTTTGTGGAACGGAACTAAAAGTTGCACAACCTTGACACGACGACGTAACTTGGAAAAGTGAGAAAATGGCGGGAACAATCAGCTGGGCCGTTCTGTTTGCATAACTGTTCGATGAGAATTATTCTTGAGCCCTCGCGTCTTATTTTCAACAGACGTACCCCGTACTTTGGTCAGTGGATAGTAATTCCGATAATGTGCACAGAAATCAAGGATGACAGAATGACAAGTGAAAAATGAAACATAAAATAATAAATTGATTTGGGCACGCGTTGGTAAGATTGCAGGTCAATTCGTCCTCAGGTCAACTCGCCCCCGCATATATTTTCGGGTCATGTCGCTCCGGTTTGGGACGAGTTGACCCACCAAATTTTTGTTTAATAACCTTGTTTTTATAATTTTTAGTAAAAAACAGACAGCTATGTAATATTAATTTACTTACCTTTATTGTAAGGTGCTATTTCAGTAATGGAAATTTGTGTACTTTGAAATTCCCACTTTGATGTTCCATAAATCCAAATTAAATATACACAAATTATACATCAAAATGAAGGCCGAGATGTATAGAAGACGGGTAACATATGAAAATCAACTCACAGAGTCTGAGTTGACAGCAGGCACCAATGGTTCCTGGAAGTCTGCTGCTGTATTTGAATAAATTCATTTCCAAGAATATGAAATTTAACAAAAGTTCACCCAAAAATCGTACTCATTGACTGGAAAGAAAATTATCCTTCCAGCACCGTGAAATCTAACCTAATGATTAAAAAAATAATAATTGTAATATGTGTTTGTCATTGAGGTCTGTTGTTAGAAAGTTTATGAACTTTGGTAATCTGAGCAAATTTATCAATGAGTGTTTTTGTCGGATGTGATTGTGGCCAGTGGCGTAGATAGCTTTTCACTGGCGAAGGGGCAAGCCCAAAGTTTTCCGACAGACCAAAAATTTTCCGACAGTGTAACAACAAAAACCCAAACAAACAGAAAGAATCTGTTGTTTACTGCAAATGTACTGAAAATTGGTCTTTTTTACCCATAATTTACCCAAAATGGCATGTTTTTATCCCCAAAGCCAGCATTTTAATGTTATTAGGCATAAATTCGCCTAAAAATGGTCCCAAAAAATTTCTGACAAAACTTCTGGTGGGGGGGGTTTCCCCCCCCCCCCCCCCCCCCTTATCTACGCCACTGATTGTGGCTGACGACTTTTCATCAACAGCTTTGAAAAGAGTAATCATAAAGAATTTGTTTGTTTAAACAAGCAAACTGACCAATTAATTTTTTTGTTGGATTGTGGCTGATGACACCGTTCAAACAAATATATTCAGTCATAACATTTCTTTCCCTCCCTGATATTTTCATTGCACTCCAACTCTATTTTTTTATATTTCTTTCCAAAGTGTGATTTACTGGGATTTCTGGGTTTGATTATAAACGATAACTTCACAAGTGAATTATGCAATCAACTATTGTGTCATGTATCCGTGCGCGCAAATGAAGATGCTTTGCCGTGGGTGTAATGGGGACTTCATTGTTTTTTTTTGCTTTTTTTTAACCCTTTACCTAAATTAAATTATGTATTACAAACTAAATTACACGAATGTATTCCCTTTGCTGTTTTAATGCCACTGGGTTAGGAGTGCACTAAACTGGGTACATTCAGATGGAATGGAAAATTTATTCCTGTGAAACTTTCAATAATATCCTCACTCCATACCATTAATTTATTCTCTCACGTATAAGCAAAGTTGAATATTGTAATAATTATTAGTTCAGCTGACTGAAAGTCATGGGTAGCTTAAGTGATCACTTTATGTCCATCATCCATCCATCCATCCGTCTGTCCATCTGTGTGTCTTGAAAATTACATTATCGACTTCTCATAAACCACTGGGCCAAATTGAACTAAATTTAATGTGCATGTTTCTTACCATATGTCAGTTCAGGTTCAAGTGAAGTTGCCACCCCCACAGTATATGGTATATAGAACCTGGTTGGATTTAAATTTGTTCAACTCAGGTCCATCAGTTAATGTTATCTTTGTGCAATATGGGAAATAATCTTTAAAAATCTTGTTCAGATTCACCAGTCAGAATCTTTTGATATTTGGTATACAGCATCTTTAAGGATGTCAGATCTAAGTTTGTTCAAACCAAGCTCTTGGGTTAATATTTGGTTTCCCTATTGGAGCCTAAATTTGAACTATGAGGAATAATCTTTAAAACTCATCTTCTCCAGAACTACTGGTCAGAATCTATTGATTTATGGAATACATTATCCTTAAAGTTGTGATTATCAAGTTTGTTTAAATCAAGTCTATCGGTTAATAATTGGACTCTCTATGCTTTTCATAAAGTAGAAAAGAATGTCATAAATTTTTGTGTTACACAGGCATCAAAAAGATTCCTTTATTTATTGTTTCAGAGATTGCTGATGATGCTGTGCTGTATAAATATTTTTTTGTTATAATGTTGATGCTGAAATTTTGAAGGAGTGTTATTTTCTTTCTTTAAAGTGACCATGTTCATGTGCAAAGTGTGCAGCAATTTTGTGGTATTGAGAGGCATATTATCGAACAGCACTCTGGATTTGGGTACAAGTTCCCTAAGTGCCAGAAGATCTTCCTCTGCTGTAGAGTCTAACACAAAGGCTGCCCTATTAGGGAGAAATGAGAGCCAATGACAATCACCAACAGTCACAGAAGCCACAGTCAGAGTGGAAGTGGTATTTCAAAAGTTTAAGAAATTGATTGATGAAAAAATTAGACAACAAAGAAAGCTGAAGCCAATTATTAGCATAGACACTTACAGTTTTGAAGGACTTGGATAAACAGCGAAAAGAGGCCATTTGCCCTTCAGTTGAAACTCCAAGACTGGAAAGTGACTATGAGGAAAATGTTTTTTGAGACAGTGGAAATTCAACATCTGCCAGTTTCTGCTGCTGCTTGAGTTGAAAGGCTCCGTGGAATTCATAAAATGCCAGTGGACAGCAGCTAGATGTTGACAACTTATGTCACCAGAAGGTTTGTGTCAAGCCTGGGCACCTGGTTTTGGAAAGCCACTGTGCCAATGAAATTGAATGAATAGAGGAAAGTGTGCCTCCAGAATGGTATTTGTTCAAATGAACATACACTTTTCTGCATTTTACAGATTTTTACATATCTTTGTAAACAGGTATCAGTTTATGACCAATTTCACCACCCAGGGCTATATTTTTGAAAAAATGTGTATTTCGAGGCAAAATTCACAGACAATTAATTATCAGTCCCAAAAACCTTATTCAGACTGGTTTAACCCTTAACTCTTACCCTGCTGAGTATTTTCAAAATATTTTCTATCAAATCAAGTCCTGGCTGCTGATAAGCAGCCATGACTAGATTTGATGAAAAATTCATCTAAATTTAACTAAAGAAATCATTGGTCAAAAAGTCCATTTAATTTACAAGAGAGAAATGTAGTTAAATGTGCCCAAATTTTACTTATTTCAATGGCAAGAGATTTTGTGTCCTGAGCAGGAATATCTGCCAGCAGCATTAAGGTGTTAAATGCCTGGAGACTTTTCATACATTTTTACCACACTATGACATTTAATGCTCTGCAACTTTGCAGTTGCATCTACGCAAATCTTGGCTGCTTTTCTAGGCAGCCAAGACTTGCCTAGAAGTAACTGCCAGTGTACTTAGAGTGTACCTTGAAAGTTTACCCAACCGCAGCAAGTTGGAGCACCTGTTCTAATACAGTAAAAATTGACCTAAGTTGGAAATAGGCCCTAAGGGTTAACCTAGGATTCTCATTTAGTACACTTACTACATGTTAAACCATTTCATTTTGTATTTTAAAGTTCCATACACCAGGTCACAATTGGAAATTCTGGTGGGGGAAGTGGTTAGCATCTGCAAGAATTCTTAAAGAATTATTTTAGGTTTTTAGAATTTTTTGTATGCTTTTCGCGAGGGGGGGTGGGGGGGGGGGGGGGGGTTGATGGTCAAGAAAAAAATTGCAGACCTGAGGCTGAAAAAAGTCTGTCCATTCACAATTCCTTTAGCAGACCCTACAGACCACAGCTCTCACTCAATCAGTTTCAAATTTCATATGTGGCTTTGGGGCAGTGTCTTGATGGGAGCTATCAAATTTTTCCGAATTTCGTTGAAAAACATATATGCCAGCGGCCAGCTTAGATTTGCATTTAAATTGTCAACTAATCCATTAGCACACCTTACAGGTGGTATCTCTCTTTTTCAAATTTTATATATAGCTGTGGTGTGATGTCTAGATGGGAGCTATTAAATTTTTCTGAATTTCATTGAAAAACATGGCCCCATCTTTGATTTGAATATAAATTGTCCAACAATTCCTTTAACACACCCCACAGGCCGTGGCTTTCACCGGATCAGTACCAAAGATCATATGTGCTTTTGGGACAATATTTAGATGGGAGTTATCAAATTTTTCTAAATTTTGTTGAAAAACATGGCCGCCAGTGGCCATCATAGATTTGGCATATAAATTGTCAACAATTCCCCATTAGTGTACCCTACAGACTGCATCTCACACCCGATGTTTTTCAAATTTCATATGCAGCCACTAGCAGCCATCTTGGGTTTGGATATAAATTGTCAACAATTCCATTAGCACACCCCCCAGGCCGCATTTCTCACCTGTCTTTTTCAAATTTCATGTGTAGCTTTGGTGTGATGTCTCTATTGGAGCTATCAAATTTTTCTCAAGTTTGTTGAAAAACATAGCTGCCAGCAGCCATCTTTGATTTGGATGTAAATTGTCCAACAATTCCTGTAGCACACCCCACAGGCCCCATCTCTCCCCCATCTTTTTCAAATTTTATATGTAGTTTTGGTGTGATGTCTTGATGAGAGCTGTCAAATTTTTCTGAAACATGACCATCAGTGGCCATCTTGGATTTGGCATATAAATTGTCAACAATCCCATTAACACACCCTAAAGGCCACATCCCTCATCTTTTTCAAACTTTCATATGCAGCTTTGGTGTGATGTGAAGATGGGTGCTATCAAATGTTTTTGAATTTTGTTAGAAAACATGGCCGGCAGTGGCCATTTTGTATTTGGCATATAAATTGTCAACAATTCCATTAGCAAACCCTACAGGCTGCATCTCTCACCCGATCTTTTTCAAATTTTATATGTAACTTTGGTATAATGTCTAGATGGAAGTTCTGCATTCCATTGAAAAAGATTGCCGCTACCGGCCATCTTAGATTTAACATATATGTATAAATTGTCAACAATTCCATTAGTTCACCCAACAGGTCCTTTCCATCACCCGATTTTTTTCAGATTTCATACGTCACTTTGGTTTGATGTCTTTTCTGTAGAAACTTGGAGTGAATGATTTGGCATTACAGGATCTTTCTATTTAGTTCAGTCCCTTCTTGGACAAGTTGAGCTGCAGTGTCATTGACACTTTCATTACAATTATCATCAATGTCTACATACACATGAGTGTACATAAGGACCCAGAAAACTGTGCTTTATAATTCTTCAGGTGACATGAGCCATGTATTAATTAGTGGAATATTGAAACAGGGCCAAAGTCACATTGATGATAAAGGAAACAGAGAGTTATTCCTCTTCTATCAATGCAAGATAAAAACAGCATTTGCCAAGTCCTGCGATGTACAGGTATTGAGTTAATATTGGATGTCAACTAGTGAAGACTACATAGAGTGTTTGGATTTTCTCTGTTTTGGGTGCAGCTTGTGAAATAATAACATTAATTATCAAAATCTCGTTCATGGAAATGTACTAAACAAGGTCTAGTCAACAAGTTCAGTTGTTTTGGGGCATGACAGTAGCCATGTTAGCACTCTATCATAGACATGAATAACTGTTTTGAATCTTTCATACCATCACATCCTCTTGTTAGGGCCAGATGTACATCAGCTTGTATAGCGTGCCCCACATCATACAGTAGTGAATTCACAGGTCGATTCAATTGACTTGGAAAACAGAGAAAAATGGAACTGTATATATACTGGATCCACTAATATGCGGAATTCGTTATTTAACTGAGATTTACCATATTCAGTGTTATCACTATTCGTGTTATGTTATGCCACCTTCAAACTTAGAAGTACTTTTTAAAACCATTTTTAGCTCAACTTTGGCGAAGCCAAATTTGAGCTTATGCCATGGCCCGTCGTCCGTCTGTCCATCTGTCCGTCAACAATTGGATACGGCTTGGGCTAGAGGCCGTATTTATGAACCGATCTTTACAAAACTTCTTGGGTGCCTTTGTTATGACCGTGGGACGAGAACGAGTGTTTTTGGGTGCAGTCCGAAATTTAAGATGGCTGCCAGCTGCCATTTTGTACCGACGATGCGGAAATCTGTTTTTTGTACAGAACTTCCATATGAAAGCTCTGATTTGAATAATTTTTTGTATGAATGTTTAGTACCATGGGATACATCACATATAATACGGGTTTTTTTCTTGTGCGTAAATTATGCAAATTAGACTAACTTTGATGTTTTTTGGTGTTACTTTCAGCACTGTAAGTGCAAATGCCAATACGGCTCGGGCTAGAGGCCGTATTTATGAACCGATCTTTACGAAACTCCTTGGGTACCTTTGTTATCACCGTGGGACAAGAACGAGTGTTTTTGGGTCCGGTCTGAAATTCGAGATGGCCGATGTCAGCCATTTTGTACAAAATTTGGTGCAATCAGATTTTTGCACAGAACTTCCATATAAAAGTGCTGATTTGAATAATTTTTGGTGTGAATGTTTAGTACCATGGGATACATCATATATAATACGGGTTTTTTTCTCGTGCAGAAATTATGCAAATTAGATGAACTTTGATTTTTTCAGTGCTACTTACACACAGTAAGTACACATGTCAATACGGCTCGGGCTAGAGTCTGTTTTTATGAACCAATTTTCACAAAAACTTCTTGGGTACCTTTGTTATCACCTTGGGACGAGAACGAGTGTTTCTGGGTGCGGCCCAAAATTCAAGATGGCTGCCAGTGGCCATTTTGTACCGAAATTAGGTTCAATCAGTTTTTTTGTCACAACTCCTACACAACTCATATTTGTGAACTGATCTTCACGAAACTTCTTGGGTACCTTTGTTTTCACCTTGGGACAGGAATGAGTGTGTTTTGGGGTGCCTTTGTTATCACTGTGCTATGAGAACAAATATTTTGGGGTTCAGTCAGACCCACTCTGGGACTCAAAGATTTCTTTTCTAGTTTAGCATCTGACTGTCACCCACCTTTACAATACTTTACCTATACATTTGTTACAGGCAACAGTCAATATTTATGTACAGACTGTTACAATACTTTATATGTACCTTTGTTATCAGGTCATTACCTAGATGTTTGTCATTGCTGTGTCACATACTATACATGTACATGTCTTTGTCTTGACAAGTTGAGCTACAGTGTCATTGACACTTTCATTTGGTGTTACTTTCAGCACTGTAAGTGCAATTGCCAATACGGCTCGGGCTAGAGGCCGTATTTATGAACCGATCTTTACGAAACTTCTTGGGTACCTTTGGTATCACCGTGGGACGAGAACGAGTGTTTTTGGGTCCGGTCCGAAATTCAAGATGGCCGATGGCAGCCATTTTGTACAAAATTAGGTGCAATCAGATTTTTGCACAGAACTTCCATATGAAAGCGCTGATTTGAATAATTTTTTGTGTGAATGTTTAGTACCATGGGATACATCACATATAATACGGGTTTTTTTCTTGTGCAGAAATTATGCAAATTAGATGAACTTTGATTTTTTCAGTGCGACTTACACACAGTAAGTACACATGTCAAGACGGCTCAGACTAGAGGCTGTATTTATGAACTGATCTTCACGAAATGTCTTGGGAACCTTTGTTATCACCTTGGGACGAGAACGAGTGTTTCTGGGTGCAGTCTAAAATTCAAGATGGCTGCCAGTGGCCATTTTGTACCGAAATTAGATCTAATCAGTTTTTTGTACACAACTTC
Organism: Pictodentalium vernedei; assembly: GCA_031216915.1. Classification (NCBI taxonomy): domain Eukaryota; kingdom Metazoa; phylum Mollusca; class Scaphopoda; order Dentaliida; family Dentaliidae; genus Pictodentalium; species Pictodentalium vernedei. Next base: position 153,011,994 of record CM062291.1, on the reverse strand, counting down.
TATACAGCTTAGACTAGAGGCCATATTTATGAACCAATCTTTACGAAACTTCTTGGGTACCTTTGTTATCACCGTGGGATGAGAGCGAGTGTTTTTGGGTGTGGTCCAAAATTCAAGATGGCCACCAGCAGCCATTTTGTACCAAAATTAGTGCAATCAGTCTTTTGTACAGAACTTCTGTATGAAAGTTCTGATTTGAATAAATTTTTGTATGAATGTTTAGTAACATGGAATACATCACATATTGTAAGGGTTTTTTTTTCGTGCAGAAATTATGCAAATTAGATGAACTTTGATTTATTCAGTGCAACTTACACAATGTAAGCACACATGTCAATACGGCTCAGGGTAGAGGCTGTATTTATGAACCGATCTTCACAAAACTTCTTGGGTACCTTTGTTATCACCTTGGGACGAGAATGCGTGTTTCTGGGCACGGTCCAAAATTCAAGATGGCTGCCAGTGGCCATTTTGTACCGAAATTAGGTCCAATCAGTTTTTTGTCACAACTTCTACACAGCTCATATTTGTGAACTGATCTTCACCAAACTTCTTGGGTACCTTTGTTTTCACCTTGGAACAGGAATGAGTGTGTTTTGGGGTGCCTTTGTTATCACTGTGCTATGAGAACAAATATTTTGGGGTTCAGTCAGACCCACTCTGGGACTCAAAGATTTTTTTCTAGTTTAGCATCTGACTGTCACCCACCTTTACAATACTTTACCTATACATTTGTTACAGGCAACGGTCAGTATTTATGTACAGACCGTTACAATACTTTATATGTACCTTTGTTATCAGGTCATTACCTAGATGTTTGTCATTGCTGTGTCACATACTATACATGTACATGTCTTTGTCTTGACAAGTTGAGCTACAGTGTCATTGACACTTTCATTGTTATGATACATCCACCCTTGATTATATTAGATGAGATGTCTGTGTGAATATCCCCCTCTGCAATTTGAGATATGTCTGTAGCCTACATTTAAGCATTCTACTTTGTTTATTTTGTGTGGAGGGATGGGGTAGTTTTCCAATTTTTTGTCAACTAGAGATCTTAACCCCCAAAGTGTAGCCACCCTTCCCCCCCCCTCCCCCCTTGTCCATTAAGCTTGAAAGTCTTTAAAAAGAATTTTCGAGACCCACCACTGACTATACTTGGAAATGGTGCAGGAGCAGTTCCTCTCAAAATCACCTCGGCTCGGGCGTTTTGTCCCAAGTCGAGTTTCGTACCAGTATGATTCGTCCAAAAAAGATAATCTTCCTCCCGGGGATGGGGGCGAGGGTATGTTTGTTTGTGTGTGGGAGGGGTGACCTTTCATATGTTTTCAAAGGAAGATATTAAGCCCCATAAACTGGAACCCCGCCTGATAAACCTGAAATTATTTCAAACTAATTTCTTGTGAATTACCGGTCACAATGCTTTGAGATGTGGTATTCACCTTCTTTTAGTGAGAGTGATTCAACTTTGTTCACAGAATGTTTCTTGTTTATGTTCTAATATGAAGAGATTGCATGATACATGCACAAAATAAGAGTGTTTCGTAGGCATCTTCTCCTGTGCTTGTGCTTGCACAAAACGTTTTCTTGTTTATTAGTGATATACCTGCATTGAACAGTGGTCATTTCAGATTGGGTTTATTTTTACATCCAGCTGTGTTTTGAAGTTTTTATAGTTCTATTTTCAATCATTGCTGTTCAATACACAATCGTTACATCATGATGTCTTAAGTCAGTCTCATCTCCAATGGGGATGCCTATTATGACTTCAAGGTTTGAGCAAAAAGTGTTCAATAATAGTACAAGAAAGTGTTATATAGGTCCATATGTACCAAAAGAACATACTATTATGATTATTAATGCAAAGGAAGCTGTTTTAAGCTTAAATGAACCCTTCAGAAAAAATTTGCAAAATATAGCAAAAATGCTTTTTTCAAGCTCTTGACCATGCATCCACCCTGACCTCGGATCTGGAACTTTTTTGCTGACCTCCTCCTGCCTAAACATGTGATATTTTTATACTGTACCAATGACCCAGACTTAGCTGGTGCTAACTCTAAAAAATCCAGGGCCAAACACAAATTTTGCCCCCCAATCCCCAAAATTTGCATCCAAAACAAAAAGAAATCATGTCCTAAAGGACCTCCATACTACGCCTCCACTGCGCATGCGCAGTGACGCAGTCGTCCCGAAATTGGCGCCAATTATCATTCTCTGTTTGGCCCTTCATCAGTCAACACCTCACTGATCTTTGTGCTTGTAAATCTCAGTTTAAAGGATGCCAGACACGTAATTTTTGGAGAAAATGTGATTCTAAGGAGGATAGAAGGAGGAGAGGAAAAAGAAGTGGCAAAAAATAATCAGGGCTGTACTTCAAATTTTTTGATGAAATTATGTTAAGTTGCCTATTTTCGAGGCATGGGCCTCTTGTTGTCAATCTTGCTAATTGTTGCACTGCTTATTCAGTGTTTCCTCTCCCCAGTGACCGTTGGGAACGGCGAGCGATCGCGCCAGCGCACCATCGCGCACCGCTTTTTCGTTTTCCGCGAGTAATTAGTCGCGCACGTTTATCTTCCGGTCGTGTTCAAAGCCTTCGTCGGAGAAGTGCAAAGTACAGAAGAACCTGTCATGAGCAGGGGTCAGCCGAGTGGACGACTTGGGCGAAGAAGTCGCCTTGGCTTACATTGGGGGCGAAATTCAAGTCGCCCTCCCAAACTTCCTAGGGAGACATGGCAGTTTACTGTATTTTCTTATGTTTTATTTTTTAAAAACACACGCTTCCGCAAAAAACAGTAAACACGGTTGCTGTTAAAGTCCGTCACACGGCTATGAAAATAGCCTAAACTAGCCCAATTTTATATTTCTGAAAAGAATTGCAATGGCGAAGTCTTTCGAACAATTCGCCCCAACTGATAGCAACCAGCACAAAATGGCTATTTAAAAACAAAGTACCAGACAACAACGAATCACACAAGACACGCATCGAGTTAATTAGAATTAATTAAAGTTAACCATCGTTTCAAAACAAAAAAAAAATGTATTGGAGACAGTTCGTCCATATCGAAATTGCTTGCGGTTACGCTCTGTTCCACTGAAAAATTGGCTGCATTGAAATTCGCCCCGCAATTTGCATTGAATGTTTTTCTTTGAAAACTTGTGAAGTTTATTGGAAGGGGGTTAAATGTAATAAGGCTACAATAGAAATCACAGGTATTTGGATGGATAAGAATGGCAGACCTTCAAAGCACCAATCGCACGTGTCAGTGAAAGATGGTTGGCAGAAATTGTCAGTTTTCTGAACAGTGTATTATTAGTTTACCCAGCGCAGCCGGGAAGGGAGACAACTGAAATGTTTTGTCATTTACCAAAGAAATTAATTAACTCAAATTGTTAATAACGCTTAATTTACGAAGGATATCGAAAACTTTTTTAACTACGCTTTTCAACTCAGTTAGGGTATTCAGAAACCATGAATGACCCAGCTTCTTATATGAACTTGAAATTTATTTTAAACACTTTAAATATTTTTTTAAAAAGAATATACCTTCTGTTACAGAGAAGAACACTCTCACCATGGGTCATACTAAATTTCAAATCCACATCGTTGAGGCAAATACAAAATCAACTGCACGGTAACCTTAGTCATCACTGTTAGGCAAAGAGTTAGGGGGTATTCAGAAACCATGAACGACACAGTTTTTTGTAGGGTGGGGTGGGGGATTTTAACCTACATTCTGTTATGTAACCATCTGACTTAGTTTTGTGTGTGTTTGTATAAACTTTTATTTATTTTTTTCTCCACAATTGTGTCCTCTATGTTCATTTATTTTGTCACGATGTCATATACGTTTTATGTTTTTTTTTTCTGATTTCTCCTTCATGTCCACTGACTTCTCCCTCCTGGGTCCTGACTTCTCCCTAAAGTCTCTGAAGGGAGACGTCACTTCTCCCTAAAATCAGCTGCCAGGCTGACCCCTGGTCATGAGCGACCACCCTTGGGACTTGCCAAAAATGGTCGTGATTTCTAAGACGTTTTGGCCTCTTAGGGCCGAAACGTCTCAAGGCCGAAACGTCATAAAACCAATTATTTTGGAAATCGCGCGTTATTAGGCCTACTGATTTCTCAACAGCAATCACCACCAATCCTCGTTATTCCACCTGGGGGCGAATTGGCCCGAGACATTATTTTAAAAATCACTCTCCTAAAATTTTTCACTCTCGTAAAATCTAAAAGTGGAGAGTGAATTTCCACTCTCCTGCTCTCCCGCTCCCAACGGTCACTGTCTCCCCTAGCCTTATAAAGTCCCCCCTGGCAATTCTCCCATGCTTTTGGCATATTTTTGAGAAATTTCATTTCTAAAATTTCCTGGGAGAGTTGCTTGGTTACAGAATGTTTTCTGTTATTTTCCCCATAGTTACGTTTTCACCCATGGGTGTATAACGTTTGTGTTCTGCATCTTCCATCTGATGTTCTACAGATTCTCCCCTGGGAGTCTCTGTTTTGCATCAGATAGAGTGTAATTGATGACTGATTCCGGGCCAGTTTTTTCAGTGCCTGGAGTCATGTTTTCTAGTGTGTTTACACTGTTTGTTTTCATTGGCAACAGCCTTTTTTGAGGGGGGGCTGTTTGCCTTTGTGGTAGTTTATCTCATTATAAGATACATTTATATTATCCGAAAGTGTCTCATTAATTATTTTATATAAATTTAAAATTTTTGACCACACTTTGCCATCGGATCCATCGGGGCTCAACGTTACTTTTCAGCAACTTGGGCTTCTCTGAAAAAATATTTTTTCAAAATTATTTTGTTTTGCAATTGTTTTTTCATTTATTATTGGATCATGTTATTATGTATCTTTGTGTCAGGGGTTTTTGCGAGTAACTAGGACTTATTGTTGTTCTTTCACAATGAAGGGACGTTGTTCAAATTGTAATAGGAAGAAATCTTCCTCTGACTTTCATGATCATTGTATTAATTGTAGTCAGTGTTCTCGCATTAATCCCTGTCCTATATGTGAACATTGGGATGAGAAACATTGGAAACGTGTGTCACGATATGTTGTTTCTGGAGAAAGTGCGATTCCGGCTCTTTCTCTGCAAGGTCACTCTACTCTCTCAGTTTCTATTTCAGAGGAACCAGAACAGGGTGATGTTTCCATGTTATCTTCTTCAAGTGTGCGTCCGTCGTCACAAATGAATTCAGAGCTAGCGGCAAAAGTGCTCATGGAGATTAGACAAATGTCGTCCGCTAGCTCGCCCGGTGTAGCGTCCATTCACCGAATGGTTCGGCAGCCGGGTTCGTCCGATGCGGTCCAAGAGGAAATTTTGGGTGATGCGAGCACTATAAACATAATAGATGCACACCCAGTGACGGCGGATAGTAAGCGAGAACGGAGGAAGCCTTTTAGTCCGGTTCCTAGCTCGTCCAGGTCCAGCCGGGCCGCGAGCGAGAGAGATCCCTCTCTCGTACAACAACATCTGGGACCAGATGTTGTGGTACAAAATGTGTCTTTAGCGGAGCATACGTCCGTCGCTCGGGACGCTCCGTTGTATAAGCAGTCCGCAGAGACTGTTAAGGCTTCCTCTTCTCGTCAGCGCACACGACCGCACCTTGGCTGCGTGACCGCCGATATATTACCAGCTTCGCCGATGAAGGATTCTTCGGCGACCAGGTCACACCATCCGGCAGCCAGGGATTCGAGACCGATGGACTCCGGACGTTCGCATAGGAAAAGTATGCGGGAGCCATCTGATGCGGAGCTGCCCTCGGCGAAGCAGCGAAAGACTGCGCCTCCGCAGGTCTCGACGCCGGACATTCTTGTGCAGATAGCACAGCTTATCGCAGCATCCCAGCAGCCGACAGAAACGGTGTCGGATCGAGAATTATCCGACGGCGCTGGGTCGGTACGCTCCGCCGAAGCATCGGGGGCGGACGACCGGGAGAAACGTGAGGTCCGACCGGATGGTGAAAGGGATACGGATGACTTGGAGCTATCCCTTTCGGAACAACATAAAGCTGCCGTGGACTTCATCCGGCACTTTCTCCCTCAAGTTGTTCCGTCGGGCCAGACTGCTGCGCTTCCGGACAAGAGAATTATAGCGTCATTGGACTCTGAATTTTTTGAGCGGTTCAGGGACATCGCTCCCGAGTTTCCGTCGCAGTCCAATAATGTTGCTAGAACATTTGAATTATTGAACGACGCTATATTTAAACTTGCTTCCAGGACGGGGAAAGCAGGTTTCTTGTCCGCTAATACTCTCAACCTGCCTTTCATTAATGCAAGGAATAAATTCGATACGGCAGGACAGGGTATACCGAGAGTTCCTCTGCGTATGGACGACGAGGCGGAAGACTTAGAGCTATCATTACCGTCGTCAGCTTCTATTCCAACCGCGGTGTTGGAAACAGCTATTGCGTCTAACAGAGCCAATTTAGATGCCTTATCTTACGCAGATCACCTTACTAAGGCGTTATCACTGCGCCTTCAAGGGGAAGAGTTTCAGGATATACAATCCTCTTTAAGACTTCTTTCAAGGGCAGTAGCTTATTCCACGTGTAACTCCGCCCTTTCAGTGGCAAATCTGGAGTTGGTTAGACGTGACGCAGCCCTAGCTACATCCACACTAGTGGATTCTAAGGTGAAGAACTCTCTTAGAGTCGCTTCGGTCTCAGGAGAACTTCTCTTTGACGGCAAGCTTTCCGCTATTTATGATAAAATTAAAAAGAAAGCTAATGATTCTCTGTTGTTCAGATCGGCTCCTAAGAAGTCGGATACAGCAGACACGAATAAGACAGGCACTTCTGGGTCTAATGCGCCCAAGAGAGGTTCCTATAGAGGTTCCGGTGCGTCCTCTTGGTCTTATTCGAGAGACCGTCAGGATAGCGACTCTCGTTCGGGACGTCCTTCAGGCCGGGACAATCGGTCGGACGCCCCGAGGTCGACGAGGCGAGGTGCAGGTCGTGGAAGACGTGGTTTCTCCTACCGCAGGCCTCGCAGGTCCAGGAGGTGATGGCTTAAACCTCTATCGCGTTCCGGTTGGCGGAAGGTTGTCGAGTTTTTCACAAGAGTGGGCGTCGATTACGGACGACCCTTGGGTGAGAGGAGTGACTTCGGAAGGTCTAAAGACATCCTTCAAACGAAAGCCTCCATTAACTCGAAGTCCAAAGTGGACTCATCTTCCGTCAAATCCACAGAAAAGAGACGCTCTGTTATCAGAGGTGCAGTCTCTTTTAATGAAGAACGCGGTAGAGGTCGTAGAAAACCAGGAATCTCTGGGATTCTACAGCCATCTGTTTCTGGTTCCGAAACCAGACGGCTCGTTCAGTCCAGTCATAGATTTGAGCTGGATAAACAAGCTGATCGTCGCTCCGAAGTTTTATATGGAGACGATTCGATCGGTCAGAGCGGCGAGTATTCGGGTGAACGATTATGCAACGAGCATAGATCTCAAAGATGCGTACTTTCACGTCATGGTACATCCGACATTCCGAAAGTATCTACGCTTTGCAGTCCTGGGAGTGGTGTATCAATTCCGGGCGATGTGCTTCGGATTGAATCTAGCACCCTGGGCTTTCACTCGGGTAATGAACTCGGTAATGATCTACTTCCGAGCTCATTCGTCTGCGGTAACGTCGGCCTACCTGGACGACATTCTTCAGAGGTACGGCAACGAGTTAACGCTTTAGAACGATGTTCAGAATCTTCTTCTATTGCTCCGACGTCTCGGTTTTATAGTAAACGAGGAGAAGTCGGATCTGGTGCCGTCCAAGTCATTCACTCATCTGGGAATGAGCTTCGAGACGCACAACAATCTCGTTCGTCTGCCGTTAACCAGAGCGAAATTAGTCAGTTGTTACGCTCGCTATTGTCTGCACGCAGACAAAGTCACGGCGAGAGAATTTATGAGACTGATAGGTCTGTGCGGAACCGCCGCGGATCTCATTCCGATGGGGCGGCTACGCGCACGTCCTCTTCAAATTTTCCTGACTCAGAATTGGAGTGTGAAAATTCATTCGCTCGATGTAGACGTTCTCTTGTCAGATCAAGTGAAACAAGAGATTCAGACTTGGGCAAACATTCAGTGGTTAACTCAAGGAGTTCCACTGCAGTTGCCGGATCCGAGTTTTACCGTTATGACGGATGCCAGTCAAACAGGTTGGGGTGCATCATTAATCCCAACGGATTCGAGATGCCAGGGCCTTTGGGATCCGCAATTCCTGTGCAAGCACATAAACATCAAGGAAATGATGTCAATTTGGCTTGCGTTACGTCACTGGATGGACATTATTCATGATGCTCATGTCCATTGTCCAAATCCTATCCGACAATACGACAGTAGTGGCGTATATACGGAATCAGGGAGGCACTCATTCAGTTCCGTTGTTCAATCTAACGGGAAGAATCCTTCTGTTTGCGTTAGAACATCACGTTCTTCTTTCGGTCCGTCACATACCGGGTCGTCTGAATGTGCTAGCAGACTCCCTTTCACGGAAGGGTCGCTTGTTGCCGTCGAAGTGGACTCTCAACAAACAAGTATTCAATCAGATTTGCTACCAATGGGAACGGCCAATGATAGACTTATTTGCGACACATCTCAACAATCAGTTGCAGACGTATGTGTCTCTGTGTCCGGATCCAAGAGCATTTGCAGTAGACGCTCTGTCGATCCCTTGGGACGGAATGATAGGATATGCGTATCCTCCAGCGCCGTTAATTCAACAAGTATTGCTAAAGATAAAACAATCTCAATGCAAGATTCTGTTGGTAGCATCTCTGTCGCCACAGAGACCGTGGATAAATCTACTCAGGTGTCTGTTGTGGGACCTACCGCGGAAGCTTCCTCCACGAGAGGATCTTCTTTCGCAGGGGAAATCGCGCCAACTCCATCACAACCCGCAAGGTCTCAACCTTCACGTTTTTCTGTTGTGCGGTCCTTCTTGCATGGCAAGCAATTTACAGGACGAGCAGTGGACGCGATTTCTAACTGTAGGAGGACCTCCTCTTCGCTAAACTATGCGGCTAAGTGGAAGGTTTTTCGTCGTTGGTGTAGGGATCATTCTGTAGATATATTTGATCCCTCTATACCAGACATTGCAAACTTTCTAGTATACTTGTTTGACGAAAATCAAACTGCAGCCTGTTACTATAAAGGGTTATAGATCTATGTTATCTGATACCTATGCACATCATGATAGTTTACAAATTGGATCTAATGTCTCTTTATCGAAGTTGGTTAGAAACTTTTCGATAAATAGACCCAGAACTCTTAGATTAATTCCTAAGTGGAATTTAGCTTGGGTTCTCCTTAAATTGAAGGAAAAGCCATTTGAACCTCTTCGGACAGTAGATTTCAAATTCTTATCTTATAAGACAGCTTTTATCTTAGCTTTCTATTCTGCCAGAAGAGTCAGTGAGCTTCATGCACTATCAGTGGATGATTCTCATTATCGTAGTGTTGGGAACACTATCACCTTCACTACTAATGTGGGTTTTTTAGCTAAGAATCAGGCTCCTAATAAATATCCGGAACCTATTGTTATTAAGGCTCTTCCGTCTTCAGACGGGCGTAGGCCTTTACTCTGTCCTGTTAGAGCACTACGTATCTATAAACAGAGATCTCAGTTTATCAGAAAGGGACGGAAACGTTTCTTTCTGTCTTTGATGCCTAATAGAAAGGACATTTCAGTCCATTCTATTGCTAGATGGATTCAGTTAACTATCCGTACTGCTTATGAAGATTTATCTTCTTCTCAGCAGTCTGTGCTTAAGATTTCTGCTCATGAAGTAAGAGCTCTTTCTACTTCCTGGGCTTATGCTAATAGTGTTGCTATTACGGATTTAATGAAGGCTGCTTATTGGTCTCAGCCATCCACATTTACAAATTTTTATCTCAGAAATATTGAGTCCATTTCTGGAGACCTGCATTGTTTAGGTCCGTTATCTGTTGCTCAGAATGTCGTCCACTAAACAGTTGCAACTATAGTTATGCAGGCTTTCTGTTCCGGCAGTGACTCCGTCCGGCTGCCCTCTTCGCTCTGGGCTATTTGACCCAGGGCAAGGGGAAGGGGGGGGGGGGGGCGGGTGTTCCCTTAGGTCACCTGCTTTATAGTGAAAAGCAAGGGAATGCCTCCTCCAAGTCAGTATTTCTGAGTCGCTTCCGGGATGGTTTTAAAGTGTAATATTAATGTTTAAATTCATTCATGTCTTATTTTCAAAGTGTAGCTCGGTGTGAAGCATTTGTATATGTCAAGTGTCAAACGGGCTTTAATATACAATACTCGGACACTTTTAAATGATTATAAAGAGTCTCAATTCTCTGGACTACTTTATTTATTGGCTTGCTTTAAAAATAATTAGTATAAGGGTTATACTGGATGTTAATAGAGAACATGAATGTTATTGTGCTCAATTATTAAGGGTAGTGTATCTTTCTAATTTAATATTAAATAAGAAAGATACATGTAAAGCCTAATACTCCTTTTCTCCTTAAGGGGTTACCTCTTTACTATATAGTTGAGCTTATTGGATTTTCCTCTATGTCCTAGGCCCTCCAGCCTGTTTACTATTCAGCTAAGTCTGGGTCATTGGTACAGTATAAAAATGTTAAAAAATTTATAGTAATTTATATATTTTTTATACTTACCAATGACCCAGACGGGGATGGCCCTCCCTGGAGTTGGGAACTCTTGCCTCCCCGCTGAGTACATAGCGCTGACCAGGCACTGCCAGTAAGAATGATAATTGGCGCCAATTTCGGGACGACTGCGTCACTGCGCATGCGCAGTGGAGGCGTAGTATGGAGGTCCTTTAGGACATGATTTCTTTTTGTTTTGGATGCAAATTTTGGGGATTGGGGGGCAAAATTTGTGTTTGGCCCTGGATTTTTTAGAGTTAGCACCAGCTAAGTCTGGGTCATTGGTAAGTATAAAAAATATATAAATTACTATAAATTTTTTAACTTTTAGCTCAACTTTGGCGAAGCCAAATTTGAGCTTATGCCATGGCCAGTTGTCCGTCTGTCCATCAACAGTTCAATATGGCTCGGGCTAGAGGCCGTATTTATAAACTGATCTTTACGAAACTTCTTGGGTGCCTTTGCTATGACTGTGGGACGAGAACGACTGTTTTTGGGTCCGATCCAAAATTCGAGTGGGCCACCAGCCTCCATTTTGTACCGACGATGCAGAAATCTGTTTTTTGTACAGAACTTCCATATGAAAGCGCTGATTTGAATAATTTTTTGTATGAATGTTTAGTACCATGGGATACATCACATATAATACGGGTTTTTTTCTCGTACGTAAATTATGCAAATTAGACTAACTTTGATGTATTTAGTGTTACTTTCAGCACTGTAAGTGCAAATGCCAATACAGCTCGGGCTAGAGGCCGTATTTATAAACCAATCTTTACGAAACTTCTTGGGTACCTTTGGTATCACCGTGGGATGAGAATGAGTGTTTTTGGGTGCGGTCCGAAATTCAAGATGGCCGATGGCAGTCATTTTGTACAAAATTAGGTGCAATCAGATTTTTGCACAGAACTTCCATATGAAAGTGCTGACTTGAATAATTTTTTGTGTGAATGTTTAGTACCATGGGATACATCACATATAATACGGGTTTTTTTCTCGTGCAGAAATTATGTAAATTAGATGAACTTTGATTTTTTCAGTGCTACTTACACACAGTAAGTGCACATGTCAATACGGCTCGGGCTAGAGGCTGTATTTATCAACTGATCTTCACGAAACTTCTTGGGTACCTCTGTTATCACCTTGGGATGAGAACGAGTGTTTCTGAGTGCGGTCCAAAATTCAAAATGGCTGCCAGTGGACATTTCGTACTGAAATTAGGTCTAATCAGTTTTTTGTACACAACTTCTATATGGCTCAGGCTAGAGGCCGTATTTATGAACCGATCTTTACAAACGTCTTGGGTACCTTTGTTATCACCGTAGGATGAGAACGAGTGTTTTGGGGTGTGGTCCAAAATTCAAGATGGCCACCAGCAACCATTGTGTACCAAAATTAGTGCAATCAGTCTTTTGTACAGGACTTCTGTACGAAAGTTCTGATTTGAATAAATTTTTGTATGAATATTTAGTAAAATGGAATACATCACATATAGTACAGGTTTTTTTCTCGTGCAGAAATTATGCAAATTAGATGAATTTTGATTTATTTAGTCCTACTTATACACTTAAGTGCACATGTCAATACAGCTCGGGCTAGAGGCTGTATTTATCAACCAATCTTCACAAAACTTCTTGGGTACCTTTGTTATCATCTCGGGACGAGAACAAGTGTTTCTGAGTGCGGTCCAAAATTCAAGATGGCTGCCAGGGGCCATTTTGTACCGGAATTAGGTCCAATCAGTTTTTTGTTACAACTTCTATACAGCTCGTATTTATGAACTGATCTTCACAAAACTTCTTGAGTACCTTTGTTTTCACCTTGGGACAGGAATGAGTGTGTTTTGGGGTGCCTTTGTTATCACTGTGCTATGAAAACAAATATTTTGGGGTTCAGTCAGACCCACTCTGGGACTCAAAGATTTCTTTTCTATTTAGCATCTGACTGTCACCCACCTTTACAATACTTTCCTATACATTTGTTACAGGCTTCGGCCAGTATTTATGTACAGACCGTTACAATACTTTATATGTACATTTGTTATCAGGTCATTACCTAGATGTTTGTCATTGCTGTGTCTCATACTATACATGTACATGTCTTGACAAGTTGAGCTACAGTGTCATTGACACTTTCATTTATTCAGTATTAGTCTGTACAAATTGTTTCAAGTTGTCTTTTTTGTACTTTTTAAAATGTTGCTGGATGCTATATGGCTCTGAGTCATTGTTGTGTTGGGTTTTTTCACAACTTATTAATCACCCTCAACGAGATGTGGTGGGGTTATACTGAAATCATCTTGTCCATTCATATGTCTGTCTGTCCTGTCCGTCCATCTGTCTGTTCATAGACATAATTATTTTGTCGGGAGATTTCTCAGACGTTTATGGACCATTGTCCTCGAAACTTGGTATGTGGTATGAATGTTCACCATCATGGGAACCTGTGCACCTGTGAATATACTTCTGGGCGGACTATTTTTGCCAGAGTTATGTCCCTTTTCGATTTGGCAGGGGGTATTGATATACCCATCCACTGATAGTTACACCATTAGTTAAATCTTTTTTCTGCTCAAAATTGCCCAACCGTACCCACATATTTATTGACCACAATCTCCTTATCCAAACATGCAAATGGCTTGATTTGTCAAAAATACTCTCCTCCATCACAAACTCTTAAAATCACCAATTTTCCTTTTTCTGCCAAAAATTAAAAAATATGCCTCTAGATTTTGCCATTTTGGCCTATAATCTCGCGACTGTGAAAAATAGCCAAAAATACCCCCAAATGCTCTTATATATTTATTAACCAATCTCTCCTTATCCTGTTTAAACAGGTGAATGACTTGAAAGTTTAGCAAATTTGTCAAAAATACACTTCTCCATAACTAACTGTTAATTTTTTCTGCCCAAGTTTTCCCAAAATTAAAAACTTGGCCTCAAAATTGGCCTTTTTGGTCTTCAATCTCAGGACTATCAATTAGTGGAACACCAATAATGGTCTAAATAGCAAGAAAGCAATGTATCATTTCCGTAAATATAAAATAAAGTTTGATTTTATCCACAGTGAGTACAAAATGGCAATACAAACTTGCACTTTTTTACAGCAGGAGTTTGAACAAATTCATTCAAGACGTCTTCTTGTGCTTTTAAAACTTTTACATCATCATTTTGTTCAAATCAGTACGTCCCCTACCCCATAGGGAAGGGATTGGGAAAATAAATGTTCTCAAATTCTTGTCATGAACTGATCAGTACAGTGACTTAACCCTTTACCCAATGCAGATGATATCAAAATTTATTATTTTAAATATCATTTTTTAAAATTAAAAAAAAAATTTCAACAAAACCATATCATGTGGCCTCTTGGAATGAGCTCAATGAGCTCGTTCCAATGAGGGGGGTCACATGATATGGTTTTGTTGAAATATTTTGAAAAATTAAATTTTTTCAACTGCTCAATTTGCATATTACGTGGGTGGATGCGGGTGATTTGTTAGGTAAAGGATTAATATAATATATGGTAATGAGCTCTCTTTTGAGGTGCATAATAAAGTTTGTTCAAATGACATTTGTAGGGCAGTATTTGCCTTTGTTATGGAAGTGGAAAGATTTTTAACCCACCCAAATTTCTATTTTCTGGGCCGTTTAGCCGATTTGAAGCAAATTTGGTATGTGGTATTATTGAGACATAAGTGCCTGATAACAAAAAATATGTTCTTGCATCCTCATGTGAACCTCAGGAGAAAATAGAAACATTTTCAAATGCCCAGGTTTCCCAAACTGCAGGGACAGAAAACTGTTATTTGGTATGAAGTATCCTTACATGTACATGATGGACCAGTAGAATTGAATGGTAAAAAAAATTGCCAATGGTTGTTTCATAAAACATCTTCTTGAGAACCACCTTTCAGAATGTTTTGACATTCGGTATACAGCACCCTAGCCGGCTCAGATTCAAGTTTGTTCAAATTATATCAAATCAAGTCGCTTGATTCATATTTGGGCTCCCTATGGGAATTCAAGTTAAGTCCCTTATTTGATATTTTGGCACCCTAGTTTTGCATTACTGGAAATCTGAGCATTATTTCCGATAGCAACCCAATAATAAAAAAATCACCTGACATAGACAATAGAGTTATAAATAATTAAATGACTTCATTTCTCTGTAGTGTTAACAAGCCATAGATGATAATTAAATCCTTCTTTAATGAACTTTGGTCAGGTAAGCGCGCCTCAGTCCCATGGGGCCTCATGTTTTCTTCAATAGACGTTTTCATCAGTGCCAGTAGACATTTGATCAGTACCAGAGATATTTAGACCACAAGTTAGGGGAAGTGTTGACCAAAGTCAGGAGATGTTTTCATGGGGATGTTTTGACTGATGCAGAAAAATGTTTTGACCAGATTTAGGGATGTTCTGGTGGATATGTTTTAACCAACCCTCTAGAGTAGGATTAGGAAATACCAACTTCAGAAATTTATTTCACTGAGTATAAAATTCTTTGACTTTTATAACTTACCTAACAAGATCGAAAATCTGAAGTTTTTCCTAATTTATTTCAAATTACCACATCTCATTTTAACCCTTTACCCAATGCAGATGATATCAAAATTTATTTTTTTAAATATCATTTTTTCAAATTTTTCAAAAAATTTTAACAAAACCATATCATGTGACCCCTCGTTGGAATGAGCTCGACGATCTCGTTCCAACGAGAGGTCACATGATATGGTTTTGTTGAAATATTTTGAAAAATAATATTTTTTCAACGGCTGAATTTGCATATTACGCGGGCGGACGCGGCCGATTTGTTGGGTAAAGGGTTAATCAGTATTTCATCTACAAATAATCTTTTTGCATGCACTGTTCAAAAAGCACACCCATTTTAACCATTTAAACACTGGTGGTATTTTCCATGTCAGTTCAATGGAACCAATTGGAAGAGTTCATATTTATTATATGACAATGTAATTTAACCTCTAAATGTCACTACTGTTTGACGATCTTTTCCTGGTCCCCAGAAAATCCACAGGGTGCAATCCAATTCCGTATCACTATAGTATGACGGACTATTTACGGGTGCATTCAAATTTGCATAACTAGCTGTTCCAGTCGCAGAGATTGCATTGTACTTTACTCTGAGCTGGAATGTGTGTGCTCAATCGGCGGTCCAAGTGTGCACCTGTCACCAAAATAAGTTCTTTTTTTACTTCAACCCAATTTATCAAAAAAAGGTTGGGGGAATTGTTAATGCTAGTGTTGGCATGCGATGTTGAACTTTGTCATATAATAAACCTTTTATCGCTACAGTGAAGTGATCTGGGCCAACACAGTTTAACTTAGCAGCCATCCTACTTAATGAAAGTATGAAATATCATGATCCTGAATGGGAAAAACGACCTCTTGGGTTGAAAGAGTTAAGACTCCCATGACTGAAATGATTGTGTTTTTTTCCCACCCACTTCAAATGCACATAGTTAATAATCAGATTTATCATTGAATATTACTATGCTTTTATTTTCGTAAAAGACATGCTTTTTCTGCAAAAAACGAAGCGAACAATAAATTTTTAGATAAACTTGACAAAGTCAACATAAGCTATTGCCATCACGCTTGTGGAAGGAAGTCTGTGAGTCTTAGTCTGTTTACATTTTCTTTAGCACAGGCTACACCCCGTAGTTCTTGTCTGATCATCACAAAATTTCACAAATTCGAGGTCATGTCAAGATGACTACGTCCCCTTTTGGTCGTGATCGGTCAAATGTGATGGCTGCGTGGGCCCGAAACCCAAAAACCTTTAGCAAAGCTTCAGGTCGTATTTATGAAGAGATTTTATTTTAACTTGGCAGGATGACTCCGTATAATGTCTAGATGAGAATATCCTATTTTGATCGGGGTTCAATCAACCGTGACAGCCACAGGAGCATGTTACCTATTTTTGTTTAGCACAGTCTACAGTTCATATTTTTGAAGCAATTCATTGTTACTTGGAAGGATAACTCCATATAATATCTAGATGAGACTATGCTATTTTGGTCATGATTGGCCAGCCATTACCGATTGCTGGTCACATGACCTAGATTCCTTTAGCACTGTCTACAGGTTGTTTTTATGAAGGGATTTCATTGTACTTGATATATCTTAATGAGACTCTCCTATTTTGGTCACGGTTGGTCAACCATGACTGCCGGACTGGCACGTGACCTAGATTCCTTTAGCAAAGTCTACGAGTCATATTTATAAAGGGATTTCATTGTAACTTGGTAGGATGACTAGTTTTGGAATGATTTTACTGTAACTTGGAAACTTTGTTTGATGTACCAGGGCTTGCATTTTAGAATTGTGACCAGACTGATCAATAGGCCTGGTGAAGTGGTCAACCAGGCTGATTTTTCGTCACCGGGGCTGATTTATTTTTTTACACGTGCATGTGCATATTATATTGATAGTTTGTGTATATTGTGTTATTTGATGATTTGTTATGAATAAATATTAAAAATTCCAACCTAATTGTCTTTTATTAATTTGCTATGGGCGATAAACCAGGCAATATTTATTACCATGCTGATCTGTGTCTTGCGTCTTGGCAGATATTCGTGATTTAGCCCCACCCCCACCCCCTTTCTGCATGTTGAAAACAAGGTGCCATATCCGTGTTCAAGCCTATTCCCCCAGTTTCAAAGTCTTTAAAAGTTGATGGTGCGCAGGTGAATTTGAAGCAAAATTAGGTGAGTAGAAATGTGTTGTCATTGCCCGGAGGACGATGCAGATTTTCTTTTTCATCTAACATTTAAGAAATGGACTGTTGCCTGTCTTGATATGTCAAAAGGGGATAAGTGATTTTATTTTATTGAAATAAAATTCATTCCGAAGCAAAAATGGTGTTGTTTTTAGTTTCACGAATTCACTTGCCGAAGATCAACAAACTTGACATCATGCATTCTGACTTGTAAATTATCCCCTAAAAATGCTCATAATGTAAATCACTCATGAATATATGTAATTAACGCATGCACCAGTACGTGTTTAGTGTATATTTTTCTAAATCAGTTGTAATTGCTTTGTTTTATGATGGGTTATTTTCAAAGACAGCTTGGAGGGAGGGAGGAGGGAATCCACCTAAGATGCTGAAATTACAAATTCTTGTATAAACATTTCAGAATAAATGCTAAAGCAATCAGAGGTTATGTTTATTCTCTTTATTGACAACACAGTTATAAACAAAATAATTTTTTTAAAGTCTGCCGATGATATTCCTATGGCTTTTCCCACCATATGTATAAAACTTGTGCCAGGCAATCAAACAGCAATCACAATGGAATGTGGTAATAAGTAAGGGATTCAAAGTCGTTACACCATACAAGGTTTATAAGGTCAGTATCAACCCGTTTGTGCATTTATTTTTGCCATACCCACCCCCTCATGTTTTCTACGCTCATCTACGATTGTCTTTTAGTACATCCCTGGCATAAGTACACGAATAAATCTGGAATCGCCCGATCGATTAGCCCCATTGCCGGAAGTTATTTTGTTTTATGAAATTGCTCGTCTGTTGATTCGCTGAGATTGGGAAAACAATAGATTGATGATGGGGCCGATTGATCGGCCTTGTCAGATTATTTTTGTGGCCAATTACCAGGCCAAGGCCGATCGGCCTGGTCAAAATGCAAGCCCTGGCGTACGTTAATTGTGAGGGCCACATCAACCTAGGCTTTAATTCTTTAGTATCGTCTACACCTCGAATTATTCTCATTGAAAACATAGCATGTAGGGAACAGAAATTAACCTATTCTCAAATAGCATGCTGGGAACAGAAATTAACCTATTCTCAATTATCACAATACTTGTCTTATTTCATAATCCTTTCTTAAACATTGTACATTATCCTTTTCATCAAATACTACACACAGTCAAGTAAAGCTACAGTGTCAATGACACTTTCATTTTGTATTGTTCTTGAACAGTACGGATCATGTGTGCAGACTATTTAACACATTGACTTTTTTAACTGCCACAGAATAATATTTCTTTTTTTTTACGTTTTGGTTATTATTGGCAATAATTTGTGTTTTTATAATTTTTTAGTAAGCTTTTGGCATGCAATAAATACAGCACTGCATATGCATTCAAACTGTCATTTTTTACCACACTTGATCGAATTTGGTGGCAGGATAATATTGAAGGAGAAGCCCAAGGCTTCGAGTTCATTATTATCCCTCTGCCAAAATCGATCGAGTGCAGTAAAAATAACAGTTTGAATGTGAATGCCATTCTGCCTATCAAGTTTTATAGAAAGTAAGGTGCGTGTTTCAATTATCTGGGAAACATGTTTTGAGTGAATACATCACTTTGACCCACCTATTACAAAAATCATGACTAGAGCTGAAACGGTTAAGGGGTTTTCTTGATCGATTAATCATGAGGATTAACCTTGGTTAACCGATGAATCACTTGTCCAAATAGATATCTGAATAATTGATATACTGTTGATGATTTACAGCATGAACCCTTCGCCCAAAGTAACAAACAAAACCGACTAGGCCTATATACAAAAATCTCCATTCAAATTTATTATGTTTTCAATTTTTAGTAATTCATGAATTTATTCTGCAAGTATCGTCTGCTACCCACAATGGGTAAAGGGTTAAGAATGACCATTTCCAGCTACTGATACAGTATGATGATCATGCAAGTAAACAAGTATAGCAAGTTACTTGCATGCTTTACTCTGTCTCATATAATTTATGTGAGTCAGTGTGACAACATCTGCCTGTTTTGGAGCAAGTTTGTTCCTTTGTTAACCCATATAATATAGTAGTTCAAAAGTAACGCTTAATCGATCAATTACTTTTTGGATTGATCAAGATGTTGCTCATTGATTAACCGATTAATTGGTCAACCGTTTCAGCTCTAATCATGGCATTACATACAAAACTTCTTATGAAGTTATGACACACATATTTGCTGGAAATTGGACCGAAATTCCAGCTCGTGAACTGTAAGCAGAGTATGCATGTGGTGGGTGGTGTTATCATGTAGTTTTCAAGGGACGTGGTGGAAAATTAAGATGCTTTCACACGTAGAAACATTTCAAGCTCATTTCAGGTGAGGAATTGAAGTTTGAGGACTTTTCATCTGTGTTCAGTTTATATCACTTTTTGTTCATATTCCTGTTATTGGGCATCAAAAAATGCATTGCAAAATGTGATGCGATACTACGTAAATTCCTCCCTGGATGTAGACTGTCAAAGAGTAGCAAAATGTTTTTCAAGATTGGATTTCTACAAAATCAGTCAAAAAATGTTCTCAAAAGTCTTCTTTTTTTTTTTAGGTCTTAGTCTGTGCCTTGTTCCCTTGATTACAGAAAATGGCATGTTACTTTAGGAATAAAGCGACAGACTCAGGAGACAAACACAGGTCCATTCATTTTACATTACCATTAGACACAATTCAGTTCTGTAATCTCATTTTTACTGTTAACTTTAGTTCAGCTAGAGGCAGTCAAATATTTTTACTTTACAGAAAGTCAGCAGTGTTGAAAAGGGAGAATAAACTGATGGCTTTTCCTATATGAGCATTACTGGGATTGTTGTAGTGACAGACTGGTTTTTAAGAGATTATGACTGTGTCATAGAGACAGTATCAATTACATTATCTTGTGTTCTTTGACAGCCAAATGCCATGGTTCTTTACCAAAGTGCATTGTTCATGGGAATATTATTCAATAACTCTGTGAACATGTTGGAGTACATAACAAATTGGCAATTTTACAATTCAATAATTTTAAGAGAGAGAGCTATCATCAGCTTGACTCTTAACTGGTAGAGTGCTAAATTATTCTTCATGGGTGATTTGTAACTTGAGTACTTTTTTCAGAGATACAATGACCCCAGCAAGGGGAGCCTTTGCTTAAAAGATTTTGTTCACCAGTAATTGTTTTATGCCTCCGACCTCTGAAGGAGGATTGGGGGAATGCTGTGAAGCCCTCCGTCCATCCGTCCGTCTGTCTGTACAAATGTTTTCCATTGTAATATCAAAGCCATCAGTTGGATTTGGATCTCCTTTGGTATGCTGATAGACCTGCATGGGGGGAAGGATGTACACAAGGAACAGTAATTTTTCTCAGAGTTATGGCCCTTTTTCTCTTTTTTCGGCTTAGAAACATTTATGTCCACAATACTTTTAAGGCTACTTCGAACATGCCTGCGGGTCGGGAGCAGTGGCCCACGCTTTGCCCTTGTTACTATTTATTGGAGAGTGTCTGTTGATACTCTCCAATAAATTGTAACAAACCAATTTTATATGAGCATTTCTTTTCTGCTGCACAAAAGACAAACTAATGCACATAGTGTAAAGCCACTGAAGTGGCTCTCTGCACTTTTCAGTAGAACCCTTATAATGGCTTCTAGCACTCGACCATTTAACTGGTTGAATGTTGATGACACTCTTTGCTGGTACATCGTACTTGGGAAAATAATAGACCAAACTACCCTTGCAAATATAGCCTGAGATTTCTCAAGATATCTCAGGATTTCCAATGATAAAAGGCTTGGAAAAGCAGAGATCTAACCTGAGATATCCTAAGATTTCTCAAGATATCGAGCTTGGAAAAGCTCAGAAAATCTGGGACGGTTTTTTGGACGAGAAATCCTTGGATAACCTTAGATACCCAAGCTTTGCTTCAAGCTTACTACTAGGGGATGAAAGCTGGGAAAGGCTGTGAAAAGCTGAAATTTTCAAGCTGAGAAAAGCTTGGAAAAGCTGCAAAAATAGCTTGAGATTTCTCGGAATATCTCAGAATTTCCAAAGATAACAAGCTTGGAAAATCAAGAGTCCCAAGATATAGAAGCTTGGAAAATCCTTGGATAACCTCAGATATCCAAGCTTTGCTTCAAGCTTACTACTTTGGGAAGAAAGCTGGATAAAGCTGAGATTTTCAAGCTGAGAAATGTCAGAATTTGTGTGAGAAAAATATTTGAAGTGATGAAAAAAAAATTCAGTTTTGTGATTGCTACTTGTCATTTTTTTAAAACTTGTACCCGTTCATTGCCATTGCCATTGAACACTCGTAAATATCCCTGAGTTCAAAGTTTACAATGACAAGTGTTGATGGAAATGTTGGTCAATGTGGTTCCTGGGTTTTATTAGCTCACCTGACTGAATGTCAGGGTGAGCTATTCTGAGCACTTTTTGTCCGTCGTCTGTCATCCATTGTCTGTCAGCCATCGTCTGTCATGAAGGTGGTATTTGGGTCTTTTTCTCCCAAACCACTGGCTACATTTTAATGAAATTTCACATGAGTAGTGGTTATATAGGGGCATTTGGGTTTCTGCTCATATTGAGGAAGGGGTGGGTTCAAAATGCCCAAATTGTTTTAAAAATTCTCTTCTCATGAACCAGCTGTAGCAGAGACTTGATATTTGGTATATAGCTTCCTTTTGAGATGTAGACTCAAGTTTGTTCAAGAGAAGTACGAGGGGTAATATTTGTTATCATTAAGAGAGGGGCAAGAAGTTTTGCCCCACCCAAAATTTCTGTTTTCCAAACCGAGCGGCCGATTTGAACCAAATTTGATATGAAGTATTAATAGGTCATAAGTACTTGATTTTATGCCAAAAAAGTTTTTTAAAATGCCCCATGGGAACCACAGGAGCTAAAAATAGAAAAAAATTCAAACGCCCGTATTTCCAAAACTACATGGCTCTGAAAATTCTTATTTGGTGTGAAGCTTCCTTAAAACCAAAAGAATGGAATCATAAAAAAAAATTGCTATCCGTTTTCAAATCATAGGGTACTTTTTTGGGACTTTGAAAAAATCAGTCAACCGTGACCGGCTAACTGTCACGTGACCTAGATTCCTTTAGCAAAATTTACGAGTTATATTTATGAAGGGATTTCATTGTAACTTGGTAGGAAGACTCTTTTTGGAATGATTTTACTATAACTTGGTAACTTCGGTTGACATACGTTAGCTGTTAGGCCAGTTAGGGCCACATCAATCCAAGTCTTAATTCGTTAGCACTGTCTACACTCAAATTATTCTTAATGAAAACAGAATATAGGGAACAGAAATCAACATATTTCTCAATTATCACAATTCTTGTCTTATTTCATAATCCTTTCATAAACATTGAACATTATCCTTTTCATCAAACACTACACACAATCGAGTTAAGCTACAGTGTCATTGACACTTCCATTTTTATTTCCTACACGTCGCTGCGAATTTTCATTTGTCAGGATCGTTGCTTCCACCGGTGAAAAAGCATATTCATCCTCGACACTCCGATAGTCACATTATGTTAACCATTGTAGACAAGGACCAAGCAGTGAGTCTGACTCTAGATTTTGTGGCATAGCATTCAATATCATAGGGTTGTTCAGTCAATCACAATAAGAAGTGACATCTCTCCGCCTTGTTAGAAACCACTCACAATTGTCATCATCACGCTGTCTCTCCCATCATGCTGTTTCTCCATCACGATCATCATACAACCACCAATGAGGACAGTTATGCTCGGATTCTCTTATGTAAGTTCTTTTGCAAGCATTTCTGTGGTTTTTGCTTGGGTTCTCCAGGAGGGGTATATCATCTAATCGATCGGTCACATTGTCCTTGTATTCGATAGATCTTACTCATATATACACTTAGATCTCCCATTTGAGGGTCATTAAGAAAGAATACTTTTCATCTTGCTCTCAATCAAAGGAGTCATCAGATGATCATGGCAGTTTATCTTTAGCAACTCTTCATTCTGTGACTCAAAATTTGTAGCTTAGCAGGACAACCTTCATAGGCATTAAAGTGGTCTCCTGCAATATATAACCCATAATTTTTCTTGAAATGAAAACCAGTGTCATAAACTAAAGCCTAGTGGGCATTTAAGTGCCTTTGTTTTTAGTGGGGTACTCATCTCAGTCTTAGTATTAAGGCCTTGCAGCAACATGTCAGATGCCTGCTCACAAGGCCATGAGCCTTCCTGTTGTGGTTTAACCATAGCTTCTTTTATGATTTTTCTTGGAAGCTGGAGATATATAGCCCAAGCGACGAACCAGTAGCCTCATCATCAGGTGGTTCTCCTCATATAGCATAGCACACATGATCATTCTTGTTGATATCATCACTTTGAATAGACTTGTCATCAGGAAGAGTGAACTTGCACCGATAGTTATTAGAACACAATGGTGTTGTAGAAAGATCTATAACTATAAGTTTAGACAGGAACATTCATTGTTCGTTTCTGTCACCACAATTTTTACACTTTCAGATTTGTCATTTTGAGGCGGGCGATTGCTCTGGGCCGCATTCGCCCATATGAGTTCAAAATTTTGCAGATGGTAAATGTCTGCCTAACCCCCAATTTTTGCAGCCCATTAATTCAGTCGAAGGCACCTCAAAATTGGTCGTCTCAAACAGGAATTTTCCGAAGATTGAAGGTGGTAACAAAGCGCAATTTGTGAAGTTTGTAGTGTCATCAACACAGTCACCAAGAGACAGTATTTAACTTTCCAAATACGAGTGAGAGGTCTGCCAATTCCAAAGTTGTTAATAGTTATTACATTGTACATCAGACTGTGACAACTCTCGTGTCACATGCGATTACAGGACGTATCATCCCCAAACCAGTTCGACCCCTGATGATTTGCCTGGGACGTTTCGTCCCAAAATCAAAGCTGGGACGTTTCGTCCCCCAAATCTGATTGATTCGCCCCAAGTTATCGGAATCTGGCGGTGAGCACGGTGCATTGGCTTGTACAGTCATCATGTAATGTATAGATACGGGCTTGGTTATTTGGATGCAAGATAACTATAACCCTCACTGTTAGTGAGTGTTATGGGAAACCTGGTATCTTGCATCCAAATATTTGAGCCTGCATCTAACATTATGTGATGATGTACATCCTAATTACTCAAACAATATACCTTAAAATGATATGAGTTGTCTACCCAGCAGGCTGAAACAAAATGGCCTCCACAAACCATAAATGGCCCTCCTGGGGTCATTTTATGCGAACCCAAAATGGCCCTCCTGGGGTGATTGGAGGTGAACCATAATGGCCCTCCTGCAATTTTCAAAATGACAAGCCTGTACTTCATATGACTTGTTCCTTTCTAAATTGTAAGCAGTCAGTAATCTTTCATATCCTGGACAGATTTGTATGTGCAGTTATCAAGATACTTCAGACAGTCAGTTTGCTGTTTTGTCATCTTTTTTACCTTAGGACCAGAAATGTGAGTTACTGAATGTAAAGATTTTGTCCTAGGGTTCCTTTCATTCTACTTTCCTAGATAAATTCTATCAGGAAAATGCTTGATGTACCTTATTTGCTGAGATTACTTCAACTTTAGTGTGGAAATCAGACTAAAATCAGTTTTAAGGAATCTTTATCCTCTCCTATGAGAATGCAGTCCTGCTTTAGTATGCCATCTATACACTTACCAGCTAATTTTATTACAATTTAAAACTTAGGAAAGGAGATAATAGTTTATTGTTTCATTGGTTGAGTATCTTTGAATTCTTCAATTTGTGCAACTCCTCTTATGGGTACAGGTCTTTTCTAATGACTAAGTTACCTTGTTTATGAGGAAGTTACTTAACATCCACAGAGGATTCTGTGTTACACTTGTTTTCTAGGTCATAATATGTTTCCGTGTCTTTAAAAGTAATAATCGGTCATCCAACCTATCAATAACTGGTAATTCAATAGGGGCAACTGAAATCAGTCAGTCACGTTTCCCCTCTTGTCTTCGTACTAGCCATGGGTCATTCTTCTATTAGTCTAGCATGTTGTATGAAAAGAACTAATATCTGGGGCAGTAACCAGAAGCCTTTAGTCACTGCTGGTGGTATATAATGTTCTACAGTAATCTAATTCATGTTCCAAGTTACGTTTGTCATTTATTGTAGTTTACTTCTCTGTTTTGTGTATACAATATTTTATCACGAAATGCGGGAGGTAGGAGGGAGAGCTAGTTTATTGATTTTGTGGTTTACTTTCTCTCGATTAGAAAGCATTGTGAGCTTCTCTGTCGTTTGTGTACCACAATCCATGCCAAAGTTTTGGTATTGGTATATTTGTATATAGTTCTTACAAAAAATGAGCTCATACCCTATTTTAACTCAATATCAGTAATCTTAATATCAATCATCTTATGTTTTGAATCTGTATGAATTTATATTGTAAATCCAATTGTAACCTCTTAGGATAAGCATATTGGTTAACATGTAGTCAAGGTAACTCCAGAATAAGATTCTATTATCCGTTCTTTGTCTTTTCATCTATCAGTACTTGGTCAGTTGTTATTGCTGGATGTAGACTCTCTTGTTAATTCAATCTCTCAGAGATTAAGTTTCCTGGAATTAATTATACAAGCCTGCTTTATCTATTCGTCTTAATCTTATATGGGTCCTTCCATGTGTTATTTATTCAGCTATGTATGGGCCAGTGGCAAGGGTGGGTAAATATTGAAAATTTAAAATAATTTATGTATCTATCATACCTACCACTGGCCCAGACAGGAAGTGTCCTGTGAGTGCCCTCCCCCTCGCATTCAACTATAAACACTTAGCAGGCACTACAAAAAAAGGTTAATTGCAGGAATGGATGGCACTTCTTGGATCTCTGCACATGTGCAGACGTCAGGTATGGATGACCATGCAGGACTCTTTATTTTTTTGTTATTTGGCTTAATTTTTTTTTGGGGGGGGGGGGGGGGGTTCAGAATTAAGTGTTCTTCGAAATGAGCTAGCTGATGTGTTTGTGCCAGTGGTAGGTATGATAAATATAGAGTATTAAGTATTTTAAATTTCTAGTTTTTCCTTCACATTAAGTGCTGGGCATCAGGTGCTAATGACAGAATATTTTCATTAGTGCCTGCACCTGTTAACATAAAGCAAATGAACTGGTCCAATCCACAGTCCGGGGGGCGTGGTGGCATTGCCGTAACCGGTTCTTGTCAGATCACCCAGATCGAGCCTGGTTAGTCCTTGGATGCGTGACCGTCTGAGTGATGAATTCGGACTCCCGCTCTATGTCCTTGGGCACTTAACCCCGATTGTCCACATGTCGGCACGATCATGATGCTGTGTACTAAGTCATACTGCACTTTGATGGTGTGCATGTCTTCAACCAATCTAACCCTGCCTGTGCTGCAGTGCAGAGTTACGATGTTGGGGAGTTGGCAGCTGCTCGTCGTTGCTTGGTGGTTCTTTCTCTGGGTACTCCAGCTTCCTCCACCCTGTAAACTGTCACCGACACGATATGACCTTGGCTGTTATTGTGTCGTTAAACCTTAATAAATAAATTAATAAATAATCCACAGTCCACAGTTGGACCAGACCTCAGACTGGACTGCCATCACCATGCTGTTTGAACCAGTCCAACCTTGCAGGTCTGATACTTTCCAGTCGGGTCACAAATCCAGAGTTCTGTGTATTGCATGTCACCATTATTGATATATTTTTATGTTGTTGATAAAATGTTTTTTTTAACATGCTGACTACAGAAAGACTCAAAAGTATTTATATGTAGGTCAGTCTGTGTTTGGCGTGCCAGAATTTTATCAAGGTGAGATGCAGTTCTTGAATGTTGTGAAGTGAAACATGCACATAAGACGAATCCTTGCCAGGAATAAGTGAAAAGAGAAAGTTGTTTTTTTCTTGGCACAAATAGTAGCCCACGAGATGATCGAGTCCATTGAAATGGCTAGCTTTGGTGTGACACTTCTCAGACTGAAATGGAAATGCACAAATGAGGCCTGTGGTCGTCATGCATAAATTAAGGTTGACAACTTGATATGTGTTTAAAGATCAATAAAAGGAAACCGGTAATGTTGGAATCTGCTTTCATCGGGACAGGAAATCTCTTGGTCTGATTGTAAAAACCGCAAAATTTAGGTGGTGACCCAGTTATTCAGTGTTCATGGTCATACCCAACTTGAAGGTTTTCTGTAGTTTCTTCAAAAATCTATGAAATTATTGACGACCCAAAGATGTATTATGGTCAAGTGGTACAACATTGTAAAGATTATTGTCTTCTCTTTGACGCTGGGTATTGGGGAATACCCCAAGTGGTTCATACTTGGAGATGAATGTAAATAGGGTCAGTGGGTTTAATTTGAAAATGGGAGTTGTGTATTTTGAGGACCACATTCATTCTATTATTATCCTCCTTGACCATTTTATTGTATTCACTAGTGGTGTCTATTGCAAGTCCTTGGCTCAACATGCAGAATGATAGCAGATGAGAATCACATAACCAAACGCTTCATGTATACTAGTTCTGTGAAAATGTTTCAACTAACCATCACCCTTGAAATATGACTGACTTAAAAAACTTTGCTTTGTCTCCAGACTGACATTATAAATCTTGGTTTCCTGCACAAGCAACTTAATAGGAAAGATTGTAAATGACTAATTAGACATTTCACACCAAAAGTTATGAATTTACAGAATGTTAAACAATCCTCTAATCTGAAACTATGTCTAATAAATGCCCACTCAGGTGTAAACAAAACTGGTACCCTCCTGGACACACTAGAGGACTACAATATCTCTATGTCAATATGATTACTGAAACATGGCTAATTCCCATACACACATTGACTGTCGGAGAGCTTTGTGCCAAGGATAAAAATATTATTCACAATGCTAGGTAGTCACAGTGAGGTGGTGGTGTCAGTGTGATTTCTGACAACCCAGTAATGATTAACCAAACATCATGTTAGTCTTGATCCATGAGTGCATTATCACCACCCTTACAATTGCATCAGTCAGTTTGTGTCAATGTCATTTACTGACCCCACAGAGCTTAAAAAAATAAATGCAGTTTCAATCATTTTAGCGGCGAATTCTGAGACTTTCATGGTTGCTTCACAGCCTTATCAGGAAATTTTCTCATAGCAGGTGACTTCAGTGTTCATTTTTAGCTCAACTTGACTAGTGCTGCTGCGGTTAAGACTTTTTTCTGACCGGTTAACCAGCGTGTTTGACCGTGGTTAACCGTAGTTAACTGCATTTAAGGTACCTATATTTGTAATGTGTTCTTGCTTCAACTGTAACTATTATATCGGGCCGGCCAATGTTATTTACATTGACCATAAATAATAATAAAGAAGTATTCTATTTAGTCATTGTTGTTCAATCGCCCATGTGTTTACATCAGTGCGTGTACCAGAAATCAACAGGTTTGTGGGGCCAATATGGATGAAACCATAAAAAATACAAAATCATCAAAATAACGAAAAAATAAATAATAACACATTAAATGTTTGCCAGCAATACCTGGAGAGACATATTTATTTATTCCATGAACTCCAATTCTCTGATGTGTAATGTCTGGTTATAAATTACGCACACGTGCACCAGGTAAAGTTAGTTTCAATAGCACCAACAATGCTTAAGTGGGACAACAGTTTGAAAACAATTTGCGCTGTAACCTGCGCATTTGTTGTATTTTTATTGGTTTTTCCGGAACATTCTCACATTCCGGAAAAAACAACTTAATCACAACAACTGCGCAGGTTACGGCGCAAATGGTGCTCTGATTCTGAAACTGTGAGCTTTCGGTCACAAACGAGTGTTGGATTTTCTTGACAGGGATGAAGAAAGACATTGGGGTGATAAACAACGAAAAACTTTAGTAATAATTTTCCTTTATTCTTTTATCTTATTCACCACGTGGTAACTCGTCAAACCTTACTTATTTCCGTTTCATCCCAAACTGCCTCAAATTGGCAAAACGTAACTTGCAACTAATTCTTTTTGACTGCATATATTTAAAAATGGGGGGTGCGACTTATACATGGGCTTTAGGCAAAAGGGAGGAATTCCAGGTGTGAGTTTGGGGTGAGACTTATACACGGGGGCGACTTATACACGGACATATACGGTGAGTATAGTGAATGTAAGGTTAACCGGTTAAAACATTTTCTTGACCAGTCAAAGTTTTAACCACAGGTTAACCGGTTATCTGGATAACCACGGCAGCACTAAACTTGACAACATCAAGTATTAGTTATTGGAATGGGTTGCGATCTGTCATCCGTCTACATGTTCCTCTGTTCGTCCACGATTCCTTTAGCACATTCTACAGGCCACAGCTCTCGCCCAATCAGTTCCAAATTTGATATGTGGCTTTGAGGGAATGTCCAGATGGGAGCTATTGAATTTTTCCGAATTTCGTTGAAAAACATGGCTGCCAACAATTCCATTGGCACACCTCTAACCTGATCTTTTTCAAATTTCATATGTAGCTTTGGTGTGATGTTTAAATGGGAGTTGTCGAAATTTTATGCCCCATGACGAATAGTCGGGGGCATATTGTTTTCCCCTGTCTCTCCGTCCGCCCATCCATCTGTCCATCCATCAGTCCATCCATCCATCCATCCATCCATCCATCCATCCATCCATCCATCCATCCATCCATCCATCTGCTGTCTGTCTGCATCTACAGTACATTGTTTGTCCGGCATACTCCTCTAAGTTTTCAAGTTAGGACTTTTTTATTTCACAGGATGTTTGTACATACACCAGAGGTGTGCATAAAGTCAGGATTTTGATTTGTTTCAATATTTCACAAAATGACAGGTTGTTGAACTTGGTCAGTTTTTGTAGAATTTCTCACTTTGCGGGGACATCATATCTGTCTTACAGACACAGCTCATGTACAAGTAACGAATCACAGTTTGCTCTTCAACCTCCTGTGTCCATGTGCTGTGAGTGGGCATGCTTCAGTCTAGTTCTGAATTTCACTGAAAGACATGGCCGCCAGCAGCCATCTTAGCTTTGGCATATAAATTGTCAACAATTCTATTGGCATACCCTACAGGCTACATCTCTCACCCGATCTTTTTCAAATTTCATATGTAGCTTTGATGCAGTGTCTAGATGGGAGCTATCAAATGTTTCTGAGTTTCATTGAAAAATATAGCCGCCAGTGGCCATCTTGAATAAGGCATATAAATTGTCAACACTTCCATTAGCACACCCTACATGCCGCATCTCTGACCTGATCTTTTTCAAATTTCATATATAGCATTGGTGTGATGTATAGATGGGAGCTATCAAATTTTTCTGAATTTTGTTGAAAAACACCACCACCAGTGGCTATCTTGACTTTGGGATGTGAATTGTCAACAATTCTATTAGCACACCCTACAGGCTGCATCTCTTACATGATCTTTTTCAAATTTCATATGTAGCTTTGGAGTGATGTCTTGATAGAAGCTGTTGGATTTTTCTGAATTTCATTGAAAAATATAGCTGTCCGCAGCAATTTTGGATTTGGCATATAAATTGTCAACAATTTCATTAGCACACCCTACAGGCCGCATCTCTCACCCAATCTTTTTCGAATTTCATATGTAACTTTGGTGTGATGTCTAGATTTTTCTGAATTTCATTAAAAAACATGACTGCCTGTAGCCATCTTGGATTTGGAATATAAAATGTCAAAACTTCTATTAGTACACCCTACTGGCCACATCCCTCACCCGATCTCTTTAAGATTTTATATGTAGCTTTGGTGTGATGTCTTTTCTGTAGAAACTTCACTGAATGACTTGGCATTACTGGAACTTTCTGTCTAGTTCAGACCCTTCTTGAACAAGTTGAGCTGCAGTGTCATTGGCACTTTCATTAGAAAGAAAAAATTTCATGATCTATTCCATTCCATGGATTTACACCAACATGCCCATGGTGCCACAAACAAAAGCGACCGCACATTAGATTTGCTAATCACCAGAGAATTGGACTTTGATCTTGTTAAGAGAGTAACGATTATTGATGTGGCAATCACTGACTTGGCACTTCCATGTCCTTTACCAGGTTGAAAGAACATCACACCACAAATATGCACAGTGTTCCTGTGGGGCCTTGGAGTCGAGGAATTTCCTTGAATTTGACTAAAGGTCATTCAAGGCCTTGAAATCTTGGAAAATGTGTTAGGAGGCCTTGAAAAGCATTGCATATTCATGAAATAAAAATACTAACAAAGCATGTAATCATAACTCTATAGTTTTACATACCAGAGTTTGTGATGGCGTAGTCCTAACGTTGACCCTCCAGTCATTACCGCTTTCAGGCCTGAAAATAAGCAGTCTGACATTTGCAGAATGAGGTCCCCAGAGGGTGAATTTGATGATGCTATCCCATATAGTGTGCCAATTTATCCTCTGGGTACCTCTTTCTGTTTAGTTTTGAGACTCTGATTCAGACTGAGGTTCACAGAGGGTAAATTAGTGATGCTACTCTGCTGTGCAGAGTAACATCACTAAATACACCCTCTGGGGACCTCATTTTGCAGATGACAGTCTGCTTATTTTCTGGCTTGAGAGGGAGGATGGGGTAATGACTGGAGGGTCATAGTTAGGACTAGTAAAAGCAGATCCTTGAATTTGGCTATTGTAGGGCCTTGAAAAATGCTAAAATATATCAAAAAAATGTCCTTGCATTTATCAGTCCTTGCCTCCAGGAACCCTGATACACATACCACAAATATCGTAATATTGATCATGTCAAATTTGCACAGGCTCTTGCCTCCAAACCAATTACTTCTGTGAGCCGAGGAACGACCAGTGGACATCATTGAATGTGTCATCACCAATTCATAAATGATGAGTTTGCACTAATGAAAAATTGCACATTCAGCATACACCCATGTTCTCCTTGATTCCCTGATGAGATCAGGAATGCCAGTTCGTCCAGACGTAAAATTGAACATCAGTGCTAACAAACAAAGCTATCTGTTCACAGGAACTTGTTTGTCAGCCAATGAAACTCTGTTAACATACTTTTTAAATTGGCAATGCAAAAATACTTTTCCATTTTAATTTCTGATGATGTAAATTCACCAATGTTCTATCCGCTATCATTCAGAGTCTGTTGATTCGACAAAAGACCACCATAATGCCTGAGCATCCATCATATGATTAACTTGCAAATCAATTTTTCCAGTTTCTTTGTTAAAAACATCAAAGGTATCAGGGTGTCGCTTGATACAGGTGCCCTCTCTGATTTCAGATCAGCGATATGGCACAAACCTGCCCATAGGCTGCTGCACAGCTTGCATATTTCAATCTTTTAGAACTCTGAAAATATCCATAAGCTAATATCCAAGGCACCATATAAACAGTACGAGTTAGATGTCATTCCAACATGATTGTTAAAAGTATGTCTTTTGAGATTGAGATTCTAAAAGTGGCAAATGCTTCACTGCTGTCTGGCATCATGCCTTAGAACATGATGCATGCTTCAGTCAAGCCCCTTCTCAGAAAACCATAGATAGCAGCAGAGGTTTTGAAAAACCACCAACATCTCTCTATTCTCGCATTTCTATCTAAGATTATGGAGTCTTCCAGTCTGCATACAGGTCGAATTGTAGTGCCGAAGCACTTCTAAGAGTGCAAACTGGCATTCACTTATTCATGGATAAACATAAAATTTCTTGCCTTGTTTTGTTTGACTTAAGTGCCACCTTCAACACCATAGATGATAAATTCTGATTGAAAGATTGGAACAAAGAATAGGTCTCAGAGGTCATGCGCTTGACTGTTTTGCATTGTTTCTCTCAGATTGCACACAAATCATCAGAACAAGTGTCAATTCAGTTCGGCATCCCCAAAGGGTCAGTGTTAGGCCCATAATTGTACACTATTTATGTTCTCCCTGTTGGTGAAATCATCGGAGTATTGGCCTTGATTTTTGTTTTTATGCTGACGACATGCATTAGTTTCATATGCTGACGATATGCATTAGTTTCACTCATGACACAGAACATGATGCACTGGATAATACTGAATGCTGCATTTTAAACAAGGCATGGATGACAGAAAAAATTTTCAAATCGAACCTCAAGATGGAAGTGATATACATAGGTCTATCACATCAAGCGATGAAACTATCCAAATTGTCCCATAACTGGTTGGAAGATACTATCAGGGCTTTCAATAAATGAGGGTACCAGATGAAAAGCCAACATTTTCCTTGCTCATTTTTCATATTCAGTCAAATGCAAATATGTTGTTTATATAAATTTGTCATCCAACAGAGCACAAGCCTTGTTCGATTCCGCCCATCTACAGAGCAGGCCAACAAAGAGTTCAAGGTATCTGTAAGTTTAGTAATATAATGTCATTTAATTTAAAATGTTTGGAGTGAAATATAATTTTTAAGTTTTTGAACTCCCATCGGCAATAAAAAATTTGAAATAAAAAAAAGAACATTAAAATTAAGTGGAAAAAAGTTTATGAAGTTTGGTCGCTGTATCTTTTATTGAGTTACATGAATCAGAAGACAGGTTTTTTAATGAAATATGTCAAAAATATAGGCTAAAGTTTGAAGTGACGTTAAATCGTCAAAATGGCACCAAATCAAAAAACAAAAAAACTCCCCAGGTATCTCTTAATTTTTTGTGCTCAACATCCTAAAATTTCAGAAAAATTTGACGTATTTTAATTTTTGACCATATGACTCGGTTGATAATTTCCCAGTATGGCAATACATTTTTATACCCCCACTTCTCTAAAGTGGGGGCTGTATTGTCAATGCCCTGTACATCTGTCTGTCCATCCATCCATCAGCCCATCCATGGTCACATCCATCTGTCCGTCTGAACATACTTGCACATGCAACTACTCCTACATTTTTAATCGAGTTTGATATAACGTCTCAAACATGACCAGCAAGTGCACATGTACATATTCTAAAAAATTTTCATCTGCGACAATTTTAACCAGGTTATCTCCCCTGAACTTAGATTTATTACGGATTTTCAAATAAGATTCTTGGGTGTGCAACTCCTCCTACATTATTCAACTGACTTTGATGAAACTTCTTAAACATGGCGACTGATGAGTGAACATGCACATATTTCCAAATTTTCCATCTGTGATGATTTTTATGGGGTTATCACCCCTTCAATGTAGAGGAATTAATATAGATTTGTATATGAGATTTGATCTGCGACAATTTAACCAGGTTATCTCCCATGAACTTAGATTTATTATGGATTTCCAAATGTGATTCTTAAGTGAGCAGCTCCTCCCACATTATTGAATCAATTTCAGTGAAACTTCTTAAACATGGCCACTATTGAGTGAACATGTACATATTTACAAATTTCCCATCTGTGATGATTTTACCAGGTTGTCTCCTCTTCAACTTTGAAGATTTAAAATAGATTTGTATTTGACATTTTTGTGTGTGCAACTTTTCCTTCATTAACCCTCTGCACAGTGATGTCGGATTATTAAAATTTCAAATTGCAAATTTTTCCCATAATGCAGCTGGAATTTAATCAATTCATTCTTGTTTCATGTCAGTTCAGTGAGCTCTGTCAAACAAGATTCATTTGGTTACATTCCTAATTCTAATTGCATTATGGGAAAAATTTGTGGTTTGTTATTTTGGTATTTTGACATCAGTGTGAAGAGGGTTAATAACCAATTTGGATCAAATGCCCCAAACATTATGACTAACAAGTGGACATGTGCATATTCTAAAATTTTTGTTTTGCAAAAATTTTAACCAGGTTATCTCCCATGAACTTGGATTTAATATGGATTACATTATTGAACTGATGTCTTAAACATGGCCACTAATGAGCGAATATGTGCATATTTCCAGATTTTCCATCTGTGGTAATTTTTATGAGGTTATCTCCCCTTCAACTTAAAAAAATTTAATATAGATTTGTGTATGAGTTTTTTGTGTACAATACCTCCCTTCATTTATGAACCAATATTGATCAAACTTTGCAAGCATTTAGACCAACAAAATTTTGAATCTGCAACAATTTTAACCAGGTTATCTCCCATGAACTTAGATTTATTGTTGTTGTCTCCCGCTTTTTGAAAAAAACGGGAGATATTAAATTCGGGCTGTCCTTCCGTCCTTCTGTGTTTTTCGTTTCCAGACTCTAACTTTCCTTACAGTGACCTGATTTTGATGAAATTTGGGTAGTAGATCACTTTCATCAATTGTGGGTCCAAGTTCGAATATGGGCATTTTCTGCGCATATTTAATTAGGTTGCTAAAATTTGATTGGCTGACGGTTTCCAGACTCTAACTTTCCTTAAAATCAACCAATTTCGATGAAATTTCATATATGGATTACTTTTAGCAATACCTAGGTCAGGTTTGAATGTGTGAAATTTTGTACCGAAAATCTGTCTGTAGCCTGTCCGTCTGGCCTGTGCGTCAACGCACCTCAGACTAAAAGCCGTATTTATGATCCGATCTTCACAAAACTTCTTGGGTATCTTTGTTATCATTGTGAGACCAGAATATGTGTTTTGGGGTTTGGTCCAAAATTCAAGATGACCGCCAGCAGCCATGTTGTTCCAAAATTGGGTGTAATCAGTTTTTTGTACAGAACTTCTATATGAAAATTCAGATTTGAATAAATTTTTGTTTGAATGTTTAGTAAAATGCAATACATCACATATAATATGGGTTTTAAATTAGGGAAACTTTGATTTATTCAGTGCTACTACTAATACGCAGTAAGTGCACACCTTCCGTGTTTTTCGTTTCCAGGCTCTAACTTTCCTTACAGTCGGTTGATTTCGATGAAATGTGGGTAGTAGATCACTTTCATCAATTGTGGGTCCAAGTTCGAACATGGGCATTTTCCGCGCGTATTTAATTAGGTTGCTTAAATTTGATTGGCTGATGGTTTCCAGACTTCAACTTTCCTTAGAGTCAACCGATTTCTTCTCAACCTACTCACAATTGTTTACAATTGGCTGTAACGTAAATGCAAGCCCTACTTCGGAACTAACTCAAGCTAAGAAACTTTTCCAAACAAGTTGAAAAAGTGATAGATAGAGTGCAAAAGCACAAAAAAGATCGAAAAAGGGTCGAGCGAGACCGGGGCTAGACATTACAGGAACTCTCTCTGCACACCTCTTGCGTTTACCGAGCGCATGCGCAACAACCATGACGTCAATTCCTTTTATTTCCGTCATTGTGATGGTCGGAAATTTTGTGACTTGTGCTATTATTTGGTGTTATCTTCGTGAACAACTTATTTTTGTATGGTGCTTCTTGTCTATTTATGTGCAAGTGGACTGTATCCTTTTAAAGCTCTAAATTGATTATTATTTGATGATATTTATGCTCATTTTTGCTTGTCTTCTCATACATATTCTTGCTTTTCCCCCGCGTGTTAATGCGACCATTGTTGTTCGGTTTTCCGTCGGCGGGAAGCTTGATTTCATTGATCATATTGTAATTATGCCTAAAACAATTCCTTGTACCTCTTGTTTGCACGGGAAACATGTAGACGATTCTCATGCTACATGTGTCACTTGCAACAATTGCACACAGGCCCATTCCTGTGGTATTTGTGGGGTTTGGTCCTCAAAATTCTGGGCATTTGCGAACAAGGTGGTTCTCTCCAGGGTAGAACCCCTCGTTCTCGGGGTAAGGGTAGCCGTGCCTCTTCAGAAATTTCTGGGAGTGCACGTGGTGACTCTGTCACGCAGGATGTTGATCAGTCTCTTTCTGTGGCAAGTTCCTCTGCAACTGTTGACAGTGCTGGTGCTGTGATGCCTGAAGTGGAGACTGTGGTCTCTTTGGCTTCTGATGTCACTATGGAGGCGGCTGTTCTCATCGAGAGCTTCTCCGAAGTCAGCTCGGTGACACTCTACGATTTGCCTCCTGCACCGTCGACAGTTGCTGGGGAAGTTGTTACTACTGATCCTATTTTGTATGATAGTGGCTCTTCCATCTCTTCTGGGGATGTTGTACAGTCTCGGGGGTCAGAGACTGTATCTGTTGGTGTGTCTCTGAGCTCTCAGCCTCCCCTGGCTTCTCGGCGAAGCTGTGCGGGTTTGCTGTCTGCTCCTTCTCATCTGCTCCTGGTCAGTTGGACCATTTGGTCGCTTCGGCAGCGATTCCACGCCCTTCGAGCGAATCGTTTGTTGTTCAGCCTTCCCCTGCTGGTGTGCCGACTAGCAGGATGGGGCTGGGGCATTGGCGTCCAGGGCCTGCTGTTCGGCAGAGGTCAGTGAAGCTCCGGTTAGCTGTCACTCTTGGAACCTTCCTCCAGTGATTCCTCACTGTGTTCCAAGTCTGGCTGTCGATTGATGCTTGTCATCAGTCTCAGAGGATGGGCAGTTGGGGCCTTCTGTCGTGCAGAGGCCAATGGCAGGTTCCTGTCATTCTTGGGACAATCCTCCGGTGTCTTCTCATCGTGTCCCAGGTCCAGCTACTGATCGCCGTACGTCGTCGGTCTCTTTAGAGGATTTGTAGGCAGGGCCTTATGTTCCACAGAGGTCAATGATTTCTCCTGGGCGTCACTCTTGGGACTATCCTCCGGTGTCTTCTCACCGCCTCCCTATTCTGTCTGCTGATCGACGTTCATCGTCGATCCCTTCTGAGGATTTGGGTTCTTCTGCTAGAAGGGTCCATTGGGAAGACACTCCGTCAGGCGCTGCTGCTATGATGGATTCTCAGGGTGAGCTGCGACAGGCCGTTTTGGCGCTCACCCGGTTGCTTTCTAGCAACCCTCAAGTTGGCTTCCTTGTGCTTCCCGAGGCACAACCTCCTTTGGTCGGTCGCCGAGATTCCTCACCTGGCCCTTTGGATACTGTTCAGTATTCACAGGAGGTTCCTCCTGGTCAGCCTGAGTTGGGCTACGTCTCTCCTGCTACAGAGGATGACGATTTTCTTGAAGGCGATGGGCCCCCCCCCCCCCCCCCCCCCCCTCATCAGTTTTGGGGCAAGCTTTGGATTTTGTCTTTGGCTTATTGCCAGACATTCAGCCTTCAGACCAGCCATCAGTGACCGTCCGGCCGTGGTCCTCTGTGGAGCGCCGTAACCCTGTTGAGCCTTCTAGCTCTGGCTTTTTGCGTCCTCTGCATTCAGCTCAGGTTGTTGAGTCTTTCCAGGGCTTGGACGCCAAAATGCGTTCTAAGGCCCTGAAGGGTTCTTTCTTTTCACGAGCTGATGCTTTTCTGCCTCTGTCGTGGTTTCGTGTTTACGAGTCCGTCTGTCCGCCAGTCTTCCAAGGGATGACTACTGTGGATGAAGATTCTTCTTCCCTTGGGTTGACTAAGCCTAAGTTGGCAGTTATCCCGATGTCGGTCGTTGAGTCTATGGTGGGCCTGTCCCGAGAGATGCTGGGTATCTCGCAGACCATGTTGTCGCTGCCCTGGCTGCATATTTTCCACCAGAGGAGTTTGATGATGCTCAGGTGCCTTTGCGCGTTTTGTCACAGGCTCTTATGAACCTGACACACGCTCCCGCCTGTAACACGGCTAATTTGGAGCTTGCAAGCCGAGATGTGGTGTTGGATTCTTCTCCATCCCTTCTGTCTGAGCAGCGTGCTGCTCCGAGGTCTGCTTCTTCGGTTGGACCTCAGTTGTTCCATGGTGCCGTGGAAGCTGTCCATGGTGAGGTTCTTCATCATTCGAAGGACCAGCTTTTGTTCCGACAGCTGGACCAACCTGCTGCTGCGGGTGGTGGTTGTTCCTGGCCTGCCAAGTGTACTGCTGCGTCTGCCACCTTGGTGACGTTGGCCACACCTTCGGCTCCGTCCGCTCCTTTTGCTCAGAAGAAGCGCCGGCGCAGCCAGGCACTCTGGCAGCCTCAGGAGGAAAGTCTCAGGACTCTGTTGCTTCCCGAGGGGGTGGTTTCTCCTCTCGGGGGCCTCGTCGAGGCTGCAAATGAAGGTCCTCACCTCGATTCGCCTCCAGTTGGGGGAAGGCTGTCTTTTTCGACCATTCGACAGAGATAACGTCGGGCACTTGGGTCCTCGACGTCATCCAATCCGGTCTGCGACTGTTCCTCCATCGGCACCCCTGTTTAAGTCGGATGCCCCTCCTGACTCAGGTCCCTTCCGATTCTCTGCATTGGGACCTTCTGGTGCAGGAGATCAACAATCTCCTCTCCAAAGGGGAGATCGAGGTGGTCAGGAACACCCTTTCACTGGGGTTTTACTCAAGACTTTTCTTGGTGCCGAAGAAAAACGGACAGTTTCGTCCTGTCATCGATCAGAGTATCCTGAACGAGTCCATTATAGCACCTTGTTTCAGTATGGAGACTTTCCGGTCGGTTCGACGTTTAGTTCATCAGGGCGACTTTGCTGCCAGTATCGACCTGAAGGATGCCTACTTCCATGTACCCATTCATCTGGCATCACGGAAATACCTTCGGTTCTCGTTTCGGGATTGAGTCTTTCAATTCAAAGCTCTCCCGTTCGGCTTGAACCTGGCTCCTTGGGCCTTCACCCGACTGATGTCACATGTGCTCACTTTTCACCATACTCAGTCGGCTGTGACTTCGTCAGCCTACCTGGACGACATCCTCCAACGGCACCACAATGCTGCAGTTCTGGTGTCCGATGGCCGGCGGTTGCTTGGCCTACTAGCGTCACTGGGTTTCAGAGTCAGTTGCGAGAAGTCGGATCTCCTTCCTTCTCAGCAATTTCATCATTTGGGAATGGATTTCGACACTCTTCACAATGTGGTGTCTGTTCCCAATGCTCGGGCGACAATTCTTTCTGCCTTGACTTGGAACCTGCTCCAATCTTCCCTGTCTCAGCCAGGACTTTCCTTCGGATGCTGGGCCTTTGCAGTTCAGTGACAGATCTCATTCCGCTAGGTCGCTTGTTTGTCTGACCTCTCCAACACTTCTGTTGTATCATTGACGTCCGATTGTAGATCCTCTGGATTTGGAACTTCCTATTCCTCGGTCCCTGCTTCGTCACCTCCACCCTTGGGCCGATGTTTCCTGGTTGACTCGGGGTGTCCTGTTGGATCTTCCTTCGGCCGATTGCATCATTACTGCGGATGCCAGTGATCGGGGCTGGGGTGCGATGTTGGATACTCACGGTGAATGGGACAGCGAGCAATTGGGCCTTCATATCCAGGAGCTCCTTGCTATTCGGTTGAATTTTCGGCTTTGGATCTCTCACCTGTCGGACCACATTGTCCTACTTCTTTCGGACAATTCAACAGTGGTGGCCTGCACACGGAATCAAGGAGGCACACATTCGATTCCCATGTATTGGCTATCTTGGGATCTTCTACTGTTGGCGTGGGATGTAAACGCTCGGGTGACCATTCGGCAAGTTCTGGGCATCCCAATGTCCTAGCAGACTCCCTGTCCCGATGCGACAGTGTCCTTCCCACCAAATGGATGCTGCATCGGTTGGTGTTTCAGACTTATTTGTGAGCGGTGGGGTCGTCCTCTGGTTGACCTTTTCGCCACTCGCTGGAATCATCAGGTAGAGACGTTTGTCTCTCCTTGTCCAGATCCACTGGCATTTACGGTAGACACTCTGTCTCTGGACTGGACATGTTGGATCGGCTATGCCTTCCCTCCTGCACCGATTCTTCCTCAAGTGTTGGCGAAGATTCATGCTTGCAGTTGCAGGATCATTCTGATCGCACCTCTGTCTCTACAGAGGGTGTGGATCAATCTGCTGCAGCCTCTGTTGGCAGATCGGCTGATTCGTCTACCTCTACGTCGCGATCTTCTTTCCCAGGGTCGTCCCAGGAAGTATCACAACAACCTGGCAAGCCTGTCCCTTCACGCCTGTCTTTTATCAGGTCCTGTCTCCAATGTAGAGGTTTTTCGAGACGATCAGTGGAGTGCATTTCTGCATCGCGGCAGCATTTCACTGGCATGACTTATGCTGCTTAGTGGAAGGTTTTCTGCCACTGGTGTACAGCTCAAAATGTGGTTTACCGTGATCCATCAATCGCTCAAATTGCGGATTTTCTGGTATACCTTTTTGACTCCAAGTGCCTCCAGCCTATTACGATGAAGGGCTATCGGTCTATGCTGTCTGATACTTTCTCATATGTGGGAAAGCGGTGCATCGGTCGTAATCTTTTTCTCTCCGAACTAATTCAACACTTTTCTTTGAAGAGGCCTCGAGTTTTGCGTCTTACACCCAAGTGGAACTTGGCATGGGTGTTGGACTGTTTGGAGGGGGTGCCATTCGAGCCTTTATCTGAGACCGATATGCGTTTTCTCACCTATAAGACGGCTTTCCTTCTAGCATTTGTTTTTGCCAGACGTGTCAGTGAGCTTCGTGTGCTATCTGTTGATTCTGCTTTCTTCAGAAATGAGGCTAACAGTGTCACCTTCACTACTGATTGCTCTTTTCTGTCCAAGAATCAACTTCCTGATTCAGTACCTCCTCCCATCTGCATTCGGGCTCTCCCTGCCATCGATGGCCAGAGACCTCTTCTTTGTCCTGTTCGTGCGATCAAAACTTACATTAATTGCACTCAGTTCATTCGGAGGGGTCGGAAGAGATTCTTTCTGTCTCTCATTCCTAGGAGGCAGTCTATCTCTTCCCATTCTATTTCCAGATGGATCTGTCTTGCAATCAAGCTGGCTTATTCCAGCTCGTCTGCTTCGGATCTTGTTTCGAACCAGTTTAATGCTCATGAGGTTCGTGCCATTTCTACATCCTGGGCGTTCGCCAATTCTGTTTTGCTCCGGGATGTTATGAATGTGCCTTACTGGAGGAATGCTTCTACCTTCTCCTCCTTTTATCTCCGCCACCTACAGCAGCATTCTGAGGACCTTTTTTCTTTAGGCCCTCTCGTTGCTGCTCAGGCTGTTGTGCACCCTCATTAAATTTGTTTTTATCGGGTTTGTGCTCCGCTCAGCCTTGTTCTTTTCAGGTGCCTTCTCTCTTTCTTCATTACAGGTTTCGCTATTATTCTCTGCCCTCCTTGCATTTCTTTCTGCTGCACTTGTTGGTATTGGTTATGTGATTCACCTCCTCCTATTATTTATTCAGCCAATTGTAAACAATTGTGAGTAGGTTGAAAAGAAATTAAAATTTTTTAGTAAATTTTGTTTCTTAACATACCTGCCACAATTGTTTACCGGAGGCCCACCCTCCTTGGGGATATCTTTGATATCGATGCCTCCCTGCTAAATCACAAACTTCTCGTTGGTGGAAATACGGAATTGATGTCACGGTTGTTGTGCATGTGCTCGGTAAACGCAAGAGGTGTGCAGAGAGAGTAGCTGTAATGTTGGAGCGCCGGTCTCGCTCGACCCTTTTTTGATCTTTTTCGTGCTTTTGCACTCTATCACTTTTCCAACTTGTTTGGAAAAGTTTCTTAGCTTGAGTTAGTTCCGAAGTAGGGCTTGCACTTATGTTAAGCCAATTGTAAACAATTGTGGTAGGTGTGTTAAGAAACAAAATTTACTAAAAAATTTTAATTTCAATGAAATTTCATATATGGATTACTTATATCAATACCTAGGTCAAGCTAGAATGTGGGAAATTTTGTACCGAAAATCTGTCAGTCTGCCTGTCTGTGTGCCCATACATCAACGCACCTCAGACTAAAAGCCGTATTTATGAACCGATCTTCACAAAACTTCTTGTGTATCTTTGTTATCATTGTGAGACCAGAATATGTCTTCATCATTACTTGTTTTGCAACTCTACAAAGTCAGACTCTCCCAGTACCATATACAGTTCACCATATTATCTGGACATCACTTCCAAGGTTTCATTAACTTCCAATCTCAAGCTTTACAGGTTGGTTAAAACTTTTCACATCAATTTAATGTAATATGTCTTATCATACAGTCTTAATTTTTAGTGATTCTCACAGTTATA
The DNA here is from genome assembly GCA_031216915.1 of Pictodentalium vernedei. Lineage (NCBI taxonomy): Eukaryota > Metazoa > Mollusca > Scaphopoda > Dentaliida > Dentaliidae > Pictodentalium > Pictodentalium vernedei. The sequence goes on along the minus strand of CM062291.1, from coordinate 152,968,748 downwards.
CTCCACATCACTTTACTTGCTTTGACACTGACCTCCGTGAAAATAAATCTGATAACCACTGTCTGAAACACTGTCTGTTCTGTTTCTTCTAAATAACTTCCACTTGCAACTCAACTGTATTCCACTGGATGCATTAATTCCCCTTGAAACTGCTGCCCAGCGGGAGACATGAATTCACTGAATTTGCTTGTTGGTTTTTCACGCTCTGCATTCAGAGGTGCATTCCAGTAAGCCAGAAGTGGGGGTATTAACCCTTTACCCAACGAATCGCCGCAACCGCCCACGTAATATGCAAATTCAGCAACTGAAAAAATATTATATTTCGAAACATTTCAGCAAAACCATATCATGTGACCCCTCTTTGGAACGAGCTCGTTGAGCTCATTCCAAAGAGGGGTCACATGATATGGTTTTGTTGAAATTTTTTGAAAATTTTTTTAAAATGGTATTTAAAATATTAAATTTTGAAATCGTCTGCGTTGGGTAGAGGGTTAATCACCTTCAGTGGTAGTTCTTGTTAGATATTGTTTTTTGTGGAGATTACAGTTCCAAAATTTCGAAAGACTGGAGCTGAAAACATGGTAGAAAATAAAAGATATAGAAAAAACCATAAATTTGGAATCGCTTGCTTTGAGGCCATAAATTTGAAATGAAAAAATAACTGAACAGTTTCAAATAAGTAGAAAACAGTGTATGAAGTTTGGTAGCTGAACCATTTATAAATATGGAATTACATGAATCAGAAGACAGCATTATTAATGAAATATGTCAAAAATAGGATAAATTTTGAAGTGACGTTGAAAAACATCAAAATGGTGCCAAATCCAAAAAAAAACCCCAAAATGGCTATCTCTTAATTTTTTGAGTTCTACGTACTAAAATGTCAGAAAACTCAGACATATTTTAGTTTTTGACCATATGACGTCACCGCTGCATTCGGTATAAGGTTTGAGAGTTTTCTAGGCAATACATTTTTGTACCTTCGCAGTGAGTTGCATTGGTGGGGGGGGGAGGGGGGGGGGAATTGAAATCACCTTGTCCATCCATCTGTCTGTCCCTCCGTCCATCCATCTGTAGACATAATTTTGTCTGGCAATTTTCTCAAGACATTTATGGACCAATCTGCTTGAACCTGTGCCCCTGCGATAAAAGTTCCAGTCCAATTATTTTTGCCAGGATTATACCCCTTTTCGACTTGAAAAAGCAGGCCTAGAATTTTGTCTGGAGATTTTCTGTTTATGGGTTGATTATCTTGAAACGTGGTATGGATGTTTACTACCACGGGCAAGGCTCAAAATAAGTTGTCGGACATGGATAATGACTGACACCAAACTTACTTTGACCGACACACTTTGAAATCCATTGGACATTTTGACCAATGCAAAGTTCTGCTCATTTTTTTAGAATCTGAGGTTAAAAAACACCGGTAATCTGGTATAAACTTAAATGTCATTTCGAATTAACAACAAAAGGGCCACATGTTCGTTTGCAAAGTAAAAGACATGAAAAATAATTTGATAAACTCAAAAACAGCGTAAAAAGTGGACATGACTAATTATGGGTTTTTCCCTGACAGAAACACATTACTAAAAATATAACAAATAATTAAAAAGTGGAACTTGTAAGTCTTCAATATACGGTCATAATGGTGAGTATTTGCTCTACAGTAGAGTTCCTCCCGTATTTATTATAACTAGTAAAATTTTCATTTTTTGAACACTGTCCTCTGCAAATACAATGCAGATGTCGGGGAAAATAATAATATAAAATGTTGAATACCTTTACGCTTTGATAGTGTACAGGTCCATGTGTTAATTTTTAGCTCACCGAAGGGAGCTTAACTTATCACTAGCCGTCCGTTGTCATCATCTGTCGTGAACTTTTCATCATCGACTTCTCCTCACAAACTACTGGACCAAATTGAACCAAATCTGGTGTGCATGTTCCCTGTTATATGTCAATTCAAGTTTGTTCAAATAAACGTGTCACGCCTACAGGGAGCACCACAAGGGTCATAACTCTGATAGCACCCATAAATGTTTTCAAAAATTCAAAAAAATCTTCTTCAGATCCACCAGTCAGAATCTTTTCATATTTGTTATACAACATTTCTGGGGGAGGGGGGGGGGGGGGGGGTGCAGATTCAAGTTTTAAGAAAGGATTCTGATTGTGGGTTAAGATTTGAGCTCTCTATTGGATCTCAAATTTTAACTTAGTGCAATATGTGGAATATTCTTTAAAAATCTTCTTCTTCAGGCCCACTAGTTGAAATCTTTTGATATTTGGTATACAACAGCTCTAGGGGGGTCAGATTCATATTTTTTCAAATCAGGTCCCTGAGTTAGTATTTGGGCTCTCTATTGGAGACCAAAGTTTAACTTGGTGCAGTTTGAGGAAATTTCTTTAAAAATCTTCTTCAGATCCACCAGTCAGAATCCTTTCATGTTTGATATGCAACATCTATGGGGGGAGGGGGAGGGGGGCAGATTCAAGTTTGTTCAAATTGAGTCACTGGATTAATATTTGGGCTCCCTATGAGAGCCCAAATTTTAATTTTGTGCAATATATGGAATATTCTTTAAAAATCTTTAGATTCACCAGTCAGAATCCTCTCATATTTGGTATACATCATCTCTAGGGGGGTGGGGGGGGGGGGGGGGGGGCTAGATTCAAATTTGTTAAAATTGAGTTCCTCGGTTAATATTTGGGCTCCCGAGTTTGTTCAAATCGAGTCCCTGAGTTAAAAATTTTGTGTCTAGTTCAGACTTAGAAATTTTGGACCAAAGTTAAAAAAAATGTTTTTCGATTTTTTATTCGTATTGTTCAATTTTGTGACCAAAAAAAAAAAAAAAAATTTTTTAGCCTGAAAATTTTGGATCCAGTTCCGACTTTTTTTGTGATTCTTTTCAAAATCGAGTTCCTAGATGAATTAGAGTGGTTTTATGTGAAAATGTCCTCCCCTGCCTTTCTTGTCGGGAGGGGGAGGGGTGGGGGGGGGAGTGGCAGTTAGATGTAACAAAATGTTTGGCTGCAAAATATATTTTGAAAGAGAGAGATAAACCGCCCAGCCCTATTGAATTTTAACTTAGTGCAATATGAGGGAATTTCTTTTAAAATCTTCTTCAGGTCCAGCATTCAGAATCCTTTCATATTTGGTATACAACATCTCTAGGAGGGTCAGATTCAAGTTTGTTCAAATCGTGTCCCTGGGTTAATATTTTGACTCCCTATTTGAGCCCAAAGTTTAACTTAGTGATGAACCGATTAACAAAACTTGCCATGAACCGATTACCATTTATATCTCTGCCAATTATGCCGATTCCGATTCCGATGGTTGAAATAGGACCCAGAAGAAAATATGTTAGTGCCTGTCATACCACAGAATTTCGTTGATAAATCGCCAATTACGAAAGCTTAATACCACAAAAGTTCTCAAGAGTATGCAGTTTAGTGCTGGTCAATATTAGCCAAAATAATATTTGCATTTTTGGGGTTGGGGGAAGATCGTCATAAACGATACAATCACACAATATTGTTCTCTTGTGATGATTGTGTGGTATTCTGGTAAATAGTGTTAGTTTGGTTTTGTGTAAGAATACAATACACTTAACTGTATTAACCAGAAAGATACTGAGCACACATACGTTGTGTCTTAATTGATTAATAACTTTGATGTTAATGTGTGTTGTGAAGCTGTATGGTGCATTGTTTACACACCCACGCGACATCAGAATATATTATTTAATGTTCACTGTTCAACTTGTTTCCTCCCTTGATGTGTTTCTTCCGTGTTTACACCAAGGGAGGTAACTGAATTAAAAAATGAACATAACAAACTGAAAACATGTTTGTGACTGTCATGCGACTTGCATGTTGTATAACAATCATCTACCATCGAAAAAAGAGTGTTTTTTTTTAGTTTTTCTCCAATTTTCATTTCTTATTGTATTGTGATGCTTGCCTCAAGAAGTACTACGAACTAGTGGCTGAACACATTTTTATGCATGTACCCAATGGAACGTTGTACAGCACATTGATTGAACACCGGTGACTTCGATCAACTTGGAATAGTGGCAATCTCGTACCAATTGCAGATGGTAAATTCCTTGATATCACGGCGCTGCAAATCCCTAAATATTCTGATATGCACTACACACATTTTTAATGGGGAAACTTGATTAAAATGGCCAGATATCAAAGAGATTTTAATAGTCAGTGTTAAATATAGAATAACCGGAAACTGCCAGTGTCATAATCGGCTTATGGCCCATAACCAGCCAGTTCGAATTGCCAATTCCGATTACCGGTTCATTACTAGCTTAACTTCGTGCAATGTGAGGGCATTTCTTTAAAAACCTTCTTCAGATCCACCAATCAGAATTCTTTCATATTTGGTATATAACATCTCAAGGGGATCAGTTTCAAGTTTGTTCAATTTGAGTTCATGGCTTAATATCTGGACTCTTTATGGGTGTGGCAGAGGGGGCATGTTAGGTTCAGGTTTGTTCATTCCTTAGTGATTTTCCATAAAATTTTCCTTTCATGACTTCATTCCTTTGTAGTGTTGATGAACCATGTCTAACTGAATTTGACCCCAAATACTTCTTTTAACCACATTTTGTGATCTCTAGATGGGAGCTATCAATTTCCTTGCATATCCATCAAAAAACATTGCTGTTGGCAATGACCTTTCAGCTTAGTTTAGTTAGGCGTCAATATTTCCCTTTGGAACACCCTACAGGGCACATTTCTTATTGGTTTGCTTTAAACCTGGTATGCTTGTTTGGGGTGACCTCGAGATAGGAGCTATCAATTTTCTTCCATTTCTGTCAAAAAAATGTTGCCGTTGGCAAAGACCTTTGAACTTAGTTTAGTCTGGCATTAATATATTCATTTGGCTTGCATACAGGGCACATTTATGATTGAATCGCTTTGAGACTTGATATGCTTGTTTGGGATGACTTCAAGATAGGTTCCATCGATTTTCTTCCATTTCCATAAAAAAAATGCAGTTGGCAATCACCTTTGATGAACTTAATTTAGTTATGCATAAATATTTCCCTTTGGCTTACACTACAAGGCACATTTATGATTGGTTTGCTTTGAAACCTGGCATGCTTGTTTGGGCTGACTTCCAGATGGGAGGTATCAATTTTCTTCCATTTCTGTAAAAAAAACCTTGCCGTTAGCAACAGCCTTTCAATTTCATGCATTTGTTCATCAATATATTCCTTTGACACTCTGCACAGGGCACATTTATGATTGGATCATTTTGAACCTTGGTATGGTTGTTTGGGATGACCTCTATATGGGAGCTATTGATTTTGTTCCTTTCTCATCAAAAACCTTGCCATTAGAATAGTATGAACCTTTGAACTTAGTGCATTTGTATATCAGTATATTCCTTTTACACACCACACAGGTCAGGTCGCATTTATGATCGGGTTGCTTTGAAACTTGGCATACTTGTTTGAGGTGACCTCTACATGGGAGCTATTGATTTTCTTCCGTTTTCATCAAAACAGTTGCCGTTAGCAACAACCTTCAAACTTAGTGCATTTATGTATCAGCATTTTCCTTTGGCATGCCCTACAAGGTAAATTCTTGAATGACTCGCTTTGAAACTTGACATGTTTTTTGGGGTTGACCTCCAGATTGGAGCTTCTTTCATTCCCATCAAAAACGTTGCTGTTGGCAATGACCTTCAACTTTGCCCTTTTGTGCGTTGACAGTTTCCTTTGGCACACCGCACAGGTCACATTTATGATCCGATTGCTTGGAAACTTGGTGTGCTGGTTTGGAGCAACATTTAGATGCAGCTATTGATTTTCTTTCATTTCCATCGAGAAACATTGCTGTTAGCAATGATCTTTGAACTTTGCGTTTTGCATCAACATTTTTCTTTGGCACACTCTGCAGGGTGCCTTTATGAATGGATTGGTTTGAAACTTGGTATGCTTGTTTTGGGTGACTTCTAGATGAGAGCTGTAGATTTTCTTCCATTTCTATAAAAAAATGTTACCTTTAGCAATGACCTTCAGCTTTGCAATTTTGTCTGTTGACAATTTTCTTTGGAAACTGCACAGATTACGTTTATGATTTGATTGCTTTGAAACATGGGGTGCTTGTTTGGAGCGATCTCTAGATGTGAGCTTTGATTTTCTTTCATTTCTTTTGAAAAAAATTGTCGAATGTTGCGGTTAGCAATGACCTTTAAACTTATTGCATTTGTGCATCAACAGTTTCCTTAGGCAAGCCCTGCAGGGTGAATTAATGAATGGATCAGTTTTAAACCTGGTATGCATTTTTGGGGTAACCCCTAGATGTGAACTATCGATTTTCTTCCATTTCCATCAAAAACCATTGCCATCAGCAATGACCTTTAAAATAAGTGCATTTGTGCATAAACATATTCCTTTCAGAGCACATTTATGAATGGATTGCTTTGAAACTTGGTTCAAGTTCATCAAAAAACCTTGCCGTAACAACGGTCTTTGAATTTAGATGCATTTGGGTGTCAGCATATTCATCTGGCATGCTCTATAGGGCACATCTATGAATAGATTGTTTTGAAACTTGGTATGTGTATTCAGGATGATCTCTAGATGGGAGCTATTAATTTTCTTTCATTTCCATCAAGAAAAGAAGAAAACAAAAAACATTGCCACTAGCAATGACCTTTAAACTTTGTACATTTGTGCATTAACATATTGCTTTAGCTCGCCTCAGAGGGCGCATTCATTATTGTGTTGTTTTGAAACTTGGTATGCTTATTCAGGGTGACCAAGATAGATGCTATGAATTTTCTTGCCGAGACCTCCAGATAAGACCTATCAATTAGCATTCATATCTGTAAAAAGAGTTGCCATTTACAATGATCTTTAAACTTACTGCATTTGTGTATCAACATTCTTCCTTTATCCAGCCCTACAGTTTACATTTAAAAATGCATGAATTGCTCTGACATTGTGCACACACAATGCTGTTATGTTGAAGTTTCACCAATAACACTGGAACCAATGATCTTCAATTTTGCCATTTCACTTATAACTTCAAGTTTGTCAAGTTGAGCTACAGTGTCATTGACACTTTTGTTATATATGGTTTTTCCAAAATTTTGAGAGTGAGAATTCAACCAGAGGTCAGATATGAAGCGTTCACGAAAAACCATGACAAATTTACTTTATTTTGGATAAAAGGTTAACATTGAAATTGTAGCAAAATGCATTTAATAGAGCCATTGTCACGACATAACATCGTGAAACTAAAAGTGTGAAAATTTACAACTGTGTGTATTATCTGTATGGTAGGCATGCTGTATTGAAAATTATCATTTTCAATGAAAATTGTGCAAAATAACCCCTAAATTTGAAGTGACATAACGTAAAAAGGTAAAAAATGACGATAAAAAAAAAACACAGGTCTTTTTATTTTTTAGAAGTGGACAACATACTAATATTTCGTAAAAATCGGTCGGAACTTTATTTTTTATGGCATCACGTCAATAATGTCACCCAAAAATGTGGCCAGAGCTCTTCAGAATTTCCAGGTCAGTACAACATTTTTAGATTTAGTTTTTGTTGGGAATGGGATTTGCAAAAGTTTAAAGTTGGATTCTTCATACAAGGGTTGATATTAAAAGATGAAGAAAAACATCTTAATTGGGTATTGTTTTGGATAAAAGTGAAAAATAAAAAATCGGGCTCCATTACTTTCTGTGCCGGAAAGCCGAATTTTGTGAGAATCAGTTGAAAACTGTGGCTGTGATTTAGTAAATGAGAAAAAAAACAGGCTAACGATCGCAGTAAGTCATATTCAACTTTGTGGGATGACTTAATGAGAACCACATTGCAAAATCACATCACATTCTCATACTTTCCGACAGCATAGACTCCAGAACTGCTACAAACACACACACACACACACACACACACACACTCACATGCAGCCATGCCTCAGTGCATACAGATTGGCAATATCTACAAGCTGGTTATTTTCTATTCACCGCCCTTCCCCCAGGAAAAGATGCCAGGATGACTCCTGGTGGCAACTCCTGGCTTAACTGAGCCAGACCGACTCACAATAAGTTTTGCAATTTTGTGCATACATAGAGCACCTTGCATGGATTTCAGGCTCTAAAATTATTATTATTTAAATATTTTATTATTAAGTAGACTCTCAGTGACCATGACAAAGACTTATAGCAGCTAAGGCTTATAGCTTTTCCTTGCTAGCAGGGTTATCATCAGACTAGTTCATATCACCCCCCCTCTTAGTCAGTGAGGTGTTCTAGGATCAAAGCCCTAGAAATTTCTTGTGCAGTGTGGGAGGCCTGACAGTGGTGATAAGGAGGCCAACCATCAGACTCAAAAGTGCTCAATTGGTCAGTAAAGGGTAGTTCCATGTCAGATCACCCAATAAAAATAGCCGATTTCTGCGACTAGTGAGGGTGGCATAACTGGTTGAGTGCTAGAAGCCACTATTGGGGATTAAAAAAAAGTGAGCGTATCAGAGCAAAACCCAACATTTGCCATGCTCATATTTCATTTTCAGTCAAAATGCAAATAATATATTGTTTATATGAATTTGTTTTATTACAAATTATTGGAGAGTGCCTCTTTCTTTGTAATAAAACAAATTTTGACTAACAAATTCACACTCCCTGAAATAATCTAGCCCTCAACCAGTTAATGACACAGATAATGTTTGTCTTTTCTATAAAGCATCAAGAACTTGTTGATCAACATAAGATCTGAGTCCTAAATGCCCATATGATCAAAACATTCTTACGTCTCATGATATGGTTGAACTCTGCAATGAAAATACTTGGAATTTAATTCTTCAAGGTGAGTCATCCGAAGCAGTGGAGCAATATGCACAAGATGAAATGACCTAAACCACCAAGTGAACTTTGTCCCATTTTCAAAATCAGAACAGCAAGTTTACAAGTTCAGTGCTCATGCTGATGAATCAAAATTGGTGACAGTTGTATCTGGAGTTAGAGATGGATTAGAAGATTTTGGGGTTGATCCTGAAGTGCCTGCAGATATAAAGCTGCACAGCTTTGTGTGCCGCCTACTTGATGAATTGCCTTTGATCAGAATGGCTGTAGAAGTACCTGACAAGTTTGGTGTCTACAAAATCAACTTTATGCACCGACTTGGGTCATCAAAACAATTTTGCTAGTTGTCACCACATAAGTTATTAAACCATCCTCACCCACATCATACTCATCTAGAGCTTACATTATTAGTCGAAAAGATGCACTGACAGTATGTAACTTTGTGAAAATGAAGATCTGACACTGAATAACAGAGTTTTAAAAACCAGAATGTTCACTTTATGCACAAACTGTTGTAATTACTTTTTATGGCCGACCCTGAAATGACATATAATGGCATTCTTCCCTGCATAACTATAAACTACCCAAAAATATTACACCCACAGTTTTTTTAATATGTAGAAAAGAGATGGAGCTTTCAATTAGGACTGCTAAATTTTTTTAAATTCACATGATCTGCAAGGTAAAATTCAAGGCCAAAGTAAAGATCAATTTGTCATTATATTCCAACTCAGTCTGAGATTACAAATAATATAAATCTGAAATCTTTATTCTAGCTTGGTCGGAGGTTACAAATATTGACATTTCTGAAATCTGTGTTCTAACTCTGTCTGAGCTTACAAAATAATGACATTTCTGGAATCTGTATTCTACCTCGTCTGAGGTTTCAAAATAATGACATTTCTGAAATCTATATTCTACCTCGGTCTGAGGTTTCAAAATAATGACATTTCTGAAATCTATATTCTAACTCAGTCTGAGGTTACAAAGTAATGACATTTCTGAAATCTATATTCTACCTTGGTCTGAGGTTTCAAAATAATGACATTTCTGAAATCTATATAGTAACTCAGTCTGAGGTTACAAAATAATGACAGTTCTGAAATCTATATTCTACCTCAGACCAAGGTTTCAAAATAATGACATTTCTGAAATCTATATTCTAACTCAGTCAGTGGTTACAAATAATGACATTTCCGAAATCTTCAGAATACAATGTATCATCTTTCCAATGAATTGAAGTCTTAGTTTGGATCATGGTGAAATTGAGTTGGGTGTTTGATACTTTATGGGAGGAATTTTAGCAGAGAGGGGAGGGAAGCATGCTCTCACAAGGATGTCTCCAAAATTTATAAATAGAGTATTGGAAAGGTGAGGATGGGGGAAGAGTTCGTGAAGTTTAGGGGAACTCTCTATCAAGCTCCAAAATTTCAAGAGAGCTTGTTTGATATGCTGAATATGTGAATTCAACGGTGTCATGAATACATGTGGTAGTTGGGTATTCTAAGCCCCTAAATATTTTTCCCAATTCACAAAAATCAATTTTGATTCTTGCAAACTCCCACTGTAAGAATTGGCTTTAAGTTCTTAAATATTTACTTGAGTTTAACCTCAAAGGGTCTAGTTCCAATTTTGGTAGGTTTCCTATCTCACACGTGCATGTTCCTACTTTCAGGCTTTTGGTGGTGTTGTCAATGGAAGTTACAGTAATGTTGGCAGTGGTTTCTTCACTAGAAACCACTGCCAAGTTTCTGTAACTTCCAATGGTTGCTGCTATATGGGCAGACAAGACTTCATAAGAACAGCTGCAAAGTCACGGTGTTATTACTTTGTTATGAGGGAACAAAAAATAAGAATTGTTCAGGCGTTTTAGGACATTTAATGCTAATGAACATTTTGTCAGAATCAAAGTTCATTCTCATTGTTTTTTTTGCAAGAATCATTGGGTAAATTGATTTTGATTCTCACATAAATTTTAAACCCAGCTTATCCATGCATTTTAGATGAAGTATACATTTGATGGATGTGTAAATTATACAATACTGAAGGTGGTACCATTTGTAATCTCATATGTTCCAACAAGACAAAAATCCTCCTCCTCTGATTGGTCGAGAGCACGCTTAGTATATTCTATGTTTGCGGCTCAAGTGGCAAATGTTACCGTCTGATGCCAATACGCAAAATATTTGAAATGACGTCGCTTGTTTAGTAATTGCTTCACCAACTGAGTGATGTGCAAGCCACTTCATTTTTCCAGATTTTTCACTCGTGCAACAGACAGTGTTCTGGATGAAGTATTGTTTAAATTACATGTACAAACTGATTTACGATTTGAAGTGAGATGGAATGAGTTTATGTGGTTTATTGACTGTTTATCAAGTGCCGTCATGGATACACGAGAGGTTTATTTACTAAACCTGTGATCGTTAAAAGTTGCCTCGAACAAGGCAACTTTTAACGATCACAAGTTTCGTAAATAAGCCTCTCGTGTATCAACGATGTAGGTTTTAAGCTATGGGTAGTGTCTTATTAGAACATATACATTATTGTGATGAGTTGACGTTAACATGGTCTGAGGTTTGTGGCTTGGAGCGTATGTTCAACCTCGACGCTTCGCGTCTAGGTTGAACATAAGCTCCGAGCCGCAAACCTCAGACCATGTTACCGTCAATTCATCACAATAATTTATAGTACCATTATTGAAGAGAATGAAGAGATTATTGCCTTCACCGATGAAAATCATTTCCATCCAACTCAAAATGTCAAGCTTTTATTATTCAATGTTGAGAATCAGAAAGCCATTTTATTTTCTAACTTTCATTTTATTGTACTGATGATGAAAACTGGATTGGCTTTGTGGAGAATACAATCAATTTTCTAATTTTCCAGGTCATCACCAGCTCTTAATTAGACTGTTATGTCCTTTACTCATCAGCTTCTCTTTTTCCAAGTTTTTCACCTCCCCAGAGAGTCTTTTTTTCACCAGCCATATACCATTTTCATGCTGCAGTAATCATGTATCTCTGATTTAATTTAAACCCTCATTTAAAGATGATGTTCTCATTCGTTTGCTCCTCAGATTCTGAGGAATTTGCCACTGGATCTTATTAAGGTCCTTGTATTCTCTGTGTCCATCCAATCTGTTTTTGACATTTTTATGTTGAAGGTATGTGATTGTGAAATGAGATTTCAGATAATCAGCTGAATCCAATTGATATGCAACAGCAGGTGCTGATTTACAGAGAACTAATTGAATATACAGTGGTGATTGCTACATGGATGCCAGACACATTTATATAAAGCAACTGCAGGTAATCAAATACAAAACTCTTGTCATAAGGTATTATGAAACCATGGTGAAAAAACCCTTTGTTTCTTATCAACCTACCTTACAATTGTTTACTACAGGCTTGCACTACAGTGGAAGAACCTAACTCGGATAAAATACTCTCTATTTTAATCTTTCCCAAGAGATTTGGTAAACATAAGTGGTGTAAAAACGCCACGAAAAAATAAGCCAAAACTGGGTCGAGCGCCATCGGTGCACACCCAGTTAGGGAAACTCTTCTCTTAGTACAATTCCACGACTTCCGTTAACCAGTGCGCAAGCAGTCATCAAAACCATTCTTCTTTTGTCCATGCAACGTGGTTGACGTGTTGCCATCTTTACTTTATGATACAGTGATGATTCAACTCGTCGATAATAGTTTTCCTGTGACTGGATTATGGATCTGAAGATCGTATAATAACAGGACTGTGTTTTATATATTCTCGTTAATATTTTCGACCACATTCTCATTGTATATTATTTATATATTCCGTTTTCGCGAATGTTTTTTCGACATCATGTCTACGCGGTTTGACAATGAAATTTTTCGGTTGATAAATTTAAATTGTTATTGGAGTTAGGTGCCAGTGAGGGACTGTCTGGACAGGATTTCTTCACTCTGTTGAGGGCTGAATTTCTGTTTTTTTCGGTCCCTGTTGGCCGCCTGGGTTCTGTCATGTACCCACCGTTTTTTTTTCTGTCACCTTCTCTCGAAGTTGAGGGTGTTCTTCTACTTTCTGTATCTGTTGAGTTCACCTTTTTCTTCTGCTGCTCTCACCTCTGTTATTTCCAGTTCGGTTCCTTTAGGGCAATTCCTTTTGCCCTCGCCTTTGGTGCATTCTCATGGCTGTTCCTCCCGCACCCGCGGTGGGTGTGGAAGGCTATGGTTTTGGGGCCTTCCAACTCGATCACGTCTGATGTGAGTTATACCCCCTCCGTGGAGGATGTGCTGCTCCTCCCGCAGCCGGGGGGGGGGGGGGGGGGCACTGTTGTTTTGGGGCCTCCCGACTTTACCACATCTGGTGTGAGTTATACCCCCTTCGTGGGGGTTGTGCAGCTCCTCCCGCACCCGTGGGGAGTGGGGAACACTGTCGTTTCAGGGCCTCCCGACTTAACCACGTCTGGTAAGAGCTACTCACCCTCCGTGGGGCGATGTGCAGCTCCTCCTGCACCCGCAGTGGGTGTGGAACGCTGTCGTTTCGGGGCCTCCCGACTTGACCACGTCTGGTGAGAGTTATTCCCTATCCGTGGGGTTTTTTTTTCCGATGTTTTTTTTTACCGTGGTGGATACTGCGGGAGCTGTTGGATTTCTGGTGAAGAGATGCCTGGTTCCAGGACTATGTGCCCTCTCCAGTCGACATCTGAGGCTGTCACTAGGGTTGTGACTCCTCCTTTGGAGGCCGAGCTAGGTGGCTCTCTCCCCTTTTCCGCCAGTTCCAACAGCTCCTGTCGTATCTGCTGCTACTGCTGTTCCGTCTACAACGTCATTGGGCACCGTTTTTAGCCGGCCTCAGCTTATCCCTGCAAGGGTCTGCAGGGATGTCTGTAGTGTGGTTGTGGCCTCAGCCTTCCCCAACTTCAACTCGGAGAAGTCGGAAGTGGCTGCCGACTGAACCCTCTGCTGTGTCCTCTCAGCTGTTGAGCACAGCAGTTTTATACCTGCGGTGTCTGGTAGTGTAGACATGGGGTATCGGCCTCAGCCTTCCCTGACTTCAACTCGGCGAAGTTGGAAGTAGCTGCCGGCTGAATCCTCTACTGTGGTCTCTCTGCGCCGTCGAGTACCACAGTTTTGTCATTGGCGTTTTCCGTCCACTCATTCTGGTCACACAGCCAGTTTTGCGGGCCCAGCGCCTTCTGTGCAGCCTGGAAACTTCTGCCCTGCAGAGGTCCGCAGCAACTCTCCTGAGTTCCCGCTATGTTGATCCTCGGGGTGTGTCGTACCCCTATACACGTCTGCCCTCAGATGTCTTGGCTGCCGCCCGTCGCCCCACTTCAGGTGTATTGGAGGATCGTGACCCTTCGCTGGTTGAGAGGGTCAGGTGTGAAGCTACTTTGCTGGTTCGTCCCCATGTCAAACCGGCCGGTACGGGCAGTGAGCTTAGGGAGGCCCTCTCTTTACTCACTCAGGTTCTGTCCAAGAGCCTTCTCATTGCTTCCAGCAAGGCAGCGAGTGGTTTCCAGGCGCCCCCTATGGTGCCACCTCCCGGGATTGGAAACAGGCTGCTTTCTGATCCCCCTGGTTTGCCTACACCATTGGAGGCGTCGGCTGGTTTGCCCACGATGGGCTATATGTCTTCCGACTCCGGGGAGGAGTCAGATATCCTTGATGTCGAGAGCCAGCAGTCTTCTGACTTGGGGGCAGCTCTTGACTTTGTGTTTGGGTTCCTTCTGGATCTCAAACCATCAAACCAGCCGACAGTGTCAGCCAGGTCGCGATCATCGGTCGCGCGCCTACAGCCTGTGGAGCAACCTGCTTCTGGACGTCTTCGACCGTGTCAGTCAGTACAGGTGGTTGAAGCATTTACAACCTTGGACTCAAAGCTGAGTTCCAAGGCTACGAAGGCTCCGTTCTTCACCAGGGTTGACACCTTTTTGCCTCCGGTGCGTTATCGTTACTACGATTTTGCCAATCCGTCAGTCTGCCAGATTTTGACAGTTTTGGATCAGGACTCCAACTCCCTCGGGCTTTCGAAGCCCAAGTCTACCGTCACTCCTATGACGACTCTGGAGTCCATGTTGGGCTTATCGAGAGAAATGCTGGGTATGCTTTCTCTCCGATCACGTCGTCTCTGCCTTAGCTGCCTATCTGCCTCCAGATAGGTTTGACGATGTACAGGCTCCTTTATGTGTGCTGTCCAAGGCGCTCATGCATCTTACTCACACGCATGCCTGTGACACGGCTATTTTGGAACTAGTTCGAAGGGACTCTGTGCTGGACACTGGCCGATCCCTTTCTGAGGGGCAGCGCGCTGCTCTTTGATCTGCTTCTTTGGCAGGTCCGCTACTGTTACATGGGTTCCGTGTTGACGGTCTGGGATGACGTCTTCCGTTATTCCAAAGATCAGCTGCGGCTTCGTCAGCTTGATCAGCCTTCTAGGGGAGGCAGGGACCGTTCAAAGCCTAACAAGTACCCTTCTGCATCCTCTGCGAAGCAAAGGGCTGATCCTTCTGCCATCGCTTCTACTTCTTACTCACGGGGTAAGTATAAGCGTCGGCAGGCTAGAGGAAAGTCTCAGGATTCTTCATTCAGTAGAGGAGGTGGTTTCTCATCGGGGCTCGAACTGAAGGTCCTCACCTCGATTCGTCCCAGGTTGGAGGAAGGATAGCAGAGTTCGCAGACCATTGGGCCACCATCACATCCGATCCTTGGATGTTAGATGTTGTTCGATCTGGGCTGCAAATATCCTTCTGAAGGCACCCCACTCTGTCCAGAGTGCCTCTTCCAACCACAATTCCTTCAGACATTTTACGTTGGGAGCTTTTGTCCATGGAGATAGACAATCTCCTGGCCAAGGGGGCAATCAAAGTCGTCAAGAACATTCAGTCAGTGGGGTTTTATTCCCGCCTGTTCTTGGTGCTGAAGAAGGACGGCTGAATCCGACTGGTATCGATCTGAGTATCCTGAACCAGTCTATCATTGCTCCCAAGTTCAGCATGGAGACTTTCAGGTCGGTCCGCCGTTCCATTCACCAGGGAGATTATGCTTCCATCATCGACCTGCGAGACGCTTTCACGTTCCAATTCATCGGGTGTTGCGGAAGTATCTCAGGTTCGCTTTTCTGGGGCGAGTTTACCAGTTGAAGGCCATGCCTTTTGGCCTCAACCTGACTCCTGGGGCCTTCACCCGACTGATGTCGCATCTAATAGCCTTCCATCGCACACAGTCCAGGGTGACTACTTCGGCATATCTAGACAATATCCTCCAGAGACATTCCAATGCTGCCTTACTGGAGTTGGATGTCGACACTGTTGAGCTTTCACATTGCTAGGATTCAGAGTCAATGAGGAGAAGTCTGATCTGGTCCCTTCTCAGTCATTTTGTCATCTGGGAATGGCCTTCTGCACTCAGTTCAATACGCTGGCGGTTCCCCAGGCCAGGGCTGTGATTCTCTCAGCTTTTGCTCTGACTCTGTCCCAGTCCACATCTGCGACAGCACGGGTTATTCTCCGGCTGCTCGGTCTCTGCGGTTCGGTGACGGATCCCATTGCTCTAGGTCGGCTCATGTCAGACCTCTCCAACACTTTCTGCTCAGTCGTTGGAGGCCGAATGTCGATTCTCTGGATCTGGTGCTTCAGTTACTAGAATCTCTTCATCCTCACCTTCTCCACTGGACGAATGTTCAGTGGATCATGCAGGGTGTCCCGTTGGACTTACCCACATCCGATTGCGTTCTGACGGCAGATGCCAGCGATCTTGTGTGGGGTGCGATATTGGATCCTCTAGGTCTTTCCCTTCACGGGATGTGGGACCAGGATCGAGCATACACATCAACCAGAAGGAGCTTCTTGCTCTTCTGAGTTTCAGGCAGTAGATCCCTCACCTGTCGAATCGTCAGGTCCTTCTGTTGTCCGACAATTCGACAGTGGTTGCTTACATTCGGAACCATGGCGGCTCACACTCTGTTCCAATGTACGAATTGGCTCGGGATCTAATACTGCTCGCTCAGGATGTCAACGCCGGGGTGGTTGTTCGTCACATTCCCGGTCGTCTGAACGTCCTAGCTGACTCCCTGTCCCAACGGGGCAGGTTCTTTTCCACCGAGTGGATGCTCCACATGGCGGTGTTCCATCGATCTCTTTGCGACTCCTTGAAACCATCAGGTGGACACTTTCGTGTCCCCGTGTCCAGAGGCTCTGGCTTTCGCCGTGGATGCTCTGGCCCTCCTTTGGGACGGTCTTGTCGGCTATGCCTTCCTGCCGGTTCCAATTCCACCTCAGGTTCTAGCCTAGATATGAACCTGCAGTCGTCAAATCTGTTCGATCACACCCCTGTCGCCTCGGTGGGTGCTCTCAGTTAGCGGCTGTTCCGGCATGTCTCTCTCTATGTCCTATGTCGCGACGAGGTATCAAGTTGATTCGACTTCATTGTGCCTTCGCGCACGTCTTTTATCGGGTCCTGTCTCCTCCGTAGTGGTGTTTAGAGACAAGCAGTGGAGTTGCTTTCTTGGGCGCTGCTCTGCTTGGGGGGGGGGGGGGGGGGGGGGCGTTCGCGCCTTTATCCTGGATGCATATGCATTTTCTCACATGCCAGATCTCTCCTGCATCCATTTCGACGACACTTGCAAAAAAAATTTTTTGTCTCAAAAACATAGGTTATGACCCGTCATTGATGGGCTCGTTCCAATGCGGGGTCATAACCTATGTTTTAGAGACAAAAAATGAAAAAATGATGAAAATTAATTGCCGATTTTTGAGAATAGCGCTGGTCGGTTTCGGCCGTTACGTTAGGTAAAGGGTTAAAAAAACCATGCCAAGCATAACCTATTTTATATTCATGTAAAATATTCTGATCTGAAGGCCGGAAAATGACACATCGTTTTACTTGTGATTGTGGGAATGCGGTGGCTCAGTGGTAGACTGTTGAACTTCAATGTTAGAGGTCCGGAGTTCGATCCCAGTCCGGGACGACCCGCGGTGTCTCCTTGGGCAAGGCACATTATCCTGGTTGCCTACATGGGGGCACAATGACGCCGTGTACTAAGGCATACTGCACGTCGATAGTGCACATGTCTTCAGTCGCTGTAACCCTGCTTGAGCAGAGCTTGAACAGAGTTAGAATGTTGAGGAGTTGACAGTTGCTCGTCGAGGCTCGGTGGTTCTCCCCGGGGGCTCCGGCTTTTTCCACCCGTAAAACTGTCACGGTCACGATTATCCATTGTGCATAAGTATGTGATCTTAAACACCAATAAAAAAATAAATAATACTTCTGATTATAGATGACTTCAAAGAAGTTAAGCTGCTTATGCACATGCATAAAATGATTGGTAATTAGTGCCCATGGTCATATCAGGGTTCAAGTCTGGCCAAACATTTAATTGCTTAATTTCCTCAAACTCTACAGATGATTCCAGCTTGTCCTCGGCAGTTATTTTCTTTCTTTAACCTGAGTTTGTCACTCAAATACAAGGACTTGATGTCCTGCCAACTTATATAACAATTCAAGCAACAAACAACTCTTACTTCTCTCTGAAGTACAGATGACAACATTCTCTTGCAGATTTCAATTTCTTTCTGACAATTTCTGAGCTGACAAGATAATTTCTTTCTATCAGTTACTGAGCCAATAAAATATGAGATCTGTGAGAAGATTGTTGAATGTTAAGAGAAAATGTAGTTGTTTGTGGCATCCCTGATGGACTATCTTCCTCAGAGATAACAAACTTACTCTAAGAGACAACTTGTATTACTTTATTCATTATGACTGTCATTTACAGAACAAAGTAATTTCATCAACAAAAGTGGGTAAAGCAGATGGAAAATGGTTAAGCAAAAATAATTTGTTTAACCTTTTTTGGAGAAAGCAGATTTTTAATTTTTGCACCCTTGCAAACCAAGCCTGTAAATAAGATCCATGTCATGGTCACTGACAGCCTTAACTTGTATGTCTGACAGGCACCAATTTGCTTGTGTCTGACATAATGGAATCCAATAGAGTCTTCCTCTGTGACTTAAAAACATGTCAATTTTTTTTTCTCTCTTCCAATACCAAATTCTTGACTTATAATTTATAAGAAAGTTATCTGTAAGAGAGCTTTCCAAGAAATGATAATAAGTTGAGATTATTGTAAGATCCAAGCCTGAAAATAATTTCCATTGCGCTTCCAGACAGAATGTTAGACACCAAATGAATCATGTCTGTCATCTAAGAATGATATCTGACATGTTACAAATTGGAGTTTGAGGATTCAAAAGAATGTGTTTTGGGTGTACATGTACCTTCATCTTAAAACTGCTCAGAATTCAACCAACCATACCTTGTTTGGCAGGGCTCATTGAGCCCTGCCAAACAAGGTATGATTGGTTTCATTCAGAATTGGAACTGAATTAGCCTTCAGACATAATTTAGATACATGTAAGGCTATATCAAATCGAATTCCATATGATGAGCTGTGCAGTCACTTTCTTCACATTTCCCAACTTGCCAGGACCAGAAATCACAATAATCATTAATTTTAGGCTTGCTAATTATGTAATGATTTGTAGCATACATAAGTTCTGATCACTGAACTTCATTGATAATTTTGGCATCAGACATTTTGACTGATGATTTTAAACCTCAGTCAGACAGTGGCCTTTTTGTACCTGACATTGTCCTTGTCTGACCACTTATTTTCTGGTATTGTTAGATCAGCATATACATTTTACACATCTTCATATTAACCCTTGCACTTGATGTCAAAATAGCAAAGTTTTCAGCAGCAAATATTTCCCATAATGCTGTTTGATATTTAACCAAGTATACATTGTTTCACAGGGCTCAGTGAGTTCTGTCAAACAAGGTATAATTGGGTAAATTCATAGTTAAACAAGAGAAAAACAGAGTGATTGGAGAAAGTTCTGTTGCATTACCTTAGTGCTAGGGGTTAAACTTTATATTCTTTAGAATTCAGTCTTGCAATTTTGAAAGAAAAAGTAATAAGCCAGTTTTGACAGACATTAACTGCCTCTCATACTGACAGACTGAACTTAAAACTGTGCTTTGAAACAAGGTGTGCTACCCAATAGTGCAGTGCTCCTTCAAACACTTGCACAAATGATTACAGTACACTGCAAAAAACACCTCTAGCGGTTTGCACCCTAACCTTAAATGGAGGATAAAAGTTGCCTGCTTTATCCAATTGGTGGAAAATGAGCTGAGCTGGTAAGTGTGAATAAAATGTTAAAGTGTGTGTTTTTAAAAAATTATAAAATATTGGTGATAACTGTCTTCTGGAAAATGTGAGAGAACATTAAAATTGGGTTGGGATAAGTAACTGAGCCCCAAAATTGTGAAACTGGATAGTAGAGGAAGCACTAAATTTGAAAGCAAAAGTCACATGGTGACCTATACATTTTTTCAGTGTATTTTTTTCAAGAGGTGATAAACTGAGTGGATATAGAGTTGTTTTTACCACAATGTGCTTGATGAGGCGGGGAGAGAGGGAAAGGTTTGTACTGCTGCCAATGTAAAAAAAAACTCTGTGTATTGTAACCAAATATAATATTAGTTGCAGTTCTTGACACCTTATAAAATATTATTTGTATGTTTGCTGCAAACCAGATCACTTTTATTGCCAGAATAGTCTGTTTTTATTTATCACTCAAAAGGTTTTCTATACTAATCAGGCCTGAAAATAAGCAGTCTGACATTTGCAGAATGAGGTCCCCAGAGGGTGAATTTGATGATGCTATCTCATACAATGGGCCAATTTATTCTCTGGGTACCTCTGGGGACCTTGATTCAGATTGAGGTTCACAGATGGTAAATTTGGTGATCAGAGTAGCATCACTAAATTCACCCTCTTGGGACCCCATTTTGCAGATGACAGTTCGCTTATTTTCTGGCTTGCTCACAGCTTGTGCTTGAGCACATCGAGAATGTACAGGAAAGGAAGTTGGTTATTTTTTCTGACTCTCTTTCCTCTTTACTAGATTTACTCAACACCCAAGTTGAAGAACCCTGTCAGTTT
Organism: Pictodentalium vernedei; assembly: GCA_031216915.1. Taxonomy (NCBI): domain Eukaryota; kingdom Metazoa; phylum Mollusca; class Scaphopoda; order Dentaliida; family Dentaliidae; genus Pictodentalium; species Pictodentalium vernedei. The sequence goes on along the minus strand of CM062291.1, from coordinate 152,947,909 downwards.
GGACCTTCGTGAGAAGTTCAATACTGTCATGTCTGTCCAATATGATATCATTTTTTTCTGGTTACCTGGACATGTTGGTATCTCTGGTAACACCAGGGCAGACAGTGCGGCAAAACAGGCTTTAACCAAGCCTCTCACTGATTTTAAAATCCTTTCAATGATTTTAAACCACAAATCAATAAGTGCAACAAATCTTTGTAATTTAAAAAAAATATTTTTGATCTCTAATTGTCTAGTAGTAACCCTTGTCGAAAAGCCCATGTAACTCTTGACACGATGTCATATTGGTCACACAAGATTTACACATTCATTTTTGTTAGAGAGTAATATGTGACCAGAATGTGTTCCTGTCAATGTCCTTTGAGAGTCAAGTACATTCTCTTAGAATTATTTTGCATGTTTTTAAAGAAATATTTCATTTTCTGTTGACAACTTTTTAACCTACATAACCATTTGTTGCCCTAACTGTTGATGTGGTGTCAAGCACCAATAAATAAATAAAAAAACAAGTCAAATTAAACACGTTCCACATTATCCTTTCTCTTAATTGTAAATTGGTTTGGATTGTTTTCATTTTTAGCTCGCCTACATATGTAAGATGTGGTGAGCTATTGTGATAACCTCGGGCGTCGGCGTCCGGCGTGTCCAATATTGTAAGATTTAATGTTAAGGTTAATTTCTCAAACATCAGTGGGCTCAGGCCTTTGATATTGCATATGTAGGTTGTAGGGGACTATCAGAACAGTATTTAACCCTGAAACTACGACTTTTTTCCAAATTTCAGCTAAAATTTTCTGCCAAAAGTTGTAAGAATTTGCATTTAGGTGTTGTAAGAATTTGCGTTAAAGTCAGCTTTTGTGCAGATTGTGCTGCTTTAACTTCTCATTACTGTTGATTTTCATATTTCAATAACAACTGTAGGTATTAACCCTAATGTATGCAGAAATTTAACGGAAATTTTCTTTTTTTTCAGTCAAAATTTTCATGTTTTTCTCGGACTTAGTAAATTTTAAGTTGTAAAACTTTGTAAACTTTGTGTTTAGGTGAGTTGTGTTTCTATGTGTCTTTCCAGGCGATTAATATTCTGCACTTGGGTTACTGAACTCCATTGCAGTAATATTTAACCCTCATTACATGCATATTTGAGGAATTTGAGGCTGATTTTCTGCCAAAACTTGTAAGAATTAGCGTTTAGGTGTTGTAAGAATTTGCGTTAAAGTCAGCTTTTGTGCAGATTGTGGTGCCTTCACCTCTCATTACTGTTTATTTTCTCATTTCAATAACAACTGTAGGTATTAACCCTACTGTATACAGAAATTTAACTGATTTCTTTCCTTTTTTTCAGTCACAATGTTCACGTTTTTGTCTGACTTATTCAATTTTAAGTTCTAAAAGTTTGTGTTAAGGTGAGGTGTTAAGGTGAGTTCTGTTTCTATGTGTCATTCCAGGCAATTGATATTGTACGCATGGGTTACTGAACTACATTGTGGTAACGTTGCGCCCTTATTACATGTATATTTGAGGAATTTGACAGGGATTTTTGGGACTTATATTCACTTTCTTTAAAAAAATTTTTTTTTAACTTTTTTTATTTTTTATTTAATACTTTCTCATACTTGTTACTAGTAACATTAAGGCTTATTTTAGTTGTTGATGTGATGTATTTTTGTTGGGACTTATAGTCACTTTCTTGAACGAATGTTTTTCCGCAACTCCTCTTTAACCAATGAATGTACTTCAATTAAAATTTCAGTGATTTATGAAAGCCTTTCCTAATTCTTATTTACGATTTAATATCTGGCCTCACGATTCATATTCTTAATCATAAACATTTCTAAAAGATGTATCCAATGATTCTATGTTGAATTGATATATAATAAATGCAGAAATATAGACTTTCCAAAGCCATCACATAAACCATATTAATCATTTGATGTCTAGTTAATGATTTATATTAACTAAATATTGGGCATGTTACATTGGAACGACATTATCAAGCGCGAATGTAGGTGAGCGTTGGGATGTAACATCCCTCTTGTTTAAAACTAAAAGCATCCTTTGGTGTATTGATTCAGCTATCGATGTGATCTAGAGTCAAGATAGAAAATGTCAAGTTACCAGAATTATAGTATTTTGAAATTGTGATTGTTTGAGCTTCAGTTTGGGAAACAAAACTGAGCCCCAAAATTGCTTAATCCTTTACCCAATGTAACACCCAAACCGGCCAGCGCTATTCTGAAAAATCGCCAATTAATTTCTTATCGACCTACCTTACAATTGTTTATTACAGGCTTGCACAACAGTGGAAGACCCTAACTCGGATAAAATACTCTCTATTTTAATCTTTCCCAAGAGATTTGGGATGCTCTTCTCTTAGTACAATTCCACGACTTCCGTTAACCAGTGCGCAAGCAGTCATCAAACCATTCTTTTTTTTTGTCCGCTGCACGTGAAGGACGTGCTGCCATTTGCATTACGAAACAGATAATTCAACTCGTCGATAATGGTTTCCTGTGACTGGAATTGTGGATCTGAGGATCGTATAATAACAGGACTGTGTTTTATATATTCTCGTTAATATTTTCAGCCACCTTTTCATTAAATTTTATATATATTTTCCGATGTCGCGTGCAATTTTTGTATTCCGTGCGGTTCGGACATAAAATGTTTCGGTTGATAAATTTTATTATTATTAATGGAGTTAGGTGTCAATGGGGGACTGTATGGACAGGATTTCTTCACTCTGTTGAGGGCTGAATTTTGTTTTTTTAGGTCCCTGCCGGCTGTCTGGGTTCTGTTGTGTTCCCGCCGGTTCTTTTTTCTGCCACCTTTCTCTCGTAGTTGGGGGTGTTCTTCTACTTTATGTATCTGTCGAGTTCACCTTTTTCTTCTACTGCTCTCACCTCTGTTATGTCGAGTTCGGTTCCTTTAGGGCAGTGCCTTTTGCCCTCACTTTTGGTGCGTTCTCGTGACTGTTCCTCCTGCACCTGTGGGGGTGGGGGGGGGGGGGGTGGGGGTGGAATGCTGTCACTTCGGGGCCTCCCGACACGACCACGTCTGGTGAGAGTTATACCCCCTACGTCCGGGATGTGCAGTTTTTTTTGCCATGGTGGATACTGCGCGAGCTGTTGGATGTCTGGTGAAGAGATGCCTGGTTCTGGGACTATGTGCCCTCTCCAGTGGACATCTGAGGTTGTCACTAGCAGGGTTCCCGCGGGCCTTGAAAAGCCTGGAATTTCAAAAATGAAATTCAAGGCCTTGAAAAGCCTTAATTTGGCTCCCTGGGCCTGGAAAAGCCTTGAAAAATGAAGCATTGTGCGCCGAGTTGAGATGAATGAAATACATCCGAGACGGTTCGAGTGGTTCAACTACGATAATCCTGGAACAACCTTGAATTTAACTTTCTATTAGCCTTGAAACTCCTTGAATTTGGGGTGTATATGGCCTGGAAAAGCCTGGAATTTCATGTCAGGTCAGGTGCAGGAACCCTGACTAGGGTTGTGATTCCTTCTTTGGAGGCCGAGCTAGGTTGCTCTCTCCCCTTTTCCACCATTTTCAACAGCTCCCGTTGTATCTGCGGCTACTGCTGTTCCGTCTACAACGCCATCGGTCACCATTTTAGCCGGCCTTGGCTTATCCCTGCAGGGGTCTGCAGTGATGTCTGTAGTGTGGATGTGGGGTATCGGTCTCAGCCTTCCCTGACTTCAACTCGGCGAAGTCAGAAGTGGCTGCCGACCGAACCCCCCTGCTGTGTCCTCTCAGCTGTTGAGCACAGCCGTTTTATCCCTGCAGGGGTCTGCAGAAGTGTCTGGTAAAGTAGACGTGGGGTATTGCCCTCAGCCTACCATGACTTCAACTCGGCGAAGTTGGAAGTGGCTGCCGACCAAACCACCTGTTGTGTTCTCTTCACTGTTGAGCACAGCAGTTTTATCCCTGCGTTTTAGCAGTTTTATCCCTGAGATGTCTGGTAGTGTAGACGTGGGGTATTGGCCTCAGCCTTCCCTGACTTCAACTTGGCGAAGTTGGAGGGGCTGCCGGCCGAACCCTTTACTGTGGTCTCTCAGCTGTCGAGTACCTCAGTTTTTCTCATTGGATTCGGATGTTCATGGTGGGGTCACCATGAGCTACGTGGCATTTCCGTCCACGCACTCTGGTCCCATGGCCAGTTTTGCGTGACCAATGCTTTTTGTGCAGCCTGGACCTTCTGTCCCGCAGAGTTCCATGTCGACTCTCCTGAGTTTCCGCTCTGTAGATCCTCGGGGTATGTCATACCCCAATACACATCTTCCTTCAGATGTTTTGGCTGCAGCCCGTCGCCCCGTGTCGGGTGTCTTTGAGGATCGTGACCCTTTGCTGGTAAAATGGGTCAGGAGTGAAGCCACTGTCAGTGAGCTTAGGGAGGCCCTCTTCTTCGGCATATCTAGTCGATATCCTCCAAAGGCGTTCCAATGCTGCCTTTCTGGAATCGGATGTCGTCACACTGTTGAGCCTGCTCATGTCACTAGGGTTCAGAGTCAATGGGGAGAAGTCGGACCTGGTCCCTTCTCCGTTGTTTTGTCATCTGGGATGGGCTTCCATACTCAGCTGGATACGGTGGCGGTTTCCCAGGCAAGGGCTTTGCTTTTCTCAGCCTTTTGCCCTAACTCTGTCCCAGTCCACGTCCGCAACAGCTCGGAGTCTTCCCCGGCTGCTTGGTCTCTGCGGTTCGGTGACGGATCTCATTCCTCTAAGTCAGCTGCATGTCTGACCTCTCCAACACTTTCTGCTCAGTCGTTGGAGGCCGAATGTTGATCCTCTGGATCTGATGCTTCAATTACCGGAGTCTCTTCCTCGTCACCTTCCTCATCACCGTCTCCCCTGACAGATGTTCAGTGGATTATGCAGGGAGTTCCGTTGGACTTCCCCACGTCTGATTGTGTTCTGACGGCAGTCGCCAATTAATTTGGATGGGGTGTGACGTTGAATCCTCTAGGTCTTTTCCTTCACGGGTCATGGGACCAGGATCTAGCAGCTCTTCACGTCAACCAGAAGGAGCTTCTTGCTCTTCTTCTGGGTTTCTGGCAGTGGATCCCACGCCTTTCGAATTGTCAGGTCCTTCTATTGTCTTACAATTCGACAGTGGTTGTTTACGTTTGGAACCAGGGCGGCATGCACTATGTTCCCATGTACGAATTGGTTCGGGATCTTCTACTGCTCGCTCAGGATGTCAACGCCGGGGTGGTGGTTCGTCACTTTCCTGGTCGTCTGAACGTCCTAGCTGACTCCCTGTCCCGACGGGGCAGGTTCTTTTCCACCGAGTGGATGCTCCACATGGCTGTGTTCCAGTCTCTTTGCGATCTCTCGGGTCTTCCCCACATCGATCTCTTTGCGACTCGTTGGAACCACCTTTTGTGTCCCCGTGTCCAGATGCTCTGGCTTTCTCTGTGGATGCTCTATCCCTCCTCTGGAATGGTCTTGTCGGTTACACTTTCCCGATTCTGCCTCAGGTTCTAGCCCAGATACGAACCTGCAGTTGTCGAATCATTTCGATCTCACCCCTGTCGCCTCAGTGGGTGTGGATCAATCTGCTCCGCTCTCTGTTAACGGCGGTTCCGGCACGTCTCCCTCTACATCGCGACCTTCTTTGCCAAGGTCGCCCGAGAAGGTTTCATGTCGACCCGACTTCATTGTGCCTTCGTGCATGTCTTTTGTCAGGTCCTGTCTCCTCCGTAGTGGTTTTTTCGAGACGTGCAGTGGAGTTGCTTTTCTTCTTCAAGGAGGCACTCCACTGGTTTAGCCTCTGTGGCTAAGTGGAAGGTCTTCTGTCGATGGTGTGTGGATCACTCTGTTGCTTTTGTCACTCCTTTGATCACACAGATTGCGGAGTTTCTGATGTATGTTTGATTCTGGGGGTCTCCAGCCTCTTTCCATCAATGGGCACAGGTCCATACTTCGGAGACCCTTTCGTATGTGGGACAGCGTTGTATCGGCACTACTCCATGCCTCTCTAAGCTTGTTCGGCACTTTTCCTTGAAAAGGCCTAGGCCTTTGCAGCTTACCCCAAGATGGAATCTTTCTTGGGTGCTGTTTTGCTTGGGGGGGGGGGGGGGGTGCACAGTTCGAGCTTTTATCCCAGGTGGATATGCATTTTCTCATGTACAAGACGGCTTTTCTGATGGCTTTTGCCTCAGCCAGACCGGTTAGTGAGCTTCACGCCCTCTCGGTTGACCCGGCCTTTTTCTGGAGCTCTCCCACCAGTGTTATGTTTACCAGTGATTGCTCCTTTCTGGCCAAGAATCTGATACCGGAAACTACTCCGCTTCCTATCTGTATTGGGACTCTTCCTTCTGTTGAGGATAAACACCCTTTGCTCTGTTCATTTGGAAGGGTAGGATCGATTTTCTGTCTCTTATTCCTGGTCGACAGAAGATCTCTCCATTTCTCGATGGATTTGTCTTGCTATTTGTGCAGCTTCCGCTCATCTAGCGACTGGCGATTGTATTACCAATCGTTTTTCTGCCACGAGGTGCGTGCATTGTCTACCTCTTGGGGCTTATACTAACTCCGTCATGTTGCTGGATGTTATGCTGACAGCCTGCTGGAGAAATACTACTTTCTCCACTTATCTGCGACAGTTGCAGGTGCAGGCAGAGGACCTTTGTTCAACGGACCCTCTTTCTTCTGCTCAGGATGTTGTCTACCCCAGCCATTCGGCTGCTTACAAGGTCAGTTCCAGCTCTGCTGTTACTGCCCTTTCTGTCTGTGTGTCGCACAGAACCATACGCCTCATCTCTCATTGTCTTTTACTAATGTTTGTGATGCTATGGTTTGATAGGCCTCGGGACCTCTTCCTCTGTCCACTGTTCCAGTGCAATTGGGTTATGTGTGGGTTGGTTATGTGATTTCCTCCATTCTATTGTCTATTCAGCCTGTAGTAAACAATTGTAATGTACGTTGATAAGAAATTTAAATTATATAGTAAATTTCCTTTCTTATACCTACCGCAATTGTTTACATGGAGGCCCTCTTGTCTTCTTATTTGGGTAAGAATCGTTCCTCCCTGCTGATCACATAACTCCTATGTTGGCGGACTCAAAAGAATGGTTTGATGACTGCTTGCGCACTGGTTAACGGAAGTCGTGGAATTATACTAAGAAAAGAGCGTCCCCTACTGGGTGTGCGCCGATGGCGCTCAACCCAGTTTAGTCTTTTTTTTTCGTGGTGTTTTTACACCACGTTTCTTTCCTAAATCTCTTGGGAAAGATTAAAATAGAAAGTATTTTATCCGAGTTAGGTTCTTCCACTGTAGCGCAAGCCTGTAGTAAACAATGGCGGTAGGTATAATAAGAAAGGAAAATTACTATAAAATTAAAATTTTCATTACATTTTCATTTTTTATCTCAAAAACGTAGGTTATGATGCCTCATTGGAACGAGCTCGTCGAGATCATTCCAACGAGGGTCATTACCTATGTTTTTGAGACAAAAAATGAAAAAAATTAGTTATTGAAGAATTTTGTTTACAAGTATCGTCTGCTTTTCATCTTAGGTAAAGGGTTAACCAGTTGAGGGCTATATTATTTTTGGTGGTCTGAATTTGTTCAGCAAAAGTTGTTTTATTACAGTTTATTGGAGAGTGCTCACAGGCACTCGGCAATAATTCGAAATAAAACAAACTTATATAAACAAAATTTTATTGGTGTTTGACTGAATATGAAACATGAGCAAGGAAAATGTTGTCATTTGCTCTGGTACCCTCATTTTTTGGAAAGCCCTGATAGTGGCTTCTAGCATTCAACCAGTTGCTTATCTCTACCCTGGATGACCAATTTGGAATATCAGTACACTGCACCTTACTTAAATAAGAAGTTGTGTCATAAAACTGCATGTATATTTTATTTTTTCACAAAATTTCCAAAAAGTCTTTAATTTTATAACAATAATTCCAGCTGATTAATATTCCAACTACATCATCAAGGCACGCCTTCGTTGAAGGCATGCCTTGAAGATCTAGTTGAAATATTAGTCAGTCAAGACTTTGAGCTATCACTTGTCGGGACAGAGCAGGTTTTTAACCCCCCGTCCAATCAGTCATCTTTGCGACACCTTTGTACCCTTGTACAAAATCAAGACCGAATGAAGCAAAGCAACCAAAAATAGTGTCAAAATTCAATATTTTGGCATTTTTGTTTGATAAGTGACACTTTCCAGTGTTGTGGAAATAAAGGCAGACAGAGAGTTTCGACTGCACTGTGACACAGTTGTGCTCTGATAGGAATTCTCTGCACACTTCTGTAATCGTAGTTCCTTAAGGGTTATGAAATATACTCTTTCCTTTCAGAAAGGAAAAAAAAACAATTTTTTTTCAGCTCAGTAATAACCTATTAGCTCATCAAACCCAAGGTGTTGTCCACATCATGACAATCTACAGATGAAAACCCATTATTTCTTTCAAATAGTCATGAACATAATATTTTAAATACATGTCTTCAAGACTGAAATTACAGTAACGAAGGTGATGAGAGCATTAATTGTTTTGACCTTCATTCTATATCACAATTTCAGGACTTAAAGAAAGCCAGATCATATGCCATTTCCGATGAATATCATTTATTATTGACATGACTGTCATTTGTTATACCCAGTGGAAACATTGAAAAACAGAATTATTTTGCTGCTGTGTGAATCTAGAAAAAGTAGGAAATCACATAAAGGTTGAATTTCAGTACACAGCATTCTGGCATACCCAACATGTCGGCAGATGAAATTGTGATGCAATTTTTGCTTTTCCAAGTGATAACTTTAAAAACAAATGAGCAATGAATTCAGTGTTGCTGTTGACTGTAAGAAAGACCCTTTCATTAACTTGCATTCTGCCATATTCAACTTGGCTGCCTTAATGGCCACCTTGAATGTTTGATGATTTTTTCTTGTCTGAGTAATACTTTGAAACATGTACAAATGACCAAAACCCACGTGGTGCGTTCCCGTGGCTGTTCCTCCCACACCCATGGGGAGGGGGAATGCTGTCATTCAGGTCCTCCAGACATGACCATGTCTGGTGAGAGTTATACCCCCTCCGTGGGGGATGTGCTGTCTTTAACTGTGGTGGATACTGCGGGAGCTGTTGAGTTGTCTGGTGAAGAGATGCCTGGTTCTGGGACTGTGGCCCCTCTCCAGTCGACATCTGAGGCTGTCACTAGGGTTGTGACTCCTCCTTTGGAGCTGAGCTGGGTTGCTCTCTCCATGTTTCCACTGGTTTCAACAGCTCCCGTTGAATCTGTTGCTACTGCTGTTGGGTCTGCTAAGTCATCGGTCACCGTTTCAGTCGGCTTCGGCCTATCCCTGCAGGGGTCTGCAGAGATTCTGGTAGTGTGGAGGTGGTGTATCGGCCTCAGCCTTCCCTGACTTCAACTCTGCGAAGTCAGAAGGGGCTGCCAACTGAATACTCTGCTGTGGTCTCTCAGCCGTCGAGCCAAGCAGTTTTCTCATTGGATTCGGATGTTCATGGTGGGGCCACAGTGGACTCTGATGCGTTTCCATCCACGCACTCTGGTCCCATGGCCAGTTTTGCAGGACCGACGCTTTTTGAGCAGCCTGGACCTTCTGTCCCTCAGAGGTCCATTGCGATTCTCCTGAGTTCCTGCACTGTAGATCCTCGGGGTATGTCGTACCTCTGTACGCATCTGCCTTCAGATGTTTCGGCTGCCACTCGTCGGTTAAAAGGGTCAGTAGTGAAGCCACTTTGCTGGTTCGTTCCCACGTCGAACTGGCCAACACGGGCCGTGCACTGAGGGAGGCCCTCTTCTTGCTCACTCAGGTTCTTTCCAAGAGCCTTCCCGTTGCCTCCAGCGAGGCTACTGGTGGTTTCTAGGCACCCCCCACGGCGCCGCCTCTCGGGATTGGAAGCAGGCCGCTTTCTAATCCCTCAGGTGTGCATACACCATGGGAGGCATCGGCTGGTTTGCCCATGATGGGCTATTTGTCTTCTGACTCAGAGGATGGGTCAGACATACCTGACATCGAGAGCCAACAGTCTTCTGACTTGGGGGCAGCTCTTGACTTTGTGTTTGAGTTCCTTCCAGATCTCAAACGGTCAGACCAGCTGACGGTGTCAGCCAGGCCATGATCATCGGTCGCGTGCCTACAGCCTGTGGAGCAACCTGCTTCCGGGTGCCTTCAACCATGCCAGTTGGTACAGGTGGCTGAAGCATTTGCAGCTTTGGACTCTATGCTGAGTTCCAAGGCAATAAGGCCTCCATTCTTCACCAGGGCTGACACTTTTTTGCCTCCAGTGCGTTATCGTTCCTATGATTCCGCCAGTCCGTCAGTCTGCCAGACTTTGACGGTCTTGGATCAGGACTCCACCTTTCTCGGGCTTTCCAAGCCCAAGTTGGCCGTTATTCCTATGGCGACTCTGGAATCCCTGTTGGGCGTATCGAGAGAGATGCTGGCATGCTTTTTCTCTCAGATCACGTCGTCTCTGCTTTAGCTGCTTATCTGCCTCCAGATAAGTTTGACGACATATAGGCTCCTTTGCCCTTTGCGTGTGCTTTCCAAGACGCTCATGCATCTTACTCGCACACATGCCTGTGGCACGGCTAACTTGAAATTAGTTTGCTGGGACGCTGTGTTGGATGGTCGCTGATGCTGACGCTGGATGGTCTGGGATGCCGTCCTATGTCATTCCAAAGATCAGCTGCTGCTTCGTCAGCTTGATCAGCCTTCTGTTGGAGGCGAAGCCAAGGGCTGATCCTCCTGCAGCCACTTCTACTTCTTACTCACAGGGTAAGGGTAAGCATCGGCAGGCCAGAGGGAGGACTCAGGATTCTTCATATAGTTGAGGAGGCGGTTTCTCCTCTTGCAGGCCTCGCCGGGGCTCGAAATGAAGGTCCTCACCTTGATTCATCCCAGGTTGGAGGAAGGATATCAGAGTTCGCAGACCGTTGGGCCACAATCACATCCGATCCTTGGGTGTTAGATGATGTTCGGTCCGGGCTGTGGATATCCTTCCGGAGTGCCTCTTCCAACACAAGTTCCATTAGACGTTACACGCCAGGAACTTTTGATCATGGAGATAGACAATCTCCTGTCAAAGGGGGTGATCGAGATCGTCAAGAACATTCATTCAGTGGGATTTTATTCCTGCCTGTTCTTGGTGCCGAAGAAGGACGTCCGACTCCGACCCGTTATCGATCTGGTCAAAAGAAGATCTCTCCTCATTCCATTTCTCGATGGATTTGTCTTGCTATTCGTGCGGCCTATGCTCGTCTAGCGACTGACGATTGTATTATCAACCGTCTTTCTTCCCACGAGGTGCATGCCTTGTCTACCTCCTGGGCTTATGCTACCTCCATCAAGTTGTCGGATGTTATGCAGGCAGCCTACTGGAGAAATGCTTCAACTTTCTCCACCTTCTATCTGCGTTAGTTGCAGGAGCAGGCTGAGGACCTTTTTTCTGTGGGCCCTCTTTCTTCTGGTCAGGCTATTGTCTACCCTAGCCATTAGGCTTCTTCAAGGTCAGTTCTAGCCCTGTGCTGTTTTACTATCCTTTCTGTCTGTGAATCACGCAGAGACATATGCCTTATCTCTCATTGTCTTTTACTAATGTTTGTGCTGCTATGGTTTGATAGGCCAAGGGAAGTCGTTTTCTGTCCACGGTTCCAGTGCAGTCAGGTTATATGGGGGTTGGTTATGTGATTCCCTCCATCCTATTGTCTATTCAGCCTGTAGTAAACAATTGTAGGGTAGGTTGATAAGAAATTAAAATTTTTATAGTAAATTTCCTTTCTTATTATACCTACCACAATTGTTTAAACGGAGGCCCTCCCGTCTTCTTATTCAGGTAAGAATCCTTCCTTCCCGCTGATCTCATAACTCCGGTGTTGGCAGATTCAAAAGAATGAGTCATAAGTTACACCTCTGTGCACTGGTACCGGAAGCCGTAGATCTGTACTAGGAGAAGATCGTCCCCCTACTGGGTGTGCGCTGGTAGCAATCAACCCAGTTTAGGCTTATTTTTTCTTGGTGCTTTTGCACCACTTTTCTTTCCCAAATCGCTTGGGAAAGATCAAAATAGAGAGTATATTTTCCGAGTTAGGGACTTCCACTGTAGTGCAAGCCTGCACTTGACTCCTACATTTATTTTTGGATTTTTACGAAACTTGGTCTGAAATATCAGTAACAAGTGTAGATGTGCATGTGGTCAGGAATTTTCGATGCAACAAATTTTGCATGGTTACAGACCTTGGAAATAGCAAAATTTCCACCACCAAGACTTTCTGCTTAACTCCTCCAACATTTTTTATTGGATTTTTTTATGAAATTTGGTCTGCAGTATCAATATCAAGTGTAGATGTGCATGTGGTCAGGAATTTTCGATGCGACAAATTTTGTGTGGTTATGGCCCTTGGAAACAGCAAAATTTCCATCATAAAGGCTTGTCTGCTTGACTCCTACATTTATTTTTCGATTTTTACGAAACTTGGTCTGAAATATCAGCAACAAGTGTAGATGTGCATGCGGTCAGGAATTTTCGATGCAATGAATTTTGCATGGTTACGGCCCTTGGAAATAGCAAAATTTCCACCACCAGACTTGTTCGCTTAACACCTGCAACATTTTTTATTGGATTTTTACGAAATTTGGTCTGCATATCAGTATCAAGTGTAGATGTGGATGTGGTCAGGAATTTTCGATGCGACAAATTTTATGTTATTAAGGCCCTTGGTAATAGCAAAATTTCTGTCACAAATGCTTGTCCGCTTAACTCATCCTACATTTTTCATTGCATTTTTACGAAACATGGCGTGCAATATGAGTATGATGTGTACATGTGCATATGGAAGAGAAGGTTTGATTTGAATAATTTTTCCAGAGTTATAATCCTTGTTGACTTTGAATTTACAAAAATTGCAGGTTTTTGGAAGATATCTTCAGTTGCAATTAAAGAAATTAAATGATTTATCCCCACCGACGAAGTTTGGAAGGGGATATTGAAATGGTGTTCGTCCATCTGATGCTTGACTCCTTTTACAGTTTTCAGTGGATTTTTACAAAACTTGGTCAGAAGTATCAGTATCAAGTGTAGATGTGCATGTGGTTAGAAATTTTCGATGCGATTGGTTACGTTGGAAATAGCAAAATTTCCATCACAAAAGCTTGTCCACTTAACCACCCCTGCATTTTTTGTTGGATTTTTACAAAACTTTGTGTGCAGTATGAGTATGATGAGTACATGTGCATATGGAAAGGAAGTTTTGATTCAAATAATTTTACCAGAGTTATAACCCTTGTTGACTTTGAATTTACCAGAATTGCAAGTTTTGGGAAGATATCTTCAGTTGCGATTAAAGAAATTAAATGATATTTAGTGTGTGACATTATTGGGTATGAATACATGTCCAGGTTGATAATGAGATTATTCCTATCATAACATAAAAGCTGGTGGGGGATATAGATGTCGTTAGACTGTCTTGTTTACTTTAAAATGAGTTTTGAAGAATTTTGAGTGATTTTCTTGGAAAAAAAATCACACAGTGATCCCATGGGGTGGATGGGTTTGTTGGTGTCAATTGTTTTTATGTGTACCCATACTAAAGTATGGTACACATAATGCCGGCATCCGGGGTGACCATCTGTTGTTCGTCCATCCTTTGTCCGTCTGTCCGTCCGGCATCCGTATCCATTTCTTTGGCATTCGATAACTTGAAAAATATTGCTTGGATTGTCAAGTTACTTTATATTTGTGTTCAGGTTACTGATTTGTCAAGCTGTATAGTTTTTGGTGTAAATCTGATGATTTGATCCCGAGATCTTAACCCTTTATCCTTCAAATTGAAAATTCCTCCAATCCCTTTGGCATTCGATAACTTGAAAAATATTGCTTGGATTGCCAAGTTACTTTATATTTGTGTTCAGGTTACTGATGTGCCGAGCTGTATAGTTTTTGGTGTAAATCTGTTATTTTGATCCTGAGATATTAACCCTTTATCCTTCAAATTGAAAATTTCTCCAATCCCTTTGGCATTCGATAACTTGAAAAATATTGCTTGGATTGTCAAGTTACTTTATATTTGTGTTCAGGTTACTGATGTGCCGAGCTGTATAGTTTTTTATGTAAATCTGATAATTTAATCCTGAAATATTAACCCTTTATCCTTCAAATTGAAAGTTCCTCCAATCCCTTTGGCATTTGATAACTTGAAAAATATTGCTTGGATTGTCAAGTTACTTTACATTTGTGTTCAGGTTACTGATGTGCCGAGCTGTATAGTTTTTGGTGTAAATCGGATAATTTGATCCTAAGATATTAACCCTTTATCCTTCAAATTGAAAATTCCTCCAATTCCTTTGGCATTCGATAACTTGAAAAATATTGCTTGGATTGCCTAGTTACTTAATATTTGTGTTCAGGTTATAGATGTGCCGAGCTGTATAGTTTTTGGTGTAAATCTGATGATTTGATCCCGAGATATTAACCCTTTATCCTTCAAATTGAAAATTCCTCCAATCCCTTTGGCATTCGATAACTTGAAAAATATTACTTGGATTGTCAAGTTACTTTATATTTGTGTTCAGGTTACTGATGTGCCAAGCTGATAGTTTTTGGTGTAAATCTGTTATTTTGTTCCTGAGACATTAACCCTTTATCCTTCAAATTCAAAATTGGCATTCGATAACTTGAAAAATATTGCTTGGATTGTCAAGTTACCTTATATTTGTGTTTAGGTTACTGATGTGCGGTACTGTATAGTTTTTGGTGTAAATCTAAATAATTTAATCCTGAGATATTAACCCTTTATCCTTCAAATTGAAAATTCCTCCAATCCCTTTGGCATTCGATAACTTGAAAAATATTGCTTGGATTGTCAAGTTACTTTATATTTGTGTTCAGGTTACTGATGTGCCGAGCTGTATAGTTTTTGGTGTAAATCTGTTACTTTGATCCTGAGATATTAACCTTTTATCCTTCAAATTGAAAATTCCTCCAATCCCTTTGGCATTCGATAACTTGAAAAATATTGCTTGGATTGTCAAGTTACTTTATATTTGTGTTCAGGTTACTGATGTGCCGAGCTGTATAGTTTTTGGTGTAAATCTAATAATTTAATTCTGAGATATTAACCCTTTATCTCTCAGGGACACCTGAGGCCCCGTAAGGCCTGGGCTGACATGGGGTTATTTAGTCCCGCTGATGAAGTTGTGGGAAAATTAGACCAACGTGGAGGGTCGGAATCCAAGTGTCGCGAACTCGGCGCAGGGAGCTGAATTAGACCGACGCCGTGATTCCTTCTCTGTCAAATTGGCCTGAAATAGGTTCGATTTCCATTAGGTGTGATTCCTAATCACTTCAGGCTGTATAATGGAAAGAATGATTTAAAGTAACAACAATTCTTTTATTTACACATAAAAATAAATCCGTTTCAATATTTCAACAATCAACAATTCGATTCTTTTCACAGAAAATGGGTTGCTAGGGTTAAACAATTCTCAACAATCATATAGTCGTTCTATAGCCCTGTACTGGCACTATAGTCTACACACTGGAAATGTTACTACCGTGAGCTCGCCATAAGAGCTTCACAAATCTGAAATGTTATTACTGTGAGCTCGCCATAAGAGCTTCACCCACTTAGGTTCAAATGTCAGTGTCTGCGCGTAACTGTACCTCTGGCTGTCGGAGGGTTCCGACCAGCAATGTTCGTCATCTATAAAGCCACCGTACTTCTGATTTGGGTCAGATATTGTCTACTCATACCTTATATGCCTTTTGAAAGTCCTCCGTGAAAGTCCTATTGAAATATTCACCGTTCCTGGTTGAATTCACGATTCACAAATGCCCCTTTTTGTGCTAGGGCGAAATTGTCACTCACACCGATCTCCAGTCGGTATTACGATGCATCGACAGCAAAACAAACTACTCAGAACGCAATCAGTCTGACGCTTCAAAGGGTTAATATGCACAATACAATTAACCTACACTTCTGACTATTGCAGGCTGATACCTGCTACTCGACAATCTAAACTTTAACGTTCCACCTGGGGCGTTCCTTCTCAACGAATTTGCCACCTATGAACCTTACGCTAAATCAATCGTGGAATGCCCTCTCTGGTGATTCCCGCCATTTCAGGGTCCTGTGATCGAAGGTACCCCTATGCCAGGAAACAGTCCGCCTGTCCTGGACTTCACCAACGTGTGTGTGACCCCCAAGTGTGTGTCTAATGCTCTGCTCTTCAAGGTATATATACTTTTTACCCTAAACTGTCAGGTGGACCGACGCTCATCTGTCCACCTGTCAAAACGATAGGAGATGACGTATATCGAGGCAGAATCAATACAAGTCATCTCGCGCGTGACTTAACAGTGATTTCACTTGTCGAGAAAACCGATTCGTTCTTGCCATTATTGCTACCTAATGATCAGGTGACGATACGATAGACATTTCTATCGTTTTAGAATCTCGTTTCTCAATTGGCCGTGACGATATCCTGCCACCAGCCGATTACGTCTCGTAAGACTCGCAACTACTGTATAAATTAAATGAGATTAGACCTTATCTAACATACCGTTTCTCCCCTGGGTCCCTGCCCTGAAGCTGGATATACACCACGTGTGTTTCTTCCATGTCCAGCTTTACAGAGAAGTGAAATTCACGTAGGTTTTTCGCCGTGATGCGGAATATATTTTGAACTTACAATATCTTTAAATATGAGGCCCCTTGCCCCTATATTTAGGCTGGCTTTGCCCTGACATTATCCTTCAAATTGAAAATTCCTCCAATCCCTTTGTTATTCGATAACTTGAAAAATATTGCTTGGATTGTCAAGTTACTTTATATTTGTGTTCAGGTTACTGATGTGCCGAGCTGTATAGTTTTTTATGTAAATCTGATAATTTAATCCTGAGATATTAACCCTTTATCCTTCAAATTGAAAATTCCTCCAATCCCTTTGGCATTCGATAACTTGAAAAATATTGCTTGGATTGTCTAGTTACTTTTTATTTGTGTTCAGGTTACTGATGTGCTGAGCTGTATAGTTTTTAGTGTAAATCTGATAATTTGATCCGGAGATATTAACCCCCTTTATCCTTCAAATTGAAAATTCCTCCAATCCCTTTGGCATGAGATAACTCAAAAAATATCAATCCGATTGTCATGTTACTTTATATATTTCTTCAGGTTACTGATGTGCTGTGCTGTGTAGTTTTTTATGTAAATCTGATAATTTGCTCCAGAGATATTAACCCTTTATCCATCAAATTGGACACTCCTCCAATCCATTTCTCTATGTAACCATACCTTGTATGGTGTACATAATGTCGGCATCCGTGGTGGCCCTCCGTCATACAGCTTTCTACTAGTTACGCGTATGGGTACACATCTGACAATTTCATCAGCCTATTTTTTTTTTTTTTTACTTTAAAACAAGTTTTGAATGGTTTCGAGTAATTTTATGCATGCCTAATTCATCGCCCATCACCCTCGCCCTAAACCACTCCCAGGTCATTTTGGTAGGGACAAAATGTCACTTAAAATTCTTCAACCCCTGTTAAATGCCACTTTTACCGATAGCTTGCATTTGATGAATAACGGTGAATGATTTTTCTGCAATGAAAATGTTTGCACCTAGTAACATATCAAGGTGGACAACTCTAGCTCTATTCATATCGGCCGAGATCAGTGTCATATCCCCAAATTTGAAGTCATATCAGCCAAGCTTGGTAATGAGCACTTCTGGGAATGAAAATCATATCTAATTAATAAAATATGATAGTAGGCTTAAAAAAAGTATTGATTCTCAGGCAATCCCTCATTGAATTTGAACATCCTCATTGGACATTTTTATTGCTTTTCAGTGTCTTCCAGTATTCGTACAAACTCAGGGAGACCCGAAACTGGTCCCGAGTTTGATCCCCGTCTGGGCTGACCCGCGTTGTGTCCTTGGGCAAGGCATTTTATCCCGGTTGCCTACATGGGGGCACGATGACGCTGTGTACTAAGGCATACTATACATTGATGGTGCACATGTCTTCAACCGCTATTACCCTGCTTCAGCTGAGCTTGAACAGAGTTAAAATGTTGAGGAGCTGACCGTTGCTTGTCGATGCCTGGTGGTTCCCTCCAGATACTCCAGCTTCCTCCACCCGTAAAACTGTCATGGTCACGATTAGCCATTGTGCATAAGTATGTAACCTTAAACACCAGTAAATAAATAGACCCAAAACTTTTACATTTTTTGATTGATGCATATTATTTAGTTGCGTCTCCAATATGTTTGTCTTGTTACAATTTTTGGGAGAGTGCCTATGGGCACTCTCCCATAAATTGTTACAAGACAAATCCCACAGATTAAATATTTTTACTTCAAAGATAATAAAAAGAGCATCGAAAGAATATGAAGCCTTTGAATTACAGTTTGTTTTTAGAGGAATCGTTTTCTTTTTCTTTTAAAGATGAATTTATTTGTATAAATATGCACTTTCTATATTTTCGTGTGTAAAAGGACAGCCAAAATTCTCTCCATGTTTGCTCACTTTTTGCAAAATAAAAATAAAAGTTAAAAATAAACTCCTCCCTCCCTCACTGATTTGAAAAATAAATTGCATTAGAATCAATTAATTTATTTTGTGTGGCCTTTTGCGGTTTATCCTCAACATCTGAACTTTAGGTTTGGCCAGTTAGAATCATGTGTCAAACTTCAGGCCTGCTGATACATTGTCCTGTGGCTGTGAGCTCACAGAAATCCTAAGGACAACATTCAACAGACTAGAATTTCATACCATTGTCTGCCAAATATTCTATTTTGTTTGGAAAACTGAAGAAGAGTGGGACTTTGTGCCCAGCTATTCCAATTAGGATCAAATTAGCCACTCATCAATAGTCCTTTGCCCAACTTCAGCCCAATGTGGCAAAGAATTTGGGTGTGTATGGCACACCTCTCCTAGAATTTTTGCACCTGCTAACCCTGACTGCAACAAAGATATGATATTTAGTTTTGAAGCTTGAACTCTCTTATTGAAAATTACAGCTGACATGTTACTTTATCTATCATTTCCAATACATTAAACAAACTTTGATGAGCTAACCAGAAAAAAATAAACGAGTTGTTACAATCAATTAAAAGGATCATATCGGCTGGTATTAATCAAATTTTGTCTTTCTAAATCAAATAGTTTCTTCCAAGTATAAATTGGAATTTTTGCCAAATTCAGCAAGATGGTTTAGGATTGTCTGTTTCAGCTTATTGGACAAATGCAGAAATCAATATTAAGAAGGAAAATCTTCCAGTAAAAATCTTTTTCCTTGACAGTGTTAATTCAATCACTCCTCCTATTGGAGGACCTTTGGTAACCCAATGCGTAGTTAAGATGATTGAGTATATTCTCGTCTCTGTTGATATTTGTGGATAAACAAATTGTGGCGACTTGTCCATATGCATGATGATTTGTAGAACATAAATCTAACGGTGTAATCTTAGGTAATTTTCCTATTGACAGGCACACAGTGATGAATTAGTAGTTCCCTTGTAAATAAGATATTTAATCTCAAAATATTGAAGTAGTTTTCAAGAGAGAAGATCTTATGTTTGTTTATTCCTTGAAATGGGTTATTTATGAATGCCACTGAATCTGCAGTAAACGTTTCTGTGATAAATAATAAGTAGATGTGCAGAGTGTACTACTATAAAAAAATTTGTATTGTCCATCATTGCCGTGAATGAAAGTAAAGAATATTATTTCCTTGCGGGAACTCCAGGAAGTGAAGCAGTGCCTGTTCACTGGTAAACAGGTTCTGTTTTACTGGTAAAATAGGATCCAGTCACCAATGCTTGGGAGGTGCAAACCCTCTCTAAAATGGGCTACATGGCTTATTAACACTCACCCCAGGTCTTGAGTTGATACTCATGTTGTGGTCATGATTAGCCATTGTGCAAAAATATGTAACCTTAACCTTTTACTTAACACGAAAAGCAGACGACACTTGCAAATAAAATTCTTGAAGCACTAATTTTTTTTTATTTTCTGTGTCAAAAACATAGCTTATGACCCCTCATTGGAACGAGCTTGTTAAGCTTGTTCCAATGAGGGGCCATAAGCTATGTTTTTGTGACAAAAAAATGAAAAAGTAATGAAAATTGAATGGTGAATTTTGTGAATAGCGCTGGCCGGTTTTGACCGTTATTTGGTAAATGGTTAAACACCAATAAATATTATAAATAAATAAAGAATATTCTTAGACTTCATACACATCCTGAAGTTAAGCAACGTCGAGCCCGGTTAGTCCTTGGATGGGTGACTGTCTGAGCGATCGATTCGGACTCCCAAATTGTGTCCTTGGGCAAGGCACTTCACCCCAATTGTCCACATGGGTGAACGATGACGCCATGTACTAAGGCGTACTGCACGTTGATGGTGCACACATCTTCAGCCAGTATAACTCTGCCTGTGCTGAAATGCGGAGTTACAATGTTGGAGAGCTGGCAGCTGCTCATCGTTACTCTGTGGTTCTCTCCGGGTACTCCAGCTTCCTCTACTCGTAAAACTGTCATCGACATGATATGACCTTGGCTGTTAAAAGTGTCTGTTAAACCTTAATAAATAAATAAATAAATAAATAAATAAATAAATAAATAAATACACATCCTACATGTGTGCCATAATTTAGTAGAATCCTGTTAATTTAATAAGCCACTTTGCAGCATGGTAGTTCACTGATTAGAATATTGGACTTGAAATCAAAAGGTTGATGGTTTGATCCTAACCAACGGTAACTGCATTGTGTCCTTGGGCAGGATACTTAATCCCAGTTGGCCATGTTGGGTCACGATGGTGCTGTGTATACTATGGCCTACTGCACAGGGATTCTCCTGCCTTCTTTGGCAAAAGGTTTGAAGCCCATGCAACTGGGAAAGTTTGAATCATGAAGGCTCAAATTGGGAATTTGTTTGGGAGAAGAAACACTTAAAGAAAAAGAAATGTTATCTTAATGTTGAATCACATTACTGCAGAAGCTATATTACATGTATAGTGCATGTAGTAAGTTTTATAACAAACATTTGCATGAAATAATGATCAATCTCTGTAATCTCTATTGAATAAATTGTTCTTATACTACTAAATGGTGAAGATATTTATGAATTTTGCTAAACTCCAACAGTCTACATTCTGTGACTCTGCACTTGACTCTAGGCAAGTCTTGGCTGCCTTTGTAGGCAGCCAATACTTGCCTAGAAACAACTGACAAGGTTCTTTGGGTTCTGAAAACTGCCTGTTGAGGTACCTGTTTTGTTGCAGTAAAAGTGATGCACAGGTCTGGCCGTTTGAGGGGAGCTATTGCTCCGGCTCTCCTTGGCACTCCTAAAGGCAAATTAAGGAGAGCCATAATTGCTCTCCTTAAACTGTAATGGCTCTCCTTAATTTTTATATTAATAACCTTGTATAATTGATAGTGTAGAATAGCTCCCCTGAAACAGATTTAGGAGGGCCATAGTGGCTCCCCTGGATTTTTCAAAAGGCCAGGCCTGGATGCAAGTCAAAATTAGACCTTCAAGAGTTAAAGAAGAAATAAGATTTGTATGAAGACTGAGATTGGGAAATTTTGGGTTTGAATTGGGAAAAATCATGCAAAAATCCCATTGGGAAAGGGTCCCATATTCAGCCCCTGCGGACAACCAAAATAATTCCTGATTCTACATGTCGATGGTGCACTTGCTTTGAACCGGTGCTAACTCTGCTTGTGCTTGGTAAGTTTGAGAGTCTGACAGTTACTCACCATGGCTCAGTCATTCTCCTGGTACTCCGGCTTCCTCCACCTGTAAAACTGTCTGACATGATGTGAATCTTGTTGTTAAAAGTACCATTAAACCTCCATGATAAACAAACTACTGTGAACAAAGCACACATGGTACATGAGTGTTATAATGCAGTTGAATGCTGTTAATTTGCCACTTTGCCAATAAAAGATGTTTAATTGACCCCTTGCCAATTTAGAAAATATCAAAATTTAAACCTGCAAATTTTTTTTCCATTATGCAGCTGGGAATTTTAACCAATTCAATCTTTTTGACAGAGCTCATTCAGCTCTGTGAAATAAGAAAGAATTGGTTAAATTCTTTGATGTGATATGGAAAACATATCCGCCATGGAATTTTGAATTCTTATCAACCTACCTTACAACTGTTTACAACAGGCTTGCACTACAGTGGAAGTCCCTAACTCGGAAAAATACTCTCTATTTTCTTCTTTCCCAAGCAATTTGGGAAAGAAAAGTAGTGCAAAAGCACCAAGAAAAAATAAGCCAAAACTGGGTCGACTGCGACTGGTGCACACCCAGTAGGGGACACTTTTCTTGTACTAATCCACGGCTTCTGGAACCAGTGCGCAGACGTATAACCAACGCATCATTCTATTTTTTCCGCCATCTTACAGGATGCGGATCGTTTTGCTCTTCAACAGTGATACCTTTTGAATTTTGACGCGATGTTAATGATGTTTCCTGTTCTGAATTGTGGATTCATAGCTGTTTTTTCAGTATCCAGACATACAGGGCTGTGTTTTTATATATTCTTTTGATTATTCACTGTATTTTTTGTGATAAATCTCTATACCAATTTTGTGCGCGATTTTTGCGTACCGTGCTGTTTCGGTCGTTTGTTCATTAATGCAAACCTTTTGAGTTCTGCTTTTAAATGAGTTAGGAGTCTGTTGAGGGTAGAATTTCTGCCAGTTCCCTTTTGTCTGTTGGTGTGCTTTTCTGTTCCCGCCAGGCCTTTGTTTCCTGCCACCTTACTCTGGTATTTGGGGGTGTCCTGATTTATTTTTTCTTTGGGTTCACCTTCCCATCTACTTTGCTCTCACCAGGTATGCCTAGGACGATACCTTGCAGGCCATTTTTGTTGTCTTAGCATGTTGAAGTTTCCCATTATTCATGCTCCACTTTATTTGGGTGTTCTCTTGAAAGACCCTGTGGGCTGGGTGGTCTTCCACCTTTTGGGCTTCCGTCTATTGTGTAGTTTGGGCACATGATGTTTTCTCCCATGCCCGCGGGAAGGGAAACGCAGTCGTTTGGGGCCTCCTGATTCAACTCTGTCTGGAGAGAGTTATACCCCCTCCTGGGTGTTTTGCAGTCTTTTTATGGCGTGGATAAAAGAGATGCCTGGTTCTGGGACTACTGTCCCTCTCCAGTCGACATCTGAGGCTGTCACTAGGGTTGTGACTCCTCTTTTGGAGCCATGCTTGGTTGCTCTCTCTGCTTTTCTGCCTTTGTCAACAGCTACTGATGTATCCACTCCTGCTGCTACTCCGTCGGTGATGCCATCGGCCTTTGTTTTCAGCCAGCCTCAGCTTATCCCTGCAGAGGTCTGCAGGGATTTCTGCTTCTTGGACGTGGGATATATTGGCCTCAACCTTCTCTGGCTTCAACCTTCCCTGGCTTCAACTTGGCGAAGTCGGAAATTATTGCCAGTCGATCCCTCTACTGTTGTCTCTCAACCATCGAGCCAAGCAGGTTTTGATTTGGATTCAGATGACCATGGTGGGGTCACCGTGGACTCTGTTGCGCTTCTGTCCACGCACTCTGGTCCTTCGGCCAGTTTTGGGGGACTAGCTCGTTTTTGTGCAGCCTGGACCTTCTGTCCCTCAGAGGTCCGTGGCGACTGTCTTGAATTCCTCCCCTTCAGATCCTCGGGGTATTTCATACCCCTATAAGCATCTGTATTCAGATGTTTCGGCTGCCACCCGTCGCCCTCCACCGGGTGTTCTAGAGGATCCTGACCCTTCGCTGGTTTAGAGGGTGAGAAGCAAAGTCGTTTTGCCGGGCCGTTCCCACGTCAAACCGGTAGATAAGGGTTGTGAGCGTTGGGAGGCCCCCCCCCCCCTATTGTTTCCAAGGGCCTTCCTGTTGCCTCCAGCGAGGCTTCTAGTGGCTTCCAGGTGCCCTCTACACCATGGGAGGCATCGGCTGGTATGCCAGACATGGGCTATATGTCTTCTGACTCAGGCGATGGATTAAGACACACCTGACGTTGAGAGCCATCAGTCTTCTGACTTGGGGGCGGCTCTGGACTTTGTGTTTGAGTTCCTTCAAACCGTCAGACCAGCCGGAGGTTTCAGCCAACCCGTGATCATCGGTCGCGTGCCTACAGCCTGTGGAGCAACCTACTTCAGGGCGCCTTCGACCATACCAGTCAGTACAAGTACAAGTAGTCAAAGCTTTTGCAGCATTGGACTCAAAGCTGAGTTCCAAGGCTATGAAGACTCCGTTCTTCACTTGGCTGATACCTTTTTGTTCCCTGTGCATTATCGTTCCAATGATTCCGCCACTCCGTTGGTCTGCAAGACTTTGACGGTCTTGGATCAGGACTCCAAGCCTAAGTCGGCCGTTATTCTTTGGAGTCCATGTTGGGCTTATCCAGAGAGATGCTAGACATGCTTTCTCTCCCGGATCACGTTGTCTCCGCCTTGGCTACTTATCTGCCTCCAGATAAGTTTGATGACATACAGACTCCTTTGGAATTAGTTCGCCGGGACGCAGTGTTGCTCACAAGCCATTCCCTTCCTGAAGGGCAGGGCACTGCTCTTTGATCCGCTTCTTTGATGGGTCTGTGAGTATTCCATGATTCTGTGGCAACGGTCAGAGATGACATCCTGCGTCATTCCAAATATCAGCTGCTGCTTTGCCAGCTTGATCCACCTTCTGTTGGAGGCTGGTGCCATTTCAAGCCTAACAAACACCCTTCTGCTTCCTCTATGAAGCCAAGGGCTGATCCTCCTGCTTCCGCTTCTTCCTCTTACATGGTAAGGGTAAGTGTCGACAGTCCAAAGGTGATCTCAGGATCCTTCATCTAGCAGAGAAGGTGGTTTCTCCTCTCACAGGCCTTGCTGGGGCTCGAAATGAAGGTCCTCACCTCAATTCGTCCCGGGTTGGAGGAAAGAGATCTGAGTTTGCAGACAGTTGGGCCATGATCACATCTGATCCTTGGGTGTTAGATGTTCGGTCCAGTCTGCAGATATCCTTTCGGAGGCACCCCACTCTGTTGAGAGTGCCTCTTCCAACCCAAGTTCCTTTAGACGTTTCATGTCTGGAACTTTTGATCATGGAGATAGATAATCTCCTGTCAAAGGGGGCGATCGATGTTGTCAAGAACATTCATTCAGTGGGATTTTATTCCCTCCTGTTCTTGGTGGCGAAGAAGGATGGCCGACTGGTTCTCCATCTGAGTATCCTGAGCCAGTCTATCACTGCACCCAAGTTCAGCATGGAGTCTTTCAGGTCGGTTCGCCGCACCATTCACCAGGGACATTTCGCTTCCTGCAGCGACCTGCGAGACGCTTACGTTCACGTTCCGATTCATCGGACATCGCGAAAGGATCTCAGGTTCGCTTTTCTGGGGCGAATTTACCAGTTCGAGGCCATGCCTTTTGGCCTCAACCTGACTCCTTGGGCCTTCATCCGACTGATGTCACATGTGATAGCCTTCCATCGCTCTCAGTCCAGGGTGACTACGTCGGCTTTTCTGGATGATGTCCTCCAGAGGCACTCAAATGCTGCTCTTCTGGAGTCGGATATCGACACACTTGAGCCTGCTCACGTCACTAGGGTTCAGAGTCAACAAAGAGAAGTCAGACCTGGTCCCTTCTCAGTCGTTTTGTCATCTGGGGATGGACTTCCATACTCAGCTGAATACAGTGTCAATTCCCCGGGCGAGGGCTGTGATTCTCTTGGCTTTCGCCCTGACTCTGACCCAGTTCACGTCCACGACAGCTCGAAGTGTTCCCCGACTGCTTGGTCTCGGCGGTTCAGTGACGGATCTCATTCCTCTAGGTCGGCTGCATGTCAGACCTCTCCAACACTTTCCAAATTTCGATCCTCTGAATCTGATGCTTCAGTTACCAGCATCTCTTCATCGTCAACTTCTTCCCTGGACAGATGTTTAGTGGATTATGCAGGGAGTTTGTTGGACTTGCCCATGTCCTATCTTGTTCTGATGGCTGATGCCAGTGATCTGGGATGGTGCGCGATGTTGGATCCTCTGGTCTTTCCCTTCACGGTGTATGGTACCAGGATCAAGCAGCTCTTCACATCAACCAGAAGGAGCTTCTTGCTATTCTTCTGAGTTTTCGGCAGTGGATTCCCCACGTTTCGAATCGTCAGGTCCTTCTGTTATCTGACAAATCAACAGTGGTCGCTTACATTTGGAACCAGGGTGGCACGCACTCAGTTCCCATGTATGAATTGGCTCGGTATCTTCTACTGCTCGCTCAGGATGTCAACACTGGGGTGGTGGTTCGTCACATTCCCCATCATCTGAACATCCTAGCCTACTCCCTGTCCCAACGGGGCAGGTTCATTTCCACTGAGTGTATGCTTCACAGGGCAGTGTTCCAGTCGCTTTGCGATCTCTGGGGTTGTTGTCCCGACATCGATCTTTTTGTGACCTGTTCAGGTGTACACTTTCGTGCCCCTGTGTCTAGATCCTCTGGGTTTTGATGTGGATACTATGTCATTCTATTAAAACGGTCTAGTTGGATATGCCTTCCCGCCGGTTCCGATTCTGCCTCAAGTTCTAGCCACCAGAAGTTGTTGAATCATTCTGATCATTCCCTGTCGCCTTAGCGGGTGCGGATCAATCAGCTCTGCTCTCTGTTTGGCTGCAGTTCCGGCATGTCTCCCTCTACATCACAACCTACTTTGCCAAGGTCACCCGAGGAGTTTTCACGTCAACCTGACTTCATTGTGCCTTCATGCATATCTTTTGTCGGGTCCTGTCTCCTCCGTAGAGGTTTTTCGAGACGAGAAGTGGAGTGCATTTCTTCTTCAGGGCGGCACTCCACTGGTTTAACCTTTGCCGCTAAATGGAAGGTCTTCTGTCAATGGTGTGCTGATCACTCTGTTGATTATGCCGATCCTTTGATAACACAGATTGCGGAGTTTCTGGTATATCTGTTTGATTCTCAGGGTTTCCAACCTTTTAACCTCTCAGGGTACAGGTCCATGCTTTCGGAGACCTCCTCGTATGTGGGATAGCATCGTATCAGCACTAATCCATACCTCTCCAAGCTTATTCGGCACTTTTTTTTGAAAACGCCTAGGTTTTTGCAGCTTACCCCCAAGATGTATCTTTCCTGTGTGCTGCTTTGCTGGAGGGGTGGGGGGGGGGGGGGGGAGGGGGCACCGTTCGAACCTTGATCCCAGGTGGATATGCATTTTCTCACATACAAGACTGCTTTTCTAATGGCTTTTGCCTCAGCCAGAAGGGTTAGTGAGCGTCACACCCTCTCTGTTGATTCGGCCTTTTTCAGGAGCTCTGCCAACAGTGTTACTTTACCACTGATTGCTCCTTTCTGGCCAAGAATTAGTGATGAACCTGTTATCGGCCATCGGCATCGGCCGATAATGGGGTAATCGGTGAATCATCGGCATCGGCAAAAAGGGCATCATTTGCTGATAGGGGTGCGCCGATTGTTACAAGGTAAAAATAAACGGTCGTTTTTTTTCTTTACTTACGGCCATATCGTCGAAATCAGTGTTTACACCTGAAACGTCCGGGGAACATGTCAACACTACTGATTCTAAAATTCTGTGGATTTTAATATTCTATGAATAATTTAAAGCTAAGCCACAATTTCAATTTGTCACACGGTCATGTATGAGTCTTATTACATGGAAATCTCGGCCCAGTTTCTTAAGTTGTAACATCATTGTTTAAAATTTAGCCTTCCTTTTTTACTCCATTTTGGAAATCGCACAATTCGTGTTAAAACAAATAGTGTCAGACTGTTGGTGCCGGTTTCATTTTTCATTTATTCATAAGTACTGTATTACGAAAAAAAATCTGGTGGGAGACAAGTGAAGTAAATTATACAAGGCAGCTTCTTTGAAAACAATACACTGTGCGCATTTCATGGAGGATTAGTGTCATTTCGTTCACAGGCATTTCGAAGGGAATGGGACAACCCACCCGAAACCAGCTGGGACAACCCGCCCTGGGACAATTCGCCCCAAGTTTTTTATGCGCCACAGTTATCAGCTATTTGACTATGGTATTGGACTATGATTGGATTATAAGTAATAACAAATGAACTATTCAGCTGTTATTACTTATAATACGATCATTGTTAATTAGCGGACAATAGATTTGTTTATTGGACTTAATTATGATGATATTAAAAGTAAAATCAGGAATAATTCCGAATGAATTATTATTATCAGAAGTATCTGTGGTAATGGTATCTGTGGGAGTCTCATTGATGGATGTTTCAGTGGCTTGACTGTTTGTTGTCTCGGACGTGTCCATGGCTTCATCTAAGTTAATGATTGCTTACAGCTTAAAAAGCACATTTATTGTCTTATTAGTTTTAGATAAAGGAAAAGCGATCAACGCTGTGATGAATCCATATCACGCTGAAACAACATGTCTGTTCATTTGATTTTTTCTCATCAAACAAATATCATTCCCCTTAGAGGGTACCCGACTGAAACAACATGACTAAAACAACACATCACTTCTGACTCGTCTCTACATGCAACAAATTCAGTATAGAACTACTATTAGTTTAATTCAGTCATTCTGGGATGTTTTAATAGGATCACTGTGGATTATTTTCGATAAAATTGGATAATTTTTCGATAAAACAGTGAGTAAAAATTTGTTTTATATAGTACTACGTGTATCCCCAAAAAATTTTCTTCAAAAATCAAAAAAAAACAGGGACAACCCACACCAAAAAGTGGTACAACCCGCCCCAAAAATAGGCCTCATGCAGTTTGTCCCTGGGGCGGGTTGTCCCTGATCCGATTTCGTATACTGACTTTTGTATACAAAAGAAGACATTTCGTACATATATCGTCACTAGTACACAGGCAAATTTGGGGGGGTTTTAAGTATTTTTTATATGAAATAATAGACTGTAAGGTATTATAATCCAGTATAAATTATTTTTACGTATGGGGTTGTTATCTTTACTTGGCTCAAGGCAGTCATAACCCCATGTACGAAACGTCGTAGCTTGTGCACGAAACGTCCAACAAGTGTACGAAACGTCCAGCCCCATTCCATGGTGGGGCAGAATCATGTGATTTTCAAAATGGAGAGATCTATTCTGAACGTACATATTGAATATTGGGCTTATGACTGGCATAAGAAGAAAGGAATAAGTCGGATTTATCCAGAGTCAGGACAGTGTCAGTCTGTGTACGAGTTCCCACAGGATTGCTATGAGTTTTAAATACATGTATATAGGATTTAATCTTATTGGGAGAATATGTAGTATTCCATGCAGGGAGAGTCAATCTGACACGGGTGATTCCGTTCTTCCCACTGAGGAATGGACTGCACAAAACTATCGGATATATTGTCTGTGGAGTTGATTTGGTGGCGAGTTGACCAAGAACCAAGAAACACAACCCCGCATTGACATTCTAATTGCAACTTTGCAGGGTTCGATAATGCATTTTCATGGAATTTAAAACATCGGAATCGGCATCGGTATCGGCCGATTATTAAATTTTTAACATCGGTATCGGCCGATGGTTTGTTTACCATATCGGTTCATCACTACCAAGAATCAGATGCCAGAAACTACTCAACCTCCAATCTGTATCATGTCTTTTCCTTCTGCTGAGGGTAAACACCCTTTGGCTCTGATCGGTTTGTGCAATTCGCATTTACCGCAACCGGACGCAGTTCATTAGGAAACACAGGAAAGGATATATTTCTGTCTGTTATCCCTGGTCGACAGAAGATCTCTCTTCAATCCATTTCTAGATGGATTTGTCTTGTTATTCGTGCGTCATACGTTCGTCTAGCGACTGATGATTGTATTACCAATCGTTTTCCTGCCCACGAGATGCGTGCATTGTCTACCTCCATGGCTTATGCTAACTCTGTCAATGTATTACCAATCGTTTTCCTGCCCACGAGATGCGTGCATTGTCTACCGCCTGGGCTTATGCTAACTCTGTCAGTTGTCGGATGTTATGCAGACAGCCTATTGGAGAAGTGCTTCAACTTTCTCCACCTATCTGCATCAGTTGCAAGAGCAGTCTGGGGACCTTTTTTCTTTAGGCCCTCCTTTCTTCTGCTCTGGCTGTCATCAACCCTAACCATTAGGGTTCTTGCAAGGCCAGTTCCAGCCCTGCTCTTTGTACTGTCCTTTCTGTCTGTGTGTCACACAGGGCCATATGCCTCATCTGCCATTGTCATTTACTAATGGTTGTGATGCTATGGTTTTATAGGCCTAGGGAACTCTTCTGTCCACCGTTCCAGCGCAGTCGGGCTATGTGGGGGTTGGTTATGTGATTCCCTCCTCCTGTTGTCTATTCAGCCTTTTGTAAACAATTGCAAGGTAGGTTGATAAGAAATTTAAATTTTATAGTATTTACATGGAGGCCATCCCGTCTTCTTTTTCAGATAAGAATCCTTCCTCTCCTCTAATCACATAACTCCAATGTTGGCAGATTCAATAAAATGACACTTTGGTTATACATCTGCACACTGGTTCCGGAAGCCGTGGATTAGTACAAGGAGAAGAGTGTCCCCTACTGGGTGTGCTGGTCGCACTCGACCCAGTTTTGGCTTATATTTTTTCTTGGTGTGTTTGCACTACTTTTCTTTCCCAAATCGCTTGGGAAAGAAGAAAATAGAGAGTATTTTTCCAAGTTAGGGACTTCCACTGTAGTGCAAGCCTGTTGTAAACAATTGCGGTAGGTTTAATAAGAAAGGAATTTACTATAAAATTTAAATATCTTTACAGAGGGTTAACAGGTGTATACAATTAACAGGAATTGGTTCGTTTTTATACCCCACGCAACGAAGTTGCTGGGGTATAATGTTTTTGACTGGTCTGTCCGTCAGTCCGTCAGTCCTACTTGTTTTCCGGACTTTTTTTCTACACGCTTCCAGATATTGAGCTGATTTTTGGTATGTGAGTCTAACATGGTGGCCTACAGATCAAGTTTGCATTTTTTTCCGCTCCACTGATTTTTACCGAAATTACGGTCCTTGGACTCTGAAAAATTCATCAAAATTACAGTTTTCCGGACTTTTTTTCTACACGCTTTCAGATATTGAGCTGATTTTTGGTATGTGAGTTTAACATGGTGGCCTACAGATCAAGTTTGCATTTTTTTCCGCTCCACTGATTTTTACCGAAATTACGGCCCTTGGACTCTGAAAAATTCATCAAAATTACAGTTTTCCGGACTTTTTTTCTACACGCTTCCAGATATTGAGCTGATTTTTGGTATGTGAGTCTAACATGGTGGCCTACAGATCAAGTTTGCATTTTGTTCTGCTCCACTGATTTTTACAAAAATTATGGCCCTTGAACTTTGAAAAGTTCATCAAAATTACAGTTTTCCGGACTTTTTTTCTACACGCTTCCAGATATTGAGCTGTTTTTGGGTATGTTAGTCTAACATGGTGGCCTACAGATCAAGTTTGCATTTTGTTCCGCTCCACTGATTTTTACTGAAATTATGGCCTTTGAACTTTGAAAAGTTCATCAAAATTACAGTTTTGCAAACTTTTTTCCTACACGCTTCCAGATATTGAGATGATTTTTGGTATGTTAGTCTAACATGGTGGCCTACAGAACAAGTTTGCATTTTGTTCCGCTCCACTGATTTTTACCGAAATTACGACCCTTAGACTCTGAAAAATGCATTAAAATTACAGTTTTCCGGACTTTTTTTCTACACGCTTCCAGATATTCAGCTGATGTTTGGTATGTTAGTCTGACATGGTGGCCTACAGATCAAGTTTGCATTTTGTTCCGCTCCACTGATTTTTACCGAAATTACGGCCCTTGAACTTTGAAAAGTTCATAAAAATTACAGTTTTCCGGACTTTTTTCCTACACGTTTCCAGATATTGAGATGATTTTTGATATGTTAGTCTAACATGGTGGCCTACAGAACAAGTTTGGGTTTTGTTCCGCTCCACTGATTTTTACCAAAATTACGGCACCATAGACTTTGAAAAGTTCATCAAAATTACAGTTTTCCGGGCTTTTTCTCTGCTTGAATTCTTTCAATACCATTGAAACTACAGAACACTGTTTTCTGCAATATTCCTAGAATCTATGTTTATTTTTAAAAAATGATTAGAGCTTGAAATATCGGGGCGCGTGGGGTATGTGAGCGTGCTCACTAAGGTTCTTTCATTTTTATTACATCAAGCTCTGTCAAACAAGAAAAATTAGATTAAATGCGTATATTGGATGTATTGAGGCCCAAAACATGTATCAATATTGAGAATTCACTTTTAATTCATTCAATTTTTTGACAGTTTGCACAATATGTTACTCAGTTGACAGGAGCTTCCTCTTTCACCTATATGTAGTTAACATGTTAAATTTGTTTCAAAGTAAGGAAAATGGCTTGGTATTTTGAAGGGTTCTTCATTTTAGAGATACTCAAATGAGTGGGCTCCACTGTATGATGTAACAGGTTAACACTTTCAACACTTGAATTCCCGAGAGAGGCACGTTGGCGCATTGGACTTTAACCCTTAGGGCTTGAGTTTTTTATACATTTTTACTATACTTTGAAAGTCTACCTCCCATGGCTTTGCATTTGTTTCTAGTCAAGTCTTGGCGGTCAACAGAGCCGCATTTGAAACAATTGACAAGGTACTTAGAAAACAAGTTTCAGGTTTACCCAGACAATGCATGTTGGGGCACCTGTTCCTTTGCATTAAAAAGTTAGTAAAGTCGGAATTAGGCCCTTAAGGGTTAAAGGTCGATTGTTCGATCGTGACCTGCTTCATCAGTGCTGTGTCCATGGGTAAGACTTTTAATCCTGGATTAATTCCCATTATACACTTTCATATAAGCTGTGGGTATTGTGCCAGCAGCAAGGGCCTCTACTACCACAGAAATGGGGGTGCATGGTGTTGCGGTAACCGGTTCTCGTCAGATCACTGAATTTAAGCAACATCGAGCCCGGTTAGTCCTTGGATGGGTGACCTTCTGAGCGATCGATTCAGACTCCTGCGTTGTGCCCTTGGGGCCGATTGTCCACATGGGGGCACGATGATGCCGTGTACTAAGGCGTACTGCACGTCGATGGTGTGCAGGTCTTCAGCCAGTCTAACCGTGGCTTTGCTGCAGTGCGGAGTTACGATGTTGGGGAGCTAGCAGCTGCTCGTCATTGCTCGGTGGTTCTCTCCAGGTACTGCAGCTTCCTCCACCCGTAAAACTGTCACTGACACAATATGACCTTGGCTGTTAAAGTGTTGTTAAGGCTGAATAAATAAATACCACAGAAATACAAACACATCTGGACTACAAACCTTTAAAACATTAAAACTATGGACATAGTGGCAGTTGACATGGCTGTTCTTGTCCAAGATGTGTGGAGTAACCCAAATGCGAGTGCATCTAAATAGCCTGTACAAAATTTGGTATACCACTGCTTTTGAAAGAAATGTCTCCCAATGCCATGGCTTTCTTGGAGAACATGGTAAAAACTGTGCAATATAAAAACAATTAGTAACTGTTGTCGTGTCAAAAGTGAGAAAGTTTGTTTGCTTTTGACTTCATCTTCCAAGTAATCTGCACTTGCACTTAAGGGCAAGGTCAGGATTAGAAAGCTTTTCTGTCAATTTGTTGCTGTAACCCCTGTTCCTCCCTCCCCATTAGAAACCAGAGAGTAGGGACCTGCGAACCGTTCGAGATTCGGCTCGACTCGAAACCATCGCCGAGATTCGATTCGACTCGATACCTCACCGTCCGATTCGTATTTTTCGAACCGACCTCTGTTCAAACGGCGAATTATATGTGCACTCGCTCGCATCAAGAACACGCCGTCATACGCTAACGATAGTGTAATAAATCGCTCTCTGAACGTATTAGCTCTCCAATTTTGTTGATTATTAAACCCCCGGGCTACCGTACGATCTCTTCACTATTAGTGCGCGATACTGTGTTTCGCGAGACTTTGAGTTTGAGATTTTTTATCATATTTTCCGACATGCCTTGTTTGCTTTTATAATATTGGTATTTGGTGCTGATGAGGCTGAGCACGAGCCACGACCACCAAGTGGGTAGAATAAAACTGCGAGTCTATGAGTTCAGAATCAATTGGTCTGGAATCGAGTATTCTCGCAGTGCGAGAATACTCGATTCCAGACCAATTGATTCTGAACTCATCCAGCATGCAGAGTACCGGTATTGCAGACTATGGAAGCACGAATGTCGCCGTCGCGCCGGTTTCAAGGTTCGAGATTCGACTCGACTCGATACCAGAGGGATGATTCGGCTCGAGATTCGGCTCGAAGTTTTATCCCCGGCTCGCAGGTCCCTACCAGAGAGTATTGTAATTTTTTAAGCTATATGCCAGGATGTGACGAGTATACATGCACATTAAAAAAGTCATCAGAAACTTAAAAAGTTAATGTTGAAATCAGGACTTGTGGGGGAAAATGCTGCTTTTGTGTGCATGTTAACATAACCTTTTGCTGTATATTGTCCATGATGTGCAAATGTCAAGGCAGAAAGAAAAAAGGTTACTTTGACCTTTAGTAAAGGTTCTGCACAACAAGCTTGCTTCAGTAAGGGGTCACATGATTTGATTTAGTTGAAATTTTTTTAAAAATAACTTTTCAACTGCTCTCTTTGTACATCGTGTGAGTGGATGAGGGCATTTCATTAGGTAGAGGGCTCAGCTTTACTGGTCTAACAAGACCTGGCAATCAATCACCTGAGGTGTGACTTCTCTCAAATGGACAGCATTGGTATATTTATTCATTTATTGGGTTTAATGACAAGTTTGTTTTAGACAGTTTTATGTGTGCAGGAAGCAAAGAGAATCACCGAGCAGCAGCGAGCAACTGTCAGACCCCCCCCACCCCACCCCACCCCCACTCCCCACCCCACACATACTAACTCCACAGAAGCAAGGTTGAAGACAAGTTCACCATCGACGTGCAGTACAAGTTTAGTACACCCCACGGTGCCCCCATATGGGTAATTGAGATTAAGTGCCTTGACAAGGACACAATGTGATTAGCTCTGGTGGAGATCGA
Organism: Pictodentalium vernedei; assembly: GCA_031216915.1. Lineage (NCBI taxonomy): Eukaryota > Metazoa > Mollusca > Scaphopoda > Dentaliida > Dentaliidae > Pictodentalium > Pictodentalium vernedei. Next base: position 152,912,900 of record CM062291.1, on the reverse strand, counting down.
ATCCTGGACCTTTTGGTTTGAAGTCCAATTCGTAACCACTGAGCCACCGCATTCCCCATCATTGGTATAAACAATTTGTTAAACTTCACTTTGCATTTGTGTTGCTCTCGTGATATAGCCATAGATGTAGAAACCGATTTTGAACGCCCATAAAAAAATAAATGAAACAAAATTGAAAATAATAATGAAATTTGAGTGGCCATTTTTGTGAGTAGTGCTGGAAAGTTATGAAGTAAAGTGTCATTAGATTATTGATATCATGCATAACTAGCTTTAAAAAAATGTCCATAATCAGGTAAAAGTATTTCCAATAGTTTCTTGAATCCTGTACCCTATGTAGCATGTAATCAACTAACGGTGTGCATTTTTACAGCCCTACTGTATATTGTCATGTGTGGTGTGATATGGCAGCCTATCACCTAATCCTGTGCAAGGCCTATGGTTGGTCAGTATATGTTAGCTTACCAACTAACAATGCACAGCATTGCACACTTTCTAGTTATAAAAAAATTTTCATTTTTAACTGAGTAACTAACCCTGTACACTGTGCAGCATTAGTGTAAATCTTATCTATAGCAAATCTTTACCGAGTGTAATGACCAAACCCAGCCTGTAATATTCAAAAAAAGCATTTAACCCTTTACCTAACTTAAGGGCCAAAACGGCCAGCATTATTCACAAAAATCGTCATTTAATTTTCATTATTTTTTTCTCTTTTTGTCTCAAAAACATAGCTTATGGGCCCTCTTTGAAACGAGCTTGTTGAGCTCGTTCCAATGCGGGATCATAACCTTTGTTTTTGAGACAAAACAATGAAAAAAATTAGTTATCCAAGAATTTTGTTTGCAGGTGTCGTCTGCTTTTGTTGTTAGGTAAAGGATTAAATTCAGCTTATGACACCTTCATTGGAATGGATTTTTAAACATTTTTTGTTGTTGTGAATTCCAAAAATGAAAACATATTCTACTTTCAATTAATAGCTTGTTGCATGTGGTTCTCTTGGGATCTGTTAAATGGATCTGTACCTCTGATAATAAATCTCCTTATTGAAATACAAAATTAGATCATTGATAAGAAGTTTGTCTGTGTCCGAATTTCCAACTACAGTGGAACCCCGTTAATTGAATAGCCACTTTGCAATGAAAATTGTTCATTAACAGGAGTATTCAATTAACAAGGATTGTGTCACTTTCCTGTATTCTAGAGATAAACTTAGCATTTATTCTAGTATATCCTGTTTGACAGAGCTCCATGAACTTGGTCAAACAAGATATAATAGATTAAATGCCTGTATTGGATTTACTGAGGCCAATTAGACCTATAAACAAAGGAAAACTGGGGAGAGTCAGGGTAATTTCTTGACAAGTTACAATATTTTTTATTCAATTAACAGGAGTTTACTCTATAACCTATATTCAGTTAACAGGTCAAATTTGTACTGGATGTATGGTAAATGGTTTTGTGTTGGGAAATTATATTCAATTAACAGATATCCAATTGAGTTGGCTCCACTGTAACTACTTTGAAAACGGCACATTATAAAATAGCCCGGATCATCATCATGAACACAGACCAATTATGACACTTTACAGGTTGAGCACTATGAGTCCATATTTGGGCTCTGCTAAAAAGAGTTTTGACGCTATTAATAGCTTCATATTTCCTGGATGTGTTTCATATTCTCTATTTTTCATTCATATTGATTTGTCTTGTTATAATTTATTGGACAGTGCCTAGAAGCACTCTCCAATAAATTATTACATGACAAAAACATGGCCCGATTCTATCAGTCAAAAATTAATCTGGCACTCTACCAGTTAAAACTGGCTTGTGCATTCTGTTTATAGAGACCATGTTTAAATATTAAAATGCAATATTTATAATACCAGTAGTACTGATGCCGGAAGTTCATGTGTCTTTAATCAATGTTTCACTGGTTAATGATCTGTAATGCTAAATGGATAGTATAAAAAGAAAATGCAAGTCAGTGCATGGAGTGCCAGTTCAGTAATTACGGCAGCAGTGATATGATATGATGATTGCAGTTGCTTTCAGCTATTTGACTGTCAGACTGCTTCTGATGCTGCTATTATGGAGCAATTTTTAGCTCGCCTGACTGAAAGTTAGTATGGGCTATTCTGATCACCCTTCATCATCATAAAGTTAGTGTTTCTCTTGTTGTAAATGGTTGGTCAAGTTCCTGTAAAAATGTTTGAGAAAGATGACTGGGATGGTCATTTCAGGTTTGTTAAAATTAGTATGTTGATAGGGAGCCGACATGTTAAGTCTCACTATTTTAGAGGGAGACTCATTGTTTTCCAGAAATTTTTTTTTGTTAAATGAGCCTAAAATTGGACTTTTAACAGAATCTCACTATTAAAGTCACTAAATTTTGTTCTTTGAGCCATTTAAAAATTGAAAAACTCACTATTTCAGAAATCTCACTATTTTACAATTTATTGGCTTATCCCTTTACCTAACCTGAAAAGCAGACGACACTTGCAAAAATGATTCTTGAATAACTAATTTTTTTCATTTTTTTTGTCAAAAAAACCATAGGTTATGACCCATCGTTGGAACATGCTCGATGAGCTCATTCCAACGAGGGGTCATAACCTATGTTTTTGAGACAAAAAATGAAAAAAATAATGAAAATTAATTTGCGATTTTTTAGAATAGCTTGGTCCGGTTTTGGACGTTACGTTAGGTAAAGGGTTAACATGTCTGATAGGGAGGGGTGGGAGGAACCATCCAAGTTTTCCAAAATATTTTTTCTCTTGAACCAATAAATGCAATGTCTTGATATTTGGAAATGAGCTTCCTTTTGGGGTGTAGAATGACGTTTGCTGAAACAAAGTTCATAGGGCAATATTTACCACTAATGGAAGAGGCAAGAATTTTTGTCCCTCCCAAATTTTACAAACATGTTCTTAACACAGTCATTAACTCCATCACCCAGGTGTGATATCTTCAGGGTCAAGGTCACAAACAGGAATAGTGTGATATTGATACGTCACCTTTTTTGGCCCACATAGTTTGATTGCAATTGTTCATATTTGACACAATTTTGATCTGGAGGTGTGGCATTATTACCTTGACCATTGGTCATACACTTAAGATCAACGACAGAGACCAGAAGATTCCAGTACTGTCAGTTTGACACTGGACTTTGGTCAGATTTCATGATAATGTTATGAAGAATGCAGGCATTAATATTTTTCATAATGTGTGAGGATCAGTTAGGAGTTCTCATGAACTGCTGTGGAAATCAATTTTCAGTTCTTAAATAATTTAGAATTCTAGAATACTGTTATACCCTAGTGAGTGTAACATATTCCATAGTAAAAAACAAACCTCGAATTTATATATTTACAAGAGTTTAAACCTGAATGTGAGGTTCTCACTTTCCTGATTCGAGGTGCCAGAATCCCATGGTTTTAATCTGTGATTATCTCTGGTAAATCTGTTCCTGGCCCGTAGACATGACCTTCGTGTTCCGGGATAAACTCTCGTGCTTCCGCCGCCTTGTTTTTTCCATGGAGCGATTTTCAATCACCATCCGTAAATGACCGTAGAAAACTGTAGACACTGGGGCACAACCATAGCATATCCATAGCTGATCCGGCATTAACCATGGTCTGAAATGGGGTCCAAGTTGACAATGGAAAGCGCCGGATAGACTAAGGATATGCTACGGTTGTGTTCCGGTGAGAGAAGTTGGTCTGGTGGGCCAAATATATAGTTTTGACTGACCAAACCATGGGAGACCCTGACATGTTTGTGACATAACCATAGAGACCATAGAAGAACTATTGCAGAACTGTAGCATATCCGCAACACTAGCATGACCATGACTAACTGGGACAGACCGTAGGACAACCCGTGGCTTGTCTGTAGCGCTCTGAGTGGTGCCGTAGCATAACCATAGGAAAACCGTCATATAACCATAATAATCCTTGGCTAATCCTTTGAACTTCCTTAGCACAACCTTAGTACATCCTTAGCACTTCCTTAGATCTTCTGTAGGTGCCATAGGCTATCCACACCCTAGTACCATCATAGAAGGTGTCTACCATGTCCAAAATATGCGGTTTTACCATGGTTCAAAACCGTAGCAATCCGGGTCCCAAACTGTGAAAGTGAGAACACTGCATAAAAGCCCATTTCCGACTTTTACTAACTCATAACAGGTACTCTTTAACATGCAATCATGGGGAGATCCTACTGAAAATAAGAATATTATCTTAGCAGTGGTTTCTAGTCAAGTCTTGGCTGCCTGAATGGGCAGCCAAGACTTGAATAGAAGTCACTGCTTAGCTACTGGCTTAGTCCAGGCCCCAAGGGTTAAACCTTAAGAGCCCAGATCCAATTTTCATGAGTTTCCAGTCTTTCATGTACACATAGAACACATGTTCCAACATACAGGCCATCGGTGTCTTGCTGGTGGAAGTTCATTACCTTGGAAGTGGTTTCTAGTGAAGTCTGCTTTCTCCAGTTGTACACTATCTTTCCAGTTTAGCCAAGGGTTGATCCTCATTATTGTATTTCAGTGATGTATTGTTCATTGACATTCACTGCCATAACTTGACCATGTTCATTTGCAACACCAAGAGTGGAAACAAGCCAACTAAAGTGGGTAACATAGGTATAAATGATGACTGAATTTATTATGCCCCTGACCTCCGAAGGAGGCTGTGGGGGTCGTTAGTGAAGTATCTCCATCTGTCTCTGGATACAAACATTTTGTATTGTAATTTCAAAGCCATTGCTCAGATTTGGATTTCCTTTAACATGCTGATAGACCTGCATCTAGGGGGAACAGATATGCACAAGGAATGGGTTCCGTCCAATAATTTTCCCCAGAGTTCTGGCCCTTTTTTTGACTTCGAAAATTTTTCTGTTTTCACTCTTCCCACTTAGGAAATTTTTTTTGTCTCGCAATACCTTCAAGGCTACTTTGAACTTGCATACGGGTCGGGAGCATTGGCTCATGCTTTGCGTTGCCCTTGTTTGTATTGCAGTCACGATATAGCAACAGGTGCAGAAAGTAACCTTAGACTGAGTAACTATATAAATCAATGTACAGTGGAGCCCATTTAATTAGATATCTCTTATCTGAATAACTCTGTTAATTGAATATAATTTCCCAACATAAAACCATTTACCATACCTCCATTACAAATGTGACCTTTTAACTGGATATAGACTATAGTGTAAACTCCTGTTAATTGAATAAAAAATCTTGTAACCTGTCAAGAAATTTCCCGGACTCTTCCCAGTTTTCCTTTGTTGTTTATAACCTATTTAGCCTCAGTACATCCAATACAGGCTCATGGAACTCTGTCAAACAAGATATAATAGAATAAATGCTAAGTTTATCTCTAGAATCAGGAAAGTGATGCAATCCCTGTTAATTGAATACTCCTGTTAATTGAATAATTGGCAAAGTGGCTATTCAATTAAAAGAGTTCCACTGTACAACTAAATACTAAGTCAAGTATTGAAAAGAATTCCAAAAAATAACTTGTGGATAGTCTGAAAAACAGATTTGTGTCAGATATGAAAATCAGTAAACCTTGTGAACTTCACTGCAGTCTTTGCTGCTAGTATGTTAAAATTAATCGTGTCAAATGGCAAGTGGTTTGAAAACTACCCATCTCAATATTTTAAACCTGTTTTGGGATCCATCCTTGTCTGTAATGTAACGTTTACTTCTGCTTCCTCATTTTGGGTACCCAAGCTCCAGGCCTGTTATATTTCCTCGGTCGGAATGAGCTTGTTTCCCATTTGAATAGGATGTCCTACATGAGCGGATTCAGAGAAGGGGGAATGGGGGGGAGGGGGGTATTGCACGGCCCAAATATTTTTTTAGTCATTTTTAAAAAAAAAACTCGACCTGCAGTCTGATGAAGTTAGGGTGTTCGTGACTTTCACATTAGCGATATATCTTGAACAAATATCCATGGATTTGATCAATATTTGGTATGTGAGACTTTCTTAGGTCTAGTTTCCTGTTAAAAGGTCATTTCCGAGGTTATCGGATATCCTCAGCCAAATGGCTATTTTGAGCAAAAGTTTTAGTTTCTTGTGGTTTGGATTTAGTAAATAATTCTCATTAATGGTGACTAGGCCAAAATAATCAGTTGATGGTCTTGATTCAAACTGTGTATTGTCAAGTGCATTTCAATTGGGGGTCAAGGTCACATGGGAGTGTTAAATGACTAACCCAGACCTGTTTGGGACCTGACAATTTGCAGGTTAGAAATGGGACAATTTTTGTGTAAATTTGCTTTGAGAAAGCCTTGTGAAAAAATAAATAAGTAACCCATACGGGATTTCTGCTAGGGGAAAGGGAATGAGGCCGTTTGCATGGCGACTGATGAACGTCGGTACCACGGGCCGATCATGGTTTGGCCTGTGGTAGGAAAATTTTGAATTTCGGAATTCCAAAACCCCCATTTCCTTGCATCTGAGAGGATAGTTTGCGTCATTTCACGGAGATATATCTGTCCGATTTTACACATTGACAGCCACTAATTTCCGATGAATAAGACGTAAATAAAAGAAAATGGTTGCTCAACCGAAAAATAATTCGTAGTATACATGACTTTCTATTCGCCCAGGGCGTTTCATCCCAATAAAACTGTCAAGCCATGGCATTTTCATTGGGACTAAACATCCAGGGCGAATAGAAAGTGTGAGTAGGAAGGGAAGATTCACCCATAATTTAAAAATTCATTTTAAATTGGGACGAAACTACGCTTGTGAGATATTTTAGCAGACACAAGCACTGCGCAAAAATCTCATTGCACGTGCATGGTACAAATTTTGACGATTCCGGCCACTGTGAAAATGAATACTAAGGTAGACTTGGGTTCGGTAAATCTCTACTTTAGAAAAACATTGCGGGTAAAATAGCTAGGATCTTACAAATTTTTCCCGACAAACACCGAATTTAAATCGGTGCAGAATTTCTGATTTCCTGGTTCTCGCGGTCAAGACGAAAAAAAAGAGGCTGGTCTTCTGTGTTCTCTGATTCCAATTGGTTAATCCCGGTCACATGAGGCCTCAGAGTGGTGGAATTCGTCTTCACAGCTGGAACAGGTTCCGGAGAGTTCTGGAAGTCTTTGCTGGTTCACAGACTGTCTCTGATGATGTCACGCGAGTGGGATTATATAGCAATTCTACAACAATACTCGATATTACTTAGATGTTGAAAAAACGTTTTGAAATCAATTACTCTCCAGGTGCTGCGACAGAACGGTGAAATGGACATGCATTTTGTTTTCAATGAAATAAGTGTACGGAAATCGGCAAAAGAAGTTTAGAAATGGCAATTCTACAAGCTAGGAACTAAATGTATTCTCGGGGGACGGGCAGATCATGGCAAATTTCAAAAATTCTGTTATGTCGGGAAGGTGACCTGGCAGGGGAATGCAAAACCGTTTGATGGCTGCTGTACCGGTATAGTGGAAACCCTGCCCATATGTTTTTTTATTTGTCAGAATGATCATCTTATACTGTAAAATCCCCCGTGGAGAAATGAGGAATTCCTATAACACAGTTTTATCACTATCGATGCTCGAAAATTGGAAATTTATCTCCAAAATGAGAAAATTTTGACCATTTTGAGCCATTTTTAGCTCAACTTGACAAAGTCAAGCTGAGCTATTGCCATCACTTCGTACGTACGTACGTCCATCCACAATTTCCTTGGCACACCTCACAGGTTGCATTTATGATCAGATCGCTTTGAAACTTGGTATGCTTGTTTGGGGTGACCTCTTGATGGGAGCTATCGATTTTCTTCAATTTCCGTCAAAAAATATTGCCGCGGCCAATGTTCTTAGAACTTAGTTTAGTCAGACCTCAATATTTCCCTTTGGCACACCCTACAGGGCACATTTATTATTTATTGGTTTGCTTTGAAACCTGGCATGCTTGTTTGAGGTGACCTCTAGATGGGAGCTATCAATTTTCTTCCATTTCTGTCAAAAAATGTTGCTGCGGCCAACGTTCTTCTTAGAACTTAGTCAGACCTCAATGTTTCCCTTTGGCACACCCTACAGGGCACATTTATGATCGGATTGCTTTGAAACCTGGCATGCTTGTTTAGGGTGACCTCTAGATGGGAGCTATCGATTTTCTTCCATTTCCGTCCATCAAAAAATGTTGCCGCTGGCAACGATCTTTAAACTTAGTTTAGTCAGGCATCAATATATTCCTTTGGCATGCCCTACAGGGCACATTTATGATCAGATCGGTTTGAAACTCTGTATGCTTGTTTGGTGTTACCTCTAGATGGGAGCTGTCGATTTTCTTAGATTTCTGTAAAAAAATGTTGACACTGGCAGTGACCTTCGATGAAATTAATAAAAACTTAGTGCAGTTAAACATCAATATTTCCCTTTGACACACCCTGCAGGGCACATTTATGATTGGATCGCTTGCAAACTTGGTGTGCTTGTGTGAGGTGACATCTATATGGGAGCTGTCGATTTTCTTCCATTTCTGTCAAAAAATGTTGCCGCTGACCTTTGAACTTAGTTTAGTCAGACCTCAGTATTTCTCTTTAACACACCCTTCAGGACACAGTTTTGATTGGATCACTTTGAAACTTGGTATGTGTGTTCAGGGTGACCTCTAGATGTGAGCTATTGCTTTTTTTTTCATTTCCATAAAAAATTATTGTTGTTATCACCAGCCTTGGAACTTACTGCATTTGTGCATCAACTTATCCCTTTTGCACTCTCTGCAGGGTATATTTATGAATTTCCATACCCCCCCCCCCCCCCCCCCCGCCCACCCCCCCCCCCCCCCCCCCCCCCCCCAAAAAAAAAAAAAAAAAACATTCCCGCAAGCAATGGCCTTCTACTTAGTGCATTTGTACATTATTAACATCTTCCTTTGGCATGCCTCAGAGGGCACATTCATTATCAGGTTTTTTTGAAACTTTGTATGCTTATGCAGGGTGACAAACATAGGAGCTATTGATTTATTTTCTTTTCATTTCCATCAAAAACTGTTAGCAACAATCTTTGAATTTATTGCATTTGTGCATCAACATTCTTTGACATGGCCTAAAGACCACATTTATCATAGGATTGTTCTTGAACTTGGTGTGCTCATTAGGCAAGACCTTTAGATAAGAGCTATTGATTAGCATTCATTTCTGTGAAAAAAGTTGCCATTTTCAATAACCTCTGAACATACTGCATTTGTGTATCAACATTCTTCCTTTAGCCAGTCTTACAGTTTACATTTAAAAAGGCATGGATTACTCTGAGGTTGTGCACACACAATGCTGTTATGTTGAAATTTCACCAAATAACATTTCTACCATTGATCTTCAGTTTTGCCATTTCATTTATAACTTACCTAGTTCAAGTTTGTCAAGTTGAGCTACAGTGTCATTGACACTTTCATTCTACCCATCAACTGTGTCATTCAGCTGAGTGTATTTGAGTGATATTGTAAGATTTTTGTTGTTTGCAATTGTCTCCAGAAAAGGCCATCTTCAGAGCTTCCAGAAAATGTATACATTGTGAGTATTGTGAATAGAGGAGGTAATTTAAATGCGAAATATCCTTGGCCATGTTAATGAGAAGCCGTGCATTTCTTGAAAAGCCATCGTTTTCACCTGAATAACTAACAAGACCTTAATGTCTTGAATGGGTTCGAAAACTGGTATGGTTTGGCAATACTGAGCAGAGTTATGACCCTTAATTAGTTAATTTTTGCCTGTTTCAGCTCATTAGTGGGATAACTTAGAACAAATATCAGTGGGTTCAGTCAATATTTGGCATGTGAGATTTTCTTAGCAATGTCTTGAATGGGTTTGAAAACTGGTATGATTTGGCCATGCTAAGCAGAGTTTTGACCCTTAGTAGTTAATTATACCCCCCGCAAACAAAGTTTGGGGGGGTGGGGTATATAGGAATCACCCTGTCCGTCTGTCCATCCTTATAAGCGCAACTCCTAAACCGTTTGAAGAATTTTCATGAAACTTTACACAATGGAAGAACTCCATATGAAGATGTGCATGAAGCAATATAATTCCGTTCTGACAGGCGCGGGGGGTATCACTTTGTTAGCTTGCTCCCAGTACCTCTAGTTTTTGCCTGTTTTCAGCTTGTTAGCATGATAACTTGAACAAATATCAATGGATTCAGTCAGTATTTGGTATGTAAGACTTTCTTAATGTGTTGAATGGGTTTGAAAGCCGGTGTGGTTTGGCCATACTGAGCAGATTCAGTCAGTATTTGAATTGTGAGGCTTTCTTAACAATGTTTTGAACAAGTTTGAAAACCAGTGTGGTTTGGTCATACTGAGTGGAGTTATGTTAATTTTCGCCTGTTTTCTGCTCAATAGCACGACAATTTGGACAAATATCAGTGGATTTGATTTTCTTGTAATGTGAAGCCTTACAGGCGAGAAAAATCATGATCTTGCATTGGAGATGCATAATCCTTGTGTAATTCAATTTTTTTCCAAGCACAGATACCAAAGGACAAGATATTATCGGTGATAACACATGAACATCCATTACCGTTACCAAAAGTGTGTTATCGCTGACAATATTGTACCCCATGATTACAGCTACAGGACTGGCTCCGATGCAGGTCTTATGTGAGCCAATAAAAATTGGCTTCTTTTCTTCAAAATTTGAATGCTGGGATATTTTAGCTGGAAAACATTGCAGTCATGTGCGAAGAAGCCAGCAGAGGGCCACACTAACCTTCCATGTTCCAACATTCTTCCATGAGATCCATGGACTGCGCAGATGTCGAGTGGTGCTTCACATCATGACCCATGATTTAAATGTGCCGACCCCTCCACCCAGAATCTTTGGTTCGCCACTAACCTAGAAAATATGCAAGTAAAGAAGGGATAGAATTTTATTTACTTATTCAGTAAGTTCTCTTGATAGACCAACAGGTTGGGTAAAGGGTTTATATCTTTGTTATTCTGTTTAAAAATTGCAGAAAGTGGAATGCACTCATTTCTTTTGACCTTTTTTTCTACTGCTGATAACGTTCTTGAACTGAACAGTTGTACAGTGTTCTCATTCATGTTATCTTGACATGGGGGAATTCTCTTTTCTGGGAACAGGATAACATTATTGTCTGGTGCCAGTGTGTTTGTATGAATGCAGAGTATGTATGTATGTATTTAAAGATTTTGTACATGTGTATAACATTGTGTTGAACTCTTGAGTGTTACACTCTTAACTGCTTTTGATCTTTTGGGTGGGTCTGTTTCAGTATCAACCAATTTTCTAGTTTCATTTTTCGTTACCTGGCTGCCATCTGCTAATTGTGTGCACCTGAGTGGAGAGTTCCCAAGCAAAGTGAAGCATGAAAAAACCTTTTATTTAGCAGGATGATTGGTGTATACTAGTGGTAGATGACGTATTATTGACAGTAGAAGAGATAGAAAGGAGCCCACGTAATTGTATGTTTCTTAATTGAATAACCCTGCTAACTGTCTCCCGCTATTTGAAAAAAACGGGAGATATTAAATTCCGGGTGTCCTTCCGACCTTCCGTGTTTTTCGTTTCCAGACTCTCTAACTTTCCTTACAGTGACCGGATTTCGATGAAATTTGGGTAGTAGATCACTTTCATCAATTGTGGGTCCAAGTTCGAATATGGCCATTTTCTGCGCATATTTAATTAGGTTGCTGAAATTTGCTTGGCTGACAGTTTCCAAACTCTAACTTTCCTTAAAATGAACTGATTTCGATGAAATTTCATATATGGATTACTTTTATCAATACCTAGGTCAAGTTCGAATGTGGGAAATTTTGTACCAAAATTCTGTTCGTCTGCCTGTCCATCTGGCCTGTGCGTCAATGCACCTCGGACTAAAAGCTGTATTTATGAACCAATCTTCACAAAAGTTCTTGGGTATCTTTGTTATCATTGTGAGACCAGAATATGTGTTTTGGGGTTTGGTCCAAAATTCAAGATGGCCGCCAGCGGCCATTTTGTTCCGAAATTGGGTGTGATCAGTTTTTTGTACAGAACTTCTATATGAAAGTTCGGATTTGAATAAATTTTTGTATGAATGTTTAGTAACATGCAGTACATCACATATAATACGGGTTTTGTTCTAGTGCAAAAATTATGCAAATTAGGGAAACTTTGATTTATTCAGTGCTACTACTAATACACAGTAAGTGCACACCTTCCGTGTTTTTTGTTTCCAGGCTCTAACTTTCCTTACAGTCAGTCGATTTCGGTGAAATTTGGGTAGTAGATCACTTTCATCAATTGTGGGTCCAAGCTCGAACATGGGCATTTTCCGCGCAGATTTAATAGGTTGCTTAAATTTGATTGGCTGATGGTTTCCAGACTAACTTTCCGTAGAGTCAACCGATTTCAATGAAATTTCATATATGGATTACTTTTCACATCAGTTTAATGTAATATGTCTTATCATTCAGTCTTAATTTTAAGTGATTCTCACAGTTATACTTCACATCACTTTACTTGCTTTGACAGTGACCTCTGTGAAAATAAATCTGATAACCACTGTCTGAAGCATTGTCTGTTCTGTCTCTTCTAAATAACTTCCACTTGCAACTCAACTATATTCCACTGGATGCATTAATTCCCCTTGAAACTGCTGCCCAGTGGGAGACATGAATTCATGGAATTTGCTTTTTGAACATAACTTTTAAACACAAATCCATTTATCATACCTTCAGTACACATTTAACCTGTTAATTGCATATAGGTTATAGAATTAACTCCTGTTAATTGTATAAAAAGTCTTGTAATAACTGAGCTTCCTTTTGAGTTGTAGAATCAAGGTGTTCAAACGAAGGTCGTGGAGCAGTATTTGCCCTTGTAATAGCTTGGGGAAGATTTTTGGCCCCGCAGAAATTTCTGTTTTCTGAACTGATAAACTGAGTTCAACCAAATTTGGTATGTGGTTTTACTGAGTCATAAGTACTTGATTCAAATTTTTTTCCTGTATCCCCATGGGAACCCCAGAAGCTAAAAATAGAAATATTTTCAAATGCTCATATTTCTCAAACCACACAGAACAGAGATTTGTTATAAGGTATGAAGCATCCTTAAGATTAAGACCAGTGGAATGGATCGGTAAATTGGTAAAAAAAACTTGTCATCGATTCTGTCATAGTGTACAGTAGAGCGAGTCAAAAAAAGCTGAGTCGGCATATTTGGAATTTTTTTGTAGAATCTTTTAATATCTGCTGTACAACATCGTTACAGGGGTCAGATTCCAGTTTCTTCAAATCAAGTCCCCCAGTTAATATTTGGGGGGCCTAAATTTTAACTTAATGCAATATGAGGAATAATCTTTAAAAATCTTCTTCTTCTGATCCACCCAAGCCTGAAAATAAGCAGACTGTCATCTGCAAAATGAGGTCCCCAGAGGGAGAATTTGGTGATGCTACCCTGCATAGCAGGGTTGCATCACAAAATTTACCCTCTGTGAACCTCAATCTGAATCAGGATCTCAAGCCAAAATAGAAAGATGTACCTAGAGGATAAATTGGCCCACTGTATGGGATAGCATCAGCAAATTCACCCTCTGGGGACCTCATTTTGCAAATGACAGGTTGCTTATATTCAGGCTTGGATCCACCTGTTCAAAATCTTTTGATATTTGATATACGGCATCCTGAGGGAGGTCAGATTTAAGTTCCAACCACGGCCCTGTGTTAATATTTGGTCTTCCTATTGGTATCCAAATTTTAACTTAGTCCAGTATGAGGAATAATCTTTAAAGCTGATTGTCTCCAGAACCACCAGCCAGAATCTTTTGATGTATTGTATTCAGAATCCATTAATATTTGTTCTCTCTATGGGAGCCTGAATTTTAACTTAATGCAATATCGGGAATAATCTTTAAAAATCTTCTCCAGATCCACCAGTCAGAATCTTTTGATGTGTGGTGTACAGCATCCTTAGGGAGGTCAGATCTAAATTTGTTCAAACCAAGTCCCGGTGTTAATATTTGGGTTTCCTATTGGAGCCTGAATTTTAACTCAGTCCAGAATGAGGAATAATCTTTAAAACTCTTTTTCTCCAGAACCACTCGTTAGAATCTTGATGTATGGTATACAGACTCCTTACAGGGGTCGGAGTCATGTTTGAACAAAGCAATCCCATTCGTGTATAATTGGGTTCTCTTGGGAGTCTGAATTTCAACTGAGTGCAATATGGGGAATCATCATTAAAAATCTACTTCAGATCCATCAGTAAGAATCTTTTGATGTTTGGGATGCAGCATCCTTATGGGGGGGTAGATTAAGGTTTGTTTAAGTCAAGTCCCTCGATAAGTATTTGAGCTCCCTTTTGGAGCCTGAATTTTAACTTGGTTCAATACGAGGAATATTCTTTACAAATCTTCTCTTAAACCCCCAACCAGAATCTTCTGATACAGTGGATCCCACTTAATTGGATATCTCTTAATTGTGTATCCCTGTTAATTGAATATAATTTTCAAACACAAAATCATTTACTATACCTTCAGTACAAACTTGATCTGTTAATTGCATATGGGTTGTAGAGTAAACTCCTGTTAATTGGATATAAATTTTTGTAATATGTAAAAAAAATTACTGTGACACGCACCAAATTTCCCTTATTTATCAACCTTCTTGGCCTCACTAAATCCAATACAGGCATTTATTTTATTATATCTTGTTTGACAGAGCTCTGTGAGCTCTGTCAAACAAAATATAATAGAATAAATGCTCATTTTACCTCCAGAACACAGGAAACTGACCAAATCCCTGTTAATTGTATACTCCTGTTAATTGAATAATTTTCACTGGCAAAATGGATATTCGATTAAGAGGATACTACTGTATATAGTGTACACACACCATCCTTAGGGGAGTCAGCTGCAAGTTTTAAAAATCACATCCATGGGTTAAAAGTTTTGCTCTTTAACTTAGTACAATATGGGGAATAATCATAGAAAATCTGCTTCTTCAGATCCAGTGGTCAGATTCCTGATGGGGGATGGGGATTGGGGTAGAGTGCTTAGCCAGTTAAAGTTTGTTTAAGTTAAATCCGCAGTTTGATATTTAGGCTCCCTATTTTGCATTACTGGAAATCTGGGCATTATTTGTGTGGTAGCATCTCAATAGTGAATACTAGAAAAAATCATCGTATTGGACAACAGAGTTTTGAATAGTTACACGACTTGATTCCTCTATTGTTTATTAGCTGCAAATGCTGATTAAATCCTTCTTTAAACAAATTTGTCAGGTAAGCGCCTCAGGCACCATTGGGCCTCTTGTTTATAAACTTATTTGATGTCAGTACATATCCAATACAGGCATTTACTTTATCATATCTTGTTTGACAGAGCTTCATGAACTCCGTCAAACAACATGTAAAAGAATAAATGCCCAATTATCAAGAAAGTAAACAAATCTCTGTTAACTAATTACTCCTGTTAATTGAATAATTTTCTCTGGTAAAGTGGCTATTCCATTCTCAAGAGTTCTACTGTACCAACTTGGCATGCTGCATGAGGTTTGGGGATCCCTGTGGGAGCTTTTGGAAGTTGAGCAGTATTGTTTTTTTTTTGTGGTAAACAAACTCTGTTTTACTGGTAAAATAGAACTGGATAACCAATGCACGGGGTGGAAGTCTTCTGCAGCATGCGGTATAAATGAATAGCTAAACTTTACTCATACCTATGTTGTGGTCAGGATATAGCTATAGATGCAGAAAGTGACCTTAAATGGTAATAAATAAAAAGTAAATAAATAAATTGGGTTGGGGAGAGCATCTCCCATTGATTTAATGGAAATTAGCCATAAAAATGCTGTCTGGAGCTTTTGGGGGGATCTATTTAATTGTCTTTAATTTTGCTTTGCACTTTGAAAACTTATTGTGTTTTCAGGCATTGTTACCAGTTAAAATTAATTGTAGGATATGCACATGAAAGTGTTTCTGCAACATTCTTTGTTAATAATTGTAGGCCTTGTCATCTTGTTATCTTTTCTTTGGAAACTTTCAGGTTGAGCTCTCAAGAAAAGATGTCCAAACCTTTTTAACTGGTAGAGTGCTAAATTATTTCCATGGGTCACAATTTATTCATATGAAATTGTTTTGTTACTATTTTTTGGAGCCTGCCTATGGGATAGAAAAGTTATCTTTTACTGGTGTAATATGATCATCTGTAACTGATGCATTGCATGTGAGTTCACTCAACTGCTAGGGTGCTAGATTATTAGTTTGATTGGCAGAATTAAATCATTGATTAATGTTTTGTTACATTTTATTGTAGTGTGGCTATGGGAATTCTCCAATAAATTGAAACAAAACAAATCCATGTAAACAAAATATCTTTTGCTTCTAAATGAATATCATACAACCACATAGAATAAAATACTTGATCATGAGTCCTCTGTTTTCTAATAACACCTGAGTTTGAGATTCCAGCACTGAATCAAAAGGTGGCAAAATGCCCGAATGACAGTGGTACCCTGTTAAAGGAATAGCTGCTTTGCTTGTAAAAAAATATTCATTTAACAGGCGTATACAATTAACTGGGTAATTTTTCTGCCTTCTAGTGACAAAATTAGCATTTATTATATTATATCGTTGATGGGCCTCCAAAAGGTTGTATCTCCCGTTTGGTGCGAAACACTTTTTCACAAATTCTAAATCTACGGGTCTGATTACCTAAGATGTACAAGAACAGAAGCAATTGGGCTAGGCGAATTGTGTTTTTTGGTTTGAAATGTTCAGATATAGTCCTTAAATATTGTATCTTCAATGCATTTTTTCCAAAAAACAGAGTGCTGATTTTCTCAAAATTTCTGCCTTGTGATCGGAGGCAATCAGTTTGTTTCTGATAGGTAGAAATATAATGGGCAGGAAACCTTGACTAACCACTCATATCATGAATGGCACAGGTCATAGAATGAGGGGGCTATATTCAAGTCAAAAATGTATTATTTCCATTACAGCAAGTTAAGTCTCAAAATGTCGCATTACAACCTAAAAGTCATTTTTCTAAAAAAAAAAAAATCCATCTAATAGACTCCAAATGTTATCTGAAACAATGAATGTGACTTTCTGTTTGAAGAGCCACAGTTACTCTGTTCTGTCTTCCCCATATTTGGAGTTATTCCATTTTTTGTCTCCTGAAAAATTGGAAAATTTTAGATACGACATTTTGGAAGCCCACCAACGATATCTTGTTTGACAGAGCTCAAAGAGCTCTATCAAACAAGGTATAATAGATTAAATGCCTATATTGGATGAGATAAAAAATGCCAACAAATGTTGGGAATTCATTGGTTGTCAGAGTAATTATTCAACAGGTTATAAGATTTTTTTTTTATTCAGTTGTCAGGAATTGGACACTATAGCCTACATGCAATTAACAGGTCACATTTATATTGAAAGGATGGTAATTGGGTTGGTGTTTAGAAGTCCTGCAGTTAACAGGGATATTCAATTAAGTGGGCTCCACTGCATAAACAGTTAGCTAATCTTGACTTAAAACTTGTGTTGTGGTGGTGAAATAGCCATAGCTGCTTAAAGTTACCTTAATCCCTGAT
Organism: Pictodentalium vernedei; assembly: GCA_031216915.1. NCBI lineage: Eukaryota > Metazoa > Mollusca > Scaphopoda > Dentaliida > Dentaliidae > Pictodentalium > Pictodentalium vernedei. Next base: position 152,895,335 of record CM062291.1, on the reverse strand, counting down.
AAGCCTACACATGGACATCAGTAGGAATTTATACCTGGAGGCTCGAGTATGTCACAACACATGAAACACTGTGAGGGTTGATATTTTTTCTTGATGAATATATACATAAAAAAAAATGTTTATGCACCCCCTGGATATTTTACGATGGTAAATGCAATGCTTGATATCAGTAAAGTACTCACAAAGTAAGCTTCTAAAACTGACTGCTTGGAAGAACATATTTGGTCCATATGAATGCACAAAAATCATAGTCTTCATCATCATTTCAAACAGCATTCATGAACCAAAAGAGTAACTGCTAAAGCTCGATATGATACCCATTGAAGTATGGAGAGTTGACAAGGCAACATTATTTGTCCGTAAATGGATAAAATGGATAAATGGTAAATGGTTACCTTAATCCCTGATAAGCCTACACATTTTTACAAATGCCATTTGTAACCTCTAGAGAACATGAGCCAGTGTTACAGTTCATTATCTGCTATATCCTCCATGTGCTCGGATAACAGCTTCTATAATGCATTGCATCCTCCAGTCAATCATCGTATCCATTGCAGAAGTAACTGTCGCCATTCCTGATGCAAATCTGCTTCCAATTCTCGCAGAGTTTGTACTGGAGGTTCTTGTGCTTATTCTGACGCCCTAGAATATCCCAAATGTGCTCCAGTGGATTCAGATCAGAACTCATGATAGACCCAGAAATGGCAGTCAATGCAATACTCTGAATGAAAAAGGCTAAACACCAAGACAAACATATTCCTTGATGATGATCTCTTAGTAGAGGACATCTGATGGCCCTTCTGGACCTCAGTATGGCTTTTCTCGGGCTATTCCTGGCCATTCACGTGCAGATTTGTCGACCTGGTAACCACAGGCTCTTCAGAACAGTACTTTAGGTGAATGGCTGTCATCACACCAGCCTAAGAAGTACCTTGTTTTTATGTTGTGATGTCTTCATCATTTCAGTGACAGCATTCATGAACCAAAAGAGTAACTGCTACAGCTTGATACGATACCCATTTAAGTATGGAGCTGGAGAGTCGACAAGGCAACATTATTTGTCTGTAAATGGATAAAAATGTCATTTGTAACCTCTAGAGAACATAAGCCAGTGTTACAGTTCAATATCTGCTATATCCTCCATGTGTTCGGATAACAGCTTCTATCCTCCGTCGCATCCTCCAGTCAATCATCGTATCCGTTGCAGAAGTAACTGTTGCCATTCCTGATGCAAAGCTGCTTCCAATTCTTGTAAAGTTTGTACTGGAGGTTCTTGTGCTTGTGTCTGATGCCCTAGAATATCCCAAATGTGCTTAGTGGATTCAGTTCAGAATTCATGATAGACCAAGAAATGGTAGTCAGTGCAATGCTCTGAATGAAAAATGCTAAACACCAAGACAAACATATTTCTTGGTGATGATCTCTTAGTAGAGGACATCTGATGGCCCTTCTGGACCTCAGTATAGCTTCTCTCAGGTCATTCCTGACCATTCTCGTGCAGATTTGTCGACTTGGTAGCCACAGGCTCTTCAGAACAGTACTTTAAGTGAATGGCTGTCATCACACCAGCCTAAGAAGTACCTTGTTTTTATGTTGTGATGTCACAGGGTCGATCTGACCATGGATGGTCCTTAATCTCATTGGTTTGCATGTGTTTTCTCACCAGATGACTGGTGACTGTGTAATGGATGTCACGTTGTCAACCTATTGCTTTAAAGGACATATCAGTGGAATGCATACTAATAATTTGCCATCTTTGTGCATATGTCGTCCTTCTTCATGTCATAGTGACAGATAGATAGTGATTGAACATTGAAAAATAGGCACTGTAAATACCCAATTTTGAGTCATGCACAAACTGTATTTTGAATATTCTTGGGTTGCATTGTGCACCTAATTCCTGTGACCTGTTTGTGGGACACATTCAATCATACTCATTCACATCCATTTAATGTATTATCAATATAATCTTACATATAACCAGCAACCGACTTTCAATGAACAGTGGTATGTTATCATTCATTCATTATATTTTGAGGTGCTTAACTTTTTTCTGTGTGCATATAGGATATTCTAGAAAAGTGCAAGGAGCACTAACAGCCTTTCTGCTCATGGACATCCTATATTATACTCCTAGTGAATCTTGTACTGTCAGAGTTATATTTTGGACATTCTAAGAGAAAATGTTCCAAGGTCTCCATCTCTCCGAAACTAAACATTTAGCACTCCTTGTCACCATCTTTCCCAAAAGCACCAGCAATCTAAACCTCATTAGGATGAACAGCAGTGAACTCACAAAGGTCAAGTTCTAAAATACTGGCTTCTATTCATCCCGCTGTTCACCCAAAGACCTCTTTACTCTGACCCATTCCTGCCCATTTCAGTACAATCCTCCATGACTCTCTCTATCTTTGACAATTTTTTATGCCCCCCTCGCCATTATGCCCTCGCCAGAATTTCGGGTGCTTAACTTTTTTCTTTGTGTATATATGATATTCTAGAAAAGTGCAAAGAGCACTAACAGCCTTTCTGCTCATGGACATCCTGTATTATACTCCTAGTGAATCTTGCACTGTCAGACTTATATTTTGGACATTCTAAGAGAAAATGTTCCAAGGTCTCCATCACTCTGAAACTATACATTTGGCACTCCTTGTCACCATCTTTCCCAAAAGCACCAGCAATCTAAACCTCATTATGATGAACAGCAGTGAACTCACAAAGGTCAAGTTCTAAAATACTGGCTTCTATTCATCCCGCTGTTCACTCAAAGATCTCTTTGCTCTGACCCATTCCTGCCCATTTCAGTAACAATCCTCCATAACTCTCTCTATCTTTGACATTTTTTATGCCCCCCTCACCATTATGCCCCGCCATTCTGGCGAGGGGCATTAAGGTTTACCCTTGTCCGTCCATATGTACGTACATCTGAATGTCTGTCCCAAATTTGGTTTCTGGGCGATAACTTTAGTTTGACTGAACGAAATGGAACAAAATGTCATACATAGGTTTATAACCACATAATACAGGTTGGGATTGATAGTGGGCTTGGTCTGATATTTTTTGGCAGAGTTATAGCCCTTTTTCAACATAGAAGACACGTCGATATTGGTTTCCAGACAATAACTTTAGTTTGACTGATTGAAATGGAACAAAATTTTATGAATAGGTTTATAACCACATAATACCAGTTGGGATTGATGGTGGGCTTGGTCCGATGTTTTTTGGCAGAGTTATAGCCCTTTTCCAACTTTGAAGACATGTTGATATTGGTTTCCGGATAATAACTTTAGTTTGAACAAAATGAAACAGAAATTTCTACACAGGTTTATAACCACATAACATTAGTTTGACTGAATGAAGTGAAACAAAATTTTATATACAGGCTTATAACCACATAATACAGGTTGGGATTTATTGTGGGTCTGGTACGATATTTTTTGGCAGAGTTATGGCACTTTACCAACTTTTTAGACATGTTGATATTGGTTTCTAGATATTTTTTGATGAGTTATGGCCCTTTTCTGCCTTAGAAGACATGTTGATATTGATTTCTGAACGATAACATTAGTTTGACTGAATGAAGTGAAACAAAATTTTATACATAGGCTTCTAACCACATAATACAGGTTGGGATGTATTGTGGGCTTGGTCCGATATTTTTTTGGCAGAGTTATGGCACTTTACCAACTTTGAAGACATGTTGATATTGGTTTCTGGATGGTAACTTGAGTTGCAGGTGCCCACTGTCAATCAAACTTGGAATATAGCTTACTGTAGACAATATACTAGAGAGGTTTGATTTTGAGTATGGTGCAATAATTTATGTTTTGAGTTATGGTCCCTTTTTGGACTTTGTTAGTCACTAAATAGTTTATCATAAAGTGGGGGCATTAGTGTCCCATGGACACATTTGATGGCCTGCTGTATTTGCCGTATGGTTTAATGTAGATAAGATATTTATTAATTCAATATCAACAGAGGATAAATGACTAGAAACTCATGCTTGGAAGTGGGGGGTGGGGGGTGGGGGCATAGCCACCCTTGGCATTGCATTTATCCTTGGTTGTTTCCGCTTCTTCGTCTGAGTTCTCTGTTTTATTATTGCCTTCATTGTCCAATCCACTTTGTGTTACTCAGTTGTCTTTCAGCTGAAAGAATGCTGATACTTCGTTTGCTTTTTACTTCATAAAACACAAAAGTCTATAGGGCCACACAAAGTAGATCTTCTGTTTCTCAGGCCATTATTTGTGAAATTGCATGCGGGCGAGCGGTTTTTTATTTTATTTTTTATTTCAGTAATTACTTCTTTGGCATCAAAAGTTCATGTTCTTGGTTCGAGTTTTAGGCCTTCTAATTTACAGAATAGCATAGGTGGTGGTGTATTTCATCCCTTGAGTGCAAGAAGGCTTTGCAATGCTAAAGCATTGCAAAGCCTTCTTGCACTCAAGGGACAAATTCATCATTTTTTTTAACTTGGGTAAAATATCAGACATAAACCATTTAATTTTAATTTTTTTTAAGTTTAAATTGGTTATAAAAAGAGAGCATGTGGCAGCCAAAAGGACCATGCGGGAGAGCCTGAGAAACAGATTTTTTATTTTTTTAGGCCTGATGATTTAGTTCGATTTGAGTCAGGTCGTGTTGATTCGGAAATTTTTTTAATCGGCTGGATGTTCTCACAATCCTATCAAATGCCTCCTCTTGAACTCATCTAGCATCAGGTCTCCTGCACCTGAGACCTGATGATAGAAGAAGTGTTCAAGAATATTCTGTTTCTGAAACTGCTTTGCTTTTTTGATTCATTTCCACCAACAGATGAGTACAATACTTGAGTGGAGAGTGACAATATTTACTGTTGTAAGGGGTGAAATATCTATAACTTGGAACAATAAGATTCAAATCGAGATATGATTTGGTTCAAAATTCTCTGCCTGATTCAATTCATGATTCAGTTTGACTCAGAATTTGAGGTTTGCAGGTCCCAAGTGTTGCAGTTGTCTCCAAAGCCACTCGCCCAACTTCCAAAAAAGTTTAGGTGAATGATGGTTAGGAAAGGAATTTCGATTCGATACTGGAGATCTGATGATAATAGAATAGTTCAAGAAGGTTCCACTTCTGAAACTACTTTGATTCCATTTTCGAATACAGTGGACCCTGTTTATTGAATAGCCAACTTGCCATTGAAAATTATTAAATTAACAGTAGTATTCAATTAACAGGGATTGTGTCACTTTCATGTATTCTGGATATAAACTTAGCATTTATTCTTTTATATCTTGTGTGAGCTCTGTCAAACAGGATATAATAGATTAAATGCCTGTATTGGATCTATAATCAGGCCAAATAGGTCTATGAACAAAGGAAAACTGGGGTTCATCAGGGTAATTTCTCGACAGGTTACAAGATTTTTTATTCAATTAACAGGAGATTACTCTAAAACCTAACAGGGCAAATTTATACTGGAGGTATGGTAAATGGTTTTGTGTTTGGAAAATTTCTATTAACAGGGTTACTCAGTTAAGAGATATCCAATTTAAGTGGACTCCACTGTATTTGCTGTTTGATTCATTTACTCAAACAGATGAATGGCCATTGCATATAACATTTGAGTGAAGACTGAGATTTATGGTTGTTAAGGGTGAAATATCAACAACTTAACCCTTTACCTAACCTGAAAAGCAGACGACACTTGCAAAAATAATTCTTGAATAACTAATTTTTTTCATTTTTTGTCTCAAAAACATAGGTTATGACCCCTCGTTGGAACGAGCTCCTTCCAACGAGGGGTCATAACCTATGTTTTTGAGACAAAAAATGAAAAAAATAATGAAAATTAATTGGCGATTTTTGAGAATAGCGCTGGCTGGTTTTGGCCGTTACGTTAGGTAAAGGGTTAAAAGAGCGATGAGATTCAAATCGAGACTTGATTTGCTTTAAAAACGTCTGCCTGACTCGACACAGGATTCAATTCAACTCAAAATTTTAGATTTGCAGGACCCTAGGGTTTGAGTTATCTCTGAATCCACTGGACTGTCTTGAATAAAAGTTTAAATTAACTGGTCGAGTGCTGGAAGCCACTATCATGGCTCTGCTGAAAAATGTTGAAAGCCACTATAGAGGCTTTACAATAAAAGCATTAGCTTTGTGTTTGCTGAACAGTAGAATTTTTTTTATTATTTATATATATTTGTTGTGTTACCATTTATTAGAGAGTGAAAAATAACTAGCACTCTACCAGTTAATAATGGTTGGCAAGGGGATTTCAGGTTTGTTCAAAGCAAGTTCCTGGCCGTCATGTGGATGGGGTGTACTGATGGATGCAATAACTTGGTATGTTGTATTGAGCTTCCTTTCAAGGAGAAAATTAGGTTATAGATCAAAAAAAACTTGGTAGGTGCTGGAAGAGTTTGTTTGAGAATACATAAATAATTTTTGTCAGTTGTGTACAACAAAACAGTTATAAAAACACTGAATATACAGATGTGTATTAATTAATGTATGAAGAGATTTGTCTATATGTTTTATAAATCTATAAATATATATACAAATCTGCAGATCGTCCATATTTTGCTCTTTTGTCAATTTGTTTGATGACATATATCCTAATTCAGATTATAGGGAAAAGTGACTCTTTTGTCAGGATGCACAATTTTTTTTCTGAATTTCTTAGCATCATTGAATGTTGGAACTTAAGGTCACCCTATTGCCCCCCCCCCCCCTCCTCCCCCCACACACACCTTGTATGCCTTTACATTTATAACTAACTGACCAGACAGTAATAGGATAAAAAGTAACACAAACATTATAGGTAGGTTCAGCAGAATTAAATAATGTTTTCACAGTTAATTTATGATGTGTATGTTTTGGAAGTCTGACAGTTGCTTTCCACTGCTTGGTAGTTCTCTCCGGGTACTCCAGCTTCCTTCACTCATAAAACTGTCTGACTCGACGTGATCCTGGCTGTCAAAAGTGTCGTTAAACCTCAATAAAGAAATGTATGATGTGTAGCATAACCTGGTACATACAATTTTGTGTACCATCAGGCTAAAAAAAGTATTTGATTCCCAAGCACCTCCCTCACTGAAACTAAACCCTCCTCATTCAACATTTTTGTTGGTTCATAGTGTCTTCCAAAGTTATTATGAAATGATGAGACTTTAAAATTTTACCTTTTTTGATTGATGTATATTCATTTGCACATGTTTTCAACAAGCCGTGATTAAAATACAGGGTCCATTTATAAAAGTTTCTCTGTGAGTACTCCGTGAAGTGAAGTAGTGCATGTTTACTGTGGGAAACAAGCACTGTTTTACTGGTAACATAGGACCCAGTCACCAATGCTCTAAAATGAGCAACATATAAATGATTGGCAGGACTTGACTTTATATCAGTGTTGTCATGATTGGCCTTTGTGTAGAAATAGGTGACCTTAAAACCAGTGGCGGCACCATGGGTGGGTACTTACCCCTCCACTTTTTTCGCCAAGCGCAGTAAAAAAATATTATCATTTTAATTTTTGTATTGAACGTTGCAGTGTAATGGTGGGTATGCTTAATTCTATATTCCCAAGTGCACTAAATCAGAGAAGTTTTTAAATTATGTTTGTGTGTGCCCCCTCCCCTCACACACACACATTAGCTGCAAACAACAAACAAGAGTCGAGGGCCCAAATTGCAACAAGGCGTGCCGCGTTCAAACGGTCTGAAACATACCGCTTAAGAGTATTCGAGGAATGCTAGAATCGAGAGCGTGCAACGCATCCATTTGATATGCAGCCTACTTTCATTTTCGATTTGAGTGTCGTTTGGTGCTCGCACTTTACAACAGCGTTCTTCCGTTAAAATGTCACCATGGACGACGTTTTCTGTAACTGAAAGACCAAACCAGTAAGTTTCAAAAGGATAAAACTGTTTTAATTGTCTGAGAATGCTCCAGAGAACACCATTTACAACGTAAGTTTTAAAAATTTTCTCAACTTCGGGAGGGGTGTCCCCTCCCGAAGTTGAGAAAATTTTTAAAACTTACGCGCGGCGGGCAATACCCAACTGTACCCCCTCACTTCTGTAAATCTGGTGCTGCCACTGCTTAAAACACCAATAAATAAATTTATTATACATGTATTTGTTTTGTAAACATCCACTTTGCTTTGTTTTACAGAAAATATCTCGTATATTATGTGGTTGGTATTTATTTTTTTTAAAAAGGTTCATAAATAGAACTGAACACAAATGTATTTCATATTTCTTTATTAACCAGTTAAAGTGCTGGAAGTCCAAATTTGGGCATTTTCTGAAGTGCACGTGCCACAACTTAAAGTTTTCATATTCTGTGCATGTGCTCCATAAAATCTGTGAAGCGAAATTATTTAGCCGGTATGGATTTGCCTTGTTAAAATTTATGGAAGAGTGCCTGTAGGTACTCTTCCATAAATTTTAACAGAGCAAGAACATGTGAACAAATTTTTCTGACCAAAAATAATATAGCATTATACTAGCTATCAAACACAAAAAATAAAAATAAATGCTCCCAACGTCACTGACGTGAAAAATTAATTGCTCAAGAACCAAATATATTTTCTTGATTTGGCCTTATAATTATTGTAGATATACTATAATGGGCCAAGGACCCACCCCCACAGGAGATAGATACCTGTGTGAAAAAAATTATGCTGCCTTGAATTAATATCAGCTTTCGGACAGAAAATATGTATGTTGGTAAAACCAGTTCTTTTATTTTACATGTTCTTTTGTGAAAGGTGGGAGAAGCAGAGTCCTTGATGCACACAAGTAAAGAATATCAATGATTTTGAAAATTTGTGTCATTTGGATTACAGGGAGTTAATCATTCTTCATGAGAATTTAAAATAAAAAAATACTGTTACATAATAATTTCTAAGACAAATATTTTTGGGTGGTCCTTGCTTTTGTATTCCTTGTCATTTGGGATAACCTGCTACATTTGATACAGACAGCATTCCTCTCCCACTGGATTTGTTCCTGTCAGATTGCAGTGCACTGATATGGGACAGATGTGTCCCCTCCCGAAGTTGAGAAAATTTTTAAAACTTACGCGCGGCGGGCAATACCCAACTGTACCCCCTCACTTCTGTAAATCTGGTGCTGCCACTGCTTAAAACACCAATAAATAAATTTATTATACATGTATTTGTTTTGTAAACATCCACTTTGCTTTGTTTTACAGAAAATATCTCGTATATTATGTGGTTGGTATTTATTTTTTTTAAAAAGGTTCATAAATAGAACTGAACACAAATGTATTTCATATTTCTTTATTAACCAGTTAAAGTGCTGGAAGTCCAAATTTGGGCATTTTCTGAAGTGCACGTGCCACAACTTAAAGTTTTCATATTCTGTGCATGTGCTCCATAAAATCTGTGAAGCGAAATTATTTAGCCGGTATGGATTTGCCTTGTTAAAATTTATGGAAGAGTGCCTGTAGGTACTCTTCCATAAATTTTAACAGAGCAAGAACATGTGAACAAATTTTTCTGACCAAAAATAATATAGCATTATACTAGCTATCAAACACAAAAAATAAAAATAAATGCTCCCAACGTCACTGACGTGAAAAATTAATTGCTCAAGAACCAAATATATTTTCTTGATTTGGCCTTATAATTATTGTAGATATACTATAATGGGCCAAGGACCCACCCCCACAGGAGATAGATACCTGTGTGAAAAAAATTATGCTGCCTTGAATTAATATCAGCTTTTGGACAGAAAATATGTATGTTGGTAAAACCAGTTCTTTTATTTTACATGTTCTTTTGTGAAAGGTGGGAGAAGCAGAGTCCTTGATGCACACAAGTAAAGAATATCAATGATTTTGAAAATTTGTGTCATTTGGATTACAGGGAGTTAATCATTCTTCATGAGAATTTAAAATAAAAAAATACTGTTACATAATAATTTCTAAGACAAATATTTTTGGGTGGTCCTTGCTTTTGTATTCCTTGTCATTTGGGATAACCTGCTACATTTGATACAGACAGCATTCCTCTCCCACTGGATTTGTTCCTGTCAGATTGCAGTGCACTGATATGGGACAGATGTGTGGTTGTGCTTGTCAAAGGGAATTAAACATTAGTAACTTGTCAGTTAGTACTTTGTTAGTGTTTATATGGTGAAATTTAGTGGAATGCACTTACCTACAGCCATTGCACACATTAGATAAATGTTTAACTGCATTTCTGTAAAAACTCTTCACTGTTACAGTACTGAATTAATTTTTAATTGTAGTTTAACTCTTAGTTGGTTGATTGATAAATTATTTTTCAGAGGTGATTTGAAACATGGGTATTTTCTTTCAATGATACCACGATAATAGCAAGAGCAGCAGCCTTAGTTTAGCAAAAATTTATTCATAAATAACCATTGCACTCCAATAAATTTTGTAACCAAACAGATTTAGATTAAAATAATTTCTACTGCTGCTGAGCAAACAACAAGGTAATGCATACAGTGTGAAGCCACTAAAGTGGCTTCCAGCACTTTTCAATACAGCCATGATAATGGCTTTTTGCACTCATCCAGTGAACCCACTGAATAATTTTAAAATAACAACCATAAGTAGATTTGATGAAAAATTCATGAAAATTTGACTTACGAAATCATTGGTCTAAATAACTCTAAAAGTCTGCAACTTTCAGAGGAAAATTTGGTTAAATCTCTTTCAAATTTTACTTATTTTAACTCTTTGAACTCCAGTGGTATTTTCCTTGCCAGTTCCATGGCAGCAATTAGAAGAATCCATATTCATTATTTGGGGTAGACCAATCAATATTTTCATCGTGCAGTCTTGGGGGCTGCACATTGAAAATATTGATTGGTCTATCCCACACATTTATTGAACAGCCATCCCATATAATGTTGTAATGACGTATCATGTTCCTTGCCAGAAAAAAGGCCGCTCATGTTCAAAGGGTTAATGGCAAGAGATTTCCTGTCCTCAGTAAGGATATATACCAGCAGCATGCATGAATTTAAACATGAATGTTCTTTTAGCTTGCCTGAAAGCATTACTGGTGAAGGGACCACACAAATTGGATTCCATTTAACACATATGATTTTGTCATCTATTTGCAGCAAATACAGTTCATCAGCAGGAACAGTCTACTTGTGCTGGGAAAGAACTGCAAGAAAAGTTCTCTCATTTTCTCTTCATTGATACCAGTGATTGTAGTTGATGAATAACAAGGGCCATTATCATTGCTGAATAAAAAACCAGTTAACACCGGCAATATGCATATCATCGAGGAGCTTAAGTTGTAACTTAATGCCCATCGTTCATCTATCATCATGATGTACGTATTGTCCATAGTCCCCAATTTTTATGAGATTGTTAAATATCCTTACAATGAATGAAGAGAGGTTTGTTCATTTCAGGTTACTCAGTCCCTGTGGTCAAACATGGGACACAATTCTCTAAAATTTGTTTACCTCAGGTCACTGTTTTCATATTTTGGCTCATGATGGGAGCTCAAATTTCAACTTGCTGCTGTATCTTACAGTATGAGGAAATTTCTTTGAAAATATTTCTAGCTGGTACACAAAATAATTTTAAATTTGATATGCAGCATTGCTTGGGGCACAAGATTCAAGTTTTTACACATCAAGCTGCTGGTTCCATGTTTGTGTTTGGTGGTGGAAACTCATATTTTTTAACTTTATACAGAATCCAAAATTTTCTTTAAAAATCTTCTCATAACACTTCTTCAGTTTCTGTGCTTAAACTGCTTCCTCTTCTTGTCAGGTTTGTATACAGTAGATCCTAATTTATTGGATATATGCATGGGATATTCAAGAAAAAATGCTGTGATTTTTATGTGTACCCATACTATGTATTGTACACATAATGCCGGCATCTGGGGTGACCATCCGTCGTTCGTCCATCCTTTGTCTGTCCATCTGTCCGTCCGTCTGTCCGTCTGGCATCCGTATCCATTTCTTTGGCATTCGATAACTTGAAAAATATTGCTTGGATTGTCATGTTACTTTATATTTGTGTTCAGGTTACTGATGTGCCGAGCTGTATAGCTTTTGGTGCAAATCGGATAATTTAATCCTGAGATATTAACCCTTTATCCTTCAAATTGAAAATTCCTCCAATCCCTTTGGCATTCGATAAACTTGAAAAATATTGCTTGGATTGTCAAGTTACTTTATATTTGTGTTCAGGTTACTGATGTGCCGACCTTTATAGTTTTTGGTGTAAATCTGATAATTTGATCCTGAGATATTAACCCTTTATCCTTCAAATTGAAAATTCTTCCAATCCTTTTGGCATTCGATAACTTGAAAAATATTGCTTGGATTGTCTAGTTACTTTATATTTGTGTTCAGGTTACTGATGTGCCGAGCTGTATAGTTTTTAGTGTAAATCTGGTGATTTGATCCCGAGATATTAACCCTTTATCCTTCAAATTGAAAATTTCTCCAATCCGTTGGCATTCGATAACTTGAAAAATATTGCTTGGATTGTCAAGTTACTTTATATTTGTGTTCAGGTTACTGATGTACCGAGCTGTATAGTTTTTGGTGTAATTCTTATAATTTAATCCTGTGATATTAACCCTTTATCCTTCAAATTGAAAATTTCTCTAATCCCTTTGGCATTCGATAACTTGAAAAATATTGCTTGGATTGTCAAGTTACTTTATATTTGTGTTCAGGTTACTGATGTGCCGAGCTGTATAGTTTTTGGTGTAAATCTGATAATTTAATCCTGCGATATTAACCCTTTATCCTTCAAATTGAAAATTCCTCCAATCCCTTTGGCATTCGATAACTTGAAAAATATTGCTTGGATTGTCAAGTTACTTTATATTTGTGTTCAGGTTACTGATGTGCCGAGCTGTATAGTTTTTGGTGTAAATCTGATAATTTAATCCTGCGATATTAACCCTTTATCCTTCAAATTGAAAATTCCTCCAATCCCTTTGGCATTCGATAACTTGAAAAATGTTGCTTGGATTGTCATGTTACTTTATATTTGTGTTCAGGTTACTGATGTACCGAGCTGTATAGTTTTTGGTGTTAATCTGTTATTTTAATCCTGAGATATTAACCCTTTATCCTTCAAATTGAAAATTCCTCAAATCCCTTTGGCATTTGATAACTTGAAAAATATTGCTTGGATTGTCAAGTTACTTTACAGTTGTGTTCAGGTTACTGATGTGTGGAGCAGTATAGTTTTTGGTGTTAATCTGATAATTTGATCCCAAGATATTAACCCTTTATCCTTCAAATTGAAAATTCCTTCAATCCCTTTGGCATGAGATAACTCAAAAAATATCAATCCGATTGTCATGTTACTTTATATATTTATTCAGGTTACTGGTGTGCTGTGCTATATAGTTTTTTATATAAATCTGATAATTTGATCCGGAGATATTAACCCTTTATCCATCAAATTAGACACTCCCCCAATCCATTTCTATATGTACCCATACCTTGTAGGGTGTACATAATGTCGGCATCCGTGGTGGCCCTCCGTCATACAGATTTTTACTAGTTGCGCGTACAGGTACACATCTGACGATTTCATCGGCCTATTTTTTAAAAATTCATCTAAAAATCCTCATATTCCCAAGCATTACTGATCCTTAGTGCCCAATATAAGCATTTTATTCTGTTATATCGTGTTTGACAGGGCTCACTGGGCTCTGTCAAACATGATACAATAGAATAAATACTCAGTTTGTCACCAGAATGAGACCATTTCTGTTAAATGAATACTCCTGCTGATTGTATTTTAAATGCAAAGTGACTATTCAATTAACTGGTTCCACTGCATATGTATATTTGTATAAATGTACCTTTACACACTCACACACACAGATGGATAAATTAAGCTGCAGCTGATTGCTGAATGATAATGGTTCACTGTGACAGCTGTAAAACAGAAGACCGCTTATTGCACTTCGATTGCACTTATTAACTGTTGGAGTGCCACGAGTACAGTATGATAGTATACCTTTTCCCTGGCTAATGAACTATTGTTTTTTTGACACTGTCAGGCCAGAAAATAAGCAGTCTGACATTTGCAGAATGAGGTCCCCAGAGCGTGAATTTGATGATGCTGTCCCATACAGTGGGCCAATTTATCCTCTTGGTACCTCCTTCTGTTTAGTTTTGAGGCCCTGGTTTGGATTGAGGTTCACAGAGGGTAAATTTAACAGAAAATAAGCAGACTGACATCTGCAAAATGAGGTCCCCAGAGGGTAAATTTAGTGATGCTACCCTGCATAGCAGGGTAGTATCACTGAATTCACCCTCTGGGGACCTCATTTTGCAGATGTCAGTCTGTTTATTTCCTGGCTTGGACACTGTTGAAAAGGGTTGTCAGCAGACATGTTAAGTCTCACTATTTTAGAGGGAGACTCACTATTTTCCAGATTAAGTTTTTGTTAAATGAGCTTCCAAATAGGAATTTTTATCAGAATCTCACTTTTAAAGTCAATACATTTTCCTCTTTGAGCCATATAAAAATCAAAATCTCACTATTTTTTGGCTAAAAAATTTCACTATTTTGCCATTCATGAGTGTTACATGTCTGGTTGTCAGCGCCCTATCCAGCTGTGTGCCACATTACTGTTTATCTAGCCTGTACAAATTAGGCAAACGATTGTCTGCCATTTGCCTAAAAATAAATTGAGTGAATGATTTTTTATTTGAGAATAATGATGAACTGCTGTAGAGAAATATACTGTTGGAAAGGGACTCTGAATGAGGCCTGTACAAATTGGGCGAATAATCATTTTGCTCATCTTCCATTTGCTTAACCCTTTGAACCTGAAAGGCCATTTTTTCGGTCCAAGATCGTGATATGATCTGAATTCATAAAGTAGACAGTTGCTCAGTGAATTTGTGTTGTAGACCAATCAATATTTTCAATATGCAGACCTCAGGCTGCTCGTTGAAAATATTGATTGTTCGCCCCCCCCCCCTCCCCCCCCCTGCAAGTAATGAATGTAGACTCCTCCAACTGATGACAATGAACTGGCATGGAAGATAACATAGAGTTCAAAAGGTCAAAAAGTAGAGTGACTGATTCTTCATTTGGCTGCCATACCTGATATTAGACAAATATCTTTACTCCAACTGTTATTGTATTCATTTTTGAACTATCCAAGAACCAGATCCACTTCACAATGATGAAAAAACTTAGTGTTATTTCAGTAAGGACGAAACTGATGGAAATAAACTGCAGTGTTCTAGAATGTTAAAATTATTCTCAGCACTAACAATGATATCAGTCTCTCTTTGGCTTTTTCTTGTTAACAAAATCAGAAAGAGGATTGCCTGAAAATAGTGAAGGTAACCTTTCGTCTTAATTTCTAATTTGTACATGCCTGTGTATGATCATGTAATGAAGGAAACTTGAGGCCATTTATAAACTTTTGTATCATAGTTAAGTTCTTGCTCCTATAGGAAATATCCCGATGAATAGAGATGAATCCTTAGGCGCAATAATGAGGCTGTGTTGCAGCAGTTCAGATACTAATTAGTTGCAATTATAGCCTAATCTTGGCATGGGCTATCATGCTGCAGAAGATTATGGCATCCATAATCACTATTTGTGGCAGAGACATGAGTTATTGCCATTTCCTGATTTTGTACCTATGTTACATCTTAAGATGATCAACAATTTATAATGACGTTGAGTATCAACTAATCATCAGCAAAGTTGTTTTCATCTGCCTGAAGTATAGCTGGTCTGTTTGCCAATAGAGCAGCTACATTTCAGGCAGTTGCATACACCTGTCCAGCTGATGATTGGTTGATGCTCAATATCATTCCACTATTCATTCATACCACATCATTCAACTTGGCAAACATTTTGCACGACCCATCGACAGTTTGGTGCAACCTGTTTTTTGTTAGCATGTTCAGTAACCTCCACGAGACCCTAACTGGCATTCGCCTCAAATCAACAGGCCTGCAAACCACTTGAGGATGATTTTTTGCCTATAATACCCAACATGACATCATCAAAATCAAACTACTGTTAGTGTGATGAAAATTTACTGTTCTAATGATTTATTGCAGAGAAAAATAATTTGCTTTTTTGGAAACAGACTCGAAAAGTTCTGTATATACCAAAGCTATGTACAACTGAAATGAGCGTTAGCTCACGGCAGCGATGGGTTAACATTTTGAAGCAAGTTGAAACAGCAGATACAGCGGATATTACGGTGATGTCACTTTTGAAATTATGACATTTCGATAACATCATGTGGCATGTGGTGGGAGAAAAATCGTTTCACGTTTCAGAGTGGTGTGGCGGTAGGATGGGTAGCTGCATTAATGGAAGTGAAGCAGCCAAATTTTCACAAATTTTTCGTGAAATCTAGTCATGGCTGCTGTGGAGCAGCCATGACTAGATATGATGAAAAATATTTTTAAATTACTCAACAGGTTAATGGTTATGAATTGAATACTTCTGTTAACTTAGTAATTTTCTCTGGCAAAGTAGCCAATCAATTAACTGTACAATTAACAGGTAGTATTGGTGCCGAGATAAAAATGTGCTATTAACAGGAGTATAATATTAACCAGTGATCATTTAAATAGAGAGCACTGTAGTGTGATGTCAGTGTTAATTGAATCGGCACTAAAACAGTTAATGATTTCTGAGTAAATCTCTTGCATATATCACACCAATAGTGAGACAATTTATTTCATTTACAACTGTATTTGCAAAACCCTAATACCAAAACGCAGAGGAAAAGGGCAGAAAATTCACACTTCATTCTATTGTTAAGCAGTTGAGCGAGCTAATATTTCACTACTACAGTATAAAAACAGTATTTGACATATGAGTCACACAGTAGTTTTGTTGACTTCAAGATAAAAGCTTGGATATTTTTTTAGACAACTTAATTTTCGATCCAGGTACAAGAGGTAAATAGTGTGGGAGTTTTACTTTGTGGACTTATCAACTGCACGCTCATCTGTCCTGTTAGATTAAAAGATTAAATTTGATACCTGGAAAAGCCTTGGGTTGTACTGGACTGCGACATTGAAAGCATGTGAGTATGAAATTTTACAACATTCTTTTGTAGCAGTAATTAGTTCAAAATTCAATACTTTTATTTGTTGTTACCTGTGTCAACAGAGACATTTTCTCACACCGATATGTTTATATATGGCAGGAGGAAGCTACTGGTAGTTTGTTCAAACAGTAATCTATATCTGTTTCATTTGAGTTTAATATTTTTGAGAAAGTATGATGATTTATTTTAACTGTCACATGTACCAGTCAGTAAGTCAGCAGGTGGTCTGAAGTTTGGGATTGGCAAATATTTTTCATTTTGTTTGGGATTATAATGTAATGATATATTGTGGGTCAGATATTTCACTTACAAATCATTTTTATTTTTAACAAAAGTTTATAGTTCTTCAATGTTAACATAGTGATATAGCCATGAACTGGGCGGACATTGCATGGAATATTAACTGACCACGTTGTAATTTGTGATTGGGCACCTGTAACAGCATAATTTATGACATGAGTGTGAGGAAAGTTCTGTTTCATTTCTGTTCCCCAAACTCGAGTCTTTGTTCCCTCATTAGAATGGAATGAGCTTGTTAAACTCTTTCCAGGGAGTTGTCATAAGCTAGGTTTGAGAAGCAAACAATAGAATTTTTTTAGGTATTTTAATTTAGGAAAAATTATTTCAACCCTTAAAGGTCTAACTCTAACTTTGACTGCAAACAAGTGTCCCAGCATGCAGTGTTAGTACAGTAGAACCCTGTTAATTGGATAGCCACTTTGTCAGTGAAAATTATTCAATTAACAGGAGTATACAGTTAAGAGGGATTTGTCACTGTGTTGTATTCTAGAGATAAACTGAGCATTTATTCTATTATATCATGCTTGACAGAGCTCATGGAGCTCTGTCAAACAAGATATAATAGATTAAATGCCTGTAATAGATGTACTGAGGCCAAGTATGTCTATAAACAAGGAGAATTTGGTCATTTTTAGGTCATTTCCACGACATATTGCTACATTTTTTATTCAATTAACAGGAGTGTACTCTATAACCCATATGCATTTAACAGGGCAAATTTGCACAGTAAAGTATGGTAAATGGTTTGGTGTTTGGAAATTATATCCATTTAACAGGGTTATTCAATTAAGAGATATACAATTAAGTGGGCTTCACTGTATAAACTGACATGTTGCATTCCAAGTACTTTGGCAGTTGTTCCTAGGCAAGTCTTGGCTGCCTTTATAGGCAGCCGAGACTTGCCTAGAAACAACTACAAAGCCACTCGAAGGAGCAAAAAAAGTTTAAAACCTCCAGTCCTCTAAGGGTTAAGTGGCCTCTCTCTCTAGTCAAAGTTGGTAAAGGGTTAAATTTTATTTTCATAAAAATCAAGTTGAATGTAAGCTGCAGAAAATAGTATAAAACATGGAAAAATTATACAATGGTGTATTTTTGCTTTTTTGTTTGTTCGTCAGTGTCGTTGTTATTGGTCTGACATTTGTTGGACTTTCGGTGCTATGGCTACCTCTGTGTAACCCTGTGTTTTTTTCAGTATTGACCTTCAGTTGCCAATAGTTTTGTTAGTGTAATAATCTCATACACTGTGTTTTTTGAGGTACAAGGAGTAAAAGGTATATTTGTGTTTTTTAAAGGAACATGGATTAAAAGTTTATCAGCAAACTTTCTCTCAACTTTTTTGAGTACCATGATTTATTTCATAACCAGAGGTATGTCTGAAAAGTCTGATGTGTTGATTTTCCATGGAGCTCTGGAGCAGTGCTTTTGTTTACCATGGGAATAGGACTTTGTATGCAATGCCTCAGGTGTGTCTCAGGTGTGAGTCACTTAAAGTGGGCAACAGTAATACAAAATTGCCTAGACTTTACCTTGTTTGCAGTTGTGTTATAGCCACAGATGCTGAAGGTGACCTTATCTGATATAAAAAAAAAAACCCAAATTTTATATCGTGCACTTCCAGATCCAGTGGACTGCATCCTCATGGTTTATATCTCTGTCGCAGGATTACGGGGTTAAATTGATGGAGAAAAATTTATGTTTTTATCAGTGCTCATCCGACAGCCAGTGACTGTCGTCTGAACCCCAGTTCGAACGTAGACCTTGCCACCTTATCAATGCCCTATCCGCTTGGGACTCTTACGATTCCTGAAGATGCCTGTGGCTTACAATGCCAAAGGGTGATCAACTATAATTCACTGAAAAGATTATTTATTTACATGTACAAAGAAATATAATACGAAACAAATTACTCACAAAATTATCCATATGAATACACTAATTACGCGAATAAAAGTTAATTCTTTAGGGCCCTAGACGTCTCCCACAGCTTGCTGTGTCCGCTGGATCAACCTCACATCATCTTCATCCTCTCACAGTTTGTGACAAATACAAAGTGTCTATTCACTTCTCGTTGCTTCCTCCTCGCAGGGTTAACTACACCGTCAGTCTGGCTTAACACATACAATGTTCTGCTTGTGTGACTATCAGCGTTCTCACAGTTCAGTCAGAATTCAATCAGCGTCTACCACAGTTCACGTTCACGCCTTGCCTGGCTCTCACGCGGTTAAGTTATTCTTCGCCTTCAGATATATACTTAACAAAGCTTACATAAAAAAATATTCTGCAAAGTGTTCTCAACATCACCAATTCTCGCACCGCCTAAAACTATCTTATCTTGCAAGCTATTCCAGCGCTTACTCAAGCTCTTAACACGGTTTCTAGACCTCAACGTTACAGCTTTTACTTCTTTGGCTACTATGCCACTACGGTTCGCAACCGTTAACAAACTACAATTGGTTCCTTACAACCCTCACAGGGTTACGACAATACACGTACTTTCAGTCTTGGTGCCTATGACCCTCGACGGCCAAGGCTAAATTCGGACCTTCTCTGAGTGCCCTCAGACCAACTGCCTCACAATGACCCACAGCCTTGCACACCTTCCGACTGGAATTGGCTGGAATGAATTTTTCGAGAAATCTCCCGATTTTTATTTAGATAGCCAGAACATTTATTCTCAGTTAATTGCTTGTCTTGAACTTGGCCGCTTAGATCTATCTTAATTTAATACTCGCTTTAAAGTTCCTTTGAAAGACTCGCATTTTGGTATCTTTTGACATTTCGGAGACAGGATAGATGCGTAATATGCTTTGTGTGTCCAGAACATATGTGATGCACTGTATTCTACAATTAGATTTAACTGGTCTTAATTACCCAGATAATGATACAGGAGAGAATATTGTCTCTCTTACTATTGATCTGTAACGCCATGTGGCATTCAACATGTGTGCCATAATTGACATTAAATTCCATGCCTAATTAGTAGAGTTTGAAAAATCTATTTTCAGGGTCCGTCACATACCTATCTTTACGCTTTACATTATTTAACCCAGGCAGAAATATTATCGAAAATATTTACACTTTTACACAACAAAATCGCAACTTTT
Source organism: Pictodentalium vernedei (assembly GCA_031216915.1). NCBI lineage: Eukaryota > Metazoa > Mollusca > Scaphopoda > Dentaliida > Dentaliidae > Pictodentalium > Pictodentalium vernedei. The sequence goes on along the minus strand of CM062291.1, from coordinate 152,874,848 downwards.
AGCTATCACCTTGACACTCTCCAACCCCAAATTGTTGATGAAAAAGTATCACCCAAGGCTGTAAAAATAGCTTTGTTAAAAAAGCATGACATACATTCTTCATTCTCTTCTCATTATGACATCTTTAACTCCTTGCATGCTACTGGTGGATATTTCTGCCCAGGCCACAAAATCTCTTGGCATTGAAATAAGTCTAATTTGGGAACGTTTTATGAATTTTCCTCTCTGTAAATTGAATGGTCTTTTTGAACATTGATTTCTTGAGTTGCTTTTTGATGAATTTTTCATTAAGTGCACAACTCGGCAGTGCAAGCCTCAAAATCGGTATTTGATCAAACGATGAACACAGGTGGCAGGTCACTCATGGTGTTCAACATAAAACAAGTTTTCTGATATTGGTACACAATTGTACTTCCTTCAGTACATAATGCAAGGGGCAACACAAATCCAATATTTGCAAGTTTGTACCAGGTGCATTGGGTGCCTATTGATGGCACAGTTATGTCTATTCAGTTTGTTAAATGTTATTTATCCCTATTGATGTTTCCTGACAACATCGCAGGACCTGCATGTAATCACTAGAACTGAATGCACAAAAAGAAAAGTCATCTCTGTGATAACTTGGAGGTTTGAGATATTCATTCATTCTGAATGGCAACAAAGTTTTTGAATCAAATAGGCCATAGGATTTCAAGTTGAATCAAATATCTTTGCCTCAGTGTATTCCTCAATCCACGGTCACTGGTGTTGAACCTTCATTGGTTAATCTATCAGGGTTGTAAAATAAAATATCACATCCCTGACTTTTAGAGGGGGGTCTGGGTAATTTTCCAGACTTTCTACTGCACCACAGCCCTAGGGCATCTTGAAGATCACCGTTGGGGAATGTACATCCTATTTGTCCCAACTGTCATGACTCAAGTCTCAACTGAAGAAATAATGCCAACTGAAGAAATATTCAAGTCCCAACGGAAAAAATATTCCAACTACATCATTATGATTCAGTTGAAATATTTGCTATGGAGATTATAGTTAACCCTCTGAACTCTGATGTCAAAATGGCGACGTTTTCAGCAGCAAATATTTCACATAATGCAGTTTGATATTTAACCAAATATACCTTGTTTGACAGAGCTCAGTGAGCTCTGTCAAACAAGATATAATTGGTTAAATTCATACTTAAACAAGAGAAAAACAGAGTGATTGGATAAAATTTTGTTTCACTACTAGAGTGGTATGGGTTAAAAAAACAGGAAATTTGTTTGTGGATAAAAAATACATATAGAAGTCGTGATGCATGAGCTTCCCAACTTGTTTAATTAGCACATACCAGACTCAAAAATGGGACCCCAATATCCCCAATCAGAAACAGACCTCAGTGTGGTGTAAACAGTATTTATTTTGAATTAAAGCATAACATGTTGACAATATATATAGATAGTCCTATTCAGACTAGAACCCTGCCAAGCTTTGAGACCAACTGCATGTGTGGCACAAGTGCAAGAGGCAAATCTGATCCTCTGAGAAAGTACATGATTACCTGCTAGTGCAAGTGAATGTCAAAGACCCCAATCCAGATGATATTGGGGTGAGGGGGCAGCGTTAAACTCACCCCCCCCCCCTCCCTCCCCTGTTATGCCTAGTGAGCAGGGAGTCTAGTGGCTTAGCAGTGATGTCCAGACAGTTTGGGCTACTACAGGAGTCAGCCCAGTTATTTGACTTTTCACAGGACTTCTTGACTGTATGTCAGTTGTATGTTCACATAGTTGTTGAGAGTCCAGGATGTTTCTCAAAGTTGGTAACAGCTCGTCAAGAAATGGTTTTAACCCTTTGCACTCTGATGACAAATTATCAAATTTTAATCTGCAATTTTTTCGCATAATGCAACTAGAAATTTAATGACTTCAGTATTGTTAGAGATCACTGAGATCTGACAGACAGTATTGAATTGGTTAAATTCTTAACCAAGAATTGCATTATGGGAAAAATTTCTTGCTTGTAATTTTGGTATTTTGACATCAGAGTGCAGAGGGTTGGTTAACTCTTAACCAGCTGAGTATTTTCAAAATATTTTTTATCAAATCTAGTCATGGCTGTTCTTAACAAAAATTGCATTATGGAAAAAATTTGTTGCTTGTAATTTCGGTATTTTGACATCAGAGCATAGAGGGTTAACTCTTAACCAGTATTTTCCAAATAGTTTTTTATCAAATGTGGTCCTGTGAAGCAGCCATGACTAGATTTGATGAAAAATTCATCTAAATTTAACTGAAGAAATCTTTGGTCAAAAAGTGCATTCAGTTTACGGAGTTAAGTTTAGTTAAATGTGCCAAAATTATACTTATGACAAGAGATTTTGCGTCTTTGGCAGGAATATCCACCAGCAACAAGAGCTTAAAGACTTCTAATCAGAGAGAAATAATTGCTGAACTATTGGCACAGTCATGCTCATGAAACTTAATGCAAGAGACAAGGGCAGCGGAGCAATTTTGAAAGTGTGTGTGTGTGTGTGGGTGGGTGGGCGGGGGGGGGGGGGGGGGGGGAGGGAATCTGTGAGGGCCCGGGAAGATTGGGGGGGGGGGGGGGGCAGGGGCATGCTCTCCTGGAAAAAGAAAATTTAAAAAAAAAGCCCCAGAATGCTATTTCCTGCATTCTGAGCACTGAAATGTGTTATTTTGTTCTGCCACAAAAACAGAATTATATGGCCAGAAATTATCTTTCACAAAACTTAAAGGGGAAGACACAGAAACATCTATAATTTCTTCTTTTAAAAGCATTTTCCCGAGAGACAAACAACCAAAAAACTTCCAATAATCATGTATTGTTATCCCAGATTATTCAGATAATTACAGGTATAGTCATGTCTCAAAGGCAGTCTCGCTGAATGTACCAAATTTTCTGGTGCGAAAGTCATTAATTGACATGAAAAGGGACAGGTTGTTGTATTGGCCACATGCAATGTGGCCAATATCACAACCTGTCCCCTTATAGATAAGCCTATGGAGCCGAACTCATGTATCCTATAAACCATGAACCTAATACTTATGTTTATTACGCTCTCTGTTACTGTGTTGTAAAATATTGGAATTACAATCCCATAGTAGTTTTTGATGGAAATAAGTGGGACGTCAACCCCCCCCCCCCCACCCCCACCCCCACAACTCCACAACCCCTGAGAGAGCAATAGTTGCCATCCTGTCATGTCTGCCTCTTCTGATATTCAAAATTACAGTCCTGTCATTGTATCGATGTAGAGTACTTGGGAAAGAGGATCACTGGGAAATCACCTGCAGAGTGAAATTGCTTTCACTAAAATGCCGTGAAAAAGCACTCACAATGTTTCAGCCAGTGGACCACTGTGTTGAATCAGGAGGTCAATTAGCAGAAAGAAACTTGCTTTTGTATGCTTTTTTTCACATAATCACAGTATTGTGAACCACTCCCCAAAGATTGTATGTCAGGATGAATTGATAAATTGTTTTAGACTAATAGATATACTATGAACCAATTGTTGGAACATCACTGTCATTTACCAGAGCTGACTCATTCTCATTGGAGTTAGATTTAACTGGTAGAATGCTAAATTGTTTTTGAAAGGTGATTGATAACACAAGTATTTTTTGTTCTTTTTCTTATATACCATGCCACCAACAAAAGGAGCCTTAGGCCCCACAAAGTTGATCTTCTGTTTCTCAGACCATTTTTTTGAAAATTGCAAGTGGGCAGGCATCTTTTTATTTTATTTTTTATTTTTGTAATTATTTCTTTGCTATCTGTCAGGGCAAAGCCAGCCTAAATATAGGGGCAAGGGGCCTCATATTTAAAGATACTGTAAGTTCAAAATATATTCCGCATCAAGGCGAAAAACCTACATGAATTTCACTTCTCTGTAAAGCTGGAAAAACACACGTGGTGTATATCCAGCTTTAGCGCAGGGACCCAGGGGAGAAACGGTATGTTAGATAAGGTCTGATCTCATTTAATTTATACAGTAGTCGGAGTCTTACGAGACGTAATCGGTTTTCGTCACGGCCAATTGAGAAACGAGATTTTAAAACGATAGAAATGTCTGTCGTGTCGTCACCTGATCATTAGTTATAGCAATGCGTGTCAGGAACGAATCATCGTTAAGTCACGCGTGAGATGACTTGTATTGATTCTGCCTCGATATACGTCATCTCCCACCGTTTTGACAGGTGGACAGATGAGCGTCGGTCCACCTGACAGTTTAGGGTAAAAAGTATATATATACCTGGAAGGGCAGAGCATTAGACACACACTTGGGGTCACACACGCGTTGGTGAAGTCCAGGACAGGCGGACTCTGTTTCCTGGCATAAGGGTACCTTCGATCACAGGACCCTGAAACGGCTGGAATCGCCAGAGAGGGCATTCCATGATTGATTTAGCTTAACGTTGATAGGCGGCTACGGGGCCGAATTCGTGAGAAGGAACACCCCAGGTGGAACGTTAAAGTTTAGATTGTCGAGTAGCAGGTATCGTCCTGCAATAGTCAGAAGTGTAGATTAATTGTATTGTGCGTATTAACCCTTTGAAGCGTCAGCCTGATTGCGTTCTGAGTAGTTTATTTTGCTGTCGGAACATCGTAATACCGACTGGAGATCGGTGTGAGTGACAATTTCGCCCTAGCACAAAAAGGGGCATCTGTGAATCGTGAATTCAACCAGGAACGGTGGATATTTCAATAGGACTTTCACGGAGGACTTTCAAAAGGCACATAAGGTATGAGTAGACAATATCTGACCCAAATCAGAAGTACGGTGGTTTATAGATGACGAACATTGCTGGTTGGAACCCTCCGACAGCCAGAGGTACAGTTACGCGCAGACGTTGACATTTGAGCCTAAGCGGGTGAAGCTCTTATGGCGAGCTCACAGTAATAACATTTCAGATTTGTGAAGCTCTTATGGCGAGCTCACGGTAGTAACATTTCCAGTGTGTAGACTATAGTGCCAGTACAGGGCTATAGAATGACTATATGATTGTTTAGAATTATTTAACCGTAGCGACCCATTTTCTGTGAAAAGAATCGATTGTTGATTGTTGAAATATTGAAACGGATTTATTTTTATGTGTAAATAAAAGAATCGTTGTTACTTTAAATCATTCTTTCCATTATACAGCCTGAAGTAATTAGGAATCACACCTAACGGAAATCGAACCTATTTCAGGCCAATTTGGCAGAGAAGGAATCACGGCGTCGGTCTAACTCAGCTCTCTGCGCCGAGTTCGCGACACTTGGATTCCGACCCTCCACATTGGTCTAATTTTCCGCTTCATAACTAAAGTTCTACCAATCTTCATATGTGGGTTAGGTGTGATGAGTGGAAGAGGCCTATTTATTTTTACCATGATGTGCCAAAGATCAAAGTCACAGTGACCTCCACTGTTAAATACACTTGAAATTGGTTTCTGCTCTATAACTAAAGTTCTTCAAGACTGATCTTGTTTTTTTCTGTAATTCTATCCATCATATTGCAGGAGGGGGAATACGCCATGCTTTGCGTTGCTCTTATTTTATGTTTTAAGCCTCAGAATCTGCGGAATCACATGGGTGGTACATGTAGTGTCTTTCATTCCTTAAGTGCAGGAAGGCTTTGCAATGCTAAAGCATTGCAAAGCCTTGTTGCACTTAACGGACAAATTTATCAATTTTATTAACTTGGATAAAATATCAAACATAAACCATTTCATTTTTATTTTTTAAGTTTGCATAGTCATAGGTTATAAAAAGAGAGCATGCAGCAGCCAAAAGGACCATGTGTGAGGGCCTAAAAAACAGATTAACTTTTTTTAGGCCTCAGTTTAATATTCCATTCACAAATATAAAAAACTTACGCAATGTAGCTCGCATCTGTATATCTATCCATCCATCCATTCGGCCATAGACATAATTTTGTCTGGAGATTTTCTCGAACATTTATGGACCATTGTCCACGAAACTTGGTATGGAAACCTGTGCACCTACAATTATAGTTCCAGTCAGACTATTTTTGCCAGAGTTATGCCCCTTTTTGACTTGTCTTAGAATGCTAGAATTTTGTCCGGAGATTTTCTCAGATGTTTTGGGGTTGATTCCTTTGAAACTTGGTATGGATGTTCACTACCATGGGAACCTGTGCACCTGCGATTATAGTTTGGATCAGTTTTTTTTACGCCAGAGTTATGCTCCTTTTCGTCTTAAGAGTACCTGAATTTTGTCCGGAGATTTTCTCATGTTTATGGGTTGATTCCTATGAATCTTGGTATGGATTTCAATACCATGGGAACCTGTTCACCTGTGATTATAGTTTTGATCAGACTTTTTTTGCCAGAGTTATTCCACTTTTTGTCTTAGAATGCCTGAATTTTGTCTGGAAATTTTCTCACTTGTTTACGGGTTGATTTCTTTGAAACATGATATTGATGTTCACTACCATGGGAACCTGTGCATCTGCAATTACAGTTTGGATCAGATTTTTTTGCCAGATTTGTGCTCCTTTTTGTCTTAGAATGCCTGAATTTTGGTCTAGAGATTTTCTCAGATGTTTATGGGTCAATTTCTTTGAAACTTGGTATGGATGTTCATTACCATGGGAACTTGTGGACCTACGATTATAGTTTGGATCAGTCTTTCTTTTTGCCTGAGTTATACCTTTTTCATCTTAGAATGCCTGAATTTTGTCCAGAGATTTTCTCAGATGTTTATGGGTTGATTCCTATTAAACTTGGTATGGATATCACTACCATGGGAACTTGTGCACCTGCAATTATACTTTCGATCACACTTTTTTTGCCAGAGTTATGCCCCTTTTCATCTCTGAATGCCTGAATTTTGTCCGGAGATTTTCTCAGATGTTTATGGGTCGATTCCTTTGAAACTTGGTATGAATGTTCACTACCATGGAAAACTGTGCACCTGTGATTATAGTTTCGATCAGACTCTTTTTGTCAGAGTTATGCCCCTTTTTGTCTTAGAATTCTGGCAGTAGGTGATTTTGACAGGCCCATCTGGGACAGTCAAACCCCTAGGTAAAATTTTGCTGATGATGATTTTTATTACCTGGTAAACACATGCGTGGACATCATTGCCTGGGCGTGGATTACAACCACTCTACTATACTGTAGTGCTGTGACTGCACAACCTGTCTCTCTCTCAATCCTATTGCAAGACCGAATCAAATAAAAAAAAATCTAGCATCCAAGTTTCAGTGCTCTTGCATTTCGTTTTTGACAGGTGAGATTCTACAGTGTTGTGGTCAGGAATGTAGTCCCGAGAATTTTGACCAGATTGCGATCTGCTTAATTCTGTATTCAGAGTACTGTATGTAGATGACAACCATAAAAACATACCATATTAAACCTTTACCAAACACGAAAAGAACACCACACTTTCAAACAAAAATTCTTGAATAACTATTTTTTTTCATTTTTTGCATTAAAAACATAGCTTATGACCCTTATTGGAACAAGCTCATTCCAATGAGGGGTCATAAGCTATGTTTTTGTGTCAAAAAATGAAAAAATAATAAAATTTGAATGGTGATTTTTGTGAATAATGCTGGGTGGTCGGAGTCTGGGTGGTAAAAAAAAATTCAGTGATGGGTGCTACTGCCCAAGGCTGCCCATTGTGGGCACATATGCAAGTTTGTGTGTGATCATTTTATAATTATTGTGAGATTGAGTTTTTCTTTAGTCACACACTTATTAATATCCCCATTTTTTTCTCTGTGCGAGGCAAACAAAGGATTGGTGCATCATCAGGCATTTGATCCCGTGTTCTTAATAGGTTTTGAGTTTTGAGAATGGATGTTGAAGACTGGAGTAATTGCTTGAGGTTTGAGTTATCATGATTACAGGGTGTGTTGAAGGAGGTTTTTTGTTAGATAAACAGGACTGTCAAAAGCAAATCTACACCTGTTAAACTTATTTATTCCCCCATACATTTACAGTCATCGCCAGAAATAAATGCTATTTTGTTGAATATGTGTGTGTGGGTGGGAGGTGGGTGGGAAGTGTTTTGTATAGTGAGGAACTGTTATCACAATGCATGTATCCAGATTTCTGAACTGATCATCCAGTACATTTTCACAGAATGTTGATACACTTTGCTAATGTTTAACCCTTTACCTTCCCCGTGGGAACCCCGGGAAGTAAGCAGCACTTGTTTACTGTGGTAAACCAGTTCCGCTTTACTAGTAAAATAGGACCCAGTCACCAATGCTTGGTGTGAAAGTCCTCTAAAATGGGCAACATGTTGATCAACGATTGACTAAACTTGACTTCATCTCCATGTTGTGTCACGATTAGCCATAGTGCATAAATATGTGACGTTAACCACCAACAAACCCTTTACCTAACGTAACGGCAAAACCGGCCAGTGCTGTTCACAAAAATTACCATTCAGTTTTCATTATTTGTCTCAAAACCATAGCATATGACCCCTCATTGGAACGAGCTTGTTGAACACATTCAAATGAGGGGTCATATGTTATGTTTTTGATGCAAAAATGAAAAAAATAGTTATACAAGAATTTTGTATGCAAATGTTGTCTGCCTTTCGTGTTTGGTAAAGGGTTAATTACTTTTCACCTCAATATTTTAACTCTTTACCTAACGAATCTGTTGCATGTAATTGCGTAAGGTGGCAGAAGGTGAGAGATTTTTCCAAATGTGATCAGTGAGTATTCCAGCAATATATTGGTATAGGGATCAGTGGATATTTGCCTCAAAAGTTCAGCAGTCATTTCACTGTGATGCGAAATCCTGTACCATAGGCCTTTCTTTAATACCATTCCATGAGAGTCCTATATCCATCCCTGACAAACTTTGTGGTCTCAAAACAGGTACTTTAACATACAGTTAACCCTTTTCTCAACGTAAATTCAAAAAATGGCCAGCACTATTCACAAAAATCACCATTCAGTTTTCATTATTTTTCCATTTTTCGTCTCAAAAACATACCGTATGACCCCTCAATGAGCTTGTCCAAATAAGGGGTCACAAGCTATGTTTTTGACACAAAAAACGAAAAAGTTGTTCAAGAATTTTGTTTACAAGCATTATCTCCCTTTTGTATCAGGTAAAGGGTTAACAAATCTTGCAAAAAGTAGTTAAATTACCAGGCAATGGATTTCTAGTACAGTCTACTAATCACAGCTGCGTCTATAACCACATGCAGTGTTGTAGCTTAAATAAAACCATGCAAAATCTCCCAAACCCTTGAGGTAAAATGGGGTCCAAGTGTTTCCATGAGATTTATTGTGTGAATACAGATTTTAGATGTTAATTTACAAAGAGTTTCATATTGCCGCTCTCCTTATTTTCAAATCAGGCAGGCCTGGCATTTTCAGGAGAGTGATTTATTTGCTCGCCTTAAAAAAATTAAAGAGAGCGAAAACTAGCCCCCTGGGCATAGAAAATAATGATTACCATAACATCCTGTTCCTAAAACGTACACTTTTTCAGATCTCTACTATGTTAGTGGGCTTTGTAAAATGGCCACAGTGCCCCTCCCACAGCTCTGGGCCTTGCCTAGGCCCGGAGGTGTGGAGGGGAAGTGTAGCTGTCTCACAAAGACAACCTGTCTTGTTAGCAGCACCAAATAAAATGTACAAATCCCACTAGGCAGAATTCATTAATAGTAAAATTTTATTTTGCCACGTTTAGCTTTTTTAAGCTTGAGGAGAGCTAATCGCTTGCCTAGGCCATGCGAGGGGAGCGATTTTTAGCCCTCCTGCATTTTTAAGAATGCCGGGCCTGAAATCAGGTAGACAAAAGAAGGCGAGAGTGATTACTCACTTAATGAGCTCTATCAAAGAATATTTTATTGGTTGAATATTTAATTGGTTGAATCGCAAGTTTTACTTGTGCAGAATAGATCCCTCAATTAATATTTTAAAACAATACCTGAGATAGCTAGGATGTAAGCTTACATGTATGGACTCCTTTTGAAAAAAAGTAATAAGAAAGTCGATTGGGACCCCAGGTTATCAACTTACGAAATAAAGTTCAGTATCTTGATCAGTGAGAGCGTGGTGGCTCAGTGGCAGACTGTTGGACTTCTATGCTAGAGGTCTTGAGTTCAATCCGTGTCTGGGTTGACCCACGTTGTGTCCTTGGGCAAGACACTTTATCCTGGTTGCCCACATGGGGGCACAATGACGCCATGTACTAAGGCGTACTGCACGTCGACGATGCACTTGTCTTCAACCGCTGTAACCCTGCTTGAGCAGTGCTTGAACAGAGTTAGAATGTTGAGGAGCTGACAGTAGCTTGTCGATGCACGGTGGTTCTCTCCTGATACTCTGGATCCTCCACCAGTAAAACTGTCACGGTCACAGTCACGATTAGCCATTGTGCATAAGTATGTGACCTTAAACACCAATAAATATTAATAATAATCTTGATCAGTAGTACCTGACAGTGCAAGGAGGTAAACTTACATGTATGGACTGCTTTGGAAACAAAGGTAATAAGAGAGCCAAATGGGAGCCCAGGCTAGGAAATAAATTTCAGTATCTTGTTCAGTGGAAACTGAAAAAGTATGTACTGAGTTTCAATAGTTATTGAACTTTCTAATTTTTGGAATGTTGTCATTTCTGTTTTATGGATATTTCAAAATGTTATGTGACATGTCACATTTATTTTTATGTCCAATCTGTACATTCTATGCTTTACCAAATAAATTGGCTGAATTCACCTAGAGTTATGATTTAACCCCCAGCTCACTGAGCTCTGTCAAACAAGATTGAATTGGCCAAATCCTTGATGCATAGTGGGATATATTTGCACTTGAAATTTGGGTATTCTGAGATCGATGTGAGAGGGGAGGGTTAAAATTGCCATTCCAGGCTATTTTGCCATTGATTAGTGATACTGTTGTCATTGTGATATTTATTTATTTATTGGGGTTTAGTGACACTTTTGACAGCCAGGGTCACCCTATGTCCGACAGTTCTACAGGTGGAGGAAGCTGGAGTACCTGGAGAGAACAACTGAGCAATGGCGAGCAACTATTAGACTCTCCAACGTACTAACTCCACACAAGCAGGGTTATCATTGGTTGTTGAAGACAAGTGCACCATCGATGATCAGTATACGTTCGTAAACAGTGCCACTGTGCCCCGACATGGGAAATCGGAATTAAGTGCCTTGCCCAATGATACAACACAATTGTGTAATGACTGGTTCAAAAGCTACTTGACTAACAGAAAACAATATGTTCAGTACGCCAACTCAAAATCCTCTCGGATGCCAAAAATGTGTGTCGTGCCTCAGGGCTCATCTCTGGAGCTCCATTCTGTTCCTACTCTTTATCAATGATATCCACCATGCCACCTCGCCCACCTCTATTAATTTTCTTTCTTTTGCCAACGATACTACTGCATATTCGTCAGACTTTAACCTACAATGACTGACACAATTTGTTAATAATGAACTTCAACATATATTTGCATGGTGTTCTGCCAATCAAGTTCTTCTGAACTGCAAGAAGACAAAGTATATTTTAATCAATCCCAGTTCAAAAAGGGTAATCTCATTTAATGAATCCATAAAAATCAATGATATTGTTTAAAACTGGGTGGGTGTAAATGGGGATGAAACAGTTTCTAGGTATTAATATTGACAAACACCTGTCTTTTAAATCACATATCTCTCATTTGTGTTCTAAGATAGTGTGCGTAAATTATGCACATAGCAGGGTCAATTCTATACTTCCCCACGATGTCATGAAAACTTCATATTTTGCATTGATACACAGTTGTCTAGTATATGGTATACAGATATGGGGGAACTCAATATCAATCAACAAACTTTTCTTTTATTACAAAACTCCCAGTTCATATAATTAATAATGCACGTTTCAATGCCCATACTGACCCTCTATTTGCTCCAGAAAAATTAATGAAACTTGCAGACCTTTTCAAACGCCACGCCATTTATTTTTATTCGATTGGAAAAATGGATCTCTTCCCCAGTCATTAAAGGTTTTTCACTCTTTAATAATAATGCTATTGGTCCCTCTACTAGGCACTCGGTAGCGATGCATGTCTATAGAACAAGAACAATATCCTTAGATTACCTCCCCTGTTTCAACTATCCTAGGCTTTGGAATGACCCGGGACCGAGCATTAGTAATGCTACTAATCGTACTGGATTTAAGAAAATATTAACGCAACAAATTTTCTCAAATGATCAAAGACAAATTATATGTAACAACTCGTATTGCCCTGACTGTACTAAATAGTTTTCTATACTAATCTGTAATTCAGTTCAGATTTTCCCGGCAAACTCGTCAGCTTATCACTTAACTTATTCCCAAATTATTTTCAACTTATTCTAAAATATCATCATTATTATTAATTGTCTTGTTGCCCATGCAACAATACAACGTTACTTCAAAAGGCTGTCTGTTTTTTTTTTCCGATTGTATACTCCAATTATATTTTTTACCTTGGGGGATAGCAGGAAGACAGCCAATCTGGCTATGCTGTCCCCCAGTGGTATGTATATGTATCACAACATTATCCTGTAGATGTATTGTTTATATTAATTTATTTTATTACTTTCCAAAGTGTGATTTACTGGGATTTCCGGGTTTGATTATAAACAACAACTTCACAAGTGAATTATGCAATCAACAATTGGGTCATGTATCCGTGCACGCAAACGAAGATGCTTTGCCATGGGTGTAATCGGGACTTCATTGTTGTTTGTTTTTTTTTAACCCTTTACCTAACATGAAAAGCAGACGACACTTGCAAAAAAAATTCTTGAATAACTATTATTTTCATTTTTTTGTCTCAAAAACATAGGTTATGACCCCTCATTGAAATGAGCTCGATGAGCTCATTCCAATGAGGGGTCATAACCAATGTTTTAGAGACAAACAATGAAAAAATAATGAAAATTAATTGGCGATTTTTTAGAATAGCGCTGGCCGGTTTTAGCCATTACGTTAGGTAAAGGGTTAAATAATATAATTATCGACAATAATGAAAAGTAATAAACAGAGTAATCGTTTGACTGGACTGGTTACGTGAAATAATTCATTCGAGGTGAGGGACTATATTGTAAAACACTTGTGCGCATTCCCGCACTCGTGTTTGTACAACGTCCCTCACCTCTCATGAATTATTTCTCGTAAGCAGTCCAGGCAAGTGATTACTCTTTATATATTTTACATACCGTTAAATAAATAACTAAAAATAATGGTTGCCCCTGGCAGGGATTGAACCATGGACCTCACATGTTGCAGTACAATACCGTAACCACTGAGCCAGGTGCTCCCATCATTGTGATAAAGAAGGGTTTTCAAATACAGTTTCCTTTCTGGTTTTCACATAAAGAAGGAACAAAGTTTGTTAAATAAACTACATTTTTGTAATGTCAGACCCTTTTTGAGTATGATGTGTTTCTGATTTGGATGTCATGTGTGATCTTAAATTCCGAATCTTGGCAGAAAAGGCCATACTAAGCAGTACTAAATTTAGAAAAATCCAGGTCCTCTTCTGTGGACATCCAACTGGGCATGAAAAAGATTTTTCGTATTGATTTTTATGAATGTAGATGAATGAAGCTTTGTAGGTAAACTAAACCACTGAAATTGTGAAGGGAGTAGATTATACAGCTTCATATAATACTTTTGGCCTTTTCAAGATAAGAAACTATAATACAGTGGAACTCTTTGAATTGAGTAGCCACTTTGTCCGAGTAAAATATTCAATTAAGGCCTAAAAAAGTTAAAAATCTGTTTATCAGCATTGGTCATTTTGGCTGCCGCATACTCTCTTTTTATAACCAATGCAAACTTTAAAAAAATAGATGGTTTATTTTTTCTGATATTTTACCCAAGTTAATAAAATTGACAAATTTGTCACTTGAGTGCAACAAGGCTTTGCAATGCTTTAGCATTGCGAAGCTCTCTTGCACTCAAGGGACGAAACACACCACCACCCATGCTATTCTGTAGATTATGAGGCCTAACACATAAAACAAACCAGGAATATGAACTTTTGTAGGCAAAGAAATAATTACAAAATTAAAAATAAAAAAATGCCTGCCCACATGCAGTTTTACAAAAAATGGCCTGAGAAAGAGAACATCTACTTTGTGGGGCCTAACAGGAATTGGGTAATTTTTCTATCATCTATTTATAGAGTAATTAAATTTTGTATTGTCTATAAAGTAATTATTCTCATTGAGCTCTGTCAAACAAGATCTAATAGAGTAAGTGCCTACATTGAATGCCCTGAGGCCAAAAATGTCTTAATGTGGGGAGTTTTAATGTGGGAGTTTATGGTACATAGTTTTGTGTTTGTATACAATTAACAAGGTTATTCATTTAATAGATATACAATTCTGTGTGATCCAATGTACAAGTTCTTTATTCGTATTCATTACAATTTTACATCAGGAATTCATCTTATTTTCCATCATCAACATGGCTGTTGCTGGGCACTTTTTGAGTCCAGTAAATCCATTCCCCAAACGATAAAAGTTATAAAATGTTTGGACCAGGCATTGCATTGAATAAGCACAGCCCAGTTTTATGGTCTGTACAAACTAGAAATTATGGCAGCCGGATAAGGAGTTACCTTAACTTTTTCAGGAAAACTTTTTTGGTAATGTTTTCTTCTGATATTTTTTATGAAGAAAAAGGCAACATGCAAATATCAATATGTTTACCATGTACTGTCTGAGAAAAGGCTTAGATAAGCAACCATTTACACTGCAGCATATTTCATGATATTCTTTCATTATACCCCCGCTTCGAAGAAGTGGGGGCTATATAGGAATCGCCCTGTACGTCCGTACGTCTTTCCGTCCGGACAAATTCTTGTGTGCGCAACTCCTACATTAATGAACCGATTTTGATGAAACCTTCATCTCTACTAAGTGAACATGTGCATATTCCAAACTTTTTGATCTGCGACAATTTTAACCAGGTTATCTCTCTTGAACTTTGATTTAATATGGGTTTCTATATGAAATTCTTGTGTGCGCAACTCCTCCTACATTTATCAATCAATTTGGACAAAACTTTTCAGACATCATCACTACTAAGTGAACATGCGCATATTCCAAGATTTTTGATCTGCGACAATTTTAACCAGGTTATCTCCCTTTGACTTAGATTTATTGTGTCTTTCCATCCGAACAAATTCTTGTGTGCGCAACTCCTCCTACATTAATGAACCGATTTTGATGAAACCTTTCAAACATCATCTCTACTAAGTGAACATGTGCATATTCCAAACTTTTTAATCTGCGACAATTTTAACCAGGTTATCTCTCTTGAACTTTGATTTAATATGGGTTTCTACATGAAATTCTTGTGTGCGCAAGTCCTCCTACATTTATCAATCAATTTGGACAAAACTTTTCAGACATCATCACTACTAAGTGAACATGCGCATATTCCAAGATTTTTGATCTGCGACAATTTTAACCAGGTTATCTCCCTTTGACTTAGATTTATTATGTCTTTCCGTTCGAACAAATTCTTGTGTGCGCAACTCCTCCTACATTAATGAACCGATTTTGATGAAACCTTTCAAACATCATCTCTACTAAGTGAACATGTGCATATTCCAAACTTTTTAATCTGCGACAATTTTAACCAGGTTATCTCTCTTGATCTTTGATTTAAATGGGTTTCTACATGAAATTCTTGTGTGCGCAAGTCCTCCTACATTTATCAATCAATTTGGACAAAACTTTTCAGACATCATCACTACTAAGTGAACATGTGCATATTCCAAGATTTTTGATCTGCGACAATTTTAACCAGGTTATCTCCCTTTGACTTAAGATTTATTATGTCTTTCCGTTCGAACAAATTCTTGTGTGCGCAACTCCTCCTACATTAATGAACCGATTTTGATAAAACCTTTCAAACATCATCTCTACTAAGTGAACATGTGCATTTTCCAAACCTTTTGATCTGCGACAATTTTAACCAGGTTATCTCTCTTGAACTTTGATTTAATATGGGTTTCTGCATGAAATTCCTGTGTGCGCAACTCCTCCTACATTTATCAATCAATTTGGATGAAAGTTTACAGACATCATCACTACTAAGTGAACATGCGCATATTCCAAAATTTTTGAGCTGTGGCAATTTTAACTAGGTTATCTCCCTTTAACTTAGATTTATTATGGGTTTCTACATGAAATTCTTGTGTGTGCAACTCCTCCTACATTTATCAATCAATTTTGACGAAACCTTTCAAACATTATCACAACTAAGTGAACATACGCATATTCCCAAATTTTTGATCTGCAACAATTGTAACCAGGTTATCTCCCTTTAACTTGGATTTATTATGGGTTTTCAAATGGGATTCTTGTGTGTGCAACTCCTCCTACATTAATGAACCGATTTTGAATACATGTTGCACATTGCAAATGTGTTTTTCCAAATGTAAACCATATATGTGTGGGCTCTTTAAGTATTCAGTGCTGTTCTGTGGAAGGCCACATGCAAATACAAATTTCAACAACAAAAAATGATCTTTATGTATACATTTTCTTTATGGCCTTCGCCTACATGATCAGAAGTGCATTCCTTTAAAAACCCAAAGTGGGGGTATTAATCACCTTCAGTGATAGTTCTAGTTGAATCAGTGATGAGTTGTGATGTTAAACACTGTTGGAAAGGACTATGAGAGCCCTTTCCAACAATGTTTTACATCGCACCACTTCATCTCTGAAGCCCAAGAACTTAAATTTTCATCATTATTATAAAGTAAATCATGTTTAGTGACATGACTGCGTTAGAGGTGATCACCAAGTGTTTTGATGCTTTGACACTGGCATCCTACCAGTGTCAAAGAATACCAAGGGGTGTCTGCCAGGTGCTGCCAAACATTTCTAACTATTCTGTACCATAATTGCAACCGATAGTAGAAGGCCTTTCTTTGAACTCTGAAGCACAAATACAATTCCTTCTGTAAAATGTCCACCTCAAAGTAATATAGACTTGAAAATTAATTTAAAAATAGGTTTTCTGCTTAAATTACGCAATCACATATTTTCCACTAACATATGTCACTACCTGTTTGTTGTTATATTACTCATTGTATGTTTGTATATCTGTTAAAAGAGCAGTTGTCTGTCAACTTTATAACGATACTTGTAAAAATTCTGTTTGTTTCTCTGAATAGAAAATAAGAAAAAAAAAAAAAAGAAGAAGAAAAAGTATATTGATGCTCCTCCACTGCTCTGCAAAAGAAGAAGGTTCTGAAAGAGCTCACAGATTATTAACATTGTCAGTTTCAGTAATGTTTGTATTATTTGTGAAAGACCTACTAGAACTGCAGGTGAACAAAATATTGGTCACTATAATTCTTTTTATGTGAACAATAAGTGAATGAATCGCTTGTTTGCCCAATTCAGACCTGATTTTGATTTTGTCCAAATAAAATTGCTGCACCAGATGAGGAGGGAAAGGTGCAACAATTTTGTTATAAATCTCCTCATGAACTCAAGAGATGCTATTACTTACTCCACACAAGCAGAGTTAGTATTGGTTGAAGACAAGTGCACCGTCGATGTGCAGTTTGTCTTAGAACACAGGGTCACATGCCCCCACATGGACAATCAGGATTAAGTGCCTTGTCCAAGGACACAATGCAGTTACCCCTGGCGAGGATTGAACCACAGACCTTTCAGTTTGAAGCTCAATGCTATAACCACGGAGCCACTGCAGTCCCAGAGATGCTATTATTTGATGTTTTATATTTTGCATCTTTTTAATTTATCTGTATGTACTTGATGTTTTAGGCCCCACAAAGTAGATCTTCTATTTCTCTGGCCATTTTTTGTAAGATTGCATGTGGCCGGGCGATTTTCAATTTTATTTTTCTAATTATTTGCCAGCAGAAGTTCATATTCTTGGTTTGTCTAATGTTTTAGGCCTCATAATCTACAGAAGAGCATGGGTGGTGGTTTATTTCGTCCCTTGAGTGTAAGAGTGTTGCACTCAAAGGACAAATTTATCAGTTTTATTAACTTTGGTAAAATATCAAACATAAACCATTTTATTTTTTATTTTTAGCTCACCTGACTGCAAGTCTGTGAGGTATTGCCATCACTTGGCTTCTGGCATCTGTCGTCCGTTGACTTTTGCAATCCTGGCTTCTTCTTCACAGCCATTCATCCAAATTCTAACATATATTGCACAAACCATCCCTGGGGTATACCCTTTCTATTTTGTTCAAATGGAGCGGCTGCCTTCTTCGGGCTCTGGGCAATGATGCCAAAGCCTAAAAATCTTTAAAAATGTTCTCATGAACCACCAGAGAGATTGTCTTGATATATGGTATGTAACACTCTTTGGTGTTGAGGATTAAAGTTTGTTCAAGAGAAGTTGGTAGATCAATATTTGAGCTCTCTGTGGGCACATATCCATTTTGGGCTCTGCCCAAAATTTCTATTTCAAGAACTAATGGGCCGATTTGAACCAAATTTGGCATGTATCATAAGTGGGTCCAACATGCTTGATTGATGCCCGAAAAAAATTTTTTGTTGCCCTGTGGGTACCCCACAGGCTAAAAATAGAAAAAAATTCAAATGCCCATATTTTCCAAACTACATGGAACAGAGAACTGTTATTTGGTATGAAGCATCCTTTTTAACTTAGTGCAATATGAGAAAATGTCTTAAAAAATCTTTTTCAGACCTGCTGTTGAGAATCCTTTCATATTTGGTATGTGCCATCTCTAGAGGTGTAAGATTCGAATTTGTTCAAATCGAGTCCCTGGGTTAACATTTGGGTTCCCAAGGGAGCCCAAACATTTACTTAGTGCAATATGGGAAATTATCGTGTAAAATCATCTCCTTCAGATCCAGCAGTCACATTCTTTTGATATTAATATTCAGGTGGGAGCCTGAATATTAACTTTGTGCAACATGGGTAATAATCTTTAAAAATCTTCTTCCGATCTACGAGTCAGATTCTTTTGATATTTGGTATGCAGCATCTCTAGGGGGGTTAGATTCAAGTTTTTTTCAAATGGGATCCCTCGATGAATATTTGGGCTCTTTATTGGAGCCCAAATTTTAACTTAGTGCAATATGAGAAAATTTCTTTAAAATTTTCTTTCTCAGACCCACTACGGAGAATCCTTTCATATTTGGTGTGTGACATCTCTAGAAGTGTAAGGTTCAAATTTTTTCAAATCGAGTTCCTCGGTTAATATTTTGGTTCCCAAGGGAGCCCAAATATTTACTAAGTGCAATATGGGGAATTATCATTTAAAATATCATCTCCTTCAGGTCCAGCAGTCAGATTCTTTTGATATTTGGTGTACAACACCTCTGGGAGGGTTAGATTGAAGGTTGTTCAAATCAGGTCCCTGGCTTAATATTTGGGCTTTTTATTGAAGCTCAAAGTTTAACTTAGAGCAATATGAGAAAATTTCTTGAAAATTCTTCTTCTTCAGATCCACCAGTGAGAATCCTTTTATATTTGGTATGTAACATCTCTAGGGATGTCGAATTCAAGTTTGTTCAAATTGATTCGCTTGTTTTTTCTTGTTTTTTTTAAATCTTTTTTTTCTTCTTTTTTTGTGGGGGGGGGGGGGGGGGGGGGGGGGGGGGGGGGACGGGGACGCTAGAGAGAACACAGTAGTTTAAAACAAAACAAAAATTTCTTTCGGTTGTTGTTTTTTAATACTTCACAGAACAGATTTTGCTTGGAAGCTTTCCTAGGACCAGCAGATACGAATGGCCAAAAAAGTTGCCTTTGGTTGTGTCATAGCAAGTCAAAAAAATTGCTCTTGCTGCTGATCACATGTTGATACACTCATCTGTTTTGACAATTTGAGCCAGGTGAGCGTTTTAGGCTCACTTGAGCCTCTGGTTTTAAGTTTTCATTGGTTATAAAAAGAGAGAGCCAAAATGACTATGCAGGAGGACCTGAGAAACAGATTTTTAACTTATATT
This sequence comes from Pictodentalium vernedei, assembly GCA_031216915.1. Taxonomy (NCBI): domain Eukaryota; kingdom Metazoa; phylum Mollusca; class Scaphopoda; order Dentaliida; family Dentaliidae; genus Pictodentalium; species Pictodentalium vernedei. The sequence continues at coordinate 152,854,896 of CM062291.1, read as the reverse complement.
CTGCTTCTTTTTGAGGTGTCTAATATAGTTGGTATTTTATATTCTGCTCTTTTTGTGTTGTCTACATACACAGGGTTCCTGTAGGCCTTGAAAAACCTTGAAAAGCCTTGGATTTGAAAATCAATTTTCAAGGCCTGGAAAGTCATTGACTCGATAACCTTGAAAAACCTTGAATTTTACATCTATCAAGCCTTGAAAAACCTTAAATATGGCATGGAAATGGCCTTGAAAAGCCTACTTACTAATTAGCTGCAGGAAGCCTGATACAGTCAATATTTTATATTCATCTACTTTTTGAGGTGTGTCTAATACAGTGGAATCCTGTTAATTGAATAGCCACTTTGCCAGAACAAATTATTCAGTTATCTGGAGTATTCGGTTATCAGGAATTTGGTAATTATCTATATTCTTCTGATAATCTGAGCGTTTATTCTATTATATCTTGTTTGACTGAGCTCATGAAGCAAATTTCCCTGATGGGGAAATTTGTTGAAAATGGAGAAACAAATGTACATTTTCTTAATGTATACATGCGAGAGTCCCAAACATTGGCTTTAAATTTGTGTATTGTATTCCTACCATCCCACTAAGGCACATGGGCCCAGATTTTCACTCAGTGGGTAATGATGAAAACAAGAAAAAAAGTCTTCTCTCAAAAACACCAGTCCTAATGCTTTCCTGTAAAGATGATTTACAAGTTTATTAAAATCAAGCCCATGGGGGTAATATTTAAGGGCATCCCATATTATTCAATCTTGTCCACACTTCACACAATTCCCATTCATGACTTAAGGATTTGTCTTGACGTATACATAAAGTAACACTCTTCTAAATCTGAGCCATACAGCGAGTTGAACTACAACTCTGATTGAGAGACTCTGCAGAACAAAACAAGCTATACTTCAACGAGCTGTATCACATGCATATATATATCCTTAGTTATCGTTTAGATCTCATTTTCAATCCCTCCCCCAATGAATCTGCTGAGAACCTCACCCACAAATATAATATTCGATTCGAAAAGGAATAAAAGCTTTTGATCGGAGGATATGTAGTGAAAGCCGGGCCATATGGTGTCTAATTTCTATCCAAGGGCAATGTCACAGACTATTCATCGGTTCGTTCTTTGGACTGTCCATGAAAAATGATTCAGTGGACAGGTCTTGTTCATCCTTCACACAATGCTTGTTCAAGTTTCAAAGGAGTGTCATGACCTTGTTTGTGTCATCATGAGAGACACCAAAACAATTATTTGCAGGCTTGCATTCAGTCTGTTTTGACTGAAATTTTGACAGCTAAAACTATTTTGAAATTTTGAAAATGGCTTAATAGTTTGTATCCATTGTAGTTGTGATGTTTTCCTTATTTCTCTAATTTTTGTCTGCAAACTGTTGTCAACATGTCTTCTTTTTTGGCTTACTTTGGGAGTGGGGAGGGGGGGGGGGAAATTGGGACATCCATAAGCTCCGTTGATTGTCTTATTGTTTTTCCAGCAGAACCCTTCCAATCAGCTAGTTTTGGTATTCAGAACTATTTCGATTGCATCTGTACCAAAAAGACACCTCCTGTCAATGTTTTGTTCAAAGGCAGTGGGGCATGAAATTAGTAGCTTTTCATGCGTGTTCTATCCCTTGTGTTGAACCCAGTCCAATAGCTGTTGTCAACATCTATTGTAGAATAATGTGATAATGACATTCACAAAAATGTGGAAAATTTGACGCTGATTTATTGTTGGAGTTGACTTTTTTGTACTTAACCTCATTTTCAATTTCATGTCAAAAATCTTGTTAGGACAGAAAGACATCTCGAAGTACATTTTCTTGAAAGTTACTAACCCTTTACCCAATGTACACATAATGTATATAGTTTATTATTTTAATTATTGTTTTTTCAAATTTTTAAAAATCCATATCATGTGACCCCTCATTGGAATGAGCATGATGACCTCGTTCCAATGAGGGTGTCACATTATATTGTTTTGGCCAAAAAAAGTTAAAATATGTTTCTCAGGCCCTCCTGCATGGTCCTTTTGGCTGCCACATGCACTCTTTTTATAACCAGTGCAAACTTAAAAAAATAAAAATAAAATGGTTTATGTCTGATATTTTACCCAAGTTAATAAAATGATAAATTTGTCCTATGAGCGCAATAAGGCTTTGCTGTGCTTTAGCATTGCAAAGCCTTTTTGTACTCAAGGGACGAAATACACCATCACCCATGCTATTCTGTAGACTACGAGGCTTAAAACAAACCAAGAATATAAACTTTTGATGGTAAAGAGATAATTGCAAAAATAAAAAATAAAATAAAAAACCTCCTGCCTGCATGCAATTTTCCCCAAAATGGCCTGAGAAACAGAAGATCTACTTTGTGGGGCCTTTTGGAATTTTTTTTCTCAACAGCTCAGTTTGTAAATTAAGAAGGTGGGTGCTGCTGATTTGTCAGGTAAAGGGTTAATAACATCAACTTTGAATTAACAACCAATCTTGATGAATAGGTGTTTATAGTAACTATATACAGTTTTCAATTTATTATATTACTTTTCACATGAAATATAAGTAGTTGAAACATCGACTGGGAAAATCAGATACCTCAATAACTTAAACATAACAACACTGCAGCATTCACACTAGCATTCATTGGAGGGAGACAGTTAGAAAAACCATTCATTTTTGTACTTATTAAATATCAAATCAGAAAGATTTAGACCCTTTACTAAAAAAATTCCTTTGCTAATTTTTGGAACAAGAGAAAAAATAAAATAATACTGATATGTTTACCAAGGTTAAGGCAAAGGCTGGTATTAACAACTCAGAATATTCCAGTTTATTTCATGAAATCCTCAATACAGTGAACCAATGATGTGTTGTGATGTAATCGCTGTTGGAAAAGGCTCTCAGACTCCTTTCCTTGTTCTATCGGCGTTACTCTACTGTGTAGTATTGTAATATCAATATCCCAACTGCATTCAAATAGGTTAAATTCTCGTCAATCCAAGCCTTAAAAACAGCCAAGGTAGTCAGCAATGCAAAGGGATATGCAGTAGTAGAACGGTCTTCCCATGATGGATGAAACCAATTGTCAAATAGTGCTCTGAATAGTGCTCTGCCTATCTTTAGAAAACAGATGCTTCACATTGCCACACACTGATCATCCCGATACCATCTAAGTTTAACTTCTTCAGAACATTGCGCCAACATAATCCAAAACAAGAATTTCTTCTCGGTCAAGAGTCCACTGGTGCATAATGGATAAGTGTTAGTCAAATCAGTTGGCATGTAATTTGGTAGTGAGTGAATAATTGGGAATCCTAACTAGGATCCAAACCAGAAAATAAGCAGACTGTCATCTGCAAAATGAGGTCCCCAGAAGGAGAATTTAGTGATGCTACCCTGCACAGCAGGGCAGCATCATTAATTTATCCTCCGTGAATCTCAATCTCAAACAGGGTCTCAAAACTAAACAGAAAGAGGTACCCAGAGTACAAATTCGCCCACTGTATGTGATAGCATCATCACATTCACCCTCTAGGGACCTCATTCTGCAAATGTTAGGCTGCTTATTTTCAGGTCATCTAGGATCAGCCGTGTTACATCTCTCTTCTCCCTAGGAACTGTTAAAGGCAGAGCAGTGTTTGTTCACTGTGGTAGATAAGTTATGTTTTTCTGGTAAAAAGGTGAATCGGTAATCAAGGCTTAAGTCCTTTAAAATGAGCAACATTTGTACAATTATTGACTAAATTTGTCTTTATGCATGCATTATGATCATGATAAAGCTACAAGTTGAAATTGACCTCCAATACAAGTAAATAAATAAAGACACCTCTATTCAGAGAGTTGTAATTAGTAGGAGATTTGTTGTTGTGAAAGAGTGTAATGACACTATATTTATGTCTTTGACTAGTAAATTTATCTAATCATGTACAAGTGATTTTGTTGAAAAAGTCTTTCCATTGAAGAAACAGATTTAAAAAAAATGATTAAGGTGATATAAATGTGAGAGGAATTTCTTATACTTTGAAATTTCCACACCTGATATTCCATAAATTCAAATTAAATACATGTATACACAAATTATAAATGAAGGTGGTGAAGTATAAAACATAGAAAATACATGAAATCAACTGAAAGAGTTAACAGCAGGCACCAGTTGTTCCTGGTATCAGTTTTGGTACAAATATGGTAGACTTCCAGAAGACATTGGTGCCTGCTGTCATATCTTTCATTTGATTTCATATATTTTCTGCGTTCCATACATCACAACCTTCATTTTGATATATAATTTGGATATATTTAATTTGAATTTATGGATTATCAGAGGTGGGAATTAGAACACCAATTTCCCTTATTAATATAGCATCTTAAGGCAAAAAGGCTGTGTTATGGCATTTTCTTGACATTTAAATTTTTTTGTAATTAGAGGGATGGAATTGGTTGACTTCTCTCTTGTTTTCTATAAAGATAAGACTTTGGTTATAGAGGATGGTATATCATAATCACTTTGTTCAATTTTCCATCCATCTGATCGATGGTCCACCATCCATTCATCTGTCCCACTCATTTTCTTACAATAAGGCCTAAAAAAATAAAAAAAGCCGTTTCTCAGGCCCTCCCGCATGGTCCTTTTGGACATGAGATCCTTTTGGCTGCCTCATGCTCTCTTTTTATAACCAATTTAAACTTTAAAAAAATTAAAATTAAACGGTTTATGTCTGATATTTTACCAAAGTTAAAAAAATTGATGGATTTGTCCCTTGGGTAAAAGAAGGCTTTGCAATGCTTTAGCATTGCAAAGCCTTCTTGCACTCAAGGGATGAAATACACCACCACCCATGCTATTCTGTAGATTATGAGGCCTAAAACTTGAACCAAGAACATGAACTTTTGATGGCAAAAAAGAAATTACTGAAATAAAAAATAAAATAAAAAACCGCTCGCCCGCATGCAATTTCACAAATAATGGCCTGAGAAACAGAAGATCTACTTTGTGTGGCCTAAGGTTTGTACCCTTGATCATACAATTCAGACACTTCATAATAGATTGCTTGTATTGGGGCTATGGGTGGAATTTCTTTTGGGATCTGTAGGTCGAAGGTCACTGCTACAGTATATAGACATTTGGTTTCTGTGCAATAACTTTTATTTCCTCTTGCATGCAAAACATAAATTTTACATTTAGATTGCAAACAAACAATAATTTTTATCCAAAGATTGTTATGTCTAACGTTAGAAATGGATCCTCTATAAGTTGCTGATGATTGTGATCATGTCTTTGGTGAATAGGTCGAATATCAAAGTCACTGTTAATATTATATGTAGAATTAGAGCTTCTTTTTGCGAACAAAATTCAATATCATACATAGATTTCCATAGGGTATCGACGATTGGGATTGCATTTGGGTCAAAGGACTAAGTTTTGTTACTATAAATAGAATTGTAGTTTCTATGCACTAACTTCTATTTCGTCTTGCATAAAGATTCTAACTTCATACAAAGTTTTCCAAGAAGGTGGCGATAATTGGGATTGTGTTGGGAGTCAATAGGTGAAAGGTCTAGATCACTTTTGTGATACATAGCATTTTGTTTTTGCAGATACTGTGAATGGAAGTTCGGTCTCATGTTTCATCTGTAGGTTGTATTCCATTTGCATACAAAACATTTTTTTGTGATCAGTACATCAAAAATCATTTTCAGACTCACTGTTAAAGTGAAAAGAATTTCCATTCTTGCGAAATAATTTTAAAATCCTGGCTTTCCAGCATGCATACTTGATGAACAATTCCTTCTAAGAAAGGTGTGTATTTAATCACCTTTAGTTGTTTGCCGGAGAAGAGGGAGGTAAGAATACCTTTGTGAGCCCCCACTAACTTTGTTTTTATTTGATAAGTTATCAAAAATACCCTCTCAGTCTACCTGTCTTAATCCTTAGGTTCTCAGATTAATTTTATGTTAATAACTACTGTTTATACAGTTCTCAAGGAAGAATACATTTGGATCACCATTTCCAGAGCAATACAAAAAGTGCTGTTTGGGGTCTTATGGTTTAATAAGCCTCTTCAGTATTTGAGCAAGACACTTCATCCTGCTTGTCTATTGGTGGTACTGTGTACTAAGGCATAGGGCACAATGATGGCACACTTACCTTCAACCGATAGCAACCGTGCTCATACCGGGCAGTTTGACCATTATTTAACATTGCTCGGTGGTTCTCTTCATGTACTCTGGCTTCCTCCAACTGTAAAACTGCCTTAAATGATATGACCCTGGGCATTGAAAGTGTTATTAAACTCTAATAAAACAAGCATACTCCAATACATAGCTTATGTTCCCTCTTTTTTGAGGCAAAAAACAAACATATTTAGTTATTCCAAAAAATTTACTCCAAGCATTGTCCTCTAGTCCTGTTAGTTAACTGGTAGAGTGCCGGAAGCCCTTATTTGGGTTTTACTCTGAAGTACAGGTACCACACCTTAAAGACCTCATATTCAGTGGATATGTTTCGCTTTATCTTTGACGTAACATTTAGTCTGTTAGGATTTGCCTTGTTACAATTTATGGGAGAGTGCCTATTGGCACTCTCCCATAAATTGTAACAATGCAAAGACACATGAACAAATTCTGATGACCTAACATAATTTAGCACTCTACCAGTTAAAGGGTTAAATATTATCAAATTAGAATGACAGACAGAGCAAACATATGCTTGATGTTGTAAAGTATCTATCTACAAGATGAAAACTCGCATAACATTCATAATGTCATCTGTCTACCATAGTCTGCTGCGACATTTAACATGATATTTCTAATTGCCATGGCTAATTTTGAGGGCTGTACTGTACATGTGTACCAAACATTTTTAACATTTTACCAACAAGCAAGGTTAATGAACAAGCAGAGTGAATTCCTCATGGATAGTGTTTAGCTTTTATTATTCTTTTTATCATACTGTCATTTGTCAGGGAAATTGTGAATTAGTGATGGCTCTTTCAAGAGATCAATAGATTTTTTGACCAGAAATTTGTCATCTGCTTTGGGAAGTGTTGCATATTATATAAAGTGCCTTGTAATGTCCTGTGGAATGAATAGTTTTATTACAGAATAATGTTAGGAGCTTCAAAAATAGCAAATATAGCACTAAAATGGCCCTGTTTGACAATAGAACACATTAACAGGCTTTTATTATGTGACATTTTAGAAGAGATTGAATAAATATCATTATACTTTATGACATTGTGGTTGGTCAAAGAGTTTCAATTAGGTTTTATAACTTTTCCCACTTGATTAAACTTGTTACCACTGTGATATAAAAGAAATTCTTCTGCATTAACCCACTGTGCTTCCAAGTTCAAGGGTTGTTATGTGATAAATGAAGGAAAAGGAAGAGATAAATAAAAAAATTGTGCACTTTTTATTTGGCCTCTTAACACACAGAGATGAGGGTGATTTCATTTTGATGCTCAAAGCATGCTTGCCATGTTTTGGTATTGTAATGTTCATCCATGTATGTTTTTATACCACTGGATTTTTCAAAGTGTGGACTGACTGTATAGGTACCACCTGAATTTCTGTATCATCTGCCCCAGCCATCCTCTCCCTCCATCTGTCCCATTCTATCCCAGTCCTAACAAAATCCCAGGCGAAGCACCAAAGCCCATCTTAAATCACAACCCTGCATTCTATAAATCACCCACGTACTTTCACCTATGCAACTGATGTCCACTTTGGGGAGCCACTTTTTATACGGCTGCTCATATGAGCGAGCCGTATTATGGTGTGGCAATGTCCGTCTGTCTGTCCATCCGTCAGCTTTTGTTTGTCCACGCGATAACTTGAAAACAATACACCCAACAGATACTGGTTTTTTATGGCTGATTAGTCATGACTAGAGGATGGTTCCTTTCGAAACCAGCATTCTGGCATCATATCCAATATGGCCATCACAGCAGCCATCTTGGATTTTCAGGGACTTTTGATTGTCCACGCAATAACTTAAAAACTATAAATCCAACAGATGTTACTTTTTTATGGTTGATTAATCATGACAAGAGGATGGCTTCTTTCGATATCCAGCATTCTGGCATGTCCAATATGGCCGCCATCTTAGATTTTCAGGGACTTTTGATTGTCCATTTGATAATCCAACAGATAGTGTTTTTTTATGGTTGATTAGTCATGACTAGAGGATGGCTCCTTTCGATAACCAACATCAATGTATATCCATCCATCCGTCCGTCCGTCTGTCCATCTGTCTGTCGGCCTCTGTCTGTCCATCCATCCGTTAACTTTTGTTTGCCCATGCGATAACTTGAAAACAATACATCCAACAGATACTGTTTTTTTATGGTTGCTTAGTCATGACTAGAGGGGATAGTTCCTTTCAATAACCAGCATCAATGTCCATCCGTCCATCCGTGTCCGTCCATCTGTCCATTAACTTTTACTTGTCCATGCTGCAACTTGAAAACAATACATCCAACAGATACTGTTTTTTTGGTTGATAAGTCATGACTAGAGGATGGTTCCTTTCGATAACCAGCATTCTGTCCAATATGGTCGCCATGGCAACCTGGGAGTTTGGGTGACTTTTGATTGACAACGCAGTAGCTTGAAAACAATATATTCAAGTTTAATGGGTCGTAAGGTAGGAATGTACAATTATTTTTGAAGGAATTTTTAACCTTTTGTTCAACAAAACATTTCTTCACAAGCGCATTTTCTTCATAGCCGGCCGCATATTGATCCACCATTGGCGCTGCACTTGTTTATTAGCCCATCACAGATACACCAATTGCAAGTCGATTTTAAATCATATTTTATCCCTTGAGTTCAACAATGCACCATCTGCAATGCTAAAAGCTAAAAGTACTCAACAATTCTGGTACTTGAGCTACTGATTTCATCTCGGTGATCATGTGTTTAAGGCAGGAAGATGATAATTTGATAAGTTAGGTGAGGATTTGCCGCTCGCCTTATTTTGATTTCAGATGGATGGTAGGAGCAGGAGCAATCGTACCCCTGAAAAGCTCAGGCCTACCATCCATTTCCATTTGTTCTTATGTGCATAGCCCCTATGTAATAAACCAATAGGCAATAAAACAATATATACCGAATCAAAAAAGAAAGTATAATAAACTTTGAGGAGCAATTGTTTTAGTATTATCGGCTTTAATCCCAAACAAATTATTGTTAATTTATATTTTGAGTATAGCTATATGAATTTACATAATTTCATGTTCTTACTGTTGCCAGCATCACGTCAGGATGTCGCAATTCAGACATGGGGTGAAATGAAAAGTTCACACATGCAGTCAATAGCATGTATGTCCACCATTTGCCTCTTGAATGGCAAGACATTGACGGCACATGGACCTGATAAGTCTCTGGAGGACACCCTGTGGTATTGCATTCCACTCCTGCATTAGAACATTACGTAAATCACCTAACGTCTGAAGATCATGAATTCTTACTCGACGGTCCAATTGATCCCAAAGATGCTCGAATGGCGACAAATCTGGCAAAAGTGGGGGCCAGGGAAGAAGTTTGATGCTCTGCTCCTCAAGAAAGTTGACAGATATGTGCCACGTGACATTGGGCATTGTTTTGCTGAAATAACTGCAATCCGACATTCGCATTGAACAATGGGACAAGAACAGCATTATGAATTTCGTCCCTATATCGCTGTCCATTCAGATTACCATCGATGAAGATCAACTGCATTCAATGGTGCAAGGAAATTCTTGCCCAAACCATTACACTACCCCCGCCGAAGCGGTCACATTCCCGCATGCAAGCATCAGAAAACCGTTCTCGTCGGTGATACACTCTTGCCCTACCATCAGCACGCCATAGACAAAATCGTGATTCATCACTAAAAAGAACTGCTCCAGCGCTGCTGAGTCCAGCGAACATGTTGACGTACCCATTCCATTCTGACGGTACGATGACATTGGGTAAGGATTGGTCCGTGGTATGGACGCCTACTTCGGATGCCGTGTTCAGCGAGTCTGTTACAGACACTGATTCTATTGTTTGTTCTACCAGGAGTAATTGCTGCTGTCCTTGTCGCCGGAAGGAAGCGATCCTGTAAGTGAAATGTCCTGATGTATCGGTGTTGTGCAGGGGTCAAAACTCTTGGTCAACCTGAACTCAGTTGGTCGGCAGTAGATCCAGTGGTTCTTTTCCTTCCAATGAGACGGTGAATAGTGGCCACAGTGACTCCGAACTCAGCAGTGAGCTCATCTGGAGGTATCCCAGCCTTATGCATACCAATGGCACGCAACCTCTGATTTTTGGTTAACCTTGGCATTTCTTAAAATGTCGGAAGACAAAAACTACCGTGTTTTCTCAATAACCCAGGCTCTCTAGCACAACATAACACAAAGAAAATCGTCCGTCATCCATTCAGTTTGACATTCTCAAGTAGCACATGCTATTTTGAAATCTGTAGCAAAACTGTGTACGGTTGGATGGACAACAACAACAACATATCATTAAACTCTTTTCACGACTTGTCCACAAACATGCAATATTAGAACTATTATATTTCATCCTTTATGCTATTTTTTCACATTTGTTTCTATTATACTTTCTTTTTTCACTCAGTATATGAAACTTCTCATTTGTGTTATTTGCAAGCATATGTATGCATACTCAAAAAATTTAAGTCAATTTTTACCTGAATTTATCTCCTCTTGAACTAAGATTTTTGATTGATTTCTCTGTGATGTTCCTGTGTTTGCAAGTCTTCCTAGGTTTATGAACCTATATAGAGGAAACTTCTCACATTATTAGTGTAAGTGGATATAACCATACTTCTCAATTGTGAGTTTTTGAAAATATTTAACTGAATTATTTCCTCTTGAACTCAGATTATTGTTAATTTCTGAGGACATTTCTCATGATCATTCACTAAGTAAGTAGGCATGTGGATATTCCTAATTTTCAAGTTGCACCAGTTTTTAACTGCATTATCTCCTCTTGATCTTAGTTTTATCATTGATTATACAAGGAGATAAAATGGACAAATGCATGTATAAAATACTCGCCACCCTTCTAAATCAAGTGTATTCTGGAATATTAATCACCCCAGGTGATAGTTCTAGTTTTGAATGTCCATCTTGGTTCATCATGTTATTTATAACCAGAGGTACACTCAGTTGGATATCTCTTAAACTAAATAACCCTGTCAATTGCATATAGGTCATATAGGTAACTTGTTTATTGAGTAACAAATATTGTAATATGTCAAGAAATTATTCTCACAATCACCAAAAAAGACCTATTTGGCCTCAGTACATCCAATACTGGTTTTTAATCTATTATATCTTGTTTGACTGAGCTCTGTCAGGATATAATAGGATATGCAGTACAAGTCAAAATAAGTTGTAGGATAACCATTATAAACTATCTTCCTCTTCCTACTCTGATAAGACCAGAAGCTGGCATCATTTTCAGTGAGAGCTTTCCAGAAAATGATGTCAGATTCTGATCTTATCAGTGCAGGAGCAGCAGTATACCTAGTTTATTGCAGTTATGCTACAACTTATTTTGACTTTTACTGTATGCTCTTGAGCACACCAAGTGTGCCATGCCTGGATTCGCCCTCCTGGTAAAAAAATATCATAGTATTGTTATTGATGGACAGTATAATAGATGTTTCAATACATAAGGCAACTATTTAATGATTTTAACAGCACATAGCTTTTCAAGTTTAATATGAAACACAAGCCAAAAATAGCACTTGTTGCCCAGGACAGGCGATTCTATTTTTTGGTTGTCGCTGGTAGAAATTACTTGTCGGTGACAAGCGTTATTTCAACCCCTGGGGATATGAGACTGGGGTTTATGACGCTGGGGAGCAGGTGGGTGCTCGTCGTTGCTCGGTGGTTCTCAGTGTACTTTTGGACAGAAGCTGTTACAGTGAGGCATTACCAAGTATAATATCGACGAGTTGAGACAATAGCGGTTTCTAGTTTTGTTGTGGTTATTTTGGTTTATAAGGTCAAAATAATGGCCTACCCCTAACCAGCCATATTGAATTTGGTTTCCATCCAATAACTAAGGAATGCTGATTTGAATCATTTTTAGCTCACCTACTTCTATTGAAGTGGTGAGCTATTGTCATCACTTCGGGCGTCAGCGTCGGCGTCCGGCGTGTCCAATATTGTAAGATTTAATGTTAAGGTTAATTTCTCAAAGATCAGTGGGCTCAGGCCTTTGATATTGCATATGTAGGTTGTAGGGGACTATCAGAACAGTATTTAACCCTGATACTCTGACTTTTTTCCAAATTTCACCTAAAATTTTTTGCCAAAACTTGTAAGAATTTGCGTTTAGGTGTTGTAAGAATTTGCATTAAAGTCAGCTTTTGTGCAGATTGTGTAAACTTTGTGTTTTGGTGAGTTGTGTTTCTATGTGTCTTTCCAGGCGATTAATATTCTACACTTGGGTTACTGAACTCCATTGCAGTAATATTTAATCCTCATTACATGCATATTTGAGGAATTTGAGGCTGATTTTCTGCCAAAACTTGTAAGAATTAGCGTTTAGGTGTTGTAAGAATTTGCATTAAAATCAGCTTTTGTGCAGATTATGGTGCCTTCACCTCTCATTACTGTTTATTTTCTCATTTCAATAACTACTTTAGGTATTAACCCTACTGTATGCAGAAATTTAACTGATTTCTTCTCTTTTTTTCAGTCACAATGTTCACGTTTTTCTCTGACTTACTCAATTTTAAGTTCTAAAAGTTTGCGTTAAGGTGAGTTCTGTTTCTATGTGTCTTTCCAGGCAATTGATATTGTACACATGGGTTACTGAACTATATTGCGGTAATGTTGCGCCCTCATTACATGCATATTTGAGGAATTTGTGGGGGATTTTGGGGACTTATATTCACTTTCTTCAAAAAAAAAATTTTTTAACTTTTTTTTTTATTTAATACTTTCTCATACTTGTTACTAGTAACATTAAGGCTTATTTTAGTTGTTGATGTGATGTATTTTTGTTGGGACTTATAGTCACTTTCTTGAACGAATGTTTTTCCGCAACTTCTCTTTAACCAATGAATATACTTCAATTACAGTTTCAGTGATTCTTCAGTGGGCTCAGGCCTTTGATATTGCATGTAGGTTGTAGGAGACTATCAGAACAGTATTTAACCCTGATACTATGACTTTTTTCCAAATTTCACCTAAAATTTTCTGCCAAAACTTGTTAGAATTTGCGTTTAGGTGTTGTAAGAATTTGCATTAAAGTCAGCTTTTGTGCAGATTGTGCTGCTTTAACTTCTCATTACTGTTGATTTTCATATTTCAATAACAACTGTAGGTATAAACCCTGCAGTATGCAGAAATTTAACAGAAATTTTCTTTTTTTTCAGTCAAAATTTTCATGTTTTTCTCGGACTGACTAAATTTTAAGTTGTAAAACTTTGTAAACTTTGTGTTTAGTTGAGTTGTGTTTCTATGTGTCTTTCCAGGCGATTAATATTCTACACTTGGGTTACTGAACTCCATTGCAGTAATATTTAACCCTGATTACATGCATATTTGAGGAATTTGAGGCTGATTTTCTGCCTAAACTTGTTGTAAGAATTAGCATTTAGGTGTTTAAGAATTTGTGTTAAAGTCAGCTTTTGTGCAGATTGTGGTGCCTTCACCTCTCATTACTGTTTATTTTCTCATTTCAATAACTACTTTAGGTATTAACCCTACTTTTTAACTTTTTTTTTTTTTATTTAATACTTTCGCATACTTGTTACTAGTACCATTAAGGCTTATTTTAGTTGTTGATGTGATGTATTTTTGTTGGGACTTATAGTCACTTTCTTGAACGAATGTTTTCCGCAACTCCTCTTTAACCAATGATTGTACTTCAATTACAGTTTCAGTGATTCTTCATTACATAATGCCATTTTGCACTTCCTATTTTATTTTTTTTTGATCTGATGTATTTTTATTTTGTAAAAAATAAATTTATGAAAGCCTTTCCTAATTCTTATTTATGATTTAATATCTGGCCTCACGATTCAAATTCTTAATTATAAACATTTCTAAAAGAAAAAAATGCTTTTAGGCCTAAAAAAATAAAAAATCTGTTTCTCAGGCCCTCCCGCATGGTCCTTTTGGCTGCCGCATTCTCTCTTTTTATAACCAATTTAAACTTGAAAAAAAATTTAAATTAATTCGTTTATGTCTGATATTTTACCCAAGTTAAAAAAATTGATGAATTTGTCCCTTGAGTGCAAGAAGGCTTTGCAATGCTTTAGCATTGCAAAGCCTTCTTGCACTCAAGGGATGAAATACACCACCACCCATGCTATTTTGTAGATTATGAGGCCTAAAACTTGAACCAAAAACATGAACTTTTGATGGCTAAGAAATAATTACTGAAATAAAAAATAAAATAAAAAAACGCTCGCCCGCATGCAATTTCACAAATAATGGCCTGAGAAACAGAAGATCTACTTTGTGTGGCCTTATATCCAATGATTCTATGTTGAATTGATATATAATAAATGCAGAAATATAGACTTTCCAAAGCCATCACATAAACCACATTAATCATTTGATACCTAGTTAATGATTTATATTAACTAAATATTAGGCATGTTACATTGGAATGACATTATCAAGCGCGAATGTAGGTGAGCGTTGGGATGTAATGGCCTACCCCTAACCAGCCATATTGAATTTGGTTTCCATCCAATAACTAAGGAATGCTGATTCGAATCATTTTTATTTTTCAATTATGCATTGTTGGTGTCTGGAGGAAGCTTCTTATCGATTTCGGACCAGTCTGCTTAACCAAGATGACCACCAGTGGCCAATTCATTATGGTGACCATCTTGAATTTGGTTTCTGCCCCAATAACTAATGAATACTGACTCGAATCAATTTCATTTTTTGGTTATGCAACATTGGTGTCTTGAGGAAGCTTCCTTGTGATTTTGGATCAGCTAGCCAGTTCAACCGATTCAATATGACCGCTTTGGTGGTTGTATTGAATTTGGTTTCTGTCCAATAACTAATCAATGCTGACTCGATTCATTTTTATTTTGGAATTATACGCTGTTGGTGTCTTGAGGAAGCTTCCTTCCAATGTTGGACCAGTTTTTGGGATGAGCTAGCCAATTCAATATGACTGCCATGGTGGTCATATTGAATTTGGTTTCCGACCAATAACTAATGAATGCTGACTTGAATCATTTTTATTTTTAAATTATGCATTGGTGGGGAAGCTTCCTTTCAATATTGGACCAGTCAGCTGAACCAAGATGGCCACCAGTGGCCAATTCATGATGGCTTCCATGGCTACCATCTTGAATTTGGTTTTTGTCCAATAACAAATGAATTCTGACTCTAATCAGATTCATATTTTGGTTATGCATCATTGGTGTCTTGAGGAAGCTTCCTTTGGATTTTAGATCACATAACCAATTCAGATAACCATGGTGGCCATCTTGAATTTTGTTTCCGTCCAGTAACTTATGAATATTTATTTATTTATTGGGGTTTAACGACACTTTTGACAGCCAGGGTCACCTCGTGTCTGACAGTTTTATGGGTGGAGGAAGCCGGAGTACCTGGAGAGTACCACCGAGCAATGGCGAGCAACTGTCAGGCTCCCCAACATACAACAAACTCCACACAAGCAGGGTTAGCATTGGTTAAAGACAAGTGCACCATCGATGTGCAGTATGCCTTAGTACACATTTAATTATTTTGTAATGCATGGTTGGTAGCTAGAGGAAGCTTTCTTTAGATTTTGGTTATCCCCCAAGAGACTTACCTACCCTTTTATGACTCCACTCGGGGGCATATGCCACACTTTGCATTGCTCTTGTTTTACGGAATGTACAAACCCTGAATTAGCTGCAGCTGTAGATGAACTGTACTTATGGTAAGTGTATTACATAATTATTTAACTCTTGACCCACTGAGTGTGTTCAAGGTATTTTTCATAAAATCTAGTCATGGCTGCTGTAAAGATTTGATGAAAAATTCAACTAAATATAGCTCAAGAAATCATTGGTTAAAAAATCCATGCTATTTACAAGGGGAAAGTTTGATTAAATGAGCCCAAATTATACATATTTCAGTGGCACATGAAAGTGTGTCCAAGGCAGGAATATCTGCCAGCAGAATACAAGAAGTTAAAATCCACTGTTGACAGCTCTCTTTGTTGTGACATCACCATTATCAGAAAGAAGAATCGCCACAAACAATAAGTGTGCATCATTTTTAAGAATTACCACGTAAACATAAAACACGCTTATTGTTCTAATGCAAACATTCAACCTGACCTGACCAAGTTTTCACCACAAGTTTCTGAGACATCTGTGCACAGAGTGTTATTGCCTTTTGAGTTTTTAGCTTAACTTGACATAGTCAAGATAAGCTATTGCCATCACGCGTGCGGAAGTTTGTTAGTCTGTGAGTCTGTTGGTCTGTGAGTCTGTGACGTCTGTTCACATTTTCTTTTAGCATGGGCTACACCCCGCAGTTCTTGTCTGATCGTCACGAAATTTCATATGCAGGTTTGGGGTCATGTCTAGATGAGAACGTCCCCTTTTGGTTGCAATCGGGCAACCGGTATGGCTGCCCGAGCCCAAAACCTGAAAACCATTAGCACAGTCTACAGGTCGTATTTATGAAGGGATTTTATTGTAACTTGGTAGGATGCCTCTGTATAATGCCAAGATGAGAACGTCCCCTTTTGGGCATGATCTATCGACAGTGTTGGCTGCCCAAGCCCGAAACGCAAAAACTTTTAGCACAGTCTGCAGGTCATGTTTAATGTGGAGGGATTTCATTGTAACTTGGTAGTATGACTCCTTATGATACCTGGATGAGAATTTCCCCATTTGGGCATGATCTGCCAACCGTGACGAATGCCCGAGCCCAAAACCCGAAAACCTTTAGCACAGTCTACAGGTCACATTTATTGAGGCATTTCATTGTAACTTGGTGGGTTGACTTCATACAATATCTAGATGAGAAAATCCCCTTTTGGACGTGATTGGGCAACTGTGACGGCTATAGGGGCCCGAAGCCCGAAAACCTTTAGCACAGTCTAGAGGTCATATTTATGAAGGGATTTCATTGTAACTTGGTAGGATGACTCCAAATAATGTCTAGATGAGAACGTCCCATTTTGATCCCGATCATGCAGCCTTGATGGGTGCCCGAGCCCAAAAGCCTTTAGCATAGGCAAAAGGTCATATTTATGGAAGGATTTCATTGTAACCTGTTAGGTTGACTCCTTATAATGCCTAGATGATGACATCCCCTTTTTGTCGTGATTGGTCAGCTGTGATGGCTACAAGTGCCCGAAGCCCGAAAACCTTGAGCACAGTCTACTGGTCATATTTATGAAGGGATTTCATTGTAACTTCGTAGGATCACTCCAGATGATGCTCAGATGAGATTGTCCCCTTTGGTTGTGATCATTCAACCATGATGGCTGCCCGAGCCCGAAGCCCGAAAACCTTAAGCACAGTCTACAGGTCATATTTATGAAGGGATTTCATTGTAACTTGGCAGGTTGACTTCATAATAATGTCTAGATGAGAACGTCCCCTTTTGGACATGATTGGGCAGCTTTGACGGCTAAAGGTGCCCGAAGCCCGAAAACCTTTAGCACAGTCTACAGGTCATATTTATGAAGGAATTTCATTGTAACTTGGTAGGATGACTCCAAATAATGTCTAGATGAGAATGTCCCATTTTGGTCATGATCATTCAGCCTTGATGGGTGCCCAAGCCCAAAAAACTTTAGCATAGGCAAAAGGTTATATTTATAGAAGGATTTCATTGTAACCTGTTAGGTTGACTCCATATAATGCCTAGATGATGACATTCCCTTTTGGTCGTGATTGGTCAACTGTGATGGCTACAGGTGCCCGAAGCCCGAAAGCCTTGAGCACAGTCTACAGGTCATATTTATGAAGGGATTTCATTGTAACTTCTTAGGATCACTCCAGATGATGCCCAGATGAGATTTCTCCTATGGTTGCGATCATTCAACCATGATGGCTGCCTGAGCCCGAAGCCCGAAAACCTTTAGCACAGTCTGCAGGTCATATTTATGAAGGGATTTCATTGTAACTTGGTAGGTTAACTTCATATAATGTCTAGATGAAAACGGCCCCTTTTGGACATGATTGGGCAACTGTGATGGCTAAAGGTGCCCGAAGCCCGAAAACCTTTAGCACAGTCTACAGGTCATATTTATGAGGGGATTTCATTGTAACTTGGTAGGATGACTCCAAATAATGTCTATATGAGAACGTCCCATTTTGATCGTGATCATTCAGCCTTGATGGGTGCCCGAGCCCAAAAACCTTCAGCATTGGTAAAAGGTCATATTTATGGAAGGATTTCATTGTAACCTATTAGGTTGACTCCATATTATCCCTAGATGATGACATCCCCTTTTTGTCGTAATTGGTCAGCTGTGATGGCTACAAGTGCCCGAAGCCCGAAAACCTTGAGCACAGTTTACAGGTCATATTTATGAAGGGATTTCATTGTAACTTCGTAGGATCATTCCAGATGATGCCCAGATGAGATTGTCTCCTTTGGTTGTGATCATTCAACCATGATGGCTGCCTGAGCTCGAAGCCCGAAAACCTTAATCACAGTCTACTGGTCATATTTATGAAGGGATTTCATTGTAACTTGGTAGGTTGACTTCATATAATGTCTAGATGAGAACGTCCCCTTTTGGACATGATTGGGCAACTTTGACGGCTAAAGGTGCCCGAAGCCCGAAAACCTTTAGCACAGTCTACAGGTCATATTTATGAAGGGATTTCATTTTGTAACTTGGTAGGATGACTCCAAATAATGTCTAGATGAGAACGTCCCATTTTGGTCATGATCATTCAGCCTTGGTGAGTGCCCAAGCCCAAAAACCTTTAGCATAGGAAAAAAGGTTATATTTATAGAAGGATTTCATTGTAACCTGTTAGGTTGACTCCATATAATGCCTAGATGATGACATCCCCTTTTGGTCGTGATTGGTCAACTGTGATGGCTACAGGTGCCCGAAGCCCGAAAACCTTGCACAGTCTACAGGTCATATTTATGAAGGAATTTAATTGTAACTTCGCAGGATCACTCCAAATGATGCCCAGATGAGATTGTCCCCTTTGGTTGCGATCATTCAACCATGATGGCTGCCCGAGCCCAAAAACCTTTAGCACAGTCTACAGGTCATATTTATGAAGGGATTTCAGTGTAACTTGGTAGGTTGACTTCATATAATGTCTAGATGAGAACGTCCCCTTTTGGACACAATTGGGTAACTGTGACGGCTTCAGTTGCCCAAAGCCCGAAAACCTTTAGCACAGTCTACAGGTCATATTTATAAAGGGATTTCATTGTAACTTGGTAGGATGACTCCAAATAATGTCTAGATGAGAACATCCCATTTTGGTCGTGATCATTCAGCCTTGATGGGTGCCCGAGCCCAGAAACCTTTAGCATGTCTGTAGGTCGTATTTATGGAAGGATTTCATTGTAACTTGTTAGGTTGACTCCATATAATGCCTAGATGATGACATCCCCCTTTGGTCGTGGTTGGTCAGCTGTGATGGCTACAGGTGCCTGAAGCCCGAAAATCTTGAGCACAGTCTACAGTCATATTTATGAAGGGATTTCATTGTAACTTCATAGGATCACTCCAGATGATGTCCAGATGAGAATGTCCCCTTTTGGTTGCGATCATTCAGCCATGATGGCTGCACAAGCCTAAAGCCCAAAAACCTTTAGCACAGTCTTCAGATCATATTTATGAAGGGATTTCATTGTAACTTTGTAGGATCACTCCAGATGATGCCTAGATGAGAATGTCCCCTTTTGGTTGCGATCATTCAACCATGATGGCTGCCAGAGCCCAAAGCCCAAAAACCTTTAGCACAGTCTACAGGTCATATTTATTAAGGGATTTCATTGTAACTTGGTAGGTTGACTTCATATAATGTCTAGATGAGAACGTCCCCTTCGGACGCAATTGGGAAACTGACGGCTACAGGGGCCTGAAGCCTGAAAACCTTTAGCACAGTCTACAGGCCATATTTATGAAGGGATTTTAATGTAACTTGATAGGATGACTCGTTTTGGAATAATTTCGCTGTAACTTGGTAACTTTTGTTGATATACGTTAACTGTGAGGGCCACATACATTAACTGTGAGGTCATATTAACCCACCCCTCAGCTCTTTAGTACAGTGTACACCTCATGTTATATTTATCAGAAACATAGCATACAGGGAACAGAAATGAACATATTCCCAATTATCACAATTCTTGTCTTATTTCATAATCCTTTCATAAACATTGAACATTATCCTTTTCATCAAACACAACACACAAGTTAAGCTACAGTGTCATTGACACTTTCATTCCAAACAACACGCTGATCAAAAACTATTCATGTTTTCAATTTTTATTCTCTCCAATGTGATTCATTTTTTTCATATTAAAACAAAAATTCATTGAAAAGTGGGTTTTAAGTCAGATAATACATAAGACCCAGGGTAGTCGTCCAGATAATGGTCTTGGTTTTGCTCTTAACCATTATCTTGCTGAATGGTAGCATGGTGACTCAGGGGTTACAGCATTGAACTTCAAACCGAGAGGTCCACAGTTCGATCTCTGCCAGGGGTAACTATGTTGTGTCCTTGGGCAAGGCACTTAATCCTGATAACCCATGTGGGGGCATGGTGGCGTTGTGTACTAAGGCATACTGCATGTCGATGGTGCACCCGTCTTCAACCAATTCAAACCCTGCTTGTGTAGAGTTAGTACATTGAGGAGTCTGTTGAGTTGCTCGCCATTGCTTGGTGGGTCTCTCCTAGTACCTCGGTTTCCTCAAATTGTAAAAGTGTCCGACACGAAGTGACCCTCGCTGTTGAAAGTGTCAAGTCCAATAAATAAATTAATAAATATTGCTCAATTATCCATTACTTATTATCCCTTGCCAAAACGAAGTTTGCGCCGAGAGGTCCTCGGTTCGAATCCCATCTGCGGCAACCGCGTTGTGTCCTTGGGCAAGACACTTCACCCCGATTGCCTACATGGGGGCACGATGACGCTGTGTACTGAGGCGTACTGCATGTCGATGGTGCGCATGTCTTCAACCAATCTAACCCTGCCTGTGCTGCGGTGCAGAGTTCAGAGTTACGATGTTGGGGAGCTGACAGCTGCTCGTCGTTGCTCGGTGGTTCTCTCTGGGTACTCCGGCTTCCTCCACCCGTAAAACTGTCACGGTCACGATTAGCCATTGTGCATAAGTATGTGACCTTAAACACCAATAAATAAATAAATATAAATAACGAAGTTTGCAGGGGATATAGAAATAGGTTCCGTTCGTCCATTCATCCGTCCATCCATCCGTAACAACTTTGGACCTTCATATCTCAGTCATTGGATGTTGGATTAACTGGTAGAGTGCTGGAAGCCCATATTTGGGCTTTATTCTGAAGTGCAGGTACCACAACTTAAAGACTTCATATTCTGTGGATGTTGTTCATATCACCTTTGAAGTGAAATTATTTCGACTGTTAGGATTTGCATTGTTACAATTTATGAGAGAGTGCCTATTGGCACTCTCCCATAAATTGTAACAAGGCAAATATATGTGAATAAATTTTGATGACCAAAAATAATTCAGCACTCTACCAGTTAAATGATCTTTGGTATGCTGATAGACCACCATGAGGGAAAGGATATTTACAAGTAACAGGTTTTGTCAATTTTTTTTTTCAACAGTTATGGGCCTTTTCCCACTTTTTTCAACTTAGAAACCCTTAGCTGGTGTTGCACCTTGTTAACTTGGGTTCAGTTAGCATAGGGTCTGTGTCTGTTAACTCTCTATTCTGAGGTCAAAATGGTTTTCAATTGGAAATATTTCCTATTATACAATTTGATAATTAACCCATTATACTTTGTTTAACATAGCTCAGTGAACTCTGTCAAACAAGGTATAATTGATTAAATTCATAGTTAAACAAGAGAAAAACAGAGAGATTGGAGAAAATTTGGTTGCACCCAGAGTTCTAAGGGTTAAGCTGACTAGACCCTCTGTACACAAAGTATGGTGGTAAGTGTGGACAGTAACATAAAGCCTTATTGTTCTGATTGTTAACAAGCTGGCAATTGATTTCTCGTAATTCAATATAACAGTGACCGTAACAGGTGTCCTTTTAAATCTGAGCTGGAGATTTCCTCATTACACAAATTATGTTCTTCAGTGTTGTCTCTTAATTGTGCAGTCAGCTGTGAAAGTAGTAGCAGTATCTAATTATTGTGCAGCCATTAGCAAAATCATTTTAATGATAATCTGCACTATCTAATTTGATGAGACAATGATTTGTTTTGGCAATGTGTTTTTCTGACCGTTCCTTTATAAACCGATCCTTTCAAAATTAAATTCAAAAGATTGGTTTATGCCTAAAACTTTACAAGGATTCAAGGGCAGGATCTAGAACATTACATTATTACCACTTTAGCAGGTGTTCTGTAGTATATAATAGTATATAAAGTTTAGCGGGGTGGTAAAACTCAGTAATTCATAACGTCATGCAACCGGAGGCGAGCAGTGGGTGTTAATGAAAACAAAATTCATCAACAGCCCATCGCCCACTTTCAGTCATGGTAATAATAGTAATAACATGATGTTGTTGAACGGCCTGGTTTATTGAAGGCCCTTGAAGACTGAATAACAGCCCTCTGGCTTATTAATGGCCCTTAACTTCATGAGCGGTGGGCATTAATGAAAAAAAAATTAATTAACATCCTGCCGCCCTCTCCTGGTCATGGTAATAGTAGTAATAACATGATTTTGTCTGGTGTCCAGGTTTATTAATGACCATTGAGGACTGAATAACACCCCCCTGACTTATTAATGACCCTCGACTTCATCTCGGGCTGGTAATAAACCCTTGGGCTGTTATTCAGTCCTCTTGGGCCATTAATAAACTGTAATGCCCTTCAAACTCATGTTATTGTTATATTAATGCCTCCTCATTGCCCTATTAAAAAGTGGCATGTTTTCTGTGTGTTAAATCTATACCCAAATACATTCCAGATCTGCCCTGTACGTTATACAAAAACTTTTACTTTTTCAAAATACTACTTTCAAAACAATGCTTAGGACCTTGTTTAGAATGAGCGGTGAACTTGTTTCCCAACGAGATGTTGTAGTAGTGACCACATGACTTGTATGTCTCAGCAGAAAGTTACTAGGAACTAATTCCTCACGTTAACCAACATTCACTTTAGACTTCCAGTAGTGAAATTTAAAAAATTGATTTTTTGTTATGGATCATCATACAGCTTTGCATTTAAGAATTGGAATAAACTGGTCATTAATTTACTTCATTGCTTTATAACTTTGACATATGATATGACTTATTATTTAGGTCACTACCCATACTGACTGCATTGTTAAATAAAAAGTTGTCTGACCTCTATCAAGTGATTCATACAGACTGGAAAATATAAGATAGAAAATCAAAAACCATAATTTCTGTTGATAACTCCAAAACAGACAAGCATTGACTTTATAGTTATTCATCAGATAGTTGCATCTAATTACTTAATTCTACGAACTGCACCTCAGAAGAAATCAGCGACACTTGTGTTTTTCAAATTTCTTGGATGCCATAGAATTAAGAAAGAACGCTGGTTCAGTGGTGTGCGTGGTTCAGTGTAGTTTTGCTAGGTGGTTGGTGCCGAAGGAAACTCGGCCTTAGAGACTGGCGGGTAACCGAGGCCACAACTCTGTTTCGGTCGTGTAAAAAAAAACGCGAGTTGCACTGAAATTACAGTCATACAACTGATGTTACATTTTTTTTATTTATTAATCATTAATACAACGCATAATCTATGTATCCTGAAACAAGGGTCAAGCTAATTTGAAAACGCAGGTGTTATTTCTTAGAACTAACCCGTATCATCCACGATCGGGTGATATGGGGGGGGGGGGGGGGGGGGGGGGGGATTTGGGGTGAATGCGCTAAGCGCCACGAACAGATATCTACTGATTACAGAAACGTTGTAGAACTTGGTAAACAACCCTGTGCACCACGTGAGAGTTACAAGTTTTCTCGAAAAACACAAGACATGCATTGAGTTAATTAGAATTTATTAAAGTTGACCACCATTTCAAAATCAAAAAAATGTGCAGGAGACAGTTCATCCATAAAAATGTTGAAATTGCTTATGGTTACGCTCTGTTCCACTGAAAAATTGGTTGCATTGAAACTCGCCCCACAATTTGCATTGAAAGTTTTTCTTTGAAAACTTGTGTAAGAAGGTGGTTAAATGTAATAAGGCTAAGACAAAAATCACACATATTAGGATGGATAAGAATGGCAGGCCTTATACTAAGTTATAGCACCAATCGCACTTGTCTTTGTAAGATGGTTGGCAGAAATTGTCATTTTTCTGAACAGAGTATTATCACCCAGCACAGCAGGTAAGGGAGACAACTGAAATATTTTGTCATTTACCTTAGAAATAAATTAACTCAAATTGTTTATGACGCTTAATTTACGAAGGATGTCGAAAACTTTTTTAACTACGCTTTTCAATTCAGTTTGGACATTCAGGAACCATGAATGACCCTGCTTCTTATGTGAACATGAAATTTATTTTGAATATTTTTTTAAAAGAATATACCTTCTATTACAGAGAAGAACACTCTCACCATGAGTGATGCTTAATTTCAAATCCACTGCCTTAAGGCATTTACAAACTCAACTGCACGGCAACCCCAGTCATCACTGTTAGGGAAAGAGTTAGGGTATTCAGAAACCATGAATGACACAATTTTTTGTAGGAAAGGGGAGAGGATTTTAACTTACATGACTTAGTTTTGTGTATGTTTGTATAACTTTTATTTATTTTTTTCTCCACAATTGTGTCCTCTATGTACATTTATTTTGTCACAATGTCATATACGTTTTATGGGTTTTTTTTTCTGTCTTCTCCGTCATATCCACTGACTTTGGGAGAAGTCACTTCTCCCTAAAATCAGCGGCTAGGCTGACTCCTGATAGACACATATGAAGTAATGGTTACAATACTGTAAATGATTTGCATTGGTGACAGTGTTAAAATTTTCCTGTCTCCAAATCCCTTCAAGCTTATGAATGATTTTCCTGTCTCCAAATCCCATCAATTCATTCAGGTCCTTGAAAATCATGGTCAGAGGCCTGAAGGTGCTTAAATTTGATTTTCTGATACCATACAATAACAATTTTGAATTTTAAGCAACCTGAATGAATTCAAGTTCACTTCATACTTGAACATGAGTTCACTGGTCCTTCACTTCCAAATTCCCAAAATTGGTTGAGAATGCATAAAGTAGAAAAAACCGAAACCGAAACCTGGGTCTTCACCCCCCCAAAAAACCGAAACCGAAGTGAAAAATTCACAACTGCCAGTCTCTACTTGGCATGGGTTCGAACCCTGCCATGCCATTGTAAATTGAGTTTATCATTAATTCTGTCTGGTGGGTGTAACTTTATGATGAATCTATATCCAAAAGTAATGTTCAATTATCAGTGGCCACTCCCACCTACACACCCTGTGGGAACCCTTGGGAACTGAAGCAGTACTGTGGTAAACAAGCTCTGTTTTACTGGTAAAAAGGGACTTAAGTCACCAATGCTTGAGTTGGAAGTCCTCTAAAATGGGCAACATGGGCATAAACGAGGGGTGACACTTTATTTTATCTCCATGTTACAGTCATGATTAACCCTCTGCACAATGATGTCAAAATTCTGTAATTCCCGCAATAAATCATTCCATAAGGCAGTTAGGAATTTAACCAATTCAGTCTTCTTTGATAGAGCTCAATGAGCTCTGTTAAACAAGATTGAATTGGTTAAATTCCTAGTTGCATTTTGAGAAAAATTTGCAAATTGAATGCTTGTCACTTGGTGATTAACGTTCTGCACACTGATGTCCTGTTTATGTATCATAATATCTGATAAGCTTAATATCTTTGTCAGAATGGAAGCATTCCTGTAATTAATCTACTTTTGACATTCAGACAAGAGCAATTGACACCAAGACATCAAGCTCCTTTACAGTAGGTGTGATCTGTCAAGTTGATGCTCTGCGTGAGTTCCATGTCAATATGGTCTAGTACTGAAATGGTTAACTGGATAATCGGTTTGAAACCAGTTAACTTCCTAGCCTATTAGAAAAACCGTCAACCGGTTATCCGAAACATCAATAGTGATCGTCATTCCATGTTTAAAACAGTAAATCTGCCTCTTCTCCTTTGTGATAGATTACACACGGAAGCCACGTTGTATATATTGAGAAATAATTGACTTTGGCATTCAAGACTCCGTTAATGATCGTCAGTTTCCGTGAGTAATGAGAAATCACAGAAACTATTCCATAGTGTGTATACACATGAATGTTGTCGAGTACTCAACAATGTTCGTTTGTATGCATGCTACGGAATAGTTTGAGAATACTGCTTTCCAATTTCTATAGTTTTGATCCCATATTCGGTGAAATAATGGCCACGGATAACCGGATATTATCCGGTTATCGTTCTCGGTTAGTCGGTTTCGAAAATGGGCCAACTGTTTTAGCCCTAAATGGTCTTAATGTCATAAGTACAGTTCTGTGTTTTATTGCAAATTACGTAAGGTCTTGTCATGTATTCTAGCACTTGGAAAGCCTATAGAAGTGAACTTGGAGAAAGTTCTGGTGCACCCCCAGAGCTACACCATTGTCAAAGATTCACCGAGAGAAGAGTATTACAGACACCATAATGAGTTGAACTTTGGAAGGGTTTCTTGGGTCAGTCCACTCATTAACCTCTTAAGGGCTAATGACTTTAATTAGTAATTACAGCAAAACAAAACAGGTGCCCCAACATGTAGGCTTTGGTTAAACTTGCAACTTACATTCTAAGTACCTTGAAAGTTGTTTCTGGACAAGTCTTGGTTGCATATTGATCAGCCAAGACTTGCCTAGAAACAACTGCAAAGCCACATGATATAGATTGTCTAAAGGATAGAAGAAATTCCAAGGCCTTCAAGGATTAATGCAGATAGGGTAAATAGAGGCCCTAACAGTTTTGAACTGCAGAATAGTGCATGATGCTTGTGAAGCTGAACAGTCACCACATCCATCTACCTGCCATCCCCATATGCTGCTTTTGTCTGCTTTCTGAACCATTAAAATTTCCTGAACCTTCCAAGTTTTCAGTGTATGAACAATGTTCAATTCGTTCAACATAATTATATGCATAAAATTCTACTATGTTTGAGAGAGCATTCTATTATTTTAAACTAATTTGCTTAACATGCTTAAGTACAATCATATTTCCATTTCTTTCCCCACTTCAAAGCTGTTTTGTTGTCGTCCTGTAATCTGTATGAGTCTGTCCCTTCATACATCTGTGTGTCCATCCAGAAAGTCTTGGGTGTGCAACTCCCACATTTATGAACAAATTTTGCTTCATCTTGACAATCATTACAACTAGCTTGTGATCAAGTGCATATTCCAACATTCAGTCAGGCTTGATTTCAAACAAGCTATATCCCCTTGGACTTAGAAGCTTAATTATAAATTTCTACAGGAGATTCTTGTAGGAGATTTTTGTGGGCAACTTCTACATTTAAGAAACAATTTTTGTTGAAGCTTCTCATGACAACTAACAAGCGAATGTGGCAGATAGACCCATCTTTCTCTTATTCTTCTTTCCAGCATGTTCAAACCCCTCAAGCTTTCCATTTCTTTTGAGTGGCAACCGATGTGGATGGGGGGGGGGGGAGGGGGGGGGGGAGACTTCATACACAAAGTGGTGCTACACCTCCCTTTAAAAAATGGTGTTTGTATTCTCTTTGCTTTCAAAATCCCTTGTTGGGCAGATTTGGCTCCCATCTACCTGGAGACTTCAGACGAGAGTGCGCAAAATCTGGTCAAAACAGCATTTTTTGAGTGTCAGTAGCAAGCCTGAAAATAAGCAGACTGTCATCTGCAAAATCAGGTCCCCAGGGGGTGAATTTGGTGATGCTACCCCACACAGCAGGGTTGCATCACAAAATTTACCCTCTGTGAACCTCAGTCTGAATCAAGGTCTCAAGCCTTCAAGACTTCATACACAAAGTGGTGCTACACCTCCCTTTAAAAAATGGTGTTTGTATTCTCTTTGCTTTCAAAATCCCTTGTTGGGCAGATTTGGCGAGAGTGTGCAAAATCTGGTCAAAACAGCATTTTTTGAGTGTCAGTAGCAAGCCTGAAAATAAGCAGACTGTCATCTGCAAAATCAGGTCCCCAGGGGGTGAATTTGGTGATGCTACCCCACACAGCAGGGTTGCATCACAAAATTTACCCTCTGTGAACCTCAGTCTGAATCAAGGTCTCAAGCCAAATTAGAAAGATACACCTAGAGGATAAATTGGCCCACAATTGAATAGCATCAGTAAATTCACCCTCTGTGGACCCCATTTTGCAAATGACAGGTTGCTTACATTCAGGCTTGGTCAGTAGGTAGTTTCATTTGAATAACTAGAAACCTCACACCTTGGCATCCAAGGTGAGAATAAAAGGAAATCTAATCAGTGCCAAAAAACCTTGAAAACTAATGATCTGCCCCAGCTTTTATATATTGGATTTTCCAGTTTCTTTTTGTTATTATAAACACTGACATGTCACGTTTGAAATTTAAAACTATATAATGCAACTTTGTATTTGAAAACAATTTGTGAATGCAAAAGGTATTATCATGACTTGCCCCCAGGAAGGAAGATAGACCATGAGATAGTAGATTTGAGCCGTAAAGTAGAACTTGTTGAAGCAAGATTGTCCTCTTGAATTACTGACTTGCAGTGTTCTCACGTGTGGTGGAAACACTTCAAATTACTATACAGGTATTGAGGTGTTATATAAGCTACTTCATTCAAGAATTGTGAATAACATTCTTTGCAACATGCAATTATGATGTGTTTAGCATTATTTTTTACGTATGACTTTTTTCCTCGGACAAAGCAAATTCTTTCTTTGTACAGGTTTGCAGCTATTTGGAGAAGATTTGGAAGGTTACAGTTTCATTTTGCACTTTTTTAGAATGACCTTCAACTTTTTATCCTTTGAAATTGTGAAGCCTGTCCAGCGTCTAATGAACACCAAAATTAAAATTTTTACCACAAAAATTTGATGCTCTGAAACCTTGTTTATTGAATAGCCACTTTGGTGTAGAAACACATTCAGTTAAAAGTATTACTCACAATTAACACAAATTTGGTCATTTTCCTGTTTTTAAAACTGAGCATTGCTCATATATTATCTTGTTTTAACCCTTTGCCCAACATAATGGCCAACACCGGCCAGCGCTATTCACAAAATTCACCTTTAAATTTGTATTACTTTTTCATTTTTTGTCACAAAAGCATAGCTTATGACTCCTCATTGGAATGAGCTCAACAAGCTTGTTCCAATGAGGGGTCATAAGCTATGTTTTTTACGCAAAAAACTTAAAAAAATTTGTGCTTCAAGAATATTATTTGTAAGTGTCATCTGTTTTTGTGTTAGGTAAAGGGTTAACAGAGCTCATGAAGCTGTGTCAAACAAGGTTTAAGAGGTTAAATACTTATACTTATATTGTGTTGGAGAGTCTGACCCCAGTACCCTACTGCCAGTACATACACTCAAACCAAACAAGATTATTGGCCCTCACTTCCGACTCGCGCGGATTCATAAGCAAATAAAGTTATTCGGGTTGCAAGGGATTTCAAATCCCACATCATCCCTGAGTGCCTTCGGTGTGCTGAAACTTTTCATTCATCATCATGTGTTGGAGGTACAGAGGCCAGGTAGGTCTGTAAACATGGGAATTGAGTGTTTATGTCAGATTCAGATTAATTTTTCAGTAAGTCCTAAGATTTTTTAGCTCAACTTGACCAAGTCAAGCTGAGCTATTGCCATCACTTCTCGTCCGTCGGCGTACGTACGAACTAACGTACGTACGTACGTACGTACGTACGTACGTACGTACGTACGTACGTTAGTATGTTAGTACGTTAGTACGTACGTCCACAATTTCCTTTGGCACACCTCACAGGTCGCATTTATGATCAGATTACTTTGAAACTTGGCATGCTTGTTTGGGGTGACCTCTAGATGGGAGCTATCGATTTTCTTTAATTTCCGTCAAAAAATGTTGCCGCGGCCAACGTTCTTAGAACTTAGTTTAGTCAAACCACAATATTTCCCTTTGGCACACCCTATAGGGCACATTTATGATTTGATTGCTTTGAAACCTGGTATGCTTATTTAGGGTGACCTCTAGATGGGAGCTATCGATTTTCTTTAATTTCCGGCAAAAAATGTTGCCACGGCCCAACATTCGTAGAACTTAGTTTAGTCAGACCTCAATATTTCCCTTTGGCACACCCTACAGGGCACATTTATGATCAGATTGCTTTGAAACCTAGTATGCTTGTTTGGGGAGACCTCTAGATGGGTGCTATCGATTTTCTTCAATTTCCGTCAAAAAATGTTGCCGCGGCCAACGTTCTTAGAACTTAGTTTAGTCAGAAGACTCAATATTTCCCTTTGGCACACCGTACAGGGTACATTTATGATCGGATTGCTTTGAAACCTGGCATGCTTGTTTGGGATGACCTCTAGATGGGAGGTATCGATTTTCTTAAATTTCCGTCAAAAAATGTTGCCACGGCCAACGTTCTTAGAACTTAGTTTAGTCAAACCACAATATTTCCCTTTGGCACACCCTACAGGGCACATTTATGATTTGATTGCTTTGAAACCTGGTATGCTTATTTAGGGTGACCTCTAGATGGGAGCTATCGATTTTCTACAATTTCCGGCAAAAAATGTTGCCGCGGCCAACGTTCGTAGAACTTAGTTTAGTCAGTCCTCAATATTTTCCTTTGGCACACCCTACAGGGCCCATTTATGATCAGATTACTTTGAAACCTGGTATGCTTGTTTGGGGAGCCCTCTAGATGGGAGCTATCGATTTTCTGCAATTTCTGTCAAAAAATGTTGCCGCGGCCAACGTTCTTAGCACTTAGTTTAGTCAGAAGACTCAATATTTCCCTTTGGCACACCCTACAGGGTACATTTATGATCGGATTGCTTTGAAACCTGGCATGCTTGTTTGGGGGTGACCTCTAGATGGGAGCTATCAATTTTCTTCAATTTCCGTCAAAAAATGTTGCCGTGGCCAACGTTCTTAGAACTTAGTTTAGTCAGAAGACTCAATATTTCCCTTTGGCACACCCTACAGGGCACATTTATGATCGGATTGCTTTGAAACCTTTCATGCTTGTTTGGGGTGACCTCTAGATGAGAGCTATCGATTTTCTTCAATTTCCATCGAAAAATGTTGCCGCAGCCAACATTCTTAGAACTTAGTTTAGTCAGACCACAATATTTCCCTTTGGCTCACCCTACAGGGCACATTTATGATTAGATTGCTTTGAAACCTGGTATGCTTATTTACGGTGACCTCTAGATGGGAGCTATCGATTTTCTTCCATTTCTGTCAAAAAATGTTGCCGCAGCCAACATTCTTAGAACTTAGTTTAGTAAGACCACAATATTTCCCTTTGGCTCACCCTACAGGGCACATTTATGATTAGATTGCTTTGAAACCTGGTATGCTTATTTACGGTGACCTCTAGATGGGAGCTATCGATTTTCTTTAATTTCCGTCAAAAAATGTTGCCGCAGCCAATGTTTTTAAAACTCAGTTTAGTCAGACCACAATATTTCCCTTTGGCACACCCTACAGGGCACATTTATGATTTGATTGCTTTGAAACCTGGTATGCTTGTTTGGGGAGACCTCTAGATGGGAGCTATCAATTTTCTTCAATTTCCGTCAAAAAATGTTGCTGTGGCCAACGTTCTTAGAACTTAGTTTAGTCAGAAGACTCAATATTTCCCTTTGGCACACCCTACAGGGCACATTTATGATCGGATTGCTTTGAAACCTTTCATGCTTGTTTGGGGTGACCTCTAGATGAGAGCTATCGATTTTCTTCAATTTCCATCGAAAAATGTTGCCGCAGCCAACATTCTTAGAACTTAGTTTAGTCAGACCACAATATTTCCCTTTGGCTCACCCTACAGGGCACATTTATGATTAGATTGCTTTGAAACCTGGTATGCTTATTTACGGTGACCTCTAGATGGGAGCTATCGATTTTCTTCCATTTCCGTCGAAAAATGTTGCCACGGCCAACGTTCTGAGAATTTAGTTTAGTCAGACCACAATATTTCCCTTTTATACACCCTACAGGGCACATTTATGATCGGATTGCTTTGAAAC